>OU975452.1:2112297-3312297 GCA_918857605.2 Philereme vetulata | reverse complement strand
CACTCTCGCCTGCTACATGGTCCCTCAGGTAATATAAGGCGAATGCGCATTATTTGTTCTCTCCTGCAACAGTGGTGGCCTGCTTGCAACAAGCCACCTCTATTTGATGTTTGACACAGTTGCATAGCGCACAAAAATAGGAGTTGCTGACGATACGAACAAAATTTATTAGGACACAGTGTCTCAACTGACAGTTTTGATTTTAATATTATTTTTACCGTCGATTCGGACACCATCAAATTATTGAAGCTGTTGAGTACAGTCAGGTAAAAAATGTTTAAGCAACGTATAATTTAATGCGATAAAGCTAATCAAATTGCTTTGCGAGCGTGTGGTGACATACATTAATGTTAAAAAAACCAAAAGTTTCATTCATATCGTATATTTCGTATAAATCAACATCTTGTAGACTTAGGCATCTATATAATGATCACTTAAAATATCTCAAATAAAGAGAAAGAGAAGAGTGTGAACTTGCTATGCATCTATTTCGTCATCTTGCTGTGCTGCCGCCGCGCCTCGGTAAAAACCTGTTTTTTTTTAACTGACTGTACTATACAGCTATTTTTAATGGTGTCCGAATCGACAGTAACAAAAATATTAAATACAAAAGTGTCAATTGAGACATTGCGTCCCAATATATTTTGTCCGAATCAACAGCAAGTCAAAAATAGTACCACGGAAGAGCAGCGCTGTAGTGTTGTAAGTTTTATGCCACTATATACAGCATCATGCTGAGTGGCGACCCTTTTTGCTTTCACATTACCAATATGTTCTGTATCTATTGTGTTTAATGCACCCTTGTGATGCACAATAAAAGTTTTTTACTTATTTCATTTTACTATTTGGTAGAAATACCTCCCTTAAGCACAAAGCGGTTCTCTTCCACTTTTATTATGCGTACCTACTGCCAAAGAATGGCACGCCTTGCCTAAGTTGTGTTTCCTGATAACTTCAACCTGTGGGTGTTTTCAAGTCGCGAGTGTATAGGTTCCAAGCAAGCCTAGGCAAGCGTGTTCCATCGTAGACGGCATCAAGAAATATATCGTGGTCAAATGAGATTCGTAATAAAAAAGTAAGTAACGGTGATTAAACACGTCTATTTCGCTTCTTTAGAGGATGGATGGTTGCAAATAGAGCTTGCATTATTCGTAAGATTTTGGTATCCGAATAATTCGGATAGTAGTGAATTTTACTATTCGGATATCCGGATATTACGGATAATTCGAATAATTTTGGGAAAAGTGTTAAAAACGAAAATCATTGTTATTAAACTAGCTATAAACAATGTTTTAGTTATTCCAACATACACCATTACAATATAAATCACTTTTGACAATAAGGAAACTCGATAGATAAGTATACTTTAAATCACGTTTTCTGTCACAAAACTTAAACAATAAGCAACTTGTCAGTCGTGACTTTCTGAACGTTTTATATTGCGACAAATATTAAAAATAAAGAATAAACAGTGTTTTAAACACAGACCATTTTTTGTGTTCTGTGGTTTTAAATGATAACTTTAGTACCATAATTCCTCTTTGAGCTGAAAAAATTTAATAGCAACATTGCTGTATCTGCTTCTGTGATCATTTTGACAGGCTCGGCAACTGTCTAAAAGTTAAAACATTTGATCAAGTAGCAGTGTCTCCTTGCGTCAGTTTTGACAAAATCATTGTAATTATAACTATTGGGGTACATATTTCCAGACTTTATCTGCATTTAATTTCAGGTAATCGAAATAGAAACAGTGCCATTGATGGGGAACGGCAAATTAGATCGGCAGGCGCTCCTGAAGATGTATGAGAATTCCAACAACAGTGGTAGGTTTTACACAATTTTACGCTGGAAAGTTCTTCCGCAACCTTCTCAATTATACCACTAAATTTTCCAAACAAAACAGTTTAAACTTCTGAAACTATCATGGTTAGGTATAAGATTTTTATTAAATAAGATTTCAACTTTGACGTGACAAGAACCTGTAGCACAATCGGTAGTACATCCTCGTATCAAGAGGAAGGTTGCGGGTTCGAATCCCGCTTGAAAGTTTATGAGATGGTTGTAAAAATCTTAGAATTTTCCATATTTTTCCGATAATATAATATTATTATGTTTAAGAACACAATTTTTGCACAAATAACTGAAGATTGTAAAGGTAAACTAAAATAAGACAGAAATATTAACGCAAGCACTCTATTTAATCTAAACTAATAATTTAATACAACACTTAGCCAACAGTTATTCTCAAACATAAAGTAGCATACATTATCACTGTAGTTCTTTAACGTCTTTTTAAAATTAGAATAAACCGACCGTAAGCCGGTGTTCTTCGTGTCGCGTTTTAAAAATCAACTAGTTTCCTTCTTCTTTTTTTAAAATTAGCTTGGTGTTGCCCCGCCATTCTACCGGACAATTGTGTTTGTATAACAACTATTATCACAGCGTAAAAACAAAGGTTCTATAAACTGTGGTATTATTAAAGAAGAAAGAAAACATTTTATTCAAAACCACACAGTAAAAGGAAGAAAAATAAAACTCAACCAGAACACCAAACTAACAAACTGTTTGTTGTCTCAAATAAATAAAACTCGATGGTAACTATATGATGTTTCATTAAAATTATATGCATTTAAACATATAATCGGTCAAATATCATTCTACCTATTTGTTTCTACAGAGATAGACTACTCAGGCGTGGAGCCAGAAGATCTAGAGACGGCGCGGGTGCTCTTCGAGACCGTGGGCGAAGTTCTAGGCCGCGCCGCAAGGGGAGCCCTGTCTGTAAGGGCCGGTTTTTACGAGCTGGGAGGAAACTCGCTCAACTCGATTTATACTATTACCAGGCTGAGGGACAAGGGATTGTATATTGGTAAGCTCTTGGACATACAAAATCATTTATTCACTACAATAGCACCTAATAAATACAATAATGTATTGTAATTATTAGATTTGAGAAAAGATACAATTAAATAGCGAGAAATGTACCATACCAATCCCGCTACATACTATGGACGTGCAAAATTGTTTTTCCACTTTACAGGAAGGTTTTAAGAAGAGAAAACAAGATAATTATTTCTAGCACTAAAGAAAATATATAAATAAATTGTATTCCAGACCAACACACAGTAAAAGAAAGACAAATTATTCTACGTGTTTTTTTTCAGTACGACATTAGTTTAAAACACATTTGGTATCGTATTAACTGGTTTTAGAGATGGGTTTAATACCGGTAGCTTGAATATTTATCCAGTAATCGATACATTTCCAATACACAATTATTATCGTAAATAGGCGGCGACATTGCGACGATACCGCTTAGTCAGTTTAACAGGTAACCTACTTACATGATCAATGAATATGATTTGTTTACCTATTTTAAATAGACTGTTTCAGTGAATTTTAAGGACTAGATATAAAGATAGTTTGAATTTTTTTTAAATTATATAGTAATGAATTTGAATAAAATCTATTTTACAACAATACTAGCCATTAGCCCTACCCGTGTTTTCATTTAATGTCGTACAATAACAAAACAAGCAGTTTATCAAAAACAACCATCTCGCTAAGCACTGACAAAACTTGTAACTATTTAAAATAAAAGAGGTTATAGGTATTTATAATTGCTTTAATGAAATACATCCTGCATGACAAACCCTCATTTGTATTTAAAAATTAAAGAGGTCGTAGTTTAGTAGGACCTCTTTAATTTACGCAAATATTCTTTTTAGCAACAAACTGATATATAAATACTTTTTTGTTTCCTCGCATTCGTACGAGCGAGCTAACCGAGGGTGGTATTGATCGCTTACAGATCTTGTATAGCAATGTACCTACTCTGCATGGTGCTTCGGCATGATACTAAGCTAGTTTGCCTATATGGAAAGCTGATTAATACAAAGCAATGAATATCAGTACCTACTTATATACTTATATACTAATATCTAACCATGAATGCACTGATAAATTGGACTAACATTTAACTATATTCCTCATTTGTCTAGAAATCAGCGATTTCCTCGATGCAGCCAATCTAGGCGAAGTCCTGTCCTACCTCACCACTAACCCTGACCCGAAACACGATGCCAGGGAACAGAACGGCACTTCAGAGCCGATGAAAGACGAGCATAAGCAAGCGGTTATTCAGTAAGTGCCTACTTTTTTATTCTTTAACTAGCTGACCCGCCCGCGGCTTCGCACGCCTCAATAAAAACATTAACTGTTGTCTCTCACATTGTCTTCCAGGATGATAGAATCATCGTTCTGCTGCTGCTGCACTAGAAATGAGGTGGGGCAGCCCCGGAACCAAAAGATTGGGATCGTAGACTACGGCCACCTCATCCGTATGGTATGGGACTCTTTGATTACTGCTGGCCTCAGCGTGGTGCTGTCTGATGGTAAGGAATAGAAGCAATAGACGCTTGAAATTACACCTTCTCATACATTACAGCGCGGTTTGTATGGAATGGTGGATTTTCAACTTCTCTATATAATGGATGAAATTAAAATAAGATTATCAGATAAATTACAGACAGATTGGTGGGATATTGTTACACATAAAATGAATAGAATAGTCTTATAAGGTCAAATTAAAAAAAATAAATAAAAACAAAATACTTATTAAAAAATCTAGTCCATAAAAACATCTGCGTTACACTAAGTCATGAATTAGTCTGTGCTATAGAAAGTCTGCTCGATTAGCCAACGTTTTAGTTTCGAATTGAAGTCAGGCAAACTGTTAGTTAATTTGATATATTCTGGGAGTTTATTATATACTGTGGGACCCATGACGTGACTCAGCCTGGAGGAGTTTGCCAGAGACCGGAGCACGGTCGCCAGCTTGCCAACGCTTCGAGTGTTGTACGAGTGGACGTCACGGTTTTTTAGGAATTTTAACCTCACATACACATGGCAACTTGCATTAAAACAATGCAGGGCAGTGTGAGAATGCCCAAGTCTTTGAACAAGTGCGCGTACGGCGCGTTTCTGCATTATTCTCCAGCTCAGAACCGTACTGCAGCAGCGAGTGAACTGTAGCGAAATAACACGTTCGTGCCTATGTGGCCTTCCCAAGTTAGGTATTTATTTCGAAACCAAGGAAATTAGTGGTCTTGATTTGACTAATGTTAATCCCACATATACTCACTAGAAGCAGCACCCTCCTCCGCCCAGAAAGGCAAAAGTGCATAAAGTGGGTCTTTTGTAGATTGAGGCCCAGGCCGTTTATTTTGACCCATCTCGATCGATGGTCAGCCGTCTCATTTAGCCTCTCCTGCAGATCTCTCACAGACTGCAGTGACGATTGCGCCTACATCATCGGCGTACATCAGTACTTCCCCGGTCGATATTGCTTCAGGCAGGTCGTTCAGGAGGAGTGGAAACGTTATATTGGAGACGGACGACTCCTGAGCTACTCCCGTCGATGAGGATATCGGATCGAAGCTTTCATCACCACCTGCAACCACTTGGTATCGGTCGCGCATCATATCCACTAGTAAGGCGTATGAAGCGCCATCTATTCCATAGCATTTCATCTTAGCGACTAGTACTGTGTGGTCAGCGACATCGAAGGCCTTGGAGAGGTCACAGCAAAATATGGCCACCTGAAGCTTGCACTCGCGGACAGCCAGCACTTGCCGCACCACCTCGCGGGTCAGCGACGTCGTCGAGCGCTCATGTTGGATAAAAAAAGATAGAGCACTAACGGCCTCCACTAGATAGAAAGACGGCTTAATAATGCCTGCCGTTGCGTCTGACAAGACCAGCTATTCTGAAATTGTATAGGAAGGTGGACGATTTCTAGTGCAGTGATGAGAAATTACATTTTTATCTCAGCTTTAGGTATATCCTAGCAGAAGGCTATGAAAAGAAGTCTCCTTGCTATCTTAAAGAACGTTTTTCTCCTCTTTTCCCACCTGATCGTCCTTCTCGTTCTTCTTAACATCTTTTATTCAAGACGCCTGAGCATAAAACTTCTTTCTTCACTAACTCTTTCACTGTGACTGCTATCTGCTTGTGGCACTCTCTTCCAGTGGAAATCCGCAAGGCTGCCTCTATGAGAATCTTCAAATCCAAACTCTTTAAATACTTCACCTCTCTTTAAGATACCCAACAAAATTGAGCACTTTATGTAGATATATTTGTGTATTTCGTTTATGTATGTGTATTATTATTATTTTTAATTTTTGTAAGTTTATTTCTAAGCTAAAGTTTGAATATATTTTCCTTTTTCTGGCACTACCACTTTCTCCACACTACACAAAAGTTAGCTGGAAGAAAATGCTAATTAGCATTAAGTTCGCCTATGTATTATTTGAATAGTGCAATAAAGAATTTTCTAATCTAATCTAATCTAAAAGACTTTCTCTCTTTTCTTTTTAGTCGGCTATTTTGTCTCTTGCCAGGTTTCCTGTTGTCCAAATATTAGTGGTTGTCCATAAATAGTTCCTAGCCTGGAATCCATTACATTGAGACAAGAGAGAGGCTAATCATGTTGTTTGTTCATCAGCAACTGGTACCCCAGTCGCAGTAACTTCGACGCGCGAGAGGAGCCCAAGATCGAGCTGTCTGGAGGCCTGGCCAAGATCATGGGTTTCCTGGAGTCCTTGGAGTCTGTAGTCAGGGATACTATGCTGCCCCCTGGGAAAGGTAATTGTTTTAACTAAAGTAACTTCTAAACTACGGTAATTTTGGATCACCCTCCTCTTATAAGCCATGAGGCGCCCACTGCGTATTTAAATTAAGATAACTAGTTGAAAATGCTATTTAGAATAATGTTTTACTACAACTTCAACTATATCGACTTTGATCATCTTATCCTTGACAATATCAACTTTGATTTCTAAGTACTTTGACTATCTTGAAGTTGTTACCCCAATTTATTCAACTCAATTAATCATAAAATTAATACATTTTCCGACTATATCATCTCACTCTTGATCAGCAGCTCACACAATTTAACATGATATTTCTCTCGATATTATTGAACTGGAAACGAAGATAGATTATGACTTACCGGAGTCTCTATTCTATATTTATATTTATTTTCTTTCCAGGAACGATCCTGCACTCCTTCATGATGGCGACATCAAAAACTCTGAGCCCGCGGGAAAACGTGTGGGCCATACGAGCGTTGGAATATGCGACTGAGAGAGTAGCACAAGAAAGAAGATTTCAAGGCATCTTTACAACTAATACTAGCCCGCTCACACAGGTAAGCAACTTTCAACATTGACAGTTTTTGGATTGATAACCGTTATTACGAGGTTTAACTTTTTTTTTAAATTCAGTTTTCTTCTCCCGACTTATTCTTTTACAGCCACACAGTTCAGTAGTTAAGAAGAACAAGAAGAATAGGGGATAGAGATAACTAACTTATTATTTAGCATAATAAGTTAGCCTACCTACTTCATTATGCTAAATAATAAGTTACCCTACCTACTTCATTATGCTAAATAATAGGTTAGCCTACCTACTTCATTATGCTAAATAATAAGTTACCCTACCTACTTCATTATGCTAAATAATAAGTTAGCCTACCTACTTCATTATGCTAAATAATAGGTTAGCCTACCTACTTCATTATGCTAAATAATAAGTTACCCTACCTACTTCATTATGCTAAATAATAAGTTAGCCTACCTACTTCATTATGCTAAATAATAAGTTAGCCTACCTACTTCATTATGCTAAATAATAAGTTACCCTACCTACTTCATTATGCTAAATAATAAGTTAGCCTACCTACTTCGTTATGCTAAATAATAAGTTAGCCTACCTACTTCATTATGCTAAATAATAAGTTAGCCTACCTACTTCATTATGCTAAATAATAAGTTACCCTACCTACTTCATTATGCTAAATAATAAGTTAGCCTACCTACTTCATTATGCTAAATAATAGGTTAGCCTACCTACTTCATTATGCTAAATAATAAGTTACCCTACCTACTTCATTATGCTAAATAATAAGTTAGCCTACCTACTTCATTATGCTAAATAATAAGTTAGCCTACCTACTTCATTATGCTAAATAATAAGTTACCCTACCTACTTCATTATGCTAAATAATAAGTTAGCCTACCTACTTCGTTATGCTAAATAATAAGTTAGCCTACCTACTTCATTATGCTAAATAATAGGTTAGCCTACCTACTTCATTATGCTAAATAATAAGTTACCCTACCTACTTCATTATGCTAAATAATAAGTTAGCCTACCTACTTCATTATGCTAAATAATAGGTTAGCCTACCTACTTCATTATGCTAAATAATAAGTTACCCTACCTACTTCATTATGCTAAATAATAAGTTAGCCTACCTACTTCATTATGCTAAATAATAAGTTAGCCTACCTACTTCATTATGCTAAATAATAAGTTACCCTACCTACTTCATTATGCTAAATAATAAGTTAGCCTACCTACTTCGTTATGCTAAATAATAAGTTAGCCTACCTACTTCATTATGCTAAATAATAAGTTAGCCTACCTACTTCATTATGCTAAATAATAAGTTACCCTACCTACTTCATTATGCTAAATAATAGGTTAGCCTACCTACTTCATTATGCTAAATAATAAGTTAGCCTACCTACTTCATTATGCTAAATAATAAGTTACCCTACCTACTTCATTATGCTAAATAATAGGTTAGCCTACCTACTTCATTATGCTAAATAATAAGTTACCCTACCTACTTCATTATGCTAAATAATAGGTTAGCTTACCTACTTCATTATGCTAAATAATAAGTTACCCTACCTACTTCATTATGCTAAATAATAAGTTAGCCTACCTACTTCATTATGCTAAATAATAAGTTAGCCTACCTACTTCATTATGCTATATAATAAGTTAGCCTACCTACTTCATTATGCTAAATAATAAGTTAGCCTACCTACTTCATTATGCTAAATAATAAGTTAGCCTACCTACTTCATTATGCTAAATAATAAGTTAGCCTACCTACTTCATTATGCTATATAATAAGTTAGCCTACCTACTTCATTATGCTATATAATAAGTTAGCCTACCTACTTCATTATGCTATATAATAAGTTAGCCTACCTACTTCATTATGCTAAATAATAAGTTAGCCTACCTACTTCATTATGCTAAATAATAAGTTAGCCTACCTACTTCATTATGCTAAATAATAAGTTAACTTACCTACTTCATTATGCTAAATAATAAGTTAACTTACCTACTTCATTATGCTAAATAATAAGTTACCCTACCTACTTCATTATGTTAAATAATAAGTTAGCCTACCTACTTCATTATGTTAAATAATAAGTTAGCCTACCTACTTCAATATGTTAAATAATAAGTTAGCTTACCTACTTCATTATGTTAAATAATAAGTTAGCCTACCTACTTCATTATGTTAAATAATAAGTTACCCTACCTACTTCATTATGTTAAATAATAAGTTAGCCTACCTACTTCATTATGCTAAATAATAAGTTAGTTATCTCTATCCCTTATTCTTCTAGTTCTTCTTAACTACTGAACTGTGTGGCTGTAAAAGAATAAGTCGGGAGAAGAAAACTGAATTTAAAAAAAAAGTTAGACCTACATCATGATTAAACCCACCCTCTTTGTTTATCTGCGTACAAACGCTACCACCTTGCCAAGAGTCGCTGTTTATTGGTATTCATCTTCAATAGTGTGCAAAGGCCTATTTATAATTGATGACGATGTATACACAGTGGATGGTAGTAATTTGCTGCATGTGATGGGTGTCCAAGACATCACAGAGTAGTAAATTAGTTGTTCACAATAAGGTCCTTCGAGCCGGATTAAGTGGGAGTCGGCCGTTGAAACAAACTCCGTGTTGTTTGTATTTAGTACCAATTTTAATATTTTATTTTTATTTATTCATTACTCAATCAACAGCACTTGATATCAATATAAACAAACTCTTATAGGTAATGCTTAATGCCAATAACAGACTCTCATTTTATAGACATAACTTTTAAGAAATTAGTCACAAAGAGAAAATCATAAAAAAACACAATATAATATTAAATTTAAGGAATTTAGTAGGTACGCATTTGAAGAACGTATGGGAGGGAGTGAGCCGTGTACTTGAGGGGGTGAGGGAGGAAGTGTAGTGTGTGTTGTATGAGTTTCTGAATATTTTATGGAATGAGGATAGACAATTAAACGATGCACACAGGGTAAAACTAAAGCAGAAAGAAAGATGGAGTTGCCACTTACGAGTACCTACATTATCTAAATTGCTTATTAGCAAACTAATTTTATTGATCGATCAACTACTTTGATTGTCTTGGACACTGCGTGAAGGAGGCCCACGCTAACATACCTTCACAATTAAACATTATTAGAAAATTAGCTTTTTACAATTAAACCTATCTAATGATATCTTTTCTCCACAGCAACTTGGGACTGAATACCTTGGCTTTAAAACACTGCTAGACTACCAAATCAACCAATACGTGGATCCAAACGGAGACAAGATCTTCGAAACTGCTACCGATGATATGCGAGCGATCGTGTGTTGGAAACCGCTGGAGTTGACTTCAGAAGTGGTGTAACAAGCAATACTGTTAAAATGTTCGGCAGAATGTGCATTCGGTGCGATGCCATTTTTTCTTTAACAACCTCTAATCTGATGTTGCTTGATAGGATGAAATGAAATTTATAGTAAAAATTTACAATATCATTGGTAGAATGAAATGAAATTTATAGTAAAAATTTACAATATCGTTGGTAGAATGAAATTAAATTTATAATAAAAATTTACAATATCGTGGGTAGAATGAAATAAATTTTATAGTAAAAATTTACAATATCGTTGGTAGAATGAAATTAAATGTATAGTAAAAATTTACAATATCGAAGTAACATTATTAAATTATATTTTTAGATATGTCTACGCGTTTTAATTGATTCCATAGTGGGAGACAATTCAAAAAACGAATGATAACAAAATCGGGAGATACAGTTTGGTGTTGCAGCTACAGATTTATAATCTCCATCCAAAATTTAATTAAACTACTGGATGGCTAAAGGGTCAAATAATTCGTTACGCTAAGTGAAGACTGACGCTTCGCGCGCGGTAGAAGGGGAAGTGCCGTTATTTTGAGGTAATTTTGCTGCGTTTCTAGATTTCCATTTAGTATGTCCCCAAGGACTTTTTAGTGTTCAAACATGATAAAATACATACATACATAAAATAGGGTATTTGTTTCGTATAAAATGCGCTATATTATTTAACCTACCTGTCACGTATTTACGTACAACAGACGGCCGTGTCCACTATCCATAACACATAACATTCTTTTTGTTGTATTTGTGCTATTTTTTAGTTTTTATGTTTACGTTTATTTGATTTTAAATATTATTCTGACTGTGGTTAAGTAAGTTTAAGAGTAGTAGAGTTCCTTGTGAAAGGAACGGAGAAAGCCCGGGGAATTACCCACTACTATCATATATATTTCTGCCGCCAAGTAGCATTACTGTGTTTCGCTTTGAAGGGTATGGTTGCCGGTGAAATTACAGACACATGAAGACTTGGCACGTGTAGAATCTAGGGCAGGGGTAAAAACCTCAATAAAAGATATAACTACAGGTACTTTGCTAAAAACAGTTTATTGAACTTTAATCTACTCAACAAGGACTAGTAATTTGACTAGATACTCGTAGACCTAATATACGGTAAATTGAAAGACATTATACTTTCAATTAGTATTTTTATTTTTATAGAGTTATCGAACGCGTACGGAAAATTCCAAGATTTTTAAAACCATTTCAAAAATTTTCAAGCCTAGACTCAGATTACGACTAAAGCGCCGTTAGCTCCATCATCTCACTAATTTCGACCCTGACGTGACAAGAGCCTGTAGCACAATTGGTAGTGCATCCTCGTATCAAGAAGAAGGCTGCGGGTTCAAGTCCCGTCTAGGCACATTTTTGAGATGGTTGATAAATCTTGATACTTTGGTTTATTTCAATAATGTATTTATCTTTCTGGGTTCTACATTACATTTCTTAGTAACCATAATATGCGATTTTTTTAATATTGTCCCTATAAAAGAGACATCTACTATAGAAATGCGTTAATACTGATTACATTTTAAAAACATATTAATGACTTGGCTAAGTTAAGAAAATTCTAGTATTATTATTGGGTCAGTACTTACATGACTAATATGTTAATAGGATTATGTGTGTTATTATAAATAGTAAGTTAACCTGATTTTAAATGTAATATATCTATGACTTTGACGGTATAGTATACTATAACGTCTTTTCAACTGTCACACATTATTACAGCGCCATATAACTAGGCAACTAAAACAAAACTACCCCCATATGTAAAAAAACTGAATTATCTGCAATATCAGCATCTTAAATTTTACTCTTATTCTAGAATTCGTTTTAAAAGTGCTCTGGAGAGGTTTGTATTGAATTCTGCTACGAGGTCTAGCAGAACCAGGTCTTCACAGGTGGCTGGCCATCAGCCAACACCTCATGTCAGATAGCCACTCCAAACTTTGCTAGATCAGGAACATCGATATCATCTAGATCAGCTTTCATAGAAATGTATCCACTGGAATCAGGTTTGATTGGAACGTAATCGTCTGTGCCATCGTTCAGATCTACAATAGGTTCTTTAATGATATCGAATTCAGTAGATATGTTTGCATCGTTTAATAGTTTGAGGGACTCTTCAAGGGCAGTTCGATGTTCAGGGTCGGTGGCGGATTTTCGATTGTGAAGAGTGTTGGCTGAGCCCATGTAAGGTGGGGGTTGGGGGCGGTTGTAGTTGCCGGCTAAGTTGGTGGATGATTTCGGGCTGTATGGACGTACTAGGCTGTTGTTTGGGCTGAAAAATACGAAAAGATTATACATAACTACATAATTATAAAAAAAAGTATTAAAAGTGTTCATAGGCATAATGATGAGTTCTATAAGTTTCTGGGTGAATCACGTAATCATTGTAATGATTACGTGATTGAGACAGATTTAAAGATGGTGTAGGTAAGTCTTATTTTAGTTGAGTTTAAAAAAACAATAACGGAATTAGAATAAGAATGGCCGCGAATAAGCAACATGAGCCCGATAAATGAGAAGATCGGTATCATGTCGTAAAAGGAGGTAAAAAAGACGACCTTAGAACAAGATAAGCGGAGGCAATTGCTTTAGTTGTCAACAATACGAAAAAAAAACAAAAAAAAATAATTTGGCGTTTAAATATTTGAAAGTTTGCGTGAAGTTAGAAGTGCTACGCCTAATGGCTGAAGCGATTAGGATTAAATTTTAAACAGACATTGCCTATGATCTAGAACTGCATATATAGTTCATTTTTATTTGGGTAGGGTACCACGAGACTAGAAGCCATTGGGTTCTAATGAAAACATACCATTTCATCCTAATTTTAATCTGATAACCGACTTATTGTTTAAATGGACTCTATAATAATAAGGTTACATACAGTTATAAATTACAAAAAAGACTCAATGAAAGGAACACAGAACATAACACAATAAGTAGGTAAGTATAAATTATATAACAAAAAATGGTGCGGATGCCTTCGGAGGAAGAGACTGTGGAGCACGTGATACTTCACTGCACTGCCACAAACGATGCAAGATTGAGAACGGTTCAGCAAGGGGTAATCAAATCCCCATCCTCCACCAACACCGCTACTACATCAACACCCACGGAAACGGACCCAGAAAAGCTGCTGCCATCAACCCGTTCTCCTACTCCGTTACTTCAAGGAGTTAGGATGGCTGGAGTCAGGTTAGAAGGGGGTAATGCACAATACACCCCAATGCGGGACGTCAGTTAAAATTAGTTCTATGAATAGCTTTGTATGCAGTAGAGGCTTAATGAATTACCTGATTCCCTGATGACTTGTAGCACTGGCGTTGTCAGGGACCAGAGTTTGTTCAGTATTGCCAGTAT
Organism: Philereme vetulata; assembly: GCA_918857605.2. Classification (NCBI taxonomy): domain Eukaryota; kingdom Metazoa; phylum Arthropoda; class Insecta; order Lepidoptera; family Geometridae; genus Philereme; species Philereme vetulata. Next base: position 3,298,359 of record OU975452.1, on the reverse strand, counting down.
TATACCGGCACTGTTCAACGTTTCCAGATGCTCTATGAGCTCTGAAATACAAGAAAGAAGATTTATCATGTTTGTCGGGTCGCTGGTTCTTTGTTGGCCACCCTGCGTTAGGTCAGTGACCTGGGCTGATTCTCGTAATAAAATCTTGTCAAATTCTAGTTTACCGTAGATAACTGAAGCTGAAAAAAATACGATAGGTAATCGGGTACCTATCTACTATATTAATAAGTTAATGTCAACTCAAACTGATTAGAATAAAATAGAATAATCATTTATTTAATACACACAAAATAATTAGTTGATCCAGCGAAGCGAGATCTCTATCAACTTGGGCAAATCGGCGTTGTATGTATGTTTGTTTGTCCGAGGATAACTTTCGAAGCATTTATCCGATCATCGTGAAATTTGGTATATCGGTAGTAGTGATGGCATAACTTTGGTGTGACTAAATGAGTTAAAAATGGGGGGGTGGTTGTTGAGATATTGGAGTTCAAAAGGGATAAAAAAACAAAATGGGACTATCAAAGTGTCAAGTGGCACGTCTAATAAAAGGTCTAGGTGTGTACATTTTTAATTTATGCATTGTAGTTTTTAAGTTATCAACCTTAATAAAAACTGAACTTTGACAAAACTCACAAGGTACACCAGTGACCCCCAGTACTTAAAATTGGTATGCGTGTAGCTTTAGTGACACAAATAAAGGGAAAAGTCTGAAATCCAGAATAACTACAATTTCTACCCCTAAACAGTATAACCAATTTACATGAACTCTCGTTATCTGTAATTTGAATAAACTGTAGGTCAAATTCGTAGCATTATTTTGATAGTCAAAGATTACAAATAATATTTTTTTGTTTTTATGGGAGACTCGCGAGATCTCAGTTTGGAGCGAACCACTAGTATTAGCTCTTAATTTTTTAGATCCATTTCAAATCTCAATTGGATAATTCGTTAAAAGCTTAGTTAAGGTAGTAGAGAAAGCCTAAGTTAGTAGGATTGGTTAGTTGCTAGCGAAATAAATATCTACCAAACCTTTTATTTCTATAGTCAATACAAATGTGAAATATATTCTCAAGGAAGTTATCTGATACTGGATCCCTGAAAAAGCACAAAGAAAGATAATAAGGAAAAAGGTTCGAGAAGATATTGTATAAAAGTTGGATATAGTACTGTAGGTGTAGTAGCATGTCGCACACGAGATGACGTTAAGTACACAAACACTTTTAGTGGCGAGTATAAACTCGCTAGGTGGGTACACTACTAATCCATAAATAATTCTGATCGAGCTTTAGAAAAAGACGATCGGTTTGTAGAGCGTCGTCCCACAAAACACTAATAATAATAATATATATTTATTTCCGACACCAGATCAATTCCGTTCACATATAAAATTTAAAGATATAATACAATAAAAAAAATATATAAAAGCAAAAACATGATATACAATGTTTTTTTTATTGATGATAGTCAAGCGCTTGACCACCACCTCACCTGGTGGTAAGTGATGGTGTGATCGAAGATGGAGCACACTTGCCTAGAAAAAGCCTATTCACTCTGGACTTGAAGACTCCAAGATTATACTGGTAAGGAAAAACATACGCCGAAAGTGAGTTCCTCTCCGCAAGACTTGCTATAATCGAGTTTTTAGACCTGTCAACCCTGGACATGAATTTAGCGATCCGGTTCCTCTGGATGGCATTAATAGTAGATTATTAAATGAGGGGATCCAAAAAAAATAAGGGGATAAAGCAGTGTCTTGCGTTACAGGCGCTATATTGAATCCCGACCGTAACGAAGGATTCTAGATTTAACACACGAGCTGAGCGAAGGAGTTACTAGAATCCTGAGTGCAGAGAGCACGCCCAAGGTGCAGACAGCTTTATCCACGAGGAGAACACTCTACTTTTCACACTTTCTGCAAGACAATAAAAATCAAATCTAGGTTGGTGCATTCTGTGCAAAGGTAAGTTCGATTACGAATAAGTTCTTATTGTGTGGATCTCTTTACTTCACATTTTAATACAGAAGAGGTTCCAAATTTAAATCACCCGGCTCAGTCGTAGAGATTTTCTTTATAATATTAATTTTACCTACCCGGGTATCTATTTATTTTATTTAATGTATTTTTTATAGATGATAGTCAAGCGCGTGGTCAAGCGCTGGTAGTAAGTGATGGTGTGATCGAAGATAGAGCACGTTTGCCTAGAAAGAACCTATTCACTCTGAACTTGAAGACTCCGAGATTATACTGGTTCGGAAAAACATACGCCGGAAGTGAGATCCACTCCTTACTTGTGCTAACAAGAAAAGTTATACCGACCAGGTACGGGTGGTACTTGGTCCGATGGTGGAAGGGGGAAGGACGGATAAAGTCATGAAGACTTTGCGAACATGAATCTTGTAAAAACCGGAATTTAATCACCTGCTTTCGGTGAGGATCACATGACATATAATTTGATATTGTCGAGCAGGTGGTGTGAAAAGGAATTAACGCTCGCTTGATGGCAATTAAAGGAATTGACTATTGAAAAGAAACGGCTGAAAAGTTTGCGTCTAAAATTCACACATCATTTAATAGTTCAATTGATAGAGACGACGCTCTATAAAACCAAACTAATCGGAAATCTGTTATTGGTCTTAAATATTCGGAAATAGCACTTAAACCTATATTAACACTGTTGATTTTCCTGATTATCAAACAAATATACTTAGGTAAAGTATTCCATACAAGTATATCTCGTGCACGATAGAATGGACCTTGGAGTGAAGTTCGTTTGAGCGTTTGATCAAAAAGGTTTTCGGTTATGTTAAATATCCATAGTTTACTTACACAGCTGCTTGATGGTAACACGCTACAGTAGTCAAAGCAGCAATAGATAGCGTGAACAGTAGCACAGGTACTACCAATACACCGAACAACTGTCTCGCATAACTCCTGGTAGGCAAGGAGTGGCGACTAGGCGCCGTCCAAACTTCCGCGGCCACTTTATAAGGTTTGTTCTTGCTGGTGTTGGGTATTTCGGTGAGGTATTCTATGTGCTCGGTTTTACGGTCGTGGTAGATTGTGTTGTACTGTAAGTAAACAGGAAAAAAGTTAGAACTTTTACGAAAAAGTCTAAACCTCGTATTTATAACAGACTTCAAAAAAGGAGGTTCTCAATTCGATATTTTTTTATGTTTGTTACCTCAGAACTTTCGACTGGGTGAACCGATTTTGATGATTGTTTTTTTATTTGAAAGCTGGTGCTTCCCGTGTGGTCCCATTACAATTTGGTCTAGTTCTGACAATGGCATCCATAACAAACCCATATAAGTCTTAAATTTGCATTAAGTATGTGCGCGACAAATGGACGAATAACTCAATATCACGCCAACCGATTTCGATGATTCTTTTTTTAAACGACTTCAATAAAAGAGGTTCTCAATTCGACTGTATATTTTTTTATGTTTGTTGCCTCATAACTCCGTTATTTATAAACCGATTTGAAAAAATATTTTATTATTTGAAAGGATATACTTTCAAATTGCCGTGGGGCACCGGCAATAGAATGTTGCCCCTCCGCTCTTGCCCGTGGATGCAGTAGGAGTCTGCTAAGGGATACCTCCGAAAGATGGGCAGCAGCGTCTTTTCGTGTTTTCAATACCTATACTGCGCTCGCCAACCCGCCTGCCAAGCGTGGCGAGTATGGCAACAACCCCCTAATGATAAATTTACAACATAAAACCAGGCCCCGAGTCCCCGGCGGCCCCGCTAATCCTGGCTATGGTAGCAGTCACGGTAACGGCGGGGCCAGAGGTGCTAAGAATCCCCGGGCGACGATCGGCTACCAAACCCTACGACGACCACTGGCCCTGGTAACACACAACATCCGCACTTTGAGGACAGACGAAAAGATTGTTGAGCTGGAAGAAGAAATTAGTAGATTACACTGGGACATTTTGGGGTTATCAGAAGTCCGTAGAGAGGGTGAGGACACGATATCCCTTAAGTCTGGTAACCTACTATACTACCGGGAGGGCGACCAACAGTCCCAAGGTGGTGTTGGGTTTCTCGTTCACAAGTCACTCATCAACAACATTATCACCATCGACAGTGTGTCGAGCAGGGTCGCGTACCTGACACTCAGAATATCTAAGCGATATTCGCTGAAGGTCGTTCAGGTATATGCGCCGACCTCTTCTCACCCAGATGAAAAAGTAGAGTCTATGTATGAGGACATCAGTAGAGCCATACATACGAACAAAACTCACTTTATTGTTGTTATGGGGGACTTCAATGCAAAGCTAGGCATGAGAAGCGATGATGAGTTGAGAGTGGGGCAATTTGGATATGGGCAACGGAACCCCAGGGGACAGAGGCTGGCCGATTTTCTGGAAAAAGAAGGACTCTTCTTCGAAAAAAAATCGAAATCTTTTTAATCAATTAAATCAAAAGAATCACTTTCAAGCGTCAATTTTACTGCCTGTTCCTTCACGACCAATAGCCAGGAAAGAAATGCAAGAAACAAAGCTGGTTGTTTTTTCAATGATCCTTTTAGAATACGTAATATGTATTCTAAAAGGATCATAAAAAAAATTATCCTTTTAGAATACATGATGGAGATGGGGAAGTACAGAAATGCTCCTAACTTGCATGTATGAGGTAGCGTCAAAACCAGTTTTTTTTATTTCATAACTTACTAGGCATCACCGAAATGTACCATGCTCCCAAATTTCAGCTTACGGTTCAGGTGTCTCAACCTCCCCAATTTAAATGTAGGTATCCAATCTCTCAAAACTTCTCAAGTGTCATAACCTACCAAGTTACTAAGATTGCCTTTGCCCTCCAGAGTCAAAAATAGAGGGCAACCATGGAAATGTTATACGACCCTTAATGTTTTTAGGCCTCGCAAGTTTCAGAACTTCACAAATTTTTGAACCTGTCGATTATCTTAATCCTTCCAAATGTTTTACTTGACTGTCTCAAGAGTCAAGCCAAGAATGAATGAATGAAAATTCTTTATTGCACAAAATATATGTAAATAATCTGTACGCAGACGAATTTAATGCTAGATAGCATTCTCTTCCAGTTAACCTTTGTGTAATGCGGACAAACAGTTATTGTAGGTAGTGCATAATTGGTAGTGGGAGAAGATTTGACCATAAAAGTTTCTTGCTTGACCCTATACAAGTGTATAAGCCCTTCATACCTCTCGTCGTGCCTATTTCCTTCCTAGGTAGACTTACCAGCTCAAAGCTGCACCAGTCCAGGGTGAGTCCGGCGTCCCTGAAGAGTCGCTCGCGCGTCGTGCGTTTGTACTCGCGCGGACAGCTCGGCAGGCGAGAGAGCGGGCGCACCTCCTCACGAAGCTCTTTCAGAGGGAACGAGAAAGGCTTTGAGCTGCCGAAACGGATTACTAACCTGGAATTAGAAAACGTTGTTTGTGCGTTTGGCTAGTCGGAGATTTATCTACAAGCTCGGAGAAATTCTATTTTAAAGCTAAAATAAATTTTCAAGCAAACTTAGATGAAGTTTTTATTGGTCCTTCTAGATTGATGTTTCCTTCGAGCCGGATGTTAGTGTCAGATATGGCTTAATTTTTTTTTGTGTGAAATTGTAACTTGAAAATAAAAGGTCTAGTTAGAATCACAATTAAAATAAGTAATTTTAATCCCGACGCAGAGCAGTGTATCGTAGCCTCGTAGGTCACGTTTTTAAGGTGCGTGACCTACGAGGTGATACTTTGTTATATGCATGTTTCATCTCCAAGTAGTATAAAAATTGATCAGATCAGAGGGTCAGAACACTCACCCTTCTCCATCTTCAGGTTTCAGCGGCAACCGAGCTCCCATATCAATAGCAGAGGCTAGAAACGTACAGTAAAGGTCTTGGTTGCTCTCCACCCACAATTTGGTTCGAAGAATGTCTTTAAGACGAGTCATCCTGAAAAAGACGTTTTACTTACGATTTTCATTCAATCCACGCGGGAATTTATGAATTTACGTGAAATGTGAAATAAAAATGCAAAAAGATGGTTTACATGGCGCTGACTACTCGAGTTAAATTTATGTCTCTAGACTTTTTAGACTTTAATAATCTCAAATCTGGTGGGAAAATAATCAAGATTACTTGATTTGTACTGCTGTCGCCAATTTTACATAATTATGTAGTGGGTACAGTACGATCAACAGTCTGGTTAAATTGAAAACGGGAAAATTGAAAAGCGAGCTACATTGGTTCTTTATTAATATAAAATTGAAAAGCGAGCTACGTTGGCACTTTATTAATATAAAATTGAAAAGCAATCTACATTGGCTCTTTATTAATATAAAATTGAAAAGCTAGCTACATTGGCTCTTTATAAATATAAAACTGAAAAGCGAGCTACATTGGCTCTTTATTAATATAAAACTGAAAAACGAGCTACATTGGCTCTTTATTAATATAAAATTGTAAAGCGAGCTACATTGGCTCTTTATTAATATAAAACTGAAAAGCGAGCTACATTGGCTCTTTATTAATATAAAATTGAAAAGCGAGCTACATTGGCTCTTTATTAACATAAAATTGTAAAGCGAGCTACATTGGCTCTTTATTAATATAAAACTGAAAAGCGAGCTACATTGGCTCTTTATTAATATAAAATTGAACAGCGAGCTACATTGGCTCTGTATTAATATAAAATTTAAAAGCGAGCTACATTGGCTCTTTATTAACATAAAATTAAAAAGCGAGCTACATTGGCTCTTTATTAATATAAAATTTAAAAGCGAGCTACATTGGCTCGTTCATCATCATCATCATCATATCAGCCGTAGGACGTCCACTGCTGGACAAAGGCCTCCCTCATTGATCTCCAGGAACTGCGGTTGGAAGCGGCCTGCATCCAACGCCGACCTGCGGTTCTTACCAAGTCGTCTGCCCATCTTGTAGGTGGACGTCCTACGCTGCGCTTGCCGGTCCGTGGCCTCCACTCGAGAACCATCCGGCCCCAACGACCATCCGTTCTGCGCGCTATATGGCCTGCCCATTGCCACTTCAACGTGCTAATCCGTCGGGCTATGTCGGTGACTTGAGTTCTCCTACGTATCTCCTCATTTCTGATTCGATCCCGTAGAGAAACCCCGAGCATAGCCCTCTCCATAGCTCGTTGAGCGACTCTGAGCTTATTCATAAGGCCAATAGTGAAGGACCACGTCTCGGTTCCATACGTCATCACTGGTAACACACACTGATTGAAGTCTTTCGTCTTAAGGCACTGAGGTATGTTGGACGAAAAGACGTTGCGAAGTTTCCCAAACGCTGCCCATCCGAGTTGGATTCGACGATTGACCTCTTTCTCGAAGTTGGACCTACCTAATTGGACTGTTTGTCCTAGGTATACATACGCGTCGACAACTTCAAGAGCCGAGTTCTCAACCATAACTGGGGCAGGGACGACATGGACACTCGACATGATTATCGTCTTGTCCATGTTCATTTTAAGTCCTACCCGTTGGGAGACTCGATTGAGGCCTTCGAGCATCGTGCTGAGCTCTTCCATCGACTTTGCCACAATATCGTCGGCAAACCGAAGGTGAGTGATGTATTCGCCGTTAATATTGATGCCCAGTCCTTTCCATTCCAGAAGCTTGAAGGCATTTTCCAATGCGGTCGTAAACAGTTTCGGAGAGATGACATCTCCCTGTCTTACGCCTCTTTTTAAGGGAATCGCCTTCCAGCTCTGTTCGTGTACTCGGACTGACATAGTGGCGTTTTTATACAAACACTTCAACACTTCGATGTACCGATAGTCAATACGGCATCGTTGGAGAGACTCAAGCACTGCCCATGTTTCAATCGAATCGAAGGCTTTCTCATAGTCCACAAACGCGAGACATAGCGGCAAGTTATACCCTTCGGTCTTCTGTATGACTTGCCGCAGCGTATGTATGTGGTCTATGGTACTGTAGCCTTTACGGAACCCGGCTTGTTCGGAAGGCTGGAAGTCGTCAAACCTGCGTTCGAGACGGTTCGCGATGACCCTCGAAAACAGCTTATAAACATGGCTCAAAAGCGAGATGGGTCTGTAATTCTTAAGCAAGGTGTTGTCACCTTTCTTGAAGAACAGAACCACCACGCCCTCGTTCCATGCTTTTGGCGTCGTACCTTCAAGCAAGGCAGAATTAAAGAGCTTCTGAAGGACTTTAAGTACCGGTGATCCACCCGCTTTCAGAAGCTCTGAAGTGATTCCGTCCTCGCCCGGCGCCTTGTCGTTTTTAAGCTGCTTCAAGGTCATCCTGATCTCATACAGGCTGATGTCCGGAATATCTTCGGTATAATGTCGGGTTAGTTTGGCTCTTGGGTCGTTGGCCGCACTGCAAACAGGTTTAGTGACCGAATCGTAGAGCCGTCCATAGAACCTTTCGACTTCCCTTAACACTTCCGCTTTACTTGACGTTATGCTGCCATCTTCCCTCTTCAGCTTCGTCATGCGGCTCTGCCCAATAGAATTATCTCTCGCGAACACTTTGGAGCCTTAATTCCGCTCTATCGTATCTTTAATACGAGATGTATTAAAGGTACGAATATCGTGCCGCAAGGATTTCCAAATCTTTCTATTGAGCTGCCTATGTGACTGAGCATCATCGGGAGACTGCAGTCGCAAAGAACGTCGTTCAGCCATGAGGTTAAGGGTATCATCAGAGAGTTTCTGAGGTCTATTGGTACGGGGGGTCTTAAAGAACTGGGACCCCACCGTATGGACGGTTTCTACGAACCTGTTATTGATCTCGTCCACTGATGCATCTACTTCTAGACAGTCAAAGCGATTTGCAAGTTCGAGTTGAAAGCTCTCGAGGTTTTGGATATGAGCGCGAGTGGGTCGGAGCGTAGATTTCATCAAACGGGACCTTTCAAGTTTAACGTTCATATTCAATGTGGCTCTTACAATTCGGTGATCACTGCCGGTTTTCACCCTGTGAATCACAGAGACATAATTGAATATCCGTTTCTTGTTGGTCAAGATGAAATCAATCTCATTTCTCGTGGAACCGTTGGGACTCATCCAGGTCCATTTCCTGTGAGGCGGCTTCTGGAAAAAAGAATTCATCATAAAGAGTCCTTCTTTCTCCAGAAAATCGGCCAGCCTCTGTCCCCTGGGGTTCCGTTGCCCATATCCAAATTGCCCCACTCTCAACTCATCATCGCTTCTCATGCCTAGCTTTGCATTGAAGTCCCCCATAACAACAATAAAGTGAGTTTTGTTCGTATGTATGGCTCTACTGATGTCCTCATACATAGACTCTACTTCTTCATCTGGGTGAGAAGAGGTCGGCGCATATACCTGAACGACCTTCAGCGAATATCGGTTAGATATTCTGAGTGTCAGGTACGCGACCCTGCTCGACACACTGTCGATGGTGATAATGTTGTTGATGAGTGACTTGTGAACGAGAAACCCAACACCACCTTGGGACTGTTGGTCGCCCTCCCGGTAGTATAGTAGGTTACCAGACTTAAGGGATATCGTGTCCTCACCCTCTCTACGGACTTCTGATAACCCCAAAATGTCCCAGTGTAATCTACTAATTTCTTCTTCCAGCTCAACAATCTTTTCGTCTGTCCTCAAAGTGTGGATGTTGTGTGTTACCAGGGCCAGTGGTCGTCGTAGGGTTTGGTAGCCGATCGTCGCCCGGGGATTCTTAGCACCCCTGGCCCCGCCGTTACCGTGACTGCTACCATAGCCAGGATTAGCGAGGCCGCCGGGGACTCGGGGCCTGGTTTTATGTTGTAAATTTATCATTAGGGGGTTGTTGCCATACTCGCCACGCTTGGCAGGCGGGTTGGCGAGCGCAGTATAGGTATTGAAAACACGAAAAGACGCTGCTGCCCATCTTTCGGAGGTATCCCTTAGCAGATTCCTACTGCATCCACGGGCAAGAGCGGAGAGGCAACATTCTACTGCCGGCGCCCCACGGCAAAAGCGAGCTACATTGGCTCTTTATTAATATAACATTGAAAAGCGAGCTGCATTGGCTCTTTATTAATATAAAATTGAAAAGCGAGCTACATTGGCTCTTTATTCATATAAAATTGAAAAGCGAGCTGCATTGGCTCTTTATTAATATAAAATTGAAAAGCGAACTACATTGGCTCTTTATTAACATAAAATTGAAAAGCGAGCTACATTGGCTCTTTATTAATATAAAATTGAAAAGCGAGCTGCATTGGCTCTTTATTAATATAAAATTGAAAAGCGAGCTACATTGGCTCTTTATTAACATAAAATTGAAAAGCGAGCTACATTGGCTCTTTATTAATATAAAATTGAAAAGCGAGCTGCATTGGCTCTTTATTAATATAAAATTGAAAAGCGGGCTACATTGGCTCTTTATTAATATAAAGAGCCAATGTAGCTCGCTTTTCAATTTTCCCGTACTGTACCGGACTGTTCATCGTACTGTACCTACTACATAATTATGTAAAATTGGCGACAGCAGTACAACAAGCATTTGGTCGCGAATTTATTGTGGATTGTGGAACAAGAAAAACATAACCGACTTCAGATAACAGAAAAAACAAACTACTGAACCGATTTCTATGAAATTTCTATGGGACAAATCTGAATGGATATCTTATCAAATAAAAAAAAATGAAAATCGGTCAACAATTTTGACGGAGAAATCGGTGAACATACATAAAAAAAATACACACGGTGTCCTATAAATCACTGTTTTCCCAGAACAAACGTTTTTCAGACCATGGTCTAATAACAGATTATAACATCAAAATAAAAAACAAAACGAAATCGGTCTTTGAAAAATATAGAAAGTAGCGAACTTAAAACGTCTATTTTAACGTAACGCCCTACAACATAGTCAGCGCGCTGACCGGTAGCTACTACGTACCTATCTAACTAACTAGCGTACCCATGAACTTTATGTCACGGTTACTTTTTTTGAACAAAGTTAGACTTATTTGAGTCCAGATTTTTTTTATTTTCTTATTTGATGCTATAAACAGTTATTAGACCATGGTCCGAGCAACGTTTGTTCTGGAAAAACAGGGATTTAAAGGACACCGTGTATACAGTTGAACATAGAACCTCCTTCTTTTTTGAAATCGGTTAAAAATAGTTATATCTGTTGCCGTCCCTTTGCTGGTAGCGCTAGTTTCTATGTGCAATTTGACGTTTCGTAACCGATTGCTTGTCGCACTTCTGTTGCTAATTTTACATAATTAGCCCGGTGGAAGTGCATGCAACTTTTAGCCATCTCTATCCTTTTTTTTATATACTACTTATATGGCAAACGAGCATGCAGTCCACCAGATGTTAAGTGGCTACTGCAGCCCATGGATATCCACATAGAATTCAAAACAAGGTGTTATGTTGTCTTGATCTTTAGGTGGATACGTTGTCATACTATAGGATTTAGCTGTTATGCCTATGTGCCAATAATTACAGGAACATACCATTACCATCTAACCGGAACACAGCAGCACAAGTACTGCTATTTGGCGGCAGTTAAAGTTAAGGCGGTGGTGCCCACTTCCTCGAGCTCGTTCACAAAAGCTCTACCACCAGTAGCATTCAGCCCCGGATCTAGAATGTTTCCTTACCGGGGCAGTTAGTGCGCCCTGAAGTTACCACCCGTGGCAGGTGCCCCGGTTTGCCCCCTCCCCTAGACCTGGGGCTGTCTCTATTCTGTGGTACCTACTACAGATGAGGTCTAGGAAGTCTCCCGGTTGGAGATATAGACCTGCTAACCTGTGTTCATCCAGCAAGTCTTCAACGTTTAAATTGTCGATCTTTAGTTCCACTTCATATCGGGCCAGGTTTTCTTTGGGCTGGAACATGAGTGTTAATTGGACTCTTCTGGTCTCGTAGTCTTGGCGGTTCAAGCCTATTACTTCCAGCTGAAAAGGTACGAAAGTTTAAGTGGTCCAGACCTATTTCAAGGAACCAGTATGTGAAATTATTGTTATCCTGAATTTGTGGTAGAGTCTAATAATGAGTTTAAAAAAACACTTTATTTTAAACCACAATAGAAAATGTATATAACTAAATAGAAAACCACAAGTACAATGGGCGCTCTTATCGCTATTTTTTCCAGAAAACCTTTGGATCGAAAGGATTTATATGTCCAAAGTAGAGCGCTCGTTACAATATATGAAAATAATAGTCCAGCAGCCACCTCCAGTGTTTTTAGTGAGTAATAACAGGCTGAATCTTCGTGAGCAGGTTCGGTTCGACGAGACACCCAAGGTTTTTCCTCTGAAAGTTCTCGGTAGAAGTAGCTAATGTAGAGCGCAGGTATAAGGGCTCTCGTACACAAAACTGCGATGCGACGTCGCATCGTAAAAATCTGCGAGCTCCCTCGACGCATCGCATGAACTTGCGAATTGATTCGCATCGCGCATCGCATACGTTCAGTACGGTGGACGGTCGTCGAAGGAATGGTCCAGCTTGGGAGACGCCTTGCCGCACGAAATCGCATCGCAGCAATTCGTGTCGCAATTTTCTGCGTTGCGAATTTGCATCGCGTCGCATCGCAATTTTGTGTACGAGCCCTTAAAACATGTCGATTCGGTGGGGTGTTAAAATGGTCTGAATAACAGTAAGTTTTTTTTTAATATTGAGGTAGTTGGACGATAAACTCGGAAAAAACAATTGTTCTACAAAATAGATTGTATGACTGGACCGTGGACAGGAGGTGGCTGCTGGACTATCAGTAAATAAGTAAAGTAAAATCTCTTTGACATTGTAATATATACCTAAGTCTTGTTTATGTTATGGTTTGTATTTTGAATTGTGTTATTTTTATTGATTATTTTTGTATTTAATGTACCTATAATGTTTTATATACAATTGGTTAATTGTTTTATGAACATTTAAATGAATGAATGAATGAATGAACCATAAATTACTGTAGGTATAAAAAATAAATGTTATTAGAATAATCTCTAATAATTTATAAACTCAAGGTTTGCCAACGTGCGATGGAGCGCAGCAGCATTCTCGGATTCAAGCGTATTGACCGCATACGCAACACCGCATCGCGAACACAAATCGTAGATGTAGCTCAGAAAGCCGCCAAACTCAAGTGGGACTGGGCTGGTCATTTATGCCGTATGTCGGGTGATCAGTGGGCTAAGCTCACCACCGAGTGGAACCCTGACACAGCCCGAAGACGTCGTGGCAGACCAAATAAGAGACGGAGGGATGAGCTCACTAATATCCGAGCGGACTGGACTATCTTAGCACTTGAATGAAGTGTCTGGAGAGAATGGCCGAGGCCTTTGCCCAGCAGTGGGACACAGTGGGCTGATAATAATAATAATTAGAATAATCGCTATTTTTGGTATTATACTAACCGTTATAAGCTTTCTGGTGCCTCTCGGCGGAGTGCCGTATATGAAGCCGGAGTGGTGCCGTCCACTGTATATGTACCGGAGCCAGGCTGGTAGCTCCGGCTTGCCGAGCAGTGACGTGTGGAAACGGTATTGCTGGTCGAATTCTTGAAGTGAAAAAAGAAGGTAGACTGAGTAATCGTACCTACCTAGATAGTTCCGTGATAGATTGGTGTTATTATTGCTAGGTGGATGTTGTTCGCGTTTACACCGAACACATATTCTGCATATTTGTCTTACAAGCAAATATGTAGAGTTGCTTCATTTTAACCAGTACTCGAGCAGCCACCGCGGTGGCGACGCGTATTCAACTCACCCACCATGAACCATTACCATTTACATAACCATCAAACCAGTACCTATACTTAGTGAACAATTAGGCTGTAAACCATTGAGAAGAATGTTAAGACTTAATGGTAGACAAAATAGGCAATTCGACCTGACGGAAATTGGTTTTTACGACGTTTTAAACTAAGAGAACATATTTTTTAAATTGATAATTATTATTGATTATACCGATTACAGAGACTTGGAAACCGAAACACGATTGACTAAACTTGACTCGATAAAAAAAATTGCGCAGTTTCCTCAAAATCATCATATTTTAGTACTATTTATACTAAAAACGGGATATTTACCATTGTGATTTGTGAGTATTTGAGTATCCCGATATTTCGGCGCAGTTGCATGCGCCATGAGCACGGGTAAACTGAAGTCTTTGCGAGTAGGTAGTTATTGGCAGATATATCGATCTACCCTCTTTTTTAGTCTCTTGCTAGGAATGAATTCACTAATACCCGAATCATTTTTCGCAATAATTTTACACTCGCTTGTCGCAGAATACTCGCGGATCCCTGAATGTCATCGCGAGATTTAATACGCACGCACATAGGCATTAGGTCTGTGTCACGACACTTCACTAAGAAGTCCAACGATTCACGTAAACATTCACACTTTTTCTGCAAGCGTTGTAGGTATTTTACCACTTTGCCGATTTCCGGCCCGTACCGGTTTACGATATAACTTTTGAAACTATCATGTTTATGAACACTATTTATACTAAAAACGGGATATTTACCATGATTTGTGAGTATTTGAGTATCGCGATATTGCCACTGCCATGCACTGACCATGCAACTGCGCCGAAATATCGGGATACTCAAATACTCACAAATCATGGTAAATATCCCGTTTTTAGTAGGTATAAATAGTGTTCATAACCATGAGAGTTTCAAAAGTTATATTTTAGTACGTCGGTCCGGGAAAATATCCTTTTCATTCGTTTGTTAGGAGAAATATCTCAATAAAGTTTTATTTCCCATGATCCTTAATAATTACCTACGTCGTAGATCCATGTATTTTTTTTCTGTAGACGGGCATATTTTATTTTTAAATGAATTAAGTTGAAACAAACATCTAGGTACCATGATCTGGACTTGTTAATCCTACAACCAAAACTCTACCATCAATAGGTACTTACCTAGTCAGGTCATAAATTCTGTCACATGTTTAATATAAAATAATTGAAACAAGTTTATTCATTATGTAACCATTTATTTACCAAAATGAACTTAACAAAACATAGATTCTTATGACACTAAAGTTTATTCAAAATGACCTCCGTGATTTTGAATACAGGCCTTCAATCTGCGCGGCCAGTCGTCTATCGCAGCACGAACGAGGTCCATGTCAATATCGGCGGCTGCCTTAATCAAGGATGTCTTGAGTGACTCCAAATTGAGATGAGGCTTTGAGCACGCCTTTTCCTCCAAGTGTTGCCATATCTTGTAATCTAACGGATTCAAATCTGGACTGGAGGAGGGCCAGTCTTCGTGCCGGATGAAGTCGATTTCACGCGCCGCCAGCCAGTCTTGTGTGATCTTCGCTCTATGAGCTGGCGCCGAATCTTGTTGGAATACCCAGTGCCTGTTATTGGACATGGTATGAGAAACAGGTTCCACAAGGTTCGTCAGGACTTTATTTTGATACACAACTGCATTCGTTTTTACACCTTTCTCACAAAAATGTAACTCTGTTAAGCCCCAATAACAAACTCCCAACCATACCATGAGCGAGGATGGAAAATGACCTCGTTGGACACGCGGAATACGGTTGCTCGCTTCTTCACTACTGTGTGCGTACACCTTATCATTTTGTTTGTTGTAGCTCTCTTCTACGGTAAAAATTTTTTCATCCGAAAAAAGAATTTCCCGATATTTTTTTCCCGCGTACAGCTTCAACAAAGCGCGGCATCTCTTCAGTCTCAGGTCCATTAGATAAGCATTCAAACGATGTCCTGGTTTTCTTCGATATGCCCGAAGCCCTAAGTCTTCATTTAACACCCTTTTCACCGTGGTTCTGCTTAACCCCATCTGAAGGGCCAACAGTTTCTGCTTACGTTTGGGATTTCTTTGAATTCGCGCCTTCACAGCTTTTATCACTGCTGGAGTCCTAACAGACCGAGGGCGACCACTTCTTGACCTGTCATCTACACTAGAGTCTTCATTGTATCGTTTGATGGTGCGATAAATGAATCTTTTGGTTATATTCAAATTTTTCAGTATGTCAAAAATTTTAATTGGCGCGTAACCGCAACGATGCAACGCAATAACTGCAACACGGTCTTCTTTAAGCGTCCACTCCATATTTAAATATGAGTAAAATTCTAAAAAGTATACATTTTTATTTTCATGAACAATTCGAAATTCGAATTCTATAAACTTTTTTGTGGCCAGCATTCTAAAAGTTTTTACTGTGTTACAGTACTTATGCCCTGACTAGGTATAAGAAGCAAGGAGCGGGCAAAACAGATACCTAAGTAGGTAGGTACACCTTTTTGCTTTCTACAAATCCTACGCCACGCAGGCAACATACTCTAATGTCGATAGAGGACATTAAGGATGTGCTAATACCCTGTAGGTACATAGCGAAACAATATAGAATATAATGGAGGCGCCTTGTCAAGCGTCGAGTCATTTTTAAACATTTTGTAGTCAGAGTGAATTACCGAAATTGATGAATGCAATTACAAGATATTCACGACTGACTGATGTACTTATTACCTAGTAGGTACTTGTGCTGACCCTTTTGAAAGGGTTGTCTGCGTTTTAGAATTTTAGTTCCGTGATTAAACATTGTTGCCAAGCTCTAAGTATCTAGGTGTAGCTAATTTTATTTTATAAACCTATACTCAGAATAATATTCTATGAACCTTTATTTTAGTTATCAATAATATTTTACGAAGTACCTCAGAATAGAGAATAAACCAGAAGCTGCCTTCAGCTGTGATTGCAAGCCGTGCGCTGTGTCCTTAAAACCAAACCCGCGTCCCGCACCCATGTCACGTCACCCCCACCCGCGTAGGTAATGTTGCTAGTTAACTTATTGTATTGTATTCATTTATTTCAGACAATCACAATCACAATCCATAACCACAATCACAATAAATTATATCAAATTAAATGAAATTAAACCAAAAACAAATTAACTTAAATTATGTACAATTAAACAAATTATTATTTAAAAATTTATTATATATGTATATAATAAATTTTATTATATATTTATAATATTATATACTTATTAATATTATATATTTATTATAAAAATTTATTATATTATTACTTAAAAAGAGGCGTAAGACAGGGAGATGTAATCTCTCCGAAACTGTTTACGACCGCATTGGAAGATGCCTTCAAGCTTCTGGAATGGAAAGGACTGGGCATCAATATTAACGGCGAATACATCACTCACCTTCGGTTTGCCGACGATATTGTGGTGATGGCAAAGTCGATGGAAGAGCTCAGCGCGATGCTCGAAGGCCTCAATCGAGTCTCCCAACGGGTAGGACTTAAAATGAACATGGACAAGACGAAAATTATGTCGAATGTCCATGTCGTGCCTGCCCCAGTTATGGTTGAGAACTCGGCTCTCGAAGTTGTCGATGCGTATGTATACCTAGGACAAACAGTCCAATTAGGTAGATCCAACTTCGAGAAAGAGGTCAATCGTCGAATCCAACTCGGATGGGCAGCGTTTGGGAAACTTCGCAACGTCTTTTCGTCCAACATACCTCAGTGCCTTAAGACTTAAGTCTTCAATCAGTGTGTGTTACCAGTGATGACATATGGAACCGAGACGTTGTCCTTCACTATTGGCCTTATGAATAAGCTCAGAGTCGCTCAACGAGCTATGGAGAGGGCTATGCTCGGGGTTTCTCTACGGGATCGAATCAGAAATGAGGTGAAACGTAGGAGAACTCAAGTCACCGACATAGCCCGACGGATTAGCACGTTGAAGTGGCAATGGGCAGACCATCTAGCGCGCAAAACAGATGGTCGATGGGGCCGGAAGGTTCTCGAGTGGAGGCCACGGACCGGCAAGCGCAGCGTAGGACGTCCACCTACAAGATGGGCAGACGACTTGGTAAGAACCGCAGGTCAGCGTTGGATGCAGGCCGCTTCCAACCGCAGTTCCTGGAGATCAATGAGGGAAGCCTTTGTCCAGCAGTGGACGTCCTACGGCTGATATGATGATGATGATGAAACAAATTATGTACGATTAAACAAATTATGTACAATTAGACAAATTAGTAATTATTTACCTGTTTTGGGGTAAATGTTTTAGGTAAGATACAACTAATGAAATCCAAATAATCACAGGTATCACAGGCATATTTTATATCTGTGTACCAATAGGATTGACACAAAAATATTATGTTCATTACTACAACTATTATAAACAGGGTTGTCTGTTTGGGGTGTACTAAGCCGAAAAAGGGGTCATTGTACTCATCATTATGAACAACTTTTACAATGGGGGCAACCTTGAAAGTGGATAAAAACACCTGTTCCAAAGAAAATTTTCATTGAGACGACTCACAAAATGTGTAGGTATCCTATCTCATATTATGGAACAACTGGTTTTTTTTGTGATTTCAGTGTTGGTTGGGCCCATATTAAAAGTTGTTCGTAATAGTGAGTACAATGACCCCTCTTTCGCCTTAGCACACCCCAAATAGATATACCTACTGGTCATAAATATGTTAAACTAACTTATGTACCTAATAATCCCAATGATTTTAAAATAAAACACAGTTTCGATAAAAACATTTATTTTCCTTTGTAAGTATTTCAAAAGTAGTAGAAGAAAAGCTGTTTGTTTTTATGTAGATACAGAGCATGTCCCTAAAAGAATGCTAACTGTTTATGAGATTACCATAACCCCGTAAAGCTTCTTTTAAGCTGGTCATTATCTACTTATTTTTAAACAATCATATAATTTAAAATTACAACTACTATAGTCTAACTTTTTATTAGCTGCAGTAAAATGACGTTTCTAAATGTCATTCCGTAAAATAATGTTGCCAGCCTAATCTCAATAGGGATGTGATTCAGTTCACAAAAATTAATTAAATAACATTATTATGACGTTTTTGTTTCATTTTGAATGTACCTCCCTATACTTCCACTAAAAAAGATCAATCCTCTAGTATAGTAATAATAATAGGTTAAAAAAATACATTACAACTTAATATTAAATCTCAAAAAAAAAAACCAAACTGATTATACATTTATGATTCACTCATTTAGCTACATCCCTATTTATTTTTCTTCAAAAACCGGCAACCCACAAAACGTCATTTTACTGCAGCTAATAAAAAGTTAGACTATAAACGTTTTCAATCTCAGAATTCTAGAGTAGGGAAAATAATAACTTTCGATATTTGGCAACACCAGCATGGAGGTATCATTATTTACATCAATTACATACCGAACTATTTATTCATTAATCAAATAACACAACATCTACTATGAATCACTTACCTATGAAATGTAATTCCATCTTGTTTTTTTTTTGAGCCCAGCTGAATATTTACTCGTTGGGACGACACAAGGACTATTTAATTAATTAGAACACTGTAAAACACGTCACGCGTGACGACGTTCACAGAGTTACTAATGGCGTTCGCGTAAAACTACTCTATTTTGGAGAAGTTTTAGTAGCTTCAGTATTAGGCGCGTTCACAACTTCTGGTTTTTTCTCTATTCTGAGGTATGTATTCTAGATAAATAATAAAATTAAATACCTACCCACTAACTAAGCTTAGTTTACCTTGGTAAGTCCAGTTAAACAAATTAGGGCTGATGGGGATAGCAAACATTTCAGTTTCGACGGCTGTGTGGACATGCTCCGACGACGCCGCCGATATTGCAAATAGCAAACATAAAAATAACGAAGCCATGTTTGTTTCGGATAATCTAAAAAAAAGTAAGAGTATTAATAAAACCTCTTTGCTGTCTGAGAAAAATAAAACATGTTCTATTTTTAAATTGTCGAGACCGGTGTTTTTTTTCATTTCCGACAGAAAATAATTCAAACTCTTCTCTTTATCAATCAATATAAATAAATGAAAACTTTAATTTAGTTCAAATATGAATCTACCTACAGTACCTACTACTCACCGTCACTGGTAATCCATTTGCTACCTATTCAAATGAATAAACACGACCCAAATTCACTGGAATTGTAACAATAATCGATTTCTATTTTCATTCGGGCGCGGTGTGAACTGCATGCAGATCGCATGTGCGGGATAGGAACGCCCTGAAAATGTACAGGGGTGGACTCGAATAATCCAGAAAAATATTTGTAAGGTTTATTCTACTATACTAGGGTTGCCATCTCCAAATTTTGGAATAGGTAAGTACAAGATTTGAAGGTAGAAATACCAGGACATTTCAGTTTAAAACGAGGAAGCACTCTTGTGTTAGCCTTATAGGTCATATGGCACTTTGTGGTGCCATATAGGTCAAAAAATACAAAAGCGTTTTGCTGGCAGTTTATTGTAAGCAATTCAATTAGTTGAGGCGTGGTGATTATGGCAAAACCCCCCTATGACAAACACAACACACAAACGGCGCCCAGTCCCCGGCGGCTCCGTCATCCCTGGAAGTGGTAGGAACCAGGGCAGTGGCGGAGCAGGGGGTGCTAAGAATCCCCGGCAGCGATCCAGCTACCACCACCGACGACTGGACCTGGCAACGTACAACACACGAACGCTCAGGGCTGACGAGAAGATTGTCGAGCTGGAAGAAGAACTGAGCAAGCTACGTTGGGACATCCTAGGATTGTCGGAAGTCCGAAGACAGGGTCAGGACACGGTGATCCTTAACTCCGGTAACTTGCTCTTCTACCGGGAGGGAGATCAACTATCCCAGGGTGGTGTCGGGTTTCTCGTCCGCAAGTCCCTCGTTAACAACGTGACAAAAGTCGACAGTGTGTCGAACAGGGTAGCATATCTTATACTCAGAATTATCGAAAGGTATTCGTTGAAGGTCATACAGGTATATGCGCCGACCTCGACACACCCAGACGATGAAGTGGAAGCCATGTATGAGGAGATCTCCGAGGCCATACATACTTCCAAGACTCATTTCACGGTTGTAATGGGGGACTTCAACGCAAAGCTAGGCACAAGGAAAGACGATGAGCTGAGAGTGGGGCCATTTGGATTCGGGCGGCGGAACCGAAGGGGCCAGAGACTGGCCGACTTCATGGAGAAGGAGGGCCTCTTCATGATGAACTCCTTCTATGAGAAGCGGCCAGCCAGAAAGTGGACGTGGATAAGCCCCGACGGGTTCACTAGAAATGAGATAGACTTCATTATGACGACCAAGAAGCAAATATTTAATGATGTCTCTGTGATCAGCAGGGTGAAAACCGGGAGCAATCACCGCATTGTTAGAGGCACATTGAATATCGAGGCTTTCAGCTAGAACTGCACAATAGCTTCCAGTGCCTAGCCAGCTGCAATGATATTGACGAGATAAACAACGGGTTGGTGGAAACTGTCCAAGCGGTGGGATCTAAGTTCTTTAAGGCCCCCCGCCGAACTAAGCACCAGAAACTCTCAGATGAAACCATTAAGCTAATGGAGGACCGGGATGAAATGAGATTGCAGTCTTCAGCTGATATGTTGGCATACGGCGTGCTTAATAGGCGAATCTCGAAATCTATGCGACACGATCTGCGTACCTTTAATACATCTCGTATTAAGGTCGCAATAGAAAGGAACAAAGGTTCAAAAGTGTTTGCAAAGCATTCGTCTATAGGGCAAAGCCAAATGACTAAGCTGAAGACCGACAGCGGCACTATCATTTCGTCGAAACCGGAGATTCTGAGAGAGGTCGAAAAGTTCTATGGACAGATGTACACCTCAACACAAAACCCCGTTGGTCAGTTGGCTCAGGACACCAGAGCCAAACTAACCCGACACTATACCGAATACATCCCGGACGAGATTAGGATCGCTCTGAAACAACTTAAAAACAACAAGGCACCAGGTGAGGATGGAGTTACGACAGAACTTCTGAGAGCGGGTGGAAAACCGGTACTTCAAGTCCTCCAGAAGTTATTTAACTCCGTCGTCTTCGAAGGAACCACGCCAAAAGCGTGGGATAAGAGCGTGGTGGTGCTTTTCTTTAAAAAAGGTGATAAAACCCTATTAAAGAACTACAGGCCCATCTCGCTCTTGAGCCACGTTTACAAGCTGTTTTC
Organism: Philereme vetulata; assembly: GCA_918857605.2. Lineage (NCBI taxonomy): Eukaryota > Metazoa > Arthropoda > Insecta > Lepidoptera > Geometridae > Philereme > Philereme vetulata. The sequence goes on along the minus strand of OU975452.1, from coordinate 3,276,428 downwards.
GAGAGTGATTACGAACCGTCTCGCACGCAGGTTCGATGACTTCCAGCCTCCCGAACAAGCCGGTTTCCGAAAAGGCTTTAGTACCATAGACCACATCCACACGCTACGCCAGATTATACAGAAGACCGAGGAGTATAATCGGCCGTTATGTCTAGCGTTTGTGGACTATGAAAAAGCCTTCGATTCAATCGAGACCTGGGCGGAACTGCAGTCTCTTCAGCGATGCCAAATCGACTATAGGTATATCGAAGTGTTGAAGTGTTTGTATAGTAACGCCACTATGTCAGTCCGTCTACAGGACCAGAGTACGGAACCAATCCAATTGCAGAGAGGCGTGAGACAGGGAGATGTAATTTCTCCGAAACTGTTCACGAACGCATTGGAGGACGTTTTCAAACTCTTGGTCTGGGACAGACTTGGCATCAATATCAATGGCGAATACATCACTCACCTTCGTTTTGCCGATGATATAGTCATTATGGCCGAATCGCTCGAGGAACTCGGTACCATGCTCAACGACCTCAGTAGGGTTTCCCAACAGGTGGGTCTTAAAATGAACATGGATAAGACGAAAATCATGTCAAATATCCATGTTGCGCCCGTACCGGTAGTTGTTGGGGGCGATACTCTCGAAGTTGTCGACGAATATGTATACCTAGGACAAACTGTCCAATTAGGTAAGTCCAACTTCGACAAAGAGGTCGCACGAAGAATCCAACTCGGCTGGGCAGCGTTCGGGAAACTTCGCGATATCTTCTCGTCCAAAATTCCCCAGAGCCTGAAGACTAAAGTCTTCAACCAGTGTGTGTTGCCAGTGATGACCTATGGCACTGAAACGTGGTCCTTTACTCATGGCCTCATGACCAAGCTCAAGGTCGCTCAACGAGCTATGGAGAGGGCTATGCTCGGGGTTTCTTTGCGTGACAAAATCCGCAATGAGGAAATCCGTAGAAGAACTAAAGTTGCCGACATAGCTCTCAAAATTAGCAAGTTGAAGTGGCAATGGGCAGGCCACATCGCTCGTAGAACCGATAACCGTTGGGGAAGAAAGGTTCTTGAGTGGAGACCACGGACTGGAAGACGCAGCGTAGGCCGGCCCCCCACAAGGTGGACCGACGATCTAGTAAGAATCGCGGGGAGCCGTTGGGCGCAAACGGCTACCAACCGCTCGTTGTGGCGATCTAAGGGGGAGGCCTATGTTCAGCAGTGGACGTCTTTCGGCTGATGATGATGATGATGAATTCAATTAGTCATACATCTGTTTTTAGTCTTTTAAAGTTCAATTTACGAGTTAAGATAATTTTACAATACAAAACCCTTTTAAAATTTTGGCAACCCTATACTTTAATACGCGTTTGTTTGCAGGATAGTGTGTGTTATTGTTTCATTTTCTTTGATTCCGTTCACCGTTCAATTCATTAACCAAAGTCCAATACATAATAAAAATTGATTAAAATTTACATATTGTTTGATTTGACTTTGAAATTGATTATCCGGATTTCGATTATACGGAATATGCCTGGTTTTGTTTGATTCGGATAATCGGGATTTTACGTACCTAATAGGATAATAGGATATAATTAGGATAATTTGATACGCAACTTTACGCAAGCACATCTCTGTTTTTGTTACAAGGCTATGAACCAAACAAATTTACAGCGGTCATTGCTTACGCACTAATTTATTTACCTACTACTAGCTTTTGGCCGTGGCTTCGCACAATTATTTGTAATTGTTTGTTGGTAAAAACATTACCATTCTGCGCAGTGGAATAAAAAGTAGCGTATGTCCCAATCTTGGACATACTATCTGCATACCAAATTCCATCGAAATCGGCCAAGCCGTTTAATCTTGAAAACGTAACAAACAAACAGAGATAGAGAGCTAGAAAGTCAGAGATACCGAGGGTCAGAGAGACAGAGTTACTTTCGAATTTGTATTATTAGTATGGATTTATTTTATTCTATTGATAAATCCTTCGCTATGTCGTAATTTTATTTACGCTAACGATAAAAATAAGCAAAGTGCGGCCCTGAAAACGGGGCGTGACGTAAAGCGGGGTACCGACGTCATTGGCTATTACCCAAACAAATGAAAATGCCTGACGATGAAAATTTTACGTTTCGTTCCACGTAACTTTTCCTTGATATGTGAGAAAGTCGAGGCTATTTATAAGAATAAATGAAGTTTTTACCAGGGGTTTGGGGTTATTCCATGCAAAACCTTATCTTTTTGCTACTATAATTACTATTAATCCATCAAAGCCCCAAGTTTTCCTCCAAAGGTAAAAAAAATAATGAGCTTCGTAATTTGACAGTACCGTAGGACGTAAACGTACGGAAGTGGGTGTAAAATGTTGAAATGTCATTCATTCATTTGAAATGTCAGAAAGGGCTGGGGCAAATCGGGGCGATTTTTTAAAAACGTAAGAATTTTGCTGATATTGACGCGAAAATGATATTTTTATCACAATAATGTGATCAGCAATTTTCGCGTAAGAGGCGTGCGTTCGCCGTTCTGAGGAAACAGCGGTGTAGTAGCCGTAAATTCTAGTAACCACCTCGCGGATTCCTTGCCAGTTGTTTTCATCAGAAAACTCTTCAAGATCATGTTGAAGTTCAAAAAAATGGGATCCGATAAAGTGCCGTTGCTACTCGTCACCGCAAACGTCGGGTCTATCTTCGAAGATGTGAGTATTCTGCTTTTTAAATCAATAAAAATATTGTAATGGTAGAGCAGTGTCAAATCTTAATTACATTGGCTAATTTAATTAAATGTAAGCGATGACAAGATAAGCGTTCTAATTTTAAAACAATTGGTTACGAGCTCTTGATTCTTTTAATTGCTGCCTGCCAGTGACATCATGGCAAAGAGTTTTTTATCCGTTTTTTCCTTTGTGTATCCGCCTACATTTAAATTCAGCACTGGCAGGTTTTGTTATGTTTTATGAAGATTATAGTTTTATCTACTTAACTATAGGTACTTCCCACCTAAAACCCACACTGATAAAAAATTATAAATAAAAAGTTGGACATTTTACACATCGCTATCTAGCCCTTATCTAAGCAAAGCTTGTACTATGGGAACCAGCTAGCTGATAGAATGATTATATATGTACATATTCTTTTGTAAATATATAGGTACTTGTACACAGACCTGGAACAAATATCTGTATTGCATGATGCAAACATTTGTTCTAAGGCTGGAATCAAACACACAATCTTTTGTGTCCCAGATTCGCCCACTCCACCGTTATGAAAAGAAATGTTAGGTACTTTCATTTTTAGTTATTCCTTACTAATATTATATCGGTCAGGTAAAAAGTAGCGATCGGTCCAGCCGCTTGGTTTTTTTTATATCTATTTTAAGGGTAAGTACTATCATCGTTCATGTTATTTGTGTGGAAACAGTCTTACTGGGCACCTGATGGTAGGCGGTCACCGTTATTGACACCGGCAACACCCGGGGTATTATCGATCCCCACCCTGTAGAAACCTCTACATTTCTCTTGAAGTGTACTATGTCATAGCCTAATGGGAAAATCTCAGATGGTAGCTCCTTCCACATCTTGAAAGTATGGGGTAGAAAAGATTGCGTGAAGCGTGTGATCTGGATGAGCTTTATTCCGTTGTCGAGAAGTGCGGTGGTAAAATAACGCGATAGGAGAAAAATTCGAAATGTCTCCTTTCTCTATAAAATAGTCCCTGACTTATTTGACTGCTCAGCCATTCTGGAGAACATTATTCTAAGCGTTTCGTACAAGAACCCAAGACAAAGGATTTCCAAAATATTCAGAAGCCCAAAACAAACCTCGGTTACAATTCACCAATACTGCAAATAAGTCAAATTTATAACGATTTCAGTATTACAGTCAATGATCTTGATATATTCAATGACACATACAGCTCTTACAAAAACAGTTTAAAAATATCTCATTGGAGATGGCGAGCGTTCTGCCATCTCTTTCAGAATCTCTGTAACATTTCATTAAGCAATGAAGCACTCGTGTTCTGAAACAAAATTGGAACACTTATTAGTTAGTATTAGTTTAGTTATGTATATGTAAAAATTCAATTATATTTTCACCGTCTTTGGCGAATGTTGTATGCGCCTGTAATTGGTGCACGTATCAGAAATGTATTTATGACTATCGTCATAAATCTAAAATTAAAATTATCTAAAAAAAAAAAAAACTCGACGCGGGGATGAGATCGAATATAGCTTCTCAGTACAATAATGTCAGTATGGGTAAGTAACAAAAATATGCTTAAATTGTCATCCAATTTTAGAAGGTAACAATGCTCCGAACAATCTCCCTTCCTTATCAAAGAACAGGAAAATAAAGGTCATTCAAATTATTTATAATAATGCTATTAAAAAAGAATTGCAATTCATTATTTGGGTCGGTGCAATTATTTTTAAGCTTGTTATTCTGAGGTTAATGGTACATTATCTACTTACCTTAATAAATAATGCTGGAGATTTCACACAGCGCTGTCTAGCCCCAAACTAAGCAAAGCTTGTAGAACAAGATAAATAAAACTGGTCTATTTTTCGCGCCTACACACGGCTACACATCAAGCTATACAATTCCAGTATAAGCTGACCTCGCATTGTGTAGGCTTTTCATAGAATGAGAGGTCAGCTTATACTGGAATTGTATAGGTTGATGTGTAGCCGTGTGTAGCTACACTACGCGTGCGACGGATCTTAGATTTTGGAATGATTGGATATCCAAATATTCCTAGGACTCCACATAATCCACTTGAGATTTCACACACACGAATGGCCGTTGGAGTCTTTTGGAGTGTTGGCGTGGAATCTTTTGGCGTCCTCGTGTATGGCCAGGCATAGATAATAAAGCTACCGGCTACAGGTTTGGGTATTTTATCGTTAACGCATATTTTAAGTATTTATATCCATAAAAAATATCTAAGTATTCTATCAGTTTTTGTATTCCTTATTCCTATAATTTATTTATTTATCTTGTCCCATAGTACAAGCTTTGATTCGTTTGGGGCTAGATAGCTCTGTGTGAAATTTCCAGCATTATTTATTTATTATTTATGACGACCTGCGAGGCGCAGTGGGCGAATATCCGTCTGAGACGCAAGACCGGAACAAATGTTTGCATGATCTACATACATATATGTCATCTATCATATATGTAGGGTCTGGTTGTTTCTCTATATATTATAAGTATGTGTTTCTAAAAAAATATATTTACTATGTGTTTTGTTACGTACGACATTAAATGAAAACACGGGTAGGGCTAATTCTAATTCTAGGGTGGGGGGAACAAAAGATCTGCACTGACGTGCCGCATTGGGGTGTATTGTGCATTACCCCCCTTCTAACCTGACCCCAGCCATCCTAACTCCTTGAAGTAACGGAGTAGGAGAATGGATTGGTGGCAGCAGCTTTCCAGGGTCCCCGTGGATGTTGAAGTAGTAGTGGTGGTGGTGTTAGTGGAGCAAGGGTAGGGCTAATTGCGAGTATTGTTATAAAATAGTTTTTTTTCAAGGTTGTTTGAAAATTATATTAAATTAATTTAAATTTAAATTTTCTGTGGCACAGCAAATTTGAAATTTTCAGTCCTAAAATATCAATGAAACAGCCTGTATAAAATAGGTAAACAAAACATTTTAAATCATCATGTAAGTAGGTAGGTACCTGTTAAACTGACTGTACGACATCGTCAAAAAGGCGCCGCCGATTTACGTAATTTTTTGACGTGATAAAGTCTTATAAATGGATGCACGCCGGCTGCACGCACGAAAAAGTGTCACGTTCCGCCTGAGCCGAGCGTGCAAGCGAGAGCGCCGAACAAGCGATAGAGAGGCACGATCGGCCTAAGCGTTCGGCTTGTGACGCATCTATCTCTCTTCCACTCGTTATCACGTAAAATTATCGTCTGTAAACCGACTTTACAGACAACCATTTTTTTATTGGACTTGTATCGATTACTGGATAAATATTCAAGCTACCGGTATTAAACCAGATTATAAATTAGTTAATACGATTGTTTAAATTAATGTCATACGTAACAAAACTGGATGTATAAGTATTCTATCAGTTATCCGGTTCCCATAGTACACACGGCCACACATCAAGCTATACTTTCCAGTATAAGCTGACCTCGCATTGTGTAGGCTTTTCTTAGAATGAGAGGTCAGCTTATACTGGAAGTGTATAGCTTGATGTGTAACCGTGTGTACAAGCATTGTTTTGTTTGTTTTAACTGTTTATTGCACAAACAGAAAAATTACAATTGGATGTACAATACAAAAGCTTTGCTTCGTTTGGGGCCATCTAGCGCTGTGTGAAATGTCCAGCATTATTACTTATTTATAGATTCAGGGCTCTCTGTGAAATGTACTACATAGTTCCTTTTATAGAAAAAAATACTCTTCCAGCCTTCAGTAATGCTGCCAATATGGACCTCGGAGTTCCTCCAAGCGGTAGCCCGGATGGATCCGAAGTTCATAGCTCTTCACTTGCAAGAGGTCGGCGGGAAGGCCTACGAGAAGTCGATGCAGTACGTCCAGGACTTTGTGCAGAGGTTGTGCGACTGCCCAGAGCTGCGACTCTATGACAAGATCAGGATATTTCTGGATGAAGACTTCAGCTCGCCTGACAAGTTCACCGTAAGTAAACTAGCCATTTTATTCTATTTACTAGTCTGTGCTATTTCACTGCTGGGCAAAGGCCTCACCCTCTTCCCTCCACTTATCACGGTCCAGAGCCAGATCCTATCAGTCCCTTTGGAAGACGTCCAAGTTAACCATTAATTACATTTTGTTATATTGGTGTTTATTTGGACCCTAATTATTTAATGAATTTATTATGAATTACCAATTGTACTATAAGTTGAACTTTTAAAATTTTCGCGAACTATGCTCACGTTTACTAACAGTTTTGTGATTGTATTTATTACTAACAAATTATGGACACTAATATTATAAATGCAAAAGTTTGGATGTTTGTTTGTAACTCAATCACGTCGTAACGGCTGAACCGATTTCGATGAAATATGGTATGTATTACTCGTGCGCGATAACTTGGGACCTGCTAGGAATGCGACTCCCCGACCGCTTCCCCTGCACTTCCCCGATGGCGCCCGTATTGTACCGTTCGCATCACTATTTTTTACTAGGGTTTTTAGTCTCGTACTGGCCTACGTCACGTAACGACGCGCTCTGGAATTCTTTTAGTTTTCGTTTGTGTTATTGTTTTGTTGTCTGGAAAAAAGAAGTCAACCATGTGGACAGGCTTCGACAAAAGTATTGGAACGATGACCTCTTACAAGAGACGAATGAATCGCAATTAATTGTAAATTTATCGGATACCTCTTCGTCAAGTGATTATAGTGAGACTGAGGACGAAGAACAACCTCTAGAAGGCATAAATCCACTAAGTAGTGACGAAGATGAGATAATGTAAATAATAGATAAAATAAATGTATAAACTTAAACATTGTATTTTTATTTTATTCAAATAGTGTAAAAAAGATTAGATAAAAAGCAGCGTCCTCCCTGAGTAACATAATAAATTAGGTTAAAAAAAACAAAGACGAAGCCGCGGGCGGCTGCTTGTTATGTTCGCTTTTTTGCGGGCGGTACAAATACGCCAATATGACGTCACCGCGCTCAGGTCCCAACTTATCGCGCACGGGTAATACGTAGATTATAACCTGGATTAACACATAGGCTGCTTATTATTGACAAACCACGCGTTGGAAGCCGCGGGCCGGAAGCTAGTCTGAAATAAGATTGAATTGAATTAATGAGGAATAGTGTTTTCAGAGGTTTTATAGAATGTACGTGAAAAGAGACAATCGTAAAGTCGCTTGCTAAAAACTCGCCCGTTTAGGCGAGATAGCGATTTCCAGAAAACATTACTTTTGATTGTCAACTCGCCCGGTGTCGTAATCAGGTCGATTCAGTACAGTGAAAGACAAAATTGTTAACTATGTATTTGATATTAATTTCAACTTGATATCTCCACGCGTTCCTGAGAAGAAGGGTCGTGACAGACTGACAACTAAGTGATCATTTTTTCTTTTGAGGTACGGAACCCTGAAAAGTGTTCATTATTTATTTATTTATTACATACGGCACTCAAAACAGAACACATCCAGCAAATATATCTAATAGCAAATATCATCTAACAAAACACAACCTAGAATACTCTACTAACATAATACTCGTAACCATTTTTATAGTTGCATATCTATACTAATATTATAAAGAGGAAAGATTTGTTTGTTTGCATTGAATAGGCCTCGAAACTAATGGACCGATTTAAAAAATTCTTTCACTATTGGAAAGCTACACTATCCCCGGGTGACATAGGCTACTTTTTGCGAACTTTTTACAACTGCGCAGAAGGAGGGTAATGTTTTTATTGAAAAACTTCGCGTGCGAAGCTGCGGATTGGTCAGTTAGTTTTATTTTATTTAAATTTGTGTTATAGTGTGATCATTAGTGCTGTGCACTCCCTGAGGTATGCGCGCGGCGAGACGGGGGGAGAATCGGCTGCTGCGCTCTGTCAGTACGCCGTCAACGCTCGTGGCGGCAGGTAGTGTTATTTGAATCGGACTGTCTATGTCATGTGCTTCTGACATAGACAGTCTGTTACAAATAACACTACCTGCCGCCGATTCTCCCCCCCGTCTCGCCGCGCGCATACCTCAGGGAGTGCACAGCACTAATGGTCACACTATATTACTAGTATTTTAGGTTTATAGTATGTACATACATAGGTATGTGTCTAATTGTATATAGATGCACCGCCGTCATGTGATACACTATAATCCTGTCCATATAAAGGTTGTCTGGAAGATATCGCTCTTAGCGATAAGACCGCCCATTGTACTAAATCTATTTGTAAAAATTATGTTCTGTATTTTACTTTGGTGTACAATAAAGAGATAATTATCTTATCTTCTCTTATAATACTGTATTATTGTGTCCTATGTCTGATGACAAGGTGGTTGAAATAAATGATTTAAATATGAGATAAATACATTATAAAGAATTTAGAAGAATATGTGTAGGTACACATCATAATACTAATTAGGTTCAAGCGGAAAACAAATAAAAATAAATGTATGAACATTCAGTGCTCTTCAGTCACTCTTTTCCAAGAGCAATTTTAAATCTTTTTTGAAGTTTTTAAAATTACTAGCTGACCCGCCCGCGGCTTCAGACGCTTTTAATTTCGTACCCGTGGGAACTTCGGGATAAAAACTATATATAACACTCTTGTCAAAGTGACGCGACACCTCATGTAAATGACTTCACGTCAATGACTGACGGTTACATTATACGGATATTGTTCATACAAAATACTAAAATAGTGATTAAAAATGGGGGGGTGGGGGTAGGAGGGTGAAAAATACTTTACCGACCTTTTCTCATACCTACACTATTCGCATACAATAAAAATCATTAAAATTGGTCGACCCGTTTCGGAGGAGTGCGACCACTGGCGACGCGACGCGCCGTGTCGCGAACCGTGACACGAGTTTTTTATATATTAGAGACTAGCTTCCGCCCGCGGCTTCACACTCGTACTTTGTCAATAATAAATAATAGTTTAAAAACCTAAAAAACACGATTTGTAGATATACTGAATTAAAAATAGTCATTTAAGTCGTTTTGAAAATATCCTATAACAGAAATACATCATCTGTGAAAATTTCAACTGTCTAACTATCACGGTTCATGAGATACAGCCTAGTGACAGACGGACAGAAAGACAGACAGCGGAGCCTTAGTAACAGTTTTACCCTTTGGGTACGGGAACCCTAAAAACAATATAAAAAACAAATAACAATACACGCAGAAAAATACTAGTTGCGGAAAGAGTCTTGTCGTCTCTTCGAATAGTAGACAAGGAAATCGCTGTGGTAGCCATAATAATAGTCATAATAGTAATTTATTGATAATAAACATTATAAGTCAACATCTGGTTTTGTACGTAAGTACATTGTATACAGTTTTAATAAAATATAATTCATTCATTCATAAATAAAAACAACAATAATAACAATAAATTTATACAAAATAAATAATCCTTCATCTAAGAGCTATAAGCTCGTCGTAGTTATAAAAATTTAGCTCAATAAGCCAGCGTTTTATTCTTTTTTTGAAAATAAATAAGCTAGGAGCCTGCGTGATTGTGTCTGGAAGCTTGTTGTAGACGGCCGGACCCATGACATGCGTCAGTTTCGACGATTTGGCAAGTGATCTCGATATCGACTCGAGCCTGTGCCGATTGCGGGTGCCATACGTATGGGAGTGGCCAAGTTTTTCATAAGAGTCCAGGTTGATTCTAACGTAGGTTGCCACTTGATAGATAACTATAAAGGGCAATGTTAAAATTCCTAGACTCTTAAAGTGCGGTCTTGCAGATTCGTCGCTACGGATTCGCACGATAGCTCGTATAGCTCTTTTCTGCAATCGGAACGCGCGCTCCCAGTCAGCGGCGCGCGCCCACAGCTCGGCGCCATACTGCAGCAGCGAGTGTACCGTGGCAAAATAACAGGCGCGAACTACATCGGCAGACACCACTCGCGCGATTCGGCCCAACGCATAGCACGCACTACCCAATTTCCCGCATAACTTGTGTATGTGGTTCGCCCATTGCAGTCCCCTATCGATCTGAGAAGCCAGAAACGTCGTGCTCTCTACTTGATCGACAGCCTTGCCATGGACTGTCACCGACAGCGACCTGATCTTGTGGCCCGACAAGCAGAAGTGAATAAAGTGCGTCTTAGTTAGATTTAAAGCGAGTCCGTTCACCCTAAACCATTCCGCCAGCTGCCCCGTTGCGGCATTGAGGTTTTCCTCCAACCTATCGACTTATGGCGCGGTAACTATCGCGGCCACGTCATCCGCGTACATAAAAACCTCAGCTTTTGTGACAGCTTCCGGCAAGTCGTTCAACAGCAAGGAGAATAAAATGTTAGAGACTGAGAATCCCTGAGCCACTCTCAACTTGAACCACTTTAAAGGATCAGACGTGATTCCGCTCCCTGGCACCACCTGAGTTCGGTCTCTTAACAGATCCGCCAGAAGGGCATACGGCGGGCCGTAGATGCCGTAGTATTGTAACTTGGCTGCTAGGGTTGTATGGTCAGCTACGTCGAACGCCTTCGACAAGTCACAGCATATCACTGCGACATGCTGTTTCTTCTCACGTGCAGTAACGACGTGTCTGATGATCTCCCGCGTCAGCGATGTCGTCGAGCGACCTGCGCGGTATGCATACTACCGATCGGAGAGGGCGTTCGTCGATGTCAAGAAAGCTGTGAGAGGTGAGCTTAGACCGTTCTCAAATACTTTGGCGACAGCTGGTATTATTGAGACGGGCCGACATCCGTCCATGTTGCTCCGCTTACCTTTGCCTTTAAATATTGGGGTTACTTTACTCATTTTTATTGGCGTTGGGTACGTACCCTCCCCGATACAGTGGTTAAAAGCAAAAGCCAGGACAGGAGCAAGTGCAGCTATAGCCGAACGAATAGTCTTCATCGATATGCCATACACATCTCTGGATACTTTAGGGGGTATCTGAGTTGTTACGATTCTGTAGATTTCTTTCGAAGTGAACGGGCGGAGCCGCAGGGAGCGGTCGGCAGGCGCGCGCGCCGAGCTCAGTGCACGGCTCGCGCCAGCTACATCTGCGCTCGGCGCGCCACACGTCCCGGCCGCGCTCAGGAACCGGCCGTTCATTGCGTTTAGGACATCTTTCTTGTTGCTGAACTTCGACCCGTCCATCCCTACAATTACCTCGGTAGAGTCCAGATGTGGGGAGTTAGTCTTTCCTCTCTCTTTATTGATTACGCCCCACACAGCTTTCGATGTGTTCTTATTCGTTTCAATAATATTAGCATAATACCTACGCTTACTACTATTGATCAACGTATCATAATGATTGTTCATGTCGGTTACTAAAGATTTTAAAAATACGTCATTGTTAGATTCTAAATTGCTGAATTGGATAATGTCAAATAAGAATAATTTATAGTTTTTAATGTCCGAAGTAATCCAGGATGACTCATTCTTTTTAGTGTTGTACGTTTTTCTTAGTGGAAAACATATGTCAAATTTGTTTTTAATTATATTAATTATCGATTGTATCATGTCAGTTGGGTTATTATGCCTAGTAAAAGTATCATTCCAATCAACGCTGTCAATGGAATCCAGAAAATTAGCTTTATTGGCGTTACTGAATCTTCTTATAAGAGAGTAATTAGACTGTGGCTGCACTTTAGCGCGGATAACCTCACTCCGTATTCCGATGTGATCGCTCATATTTGTAGTCCCGTTCGTAAGATTTGTATATACGTGATCTAGACAGGTTGCACTAAGCGGACGAGTTACGAAATCGACCAAATTAGACATGTCATGAGCCGATAACAAGTCCATCAGATTTTTTAAATCACTATTTAAGCCTCCTAGCGAGTTGATGTTAAAGTTTCCAACGATTACACATTCAAGTCCTAATTCGCTTATCTTATCGAGCAAAACCTCAAACTTCTCAAGAAATTTGTTTGATGTTATCAAATTAGTCCTATACACACATATAATTGTCATATTGAAATCAATTAAGTCAAGGGCAGATATTTCACAATATCTTTCTACGGACAAAGATGTCAAGTCAACATTTTCCACACATTTTATTGTGTCTTTTACGAAAAGACGCGACCCGCCGCGGCTTATGACAGACCTGCAAAAATGAGTATGATACTTTTTAAGTTTGACTAGCCTTGCTGATTTTAATATTAAAGTTAAAGAGAGAGTAGGGCAGGCGAGTCTATGCGTGAATGTATTATTTTAAAGATGTACACTAATGAGTGAAGCTTACGTCGGGACTCAAGGGATTCTATTTGAAAGCAAGTCTCCGAGTAGGAGTTCAATCCTCTAATTAAAAAATATAACTGTACACACGGCTACACATTTCCAGTATATCATTTCACGTTTATCATATCCAGTATAAGCTGACCTCGCATTGTGTAGGCTTTTCGTAGAATGAGAGGTCAGCTTATACTGGACATTTCAAGATTTTTAAAATCATCTCAAAAATTCCAAGCCTAGACGGGACTTGAACCCACGACCTTTCTCTTGATACGAGAACGCACTACCATCTGTGCAACCAGGCAATTCACGTCTAGGTCGAAATTAGTGAGATGATTCAGAATTACGACTAAAGCGCCGTTAGCTCCATCTACAGGAAAACTTATATAGTTCTTTGTACCTGCCCAATGCCAAACGTTGCAGTTCAGTACATTGACAAGAGATGTCGCGTTGCTTATTTCAAATAGTATTTTTATTTATAGTGTTATCCGAACACATGCGGAAAATTCCAATATTTTTAGATTTCGACCTAGACGTGAATTGCCTGGTTGCACAGATGGTAGTGCGTTCTCGTATCAAGAGAAAGGTCGCGGGTTCAAGTCCCGTCTAGGCTTGAAATTTTTGAGATGATTTTAAAAATCTTGGAATTTTCCGCATGTGTTCGGATAACACTATAAATAAATATACTGGAAATGTGTACAAACTGCAAAGTACAGGTGTAATTAAAATGTTATTATACAAACCATCCAGCTAAATAATTGTGGTGTAAAGACCTCGACTCTATGACGTCAATAGTACGCACGGCTATTAATTAAAAACTGATAATAGCATTGCGAGGTGATGTAGGTACATATTGTATTATCCAAAAAATATTTATGTAGATATTTATGATAGGGAAAATGAAAGCGGATTTGGATAAGAAGTTCTGTTACGAAGCAACACCCTACCTATAAAAAAAAACTACGAGCCTAAGGCGGTTGACACACTGTCACACTGTCACGCACCACGCTGCATGTTGCGTGTCGACGCACCTACGCGCGTACTTGCGGGAGTCATAAAGAAAGAAAAGAAAGAAAGAAAGAAAATACATTTATTTGACACACACACAGGACAGACCATTCAGAACAGAACAAATACAAAAAACATACCTACTTACCTAAAGATTATAATAATAAAAAGAAAAATTATTTAAGTTCTTTATTAAAGAAAAAACACAAGATAAAAATTTAGCACTCAAGTATATGTACATAGGTAGCTACAGATAATATGGTCTTCCGTGCTGTGTGGGCCAAACAGGCCCCATCTCAGCGTAAATTCCTAAATCATAAATTCTTTATTTGGAACATAAACAATGCTACAAATGATGTGAAAAATGATGATATCTGATGTATTAAACTGTGTCGCAGACATCAACACAATCCGGGAAATATTACAGTAGGTCCAAATCAAGGTGCATTAGTTACACATACAAATTGTACGTGTATGTATATATTAATTAGTCTGTGCTTGAAAGTGTGTGTGCGTGTGTGTGTGCGTGCGTGCGTGTATGCACGAGGGTGTATTTGGGGGGCGTGTGTAAGTATGTGTATATGTATGTGTGTGTGCTAGGCTACTTAGAGACATGAGTTCTTCTGTTTCATTATAGGACAGTGATTGGAGCCATTCCAGGCATTTCATTTTGCATTTTTGCAATAAAGGGAGAGGATATATCTTTCGGTGTCTATTTCATCTATTATAAAGTAACGAGTACTTGCGGGTTTTTACTCACTCACGCGCGTAGTTGCGTTTTGTGAATTCACTGCGGCTCTGACTCATTTCATTCAAAGCTGTTCGCTAGTGCAGTTCCAAAATAATGCGCTTCCAAAATCACGCACGGCACTGCGGGACTCGGTGTGCCGTACCTTGCGTCTCGCCCCGCACCTACGCGCGGGGGTGCATGTTTCTCCGCGCTTGAGCGCGTGAGCTGCATGAACGCGCGTGGATGCATTTTCTGTGTGTTGGATGTGTGCGTGTTTTGTATACAAACGGAGATACTTACAAGCAACGTTAGAACACGCGTTCACGCAACATGCAGCGTGGTGCGTGCCAGTGTGTTGAGCGCCTTACAGTAGTCGCCTAAGGTGGCACCGGAGGGACAATCGCCCATACAACACGTACTACCAAGATCATTTCTAATTGGAGCATATTTCTACCTTAATAAGGTATTATTTTAATTTGAATAGTATTTATCTAGGTTCCCAACCATATATTAGATCAAAATACTTACCTAAAATGAAATAGAAGCGTATCGCATTCTGCATGTTTTTACGTCATAAAAGACCGGTTTTCAACCTAATTGTTTCGTATTAAAAACAACAACATCTTACGTATCCTAGTCATGGGAACATAGATTATATCGTCTAGTTACAGAATAACAACACAATGAGAAAAATACAACAAGTTTTCAATCATCATTTTTGGTATTACGGAAAACGGTCAAAATCTAATCAAATTTAGAAACGTTATATTGCTATCACTGTCGCTCTGCGTGGCTAAACTTCGTCACTAAATAGGGATAGCGATATTCAGGCCGAAGTTTTTGACGTGGCCGAATTGAAGTTGCGCTCAGTGTTCGCCGGCTCGCTAAGAAGTGTAACATCTGACCACCGCGCGCGCTCATTGGTCAAATCAAATAGCGCGCGCTTCCCCGGTTTCCCGTTACACATTTCCTTCCATTTTGCTAAAATTACTCCCACAAACCGAGGGGAAGGATGTTACACATCAACAAGGTACCTACTTGTATAAAGCTCGCTATGTATTTACAATAAGCTTCCGTTGGAAATAACGACTTCCTTTGAAAGGATTTAAACTCAAGCTAAAACGTTCTTAGAAAACCACCCATTTTATCATTTAAATGAATACATTTTCTCATCTGCATGAGTAGTAGGTATGTATGTGCTGTAACTTCTTAGTTAAGTTATTAGTTGTAATTTCTTTATTTTTATTTATTCAATAGTTAACTGACATTTGTAATACATATTTTTACATTAATACAATACAAACAACAATATTGCCGGACATTTCACACGGCGTTATCTAGCCCCAAACTAAGCAGAGCATGTACTATGGGAACCAGGGGGCCAATTCACGGAATACAATTTTAAAAACATCGACAGTTGACCTAAATGAGATTGGATTATGGATTGAATATAATTTGTCATTCTGCTCCATTAATATTACAATATTAGCTTGATATAAATAATCTGTATAATCGTATGTCAGTCAACGCATACCATTGTATTGTCAGTTACGTGAATACCGTTTAGGACAGGGTTTCCCAACCTTTTTTGCCTGGGTGCACCCCTGGTACATACAAGGGGCATGAAAATATTTTTTGCCATTGCTTCAATAAAAACACACATAATTTATTTTCACTACATTTATTTCTAACGAAAATTACAACTCATCACATCTTTGGTGTTACTTACTTTATGTTCTGTGTGTAACCGTGCACGCGCATACTAAGCGAGAGCACGCCTTCTTTAGTACAATGTGTGATCGAACAAATAGTGGTATAGTTGTTAGTTCACCCGATTGGAACTAGGTGACACGACTAAATCTGTGGGTTAAATCATGAACATTAATGAGTAGGTTGATTAAAATGTCTGAACACATTAGGATGTCTCTACGCCCCCTCAGGGGGGCGCGCCCTACCGGTTGGGAAGTCCTGGTTTAGGACATATATCATAACGAGACTAGAGCGCTACTCGAATTTTACTATTTTATGTTACGTGAATGGGGCCCAGATAACTGAAAGAATACTTTTTATAAATACATACTTTATTACATATATAGAAAAACATCCAGACTCCAGGACAAATATCGATAGATTATGTAAACATTTGTTCCGCGGCGGGAATCGAACCCGCTTCCTCTCAACCGGCTATGCGCCACGGAGGAAGCTTATGTTTATCTACAAAATTTAAATAAATTGAGGGAAATAACATTTTAGTATAGAGAGTAGATACATTTGTACGGGAGACTGTTGGTGACATGATGTCATGTGGATTCCAAAAAAAGTTTTTTTTTTAACATTTTAATATTTATTTTAACCTATACTTTCCCACAGCTGGGCAAAGGTCCCTCCCATGATCCTCCATACCTCACGATCACTCGCCACGTCCCACCAGCCATCTTGGAAAATATCGAGATCGTCACGCCAACGAAATGTAATCTTTACGAAACCTTTAAAGTGAAGTCGTTTCACTCAACCGATTTTAATGCAGTTTTTAGCAATAGAGTGATTCAAAGGGAAGGTTTATATGTATGACTAGCTACCGCCAGCGGCTTCGCACGCGTTGTTTGTCAACAAAAAGTAGCCTATGTGTTAATCCAGGTTATAATCTACGTACATACCGATTTGAAAGTAACTCTGTCTGTTTGTTACCATTTTACGACTCAAAGGCTCGACCGATTTCAATGGAATTTGGTACCTATATATGTACCTAGATAGATTATGAATGGATTTGAGACATAGGATACACTTTACGCGACTACACAGAAGGGTAAAGTTTTATTGACAAACCACGCGTACGAAGCCGCGTGCGGGTCAGCTAGTTAAAAATAAAATTAAAAAACCCCCGAAACAACATTTATTGACAAACCACGCGAGCAAAGCCGCGGACAAAAACTTGTAAGCTATATGTTATTTGATAAAAATTCTAATAAAAAATAGGGTGTCATGGACACTGCCGTTTGTTGTACACACGGCTACACATCAAGCTATAAAATCCAGTATAAGCTGACCTCGCATTGTGTAGGCTTTTCCTAGAATGAGAGGTCAGCTTATACTGGAACTGCTTGATGTGCTTGTTGTAGCTTGATGTGTAGCCGTGTGTACGTGAATGCCTGAAGGTATGTTACAGGTAATATTTTTTATACAACATGTAAAATACACTATTTTATATATGTATGTTATAATCATGTTTAAACACAAAGAAGTCCTTCGGGTTTCTAAATGGAAATCTCGAAACGCAGCAAAATGACCTCAAAATGTCGGCGTTTCCCCCTCCACCGCGCGCGATGCGTGATAGTCCTCACTTAGCGCAACGAAGTCTTTGATCCTTTAGCTAACCAGTGGTTTAATTAAATTTTGGATGGAGATGATAGATATGTAGGCTGCATCATCATGTAACACCAACTGTATCCCTCGATTTTGTTATCATTCGTTTTAGGGTTCCGTACCCAAAGGGTCAAATGGGACCACAAAACAAAAAAAAACAATAGAACTAGCATGATGACTTTTTACTAAGAAAACCAGTGTAGCTAATCTCACACATGTAAAAACTAGCACACTTAGCAATAAAAGTTATAATTGGTTGAAAGAGAACGTTCAAAGAGGCATAAAACCATAAAACCAATTTAACGGATATAAAACCTTAGCTACTATGGAACATAGTTTAAAATTCAATAAAATAAACAGTAACAAAAAACTAAAGTTTACTTCTACTCGGCAAAAGATGGCGCTTTAGAAAATATTTTTATTATAGTCTCTACTAATTAGAAATAAGACTGATAATGCAATGGCTGTTACTTGATTACCCACAAAACAAAGCCACTCAACAACAGATGGCGCTGTCGTAAACGATTTTTGTTATAGTCTCTAACTGCAAAGAATAAGATTGATAATGCAATGGCTGTTACTCGCATGCTCAAATAACAGCGCTACTCACTTAGTGATGTACCAATGAGCATACAAGACGAATGTATCGATATCGATTATCACACACCTACTACGGGTAACGAAATAGGTACGTCAGGTTATATTTGTGGTGGTCGAAATAAAAAGCTTTTCTTTCTTTCTTAACATAATCACAGGTATCCAACTCATAAATACTTACTTAAAGAAATATTATATTACTGGAATATTATATACTGGACTATTATTTGAGGGGCACACTAAAAGTTTCCGGAATCAATAAAAAAATACTAATAAAGGTCAAAAATGAATTTATTGTTTCTCAAAATATTCTCCCTTTGCGTCAATGAACTTTTTCATAAGATGGAACACATTTTGAAAACATTTGTGCCACTCCTCCGGTGGTGACGTCAGATACATGTTATTCATACTCTTCGGCAGCCTCTTCTGGTGATGAAAACCGTTGATCGGGTAATTGGTTCTTAATTTTTGGGAACAGAAAAAAGTCACACGGTGCCAGGTCATGACTCTGTGTGCTAGATGACTCATAAGTTGTACGTTTTTTAATTTTTTTATGTCTTGCGCCTTGGGGAAACTGAAAACAGAAGTTATTATATTATTTCACACCATATGTCTAAAATACATTCAGAAAATCATTAATAAAACAACAAGGAATTAACGCCCTAAAACTTATACACTTTTTAATAGGGGGTAACTAATTAAAGCTATCGATAACACATTCATCAGTATATTGGGGTCACATCCCTAATTGAGTAGCTTAAGTTGAGGTTTAAGAGAAACGCGACCTTAAGCTTCGCTCTCTGCATTTGATCATGTCGTGTTAACTGGGGATTTTAATATAGATCTCTTAGAACCCAATACTCCTTATTCTAAAAGACTTAAGGACTTTTTAAATTGTATGGGTCTCGATCAGTATGTTACTGTCCCTACTCACTTCACATACACTAGTAAAACATTAATAGACTTGTTATGTTCAAATGTGAAACTAATGGATATCGATGTAGACCATATACCCGATCTTAGCCGTCACTCATTTCTTTCTTGCAGACTTCGCATCAAAAAAGACAAAAATGCGCCAAAATGGATTATTTACAGGCCGCTGAAGGATATTGATTCTAAAAATTTTAACGATGACCTTAACGCGATCAATTGGAACAAAATAATATCTGATGACGTTAATAAAATGGTAGACGATTTTAGTTTCTATATATTTAATTTATTTGAAAAACACGCACCATATAAGAAAATTTTTATTAAAGATCATTCATATCCCTGGATAACATACAATATAAAAGAAATGATGAAGACTCGCGATAAAGCTCATGCTAGAAGCCGCCTAACTAGTATTGAGTCGCATAAAAAGTATTACAAAGATTTAAAGCTTCTAGTAAACAGAGCTCTCTATGCTGAGAAAAAGGCTTACTTCGCTTACAACATCAATTTAAATTCAGGTAAACCACGTACTATGGGGAAAAATATCAAGCAAAACGTGTCTAACTTCAAACCGAAGATCTCAGACCTTCTATCGCATTTGCGGGATTCAGATTTAATAAATCAGCAATTTCTGTCGCTTCCTGGTGATAATAATATAAACATCTCAGAGTTAACTTATGAATATCATAGATATAGTCCTTCTGTTTTCAATCTTCACTCCGTTGACGAAGTTGCGGTAGGTAACATAATAAAATCTTTCTCCTCAAATGCGGTGGGTGCTGATGCTATTTCAATGGACATGATTTTGCTTACCCTACCTCAATCGCTTACTCTTATAACGACTATTGTAAACCACAGTATGGATAAGGGAGTTTTCCCTTCTTCATGGAAAACGGCAATAGTAAGACCAATTCCCAAAATTAATCACCCAAGTGAATTCAAAGACTTACGGCCAATAAGTATCTTACCGTTTTTATCTAAAATTATTGAGAAGGTTGTGTGTCTACAACTCTCCACCTACTTGGAGGTGAACAAAATCATTCCGAAGAGGCAATCCGGATTTAGAAAGGGGCACAGCACGGCAACGGCGCTGCTGGATGTTGTAGACGATGTTTTGGCTGCTCAAGATGTTGGCAAAGGAACCATCCTGACACTTCTAGATTTCTCGCGCGCGTTTGATACCATCAATACAACGCGTTTACTTTCCAAGCTTACTTTTTACGGGTTTGATTCCGGAGTTACAAGATGGTTTGCGAGCTACCTTGGTGAACGTTCCCAATCGGTTGAACTTTGCAATGCAGATGGCTCAAGCTGTGTTTCAGCTGCCATGCCCGTTGCTCGTGGAGTTCCTCAGGAATCTATTCTTGGCCCAATTCTTTTTGTCCTATACTGTGCAGATATTACCTCAACTATTCTAAACTGTAAATACCACCTTTACGCTGACGACCTCCAGTTATATGTCTCGTTCAAGCCTGATGAGATGGAGGTGGCAATCAGTAGATTCGATGAGGATTTGGATCGTATTGTAGAATGGAGTGAGGTTAATGGCTTAGTATTAAATCCAACAAAATCAAAATTCCTTGTCCTTGGATCCAAACATAATATAGATAAAATCCATTCTCAGGACCCCAAGGTACATATCAAGGGAGATTTGATCGAACGCGTTACTGAAGCACGTAATCTGGGTCTTCTCATGGATGGCGAGCTACACTTTGAAAAATACATGCAGCAAACAGTTCGTAATTGTTTCTACAGGCTATCAGTTTTGTATAGAGTACGGGAGTTCCTGAGCACTGACCTTCGTATTTTATTGTGCGAGTCGCTCATTCTGTCCAAGCTAAATTATGTTGACAACGTATTCGGTGAGTGTCTGCTGGCCCGTACAAGAAAATTAGCACAGCGAATTCAAAACGCATGTGTGCGTTTTTGTTTTCCGGTTCCGCGGCGGGCTCACATATCGCCATACATATGTGCACACGGTATGATGAATATGTCATCACGACGTTATTTACACTTCGCGACTTTGCTTTTTGGTATTGTTATAAATCAGCAGCCTTCATACCTGTATGACAAGCTTGAATTCTCTAACCGTCACGTACGGTTTGCCGCTCGTTTAATCTGTCCACGCCACAGAACGACTGCTTTTCGTGGTAGCTTCCGATATGCTGCCACGAAATGCTGGAATAATCTACCACCACCAGTTCGAAACGCAAAATCGGTTCACTTTTTTAAAATTTCACTCAATAAAATTCTACTGCTTTCACAAATTACTCCATCAACAGGTAGTCGTTCTGGGCCTACATTTAGTTTGATTTAGTTGCAAAGGTTACTTTTGTTCTGTATGTTAAATTAATAATTCCACAAAATATTTAATATTTTATTTATTTTATTATTTGCAGTAATTTGTTGTTTATTTTACTGTTATATTTATTGTTTAGTTTTGATCTCATAAATTGTCTTGTTTTATAAGTTAGGTATGTGCAATGTTTAGTAGTTATTGTGTAAAAATATTTATTTAAATTTAAAATTTTTGTTTTTTGTGAATCTTGTATACTTTCATATGTTAATTAATATTGTAAACGCGTGTTTCTATTTTCTGCTGCTCACACGCACTAAAGGCGTCACATAATACCAGCGCTACAGTAACTATATGTTACAGTGGCACACCGCTGAGTGACGACCTATTTTGTAGTCTTGTATTAGGTATAAGTATAATTGTTGTATTCGTAGAGTGTAAAAATGGACACAAAATAAATATTTTTCTTTCTTTCTTTCTTTCTCTCTTTAAGGAGTATGATTCACAGTCTATTTTGCATTTTAAACAAAACTAACATAAAACAATAAAATAATACTTACCGGTAATATACCGGATATGAGACTTTTGTTAAATTTTTGGTTCGGCTATAATATTTACACTCCAAAACGGCACAATATGACATTTTTATATTTTTTTGAAGTACGTTTACCCCACAGTAATTGAAACACGACTGAAGTGAGCGAAGCTTGTAGTGCGCGGAACTCCGCGTACTTGGTGTTACGCGGGCCCCGCCTACTTACGACTTCTATTGTTTTCTGTGAACGGGACCCTATTACTAAGACTCCGGTGTCTGTCTGTCCGTCTGTCACCAGGCTGTATCTCATGAACCGTGATAGACAGTTGAAATTTTCACAGATGTTGTATTTCTGTTGCTGCTGTAACAACAAATACTAAAATCAGAATAAAATAAATATTTAAGGGAGCCTCCCTTTATTGCCATTTATTTATTTATTTTATATAATAAGTACATATATTTATTAAATATATTATTTTACATACAACAAACTTGATTTTTTTTTGCTCGATTTTGTTCGATATTAATAACGGCAACAGGTAGACGCTTGAAATACTCACAGAATATTTATTTATATATTCACATTAAAACAAATAATTAAATTAAAATAAAACAAATATTGAAGGGGGCTGCCATACAACAAACGTAATTTTTTTGCCGTTTTTATAGATACCTAATGGTACGGAATCCTTCGTGCGCGAGTCCCACTCACACTTGGCCGGTTCTATTTTGAATTGCCTTCCACTATGGAGGCAATTTTAAAAACGTATTTATGTCAAAAAAAATCCCATGTATCACTATCTATTATATTTTTGCAGGCGCTAGGCAACATGTACTTCGCCCATACATCACTGACAGACATCAAGATCTGGGACTTCGAACTAAAGGCGTACGTAGACGCGACCGGTAAAGAGGTGCACGCTGGGAATATAGAACAGGTTACTACGAAGGAGAAGGCTAAGTTTCCGCAGCATTTCTTTCCTGAGGTGAGTGAGCGAAGCGAAGATGTTAAATAGCTGGTAAGAGGAGCGAGCCGCTCACATTAAAATCTTTGTCCGAACTCTTTGGTTAAAAAATGGTAAACACTGAAAAAGTTTTGTTTTACTACTGTCCTTTCAAAAATGCAAACTTCAACCACAAGGATCACTTTGAAACGTTAATTTTACCGCCTGTTTCTACAAAACCAAGCCAGGAAAGAATCAGGCAAAAAACAATGCTGGTTATTGTTTTTAAGATCCTTTTACATTAAAACAATAGGTACTGTACAGAACTCTTCAAACCGAAACACAGCAATGCTGCTTATTGATCAAGCGAAGCGAGGTCTCCAAATCAACTTGGGCGTTGTATGTATGTATGTTTATTTGTCCGACGATAACTTTCGAAGCGTTTATCCGATCATCATAAAATTTGGTATATAGGTAGGTAGTGATGGCACAATTTTGGTGTGACTCAATGAGATAAAAATGTAGGGGGGTTGTTGAGATATTGGGGTTCAAGAGGGGTAAAAAAAACAAAATGTGACTATCTGGCACGTCTAATAAAAGGTCTTTGCGAGCATATTTCGACCCCGTTTTTATTTTTAGTTGAAACCTTGTAGTTTTTAAGTTATTAGCCATAATAAAAACTGAACTTAACACCATCATAGGGGTACTCTGTGAATTTTGTTAAGTTCAGTTTTTATGTGACCAGTGACCCCACAGTGCTGAAATTTGGTATGCATGTAGCTTTAGTGACACAAATATAGGTAAAAGCCTGAAATCCAGAATAACTGCAATTTCTACCCCAAAAAAGGATAACCAAATCACATGAACTCCCGTTACCTGTAATTTGAATGAAACTGTAGGTCAATTATTCTGGTTATGCATGTCATGGCACTAGTTTGATAGTCAAAGATTACGAATAATATTTATTTTGGATTTTATGGGAGACTCGCGAGTTCTCAGTTCGGGGCGAACCACTAGTAATTATTTAAGTTAAATTAATAATATTGTTGAAATGAATCAAGAAAGTTTGCAAATGAACCCTTTTTATTTCAGTGCAAATGGTCGCGGAAAGGGTTCCTTCGCACGCGCTGGTCCCTCCGCGGCACATCGGTGGAGTTCGTGAACATCCATCTGTTCCACGACGCGAGCAATCTGCAGGCGCTGGAGCCCTACCCTTCAGTTGGTATCATTTTAACACATCCATATAACCTGGTTTAATAAAGAAACGAATCTAAAATGGCGCCGAAAATCATTACCTCAAATCACCTTTGGCACGGAACTCCAAAGTACCAATTGCTTCGTTTTGACTCCCTTCAGAGAAGAGTCATTAGAATCATCGGTGATCCCAAACTCGCCGACAGGCTGGAACCGCTGAGTCAACGCCGTGACATCGGATCGCTCAGTTTATTCTACCGCCTGTATAATGGGGAATGTTCTGAGGAGTTACTTGATCTCATCCCGTCGTCGAGATTTTACCACCGCACTTCTTGACAACGTAATAAAGCTCATTCACATCAACGACAATTGGGTATCGCGCACCACACGCTTCACGCGATCTTTTCTACCACATACTTGCAAGATGTGGAATGAGCTATCATCTGAGGTTTTCCCGTTAGGCTACGACATGGCACGCTTCAAGAGAAGTGTAAAGAGGTTTTTACAGTGTAGGGAACGCATCGACAATACCCCGGGTGTTGCCGGTGTCAATAGGCGACGGTGACCGCTTACCATCAGGTGGGCCGTAAGCCTGTTTCCCCATAAATAACATAAAAAAACCTCTCACTTGCACACGAATGGATGCAATCTTTCTGTATAAAATTATGATGTGCATGTGTTCGTTGTCCTCCTAAACAGCTAGACCGATTTTGATGTTTTTTTTGCAGTTATAGGCTGACCTAAATGGTTCTAAGCTATAGTTAAAAAAATAAAAATGTACGTTATTTACATTACTTGGAAATAATAAAAAATATCGAGTGTGCTTTAGACCACACGACTGAAGTAAAACTTCTTTTCCAAAATATTAATTTATAAAATTGTTCAAGAACGAAATGAAATTACAAAAAATAATCATGAAATCACCGTTCGCGTAACGCTAGCAAACTCGCAAACGAACTACTGACAGATATATATATATATATATATATATATCATGCACTGGCTATGAGAGGAAGAGTGAAAGAAAATGTGCGCGTGCTGCTCTTGCTCCTACAGCAGGGATGGCGAACCTTTATGTATCAACGTACCATTTTTTCTAAAGAAATGTTTAACGAGGCCATAGACGTGCGTCAATCTGAATTCGAGATATACATTAGATTAATAATAATACATTAGATAATTTTATTATTGCACACCATTAATAAATAAAACAAAGGAGAGAATACACAATAAATCTAAATACTATCAGTGGCGAGTTCAAAATATTGTGCCGCGTGCCACCAATGGCACGCTTGCCATTGGTTCGCCCTGTCCTACAGTGTGATACAGACAATAGGCCTGCACTGTGTCTTAGATATATGAAACGTAACTGGCTATGAGAGAAAGAGAGAAAGAAAATGTGTGCACACATTTCTCTCTCTTGTTGTAATTACGAAACGAAACTCTCTCTCTCTCTTTCTATCTTCACTAACTTATATCTCCCTCTCAACTTCCGTTCACCTGGTCCGATCACACTTTTCGTAACGCTCTCGTCACGCATTCACCAGCTTACATCCCAAGTGAAGCGTGCGTAAAGAAGCTTTACTTCAATAATAATTGAAATAAATCACGAAAGTTTTCTAAGTATATACTACTGCATACTATGTATGTTTCCAGGTGTATTGTCGAAGTCGGCGGCGCGCGTTACGCCACACGCTCCGCCATTTGCATTCCGATGTGAACGCTGCCCCGTACTTCATCTTCGGCGATTTCAACTTCAGGACAGACACGGGCGGGGTTGTTAAGGTACTTATTATATTGTTACTACCAAATACGGATTGTGTACCTGCTCTGTATTTAACTCGGTGCTGGTCAGAAATTAAAACATTGAATAAGGTAACATACTTCTTCTGTCTTTGATGTCTTATATTACAATCATCATCATTATCAGCAGGTAGACGTCAACTGCTGAACATAGGCCTCCCCCTTTGATCGCCACAACGAGCGGTTGGTAGCCGTTTGCGCCCAACGGCTCCCCGCGTTTCTTACTAGATCGTCGCTCCACCTTGTGGGGGGCCGGCCTACGCTGCGTCTTCCAGTCCGTGGTCTCCACTCGAGATCCTTTCTTCTCCAACGGTTATTGGTTCTACGAGCGATGTGGCCTGCCCATTGCCAATTTTGAGAGCTATGTCGGCAACTTTAGTTCTTCTGCGGATTTCCTCATTGCGGATTTTGTCACGCAAAGAAACCCCGAGCATAGCCCTCTCCATAGCTCGTTGAGCGACCTTGAGCTTGGTCATGAGGCCATGAGTAAAGGACCACGTTTCAGCACCATAGGTCATCACTGGCAACACACACTGGTTGAAGACTTTAGTCTTCAGGCTCTGGGGAATTTTGGACGTGAAGATATCGCGAAGTTTCCCGAACGCTGCCCAGCCGAGTTGGATTCTTCTATATCTTCTATCTATAATATAAAAATGAATCGCATAATGTGTTGGTAAGCGCATAACTCAACAACGCCTGGACCAATTTGGCCAATTCTTTTTTTGTTGTATTTCTTATGGTCAGGAGAAGGTTCTTATGAAAGAAAAAATTGCGCGCAAAATTAGAAAATTTAAGAATAACTTAACCACCATATAAAATTATTTATAATCTAACCTTAGCGCTTTTATAATGTAACCTATATGACGTTTGACATAGAATTGACAGAATGCGTGCTGCAAATATCGTCAAAGAGGATGTAAAAAAAATGAATATCGTTTGAAACAGATGCTTCGGTAGGAGTTAACCCGAGATATATAAAAATTAATTGCTGTTCGTTAGTCTCGCTAAAACTCGAGAACGGGTGGAGCGATTTGGCTAATTTTGGTATTGAATTATTTGTGGAAGTCATTCATTTTCTCATACATAATGATGGCCGGGGACAACAATTGACAATTCTACCAGGGTGACTTATATTGACAGCTCGCGTTATACCTATGCATGTCAAGCCGATACGAAGTTCGGCGGGACCACTAGTATTACAATAATTATTTGTTATACAAAGGGGCAGAGTTGCTTTTTAACCGTGTGCTCAATTTTGACAGCCGTGCAAGCGAAGGATTCTAAAATAGCACGAGCACGACGTGAAAAATCTTTGCACTCGAGTGCAACACGTAACTTTTCATCCCACCTCAACGAGGAAATGACTAAATGCAAACAAAGTAATACACCAAGAAGGTTCCGAGTCTGAGTTATTAACAAACTAATAAAGGTTGTATGATAAATTCGGCGCCATGGAGGTAGAAGTAAATAGGTTTAATGATGTTTTGAATTCACAAACTTAGTGCACACGATGTTCTAAATTCAATTTACTTTATCCTCTAGCGGATAAAAACGGCTTTTGCACTCGGATATCAAAGAGCAAAAATACTCTTTCCGAGATGGGGAGGATGAAAAACTAATTTTATATCAAATCAATTTTCAGTAAAACTTTTAGTGTTTTTGGGAAACCTATGCAACGATAGCTACCACAAATGATAGGGTAAGCGAGAAAAAGAATCATCCCCCACTTACATGTAGGTACCCTAAAAAAACTTTTGAAGTGAAAAGTTCTTTTGGCGCGTTGGGCATTTTTTGAGATGGGGAATAAACCATTGAACTCGCGACACTGTTACCGTTACCGACACCTCTGTATATAAGTATCTCGTAATTGTTTAAGGTTTCACTTCTGTCGGCACTCCCGGAGTGCCACTTTTATTTATTTTTTTAGTATTTTTTTTCATCCATTAGTGACTAGGTGTCACTAAAGTCTATGCAAAATTTCAACTTTACAGTTCTAATATTCTAGAAATAAAAGGGCTCTTCTGTTTTATTCGTAATTTTCTGTGTTCTTAGTTTTTGTAACATAATATATAAGTTGGCAGACACTTGGCCAGACGCAGTGACGACAGGTTGACTAAGGCCCTGAGACCCCACAGAGTGGAGGCCGAGAACTGGGCATCGAAATATGGGACGTCCACCAGCGAGATGGGTCGACGACATCCATAAGACCGTGGGTCGTACGTGGTTCAGACTGGCACAGGATCGGGAAGAATGGCAGAAACAAAGAGAGGCCTATGCCCAGCAGTGGGCCGACACAAGCTGAAAATGAATATATATGTATAAGTCATGGAAATAAAGGCAATAATAATATATGATCGGATGGACATGGCGAAACTATAAAGGTTTCTACTTCCCCAAAAACCCCAAAAATCACGTGTTTTAATTTAGTTTTATTTAATTTTAATATAATAATAATAATACAATCTTAGAATTATGTTAGTAGGTAATTGCAATTAAATTAAATATACAACAAAATAACATAATAAAATCGCAATAATCAAACAAATAATAATAAATTAAAAGTTTTAGCTTTTTTAAAAAAGCTTGTTTTTTATGGTGCCTTTTTTAAAAAAAGCTTGTTTTTTATGGTGCCTTTTTTAAAAAAGCTTGTTTTTATGGTGCCTTTTTTAAAAAAGCTTGTTTTTATGGTGCCTTTTTTAAAAAAGCTTGTTTTTTATGGTGCCTTTGTTAAATAATTTGGAGGTGTTTTTTTTTACCCACTTTGAATTAATATCAATTTCCATTAACAGAAGATAACCGAAGAGCTGACGGCGTGCCGCTTACAAGACAACGCTAAGATCGACTCGTCGCGACTCCAGTACAAGTCGAGAGACGACCGGCTGGTACTCACCATCGGGAAGAAAGAGTTCGCCCACGCCGATCATCAGAAGATATTCCGCGAGCCATGGGTAAGGGAATATGCACTCTATTTTAAAGTCTACAGGAGCTAATTCGAAGTAGGACGTTAGACGAGGCTTGGGCAAGGGACTTCAGACTCTTTTCAAGGTGGTATAGGCTATACTATATCCACCGAAACTAGTTAATAGGGAATAAATGGACTGGCATGTTATTGGTAGAACAATTACCCTAACGGTGCGTACACAGCGCTCGTTTTTAGGGTTCCGTAGCCAAATGGCAAAAAACGGAACCCTTATGGGTTCTTCATGTCCGTCCGTATGTCAAAGCCACTTTTTTCCGAAACTATAAGAACCTTTCTGTTGAAACTTGGTAAGTAGATGTATTCTGTGAACAGCATTAAGATTTTCACACAAAAATAGAAAAAAACAGTAAATTTTGGGGGTTCCCCATACTTAAAACTGAAACTCAATTTTTTTCATCAAACCCTTACGTGTGTGGTATCTATAGATAGGTCTTCAAAAATTATATCTTAGAGGTTTCTAATATAATTTTTTTGTAAACCGAATAGTTTGCGCGAGAGACACTTCCAAAGTGGTAAAATGTGTGGGGACACACATTTTACCCCCATGTAACTTCTAAAATAAGAGTATGATAAAACTAAAAAAAATATATGATGTCCATTATCATGCAAACTTCCACCGAAAATTGGTTTGAACGAGATCTAGTATGTAGTTTTTTTTAATACGTCATAAATCGTAAACCGCAATTTACCTTTCATTCAATCAACTCAAATATAAAAAAAGTTACAACGAACTACAAGAACTTTTATATTAAGTTACTTGCTGCTACGGAACCCTTCATGGGCGAGTCCGACTCGCACTTGGCCGCTGTTTGTTTGTTCGTGCGACTCGTACCGCTCAGACTTGCTCACTGTGCTAATGCAATCTGTTATTTTATTTTTTGACCCGGCTTGTTGTTTTGTTGTTTGGTCTCTTGATAATTTTGTAACGTGTGTCCCAGCTGGTATTTTGGAGTTTGTAATTGTTCCTATTCCTGAAGAGTTGGCATTTTGAGCTGACGCCATTTTGGCGCGACTATTTTTAATTTGGTTGTTTAAAGTTGCGTGGGATGTTCCTGTTATAATGTGACCATTAGTGCTGTGCACTCCCTGAGGTATGCGCGGCGAGGTGGGAGGCAAAGAAAAAACTGCATGAGTTCACATGAGATCAATACATGTCGGACATATCTTACGATATCAGTTTGCATTTCTAAGGCAAGACTTGTGGCGGGACGATGGTCGGAGGCTATCTACATATCTGTAATATATTATACTTACTTAGTTGATTAAAATGTAACTTAAATATACTCATATTTTATTAAAAATATGCAGGTGATAAATAAGAACTAAACTTATAATTCAAAGGACTTGTTTTATTGAACATTTTTTATATTTACAAACAATTATATATTCTAACGAAAGTTATTCTGACATAGATTCTGTTTCAACTTCATCTTCCATTTCATATCACGAGATAACGCACGACCCCCATCTTTGAATATTTATTCCGTGTGCGTCTGTCATAGACCGTCCGGTACAAAAGCTACCTACCGCCGTGAGAGTTGACGGCAGACTGATAGATCGGAGCGGCCGACACATCCCCCCCGTCTCGCCGCGCGCATACCTCAGGGAGTGCACAGCACTAATGGTCACACTATAGCTAAGCATTTACTTATTTGAATTTCTTGACTTCTGGCATTTTTGTCTTATTTTATGTACAAATTAACGTAATTAGCCAGAAGTCAAGGTATCCCACCATCTGTTGCTTTGTTTCTTGTGTATGGTCGTGTCGTGTCAAATAAATGTTTTTCATTTTATAACGGACTGTTTGATTTTTCTATCGATTTGCATCTGTAAAATGGGCGACCGTAATTCTGTGTAAAAAAAGGCGCAAACGAGCCTTTTCCTCGACTGAAAAGGTTATGATATGGATGTGATGATATTATAAATGTAAAATCTTTTTAATAAATGTAAATAATGTTAAATGTAAAATAAATGTAAATGTTGCATATGAGCACACCTTTACTTTTTATCAGTTTTGTTGACGCCCACTGACCGTTTTGTGTCCTTGTCTTTTGTATGGGATTGTGTGACAGAGACAATGCTCCATTAACTTGTTTCGGTGGACAGGGTATAGTAAGAAGTATTTCAGTACAAGTCGAAGGCTAGTACTTACTATAGGGAAGAAGAGTTCGCCCACGTCGATCATCAGAAGATATTCCGCGAGCCTTGGTTAAGGAAATATGAACTCTATTTCGTTAAATTTAAAAGTGAATCGCAGATTTCTCAGAAAATGCATTACCTGACTGCGAAGGAGGGTAATGTTTTAGGGCATATGTATATACGTCTGTTTATTTCGCGCATAGTGTTAACATCTTAACGGATTTGATGAGGTATTATTGGAATCGTCAGATTCACGAGTGACATAGGCGAGCCATATTTGATTTCAGTGAAAAAAATTTGATCAAAACCTAAGTTTTCAGTTCGTATTGCAATTGACGTTTTTCCTTTTTATAATTTACGTTGTTTATATTACCTTCCGCCAGCGGCTTCGCACGCGTTTTTTGCCAACAAAAAGTAGCCTATGTGTTAATCTAGGTTATAATCTACGTATTACTCGTGCGCGATAACTTGGGACCTGCTAGGAATGCGACTCCCCGACCGCTTCCCCTGCACTTCCCCGATGGCGCCCGTATTGTACCGTTCGCATCACTATTTTTTACTATTATTTATTTTTATTATTATTTTTATAGGGTTTTTAGTCTCGTACTGGCCTACGTCACGTAACGACGCGCTCTGGAATTCTTTTAGTTTTCGTTTGTGTTATTGTTTTGTTGTTGTAGTTTTTGTTGTTATAGTTTGTGTCATTGTTTTGTTGTTGTAGTTTTAGAAGGCATAAATCCACTAAGTAGTGACGAAGATGAGATAATGTAAATAATAGATAAAATAAATGTATAAACTTAAACATTGTATTTTTATTTTATTCAAATAGTGTAAAAAAGATTAGATAAAAAGCAGCGTCCTCCCTGAGTAACATAATAAATTAGGTTAAAAAAAACAAAGACGAAGCCGCGGGCGGCTGCTTGTTATGTTCGCTTTTTTGCGGGCGGTACAAACACGCCAATATGACGTCACCGCGCTCAGGTCCCAACTTATCGCGCACGGGTAATACATACCAAATTTCGTCGAAATCTGTTTAGCCGGTCCGACGTGATTGAGTAACAAATAAATATTGCTGGACATAAATTCATAAAGCCCCAAGCTAAGCAGAGCTTGTACTATGGGAACCAGATAACTGATAGAATACTTATATATACATTTTTTAAGTACATACTTATACAATATATACTGTTATGGATCGATATTGAAAATGATTTTTAAAAAAAAGAAATCAAAGAGCTAAAGTGAATCACAAAATCTTTATGCATCTTCTACACGATAATACAATTTGAAATTAAATTATATGAACAAAGGAACACAATAACAGTCGAAAACACGTCCACCACGCTCAAGTGTCAAGCCGAAAGTGAGAGCCGGTCGCCGCGCGCCGCCCCGCCAGCCGCGTTACGTCATCGTAAGTTGCCGCTAGGCCCCGCCTCTTTTCCGGATATTTCTAACACGGCCTCTCCTGACCGCGAGGCGTCCCCGACCGCTTCCTCGTGCAGTAGTGGCATGTCTCTCCCAGCTGCACCAGAATCAAAGCTTTCAGCTTCTGTAATCTGGAAAAATACACTTGAGGCGACTAGGTAAGACTTAAGGTTCAAAGCTCCTACAATTTATTAAACAAAACTGGAATTTAAGCTCCAACTACAGATGTAAGCGTGCAATCAAACATCAGCAGAAAGAACTCAAAAGTGAAATTTATAGAAAAAGAAATAAAATTTTACTTAATAAGTTGAAAATCAGAATAATTGAAAATAGAAGACAACTTCAAGGCATATGAACAAATACAAAAATAAATACCGTACGTGTAAGCAAAACTGCGCAATTTCAGCTACCAATACGACACCTTTATCAGAGCTAGCCCATTCCGTTAAGAACGTCTAACAAAGTAGCACGCTTTTATGGCTAACATCCGACGATACAGATAACGAACGTCAACGATAAAAGCGCCTACACAGTATGGGAAGAAAAAGCCCTGCAGAGCCCACCTTTACCATACTGTAAAATGGGAAGAAAAAGCACAGAGTGCCCACCTCAACCATACTGTAAAAATGGGAAGAAAAAGCACAGAGTGCCCACCTCAACCATACTGTAAAAATGGGAAGAAAAAGCACAGAGTGCCCACCTCAACCATAACGTACCAGTCTCAAAGAAATAACTGCACGTATCCGGGGTCCACTCGCCACGCCATCGAACCATGGGCTCAGCGGCGGCTTGGGTCCTCTTGCCATATGATCCAGCTAGGAGCTCCAGATCATAGCGATGGTGAGGTAGGTCTTGAACGACCTTGTATGGACCTCTCATGCCGGAGTCCAGCTTGCCAGAACTCTGCGAACTTTTACTAACAAAAACAAAATCGCCAACCGCATATGCACGCGGCTCCTTTCGAGTTGTGTTAACACGGTGGTCTTGTCGCTCCTGGTTGGCTTCCAACAACTCGGAAGCTCTTTGTCGGCGAAGTGTGACTATGGCCTCCCGATTCGGATGACTGTTTTCTAAAGCCACATCCCTAACAAGCGACTTAAGGACGGGCGTAGCCCCTTCAACCCCAGTTAATAGAAGTAGGGGGGAGGTTTGCGTGGTAGACTGTTTTGTTATGTTAAGTGTTAACTGAATTTTCCACAATACATCGGACCAGCTACCACCCTTGACATTAACCTCAATTCGTAACATATTTAGGACAGTACGACAGTAACGCTCTACTTGTCCGTTTTCACAATGTATTCCCGGTGTAATCAAATGCGTAGTACATCCCATACCATTTACCCAATCTTGAAAGCCTGAGCTTTCGAACATCCTACCTTGGTCAGTTATAATCAGAGATGGAGTCCCAAACAAGGAAATGGCGTTTGAAAATACACGTTTTAATTCTTCGGTGTCTTGCCTATAGAGAGCGTAGAGGAGACAATATTTCGAAAACGCATCTACAAGGATTAAAATGTATTTGAAGCCATTTGACTCAGTCAACATCGAGATGGACATTAGCAAAAGGTACATCGGGTTTAGTCCATGACTGAATAGGCTGGTGAGGTGCACGAGGTATCTTTTTATGCGAAAGGCAAACTACGCAATGGGTAATGTATTTCTTTACAAATTGTCTTAAGGCGGGAAACCAAAAATGGCGGAGAATCAGGTCAGAAGTCTTATAAATACCTAAGTGATCATAGTCGTCATGGAAAACACGTAAGAGACTAAGTATGTGCCCTTTAGGAATAAAGCATAAGAGACGTGTTTCCTCGCCAGTAGGACTATACTTGTAGTACAGCAGGTTGTTTTTGACAGCATAACGGAATGAATCTAACTGGCCATCTCTTAACTTTTCCATCAGCTCTTGGGTCTCAGTGTCAGCTGTCTGAGCTATCTGAGCCCAATTATTTGGCCTACGAATGTGGGGAAACTTGAACCGGGTTCCGGCTCAGAAAATCGGCATGTTGCATGAGAGCACCTTTCCTATATTCAATGGTGTAGTGATAGTCTTGTAGATAGACCCACCATTGAGCTACGCGGGGAATAAGGTCTTTTTTTTTCGCTCAGTCAATTTTAATGAGTTGCAATCCGTCACTATCTTAAAATTCACACCAATGAGATAATGACGAAAGTGCTGGAGTGATTTAACTATTGCTAAGGTCTCGAGCTCGTAACTATGATAACGAGCCTCAGCACCATGAGTTGCTTTACTAAAATAACCGACTACTCGTTTCCGCTTACCCTCATGTTCTTGCAACAAAATTCCACCGAAACCAATTGCACTGGCGTCGGTGTGTAGCTCAGTTGGCAATTTTGGGTCAAATATTGCGAGCACGGGCTCTTGTGTTAAACAGTCAATGATGTATTTATGAGCTGAATCTTGTTCAACGCCCCAAATAAACGGTTGCCCCTTTTTAGTTAACCTCGCAATGCAAGCAGTTCTAACAGCGTAACTGGCTATATACCGCCTAAAATAGCCAACAAGCCCCAAAAATTGCCGCACTTGCTTTACATTACCAGGCTTAGGTGATTCGACTAGTGCCTCTACTTTCCTAGGGCTCGGCCGTACCTGACCTTGGCTAATGAGTCTACCTAAATATTCTACTTCTGTCTTCAGAAAAGAGCATTTTTTTTAAAATTTATCGAGAACCCTGCCTTCGTAAGAATCTCAAGAACCTGACGGAGAGTAGCGAGACCTTCTTGAACCGAGTCAGACATGATCAACACGTTGCTTAACAAAGCACCTATCTATCGAGTGTCCTAACTTTTTGCAATAAGTGCAGGCCACTGATGGTGTGTTTGTTGCGGTTGTGGTGGTATCAGATTTGTTCGATTCAGTTTTCTGCTTTTTAGGACAGGTGTCTCTTTTGTGACCTAAACCCCCGCAATCGTAACATTTTATTCGCGTGTCTGACTTCGGAGCATCACGTTTTCGAGTGTAAAAACGATTCTCATTGTTTGACGAACGGGCAAGATTGTGGGTAATTCGAGAATCTATTTTCGGTTTATTGTACACGGTCAAGAATTCAACTAACTGGTTAGGTTGTAGTTTAGCATTGGATGCGGCTGCTTTTACTTGTGGGTCTGTAATACCACGAATAACAATAGCAGTTTTTATATCGTTTGTTAACCCGCTGACGATATTTAAACGCAACAATGACTTACGTGCATACTCGGCATACGTCACAAATCTCTTCGAGTCAGTACACATCACATCGTACAAAATATTAGCAACATCAATGTTTTGTGGGCAGAGGGACTTAAATTCCGATTTGAAATTAGTCCAGGTACGATCATTCGTAACCCAGTCGGATTGCCACGTCCGCGCGTCATTTTTGAGGCAGCTACCAATACGTGACAAGCACTCGCGATCGTCCCAACGATTTGCTACGCGGCCACGATCAACCTCTGCACACTGAAGTTGTGAACATTAGGATCGAAGTTAGATACTTAGTAATGGTTTGATCTTACTTGTATTAAGGATGACAACGCACCCACAAGCTTGTCCGTTGCGTCGTTGAGAACAGGTTCCTGATTAACGTGTTCTGCCGGAACCTCTGCCTCAGTGGAATGAGAGTTCGCACTGGGCTCTGAGGTAGGCAGGGGCGGCGTATGACATTCACGTGGTGTACGTGGTGGTACAGATATTGGCGTTGACGACTGGACAAATAGCCTGTCTTCAATCGCGCTCAGTCTACCAAGAATCACGTCTAATGCCTGAGTGCTACGACTCTCGCGGGAGCCAGATGAGATGTCATGACGTCGCCTACGAGACCTACTGCGATGTCGTGATCTATCACGGGTTTTCTTCTTTTTAGAAGAATGCCTCGGCATTATAAAATCTACTTGGTACTTACGATTTGTTAAAACCACTAGGTATACAAATTCAACGTTTTTATAGTACAACAATTAACTTTACTGCTATAAAAACTCGCAAACCAAATCACAAAGAAAAAATAAAATAAAAATAAAGTCGGATTGCCGTTAGCGACAGGCGTCCTGGAATCCCACTTCTGATGTTATGGATCGATATTGAAAATTATTTAAAAAAAAAAAGAAATCAAAGAGCTAAAGTGAATCACAAAATCTTTATGCATCTTCTACACGATAATACAATTTGAAATTAAATTATATGAACAAAGGAACACAATAACAGTCGAAAACACGTCCACCACGCTCAAGTGTCAAGCCGAAAGTGAGAGCCGGTCGCCGCGCGCCGCCCCGCCAGCCGCTTGCGCATGCCAGCCACGTTACGTCATCGAAAGTTGCCGCTAGGCCCCGCCTCTTTTCCGGATATTTCTAACAATACATTTAGTGAAACAACCAGACCCGGAACAAATATCTGTAGATCATGGAAATATTTGTTCCGCGGCGAGAATCGCACCCACTACCTCATGCGTCTCAGCCGGCTAGTCGCCCACTGCGTCACGGAGGTCGCCACAAACATACAAACTAACATTTATAATATTAGTGTTATATCAAGCACACGAATACGTTCGTAAGGAAAGGGCAAT
The DNA here is from genome assembly GCA_918857605.2 of Philereme vetulata. Classification (NCBI taxonomy): domain Eukaryota; kingdom Metazoa; phylum Arthropoda; class Insecta; order Lepidoptera; family Geometridae; genus Philereme; species Philereme vetulata. The sequence goes on along the minus strand of OU975452.1, from coordinate 3,239,059 downwards.
AAGAGCGCAATATCAATATTTTTTTTGTAATATTTGATCGAGCGAAGCGAAATCTCTAAATCAACTTGGGCAAATCGGCGTTGTATGTATTTATGTTTGTCCAAGGATAACTTTTGAAGCAATGATCCGATCATCGTGAAATTTAATAGGTAGTGATGGCACAATTTTGGTGTGGCTAAATGAGCTAAAAATGTTGGGGGGTTGTTGAGATATTGGGGTTCAAGAGGGGTAAAAAAAAATGAAAATGAGGCTAACTGGTCAAATGGGACGTCAAATGAAAGGTTAGTATTAGTACATTTAGTCTCCGTTTTTTATTTTTCGTAAATTCTTTATAGTTTTTGAGTTATTAGTCATAATAAAAACTAAACTTGCCTAAACCCCACAGTGCTATAATTTAGTTTGCGTGCTTTTATAGGCAAAAGTCTGAAATCCAGAATAACTGCAATTTATACCCCAAAAAACCACATAATATGAATTCCCATTACCTGTAATTTGAATGAAACTGTAGGTCAAGTAAGTTGGTTATTTATTTCGTTGCTCTATTTTGATAGTCCAAAAATTACAAATAATATTTTTTTTATTTTAATCGGGGGACTCGTGAGATCTCAGTTCTGGGCGAACCACTAGTAAATACACTGTTCAATTAATAAAATCCCATTGCAATATAAGCCGTATGTGCATTGTAATAAAGGTGTATTCCAGCTGCAGCGCTACGACCGCGAGCTGGAGGCGCTGCGGCCGCATTTGTACGAGTTTCCCGTGAAGTTCCCGCCGAGCTATCCCTTCGAAGAAGATGTCCATCTACCCACGCATTATATGAAGACACGGTGAGATATTACTACTCTTTACATACAAATTCTGCAAGTTAGACGACAACCTTAGGTCGCCTAAAACTCCAGAGTGTCTGGAGACCCACTTATTCAACCAATGTGTTCTGCCCGAATTATGACGCATGGTGCCGAGACACGGACGCTCACGCAGGAGGCTGTGTACAGGTTAGGAGTTCCACAGAGAGCCACTGAGCATACCATACTCGGCATCAGACTGTTAGATCCAGTTTCAAACGTCGAGATTCGTAGACGAACGAAGGTTCATGACGTTGGGATTCGAGTTATGGAGCTCAAATGGTCTTGGGCGGGACACTTGGCTAGACGGGGTGATGACAGATGGAGCAGGACAGTGACAGAATTGTGGCCGAGGAGCGGGTATAGAAGTGTAGGACGTCCAGCAGCGAGATGGGTGGACGACATCGTAAAGGTCGTGGAACGTCAGTGGGTGAGACTAGCGCAGGATCGTGGTGGATGGCACAAACTTGGGGAGGTCTATACCCAACAATGGGTGAAGTCAGGCTGTGGATGATGATGATGACATACAAATACTGCCTTTCTATGTAAAAAGCCACGGAATAAATGTTTGCGCAATCTACGTTTATTTGTTCTGGGATGTTTCTTTAATATTTATTAATATCGAGCGAAGCAGGATTTCCAAATCAACTTGGACAAATCGGCGTTGTATGTATGTATGTTTGTTTGTCCGAGGATAACTTTCGAAGCGTTGATCCAATCATCGTGAAATTTAATATATAGGTAGGTAGTGATGCCACAATTTTGGTGTGACTAAATGAGCTAAAAATGTGGGGGGGTTGTTGAGATATTGGGGTTCAAGAGGGGTAAAAAAATGAAAATGAGACTATTAGGTCAAGTGGGACGTCCAATAAAAGGTCTTCCTTAGTACATTTCGATTCCGTTTTTATTTTTATTGAAGTTCTTGTAGTTTTTGAGTTATTAGTCATCATAAAAACTGAACTTTGACAAAATTCACAGGGTACACCAGTGACCCCACAAAACTGAAAATGAACTCTCGTTACCTGTAATTTGAATGAAACTGTAGATCAAGTATATTGGTTATGCATTTCGTGGCACTATTTTGATTGTCAAAGATTACAAATAATTTATTTTTTTTGTTTTTATGGGAGACTCGCGAGATCTCAGTTCAGGGCGAACCACTGGTATATATAAGTATATATTAACACAAATAACTTTTAGCAAAAATATAACCGACTTCAGATAACAGAAAAAACCAAATCACTGAACCGATTTTGATGAAATTTCTATGTGACCAATCTCAATGTACTTATATCCTTACAAAAATATATAAAACACATTATGCGTCCCTATAAAATTTGAGGGTTGTCTTCGATTTTTTTGAAATCCCTTCATCAGATCCTGACTACAACGGGACCACCTGGGAAGTATACCCTTTTAAACAATTGATTTGAATTTGGAATCTCATCTATATTTAAATTTGAACCAAAGAGACCCACACAATAAGAACTTATTCGTAAATCGAACTAACCTCTGCACAGAATGTATCAACCTAGATTTGGTTTTTATTGTCTCCCAGAAAGTGTGAAAAAAAGAGTATTCTCCTCGTGGATAAAGCTGTCTGCATCTTAGGCGTGCTTATATCCCTCTCTGCACTCAGGATTCTAGTTACTCCCTCGCTGCACTCGTGAGTTAACTCTAGAATCCTTCGTTACGTTCGGGATTCAATATAGCAGCCGTGACGCAAGACTCTGCGTTATCCCGTGTATTATGTTTTGCAGTTGCCCGGCGTGGTGCGACAGGATCCTGCTTTCTCAGTCAGCGCGGCTGCTAGTCCAGCAGCAGGATACCGGCAGACCAGGGGAGAACCGACATCTGCACACATCCAGGTACACCAAACCACCATCCGTCTCCATCCCAATTACGACCTCCGTGGCGCAGTGGCTCGTTTTCCGCTGCGAAGCAAATGTTTGCATGTTTTACAGATATTTGTTCTAGGTCTGGTTGATTCTCCATTATCTATCTATCTATATATACTAGAGGTTCGCCCCGAATTGAGATCTCGCGAGTCTCCCAAAACACAATAAAATATTCTTAGGGCGACTCTCGCAACAAAGCCTAAACGTATTTAGTGGCGTTGCGTCCGGCGCGCGTTAGTAGCGTACATACAGCGCGCTTAGCACGGCGCTTAACGAGCATTACCAAGGTGGCCATACTACTGGCTCAGTTCGGAAATGGACGTCGAAGTGATTGCATGTGTGTGGCTTCTATACCGTCGCTATAAAAGGCGACGGCAGAGGCAAAGAGTATTTTGAGCGCATCCCCAATATTCCAAATTGTCTTCACAACCACTGAAAATTTGTCCCCCAAAAATCTCCTCCCAATTTCTATTTTAAATATTTTATTTTTTTAATTAGGTCTTTCCATGTTCCATATCGCCGGACGCTTTTGAATTTCATCGATAAATAAATCTGATTCGAAGGGCTCGATGTCCATTTTGATGCGTCCACCCTACACGAAAGCGCGCGATCAAATGTACGGCAAAATGGCAGTGCATGTATCTACAAGCGCGCAGCTGTTGCCCGCGCAATGCACGGTCGAACGAAAATCAGACAGCACGCGTCTGACGCGCGCGTCTGACGCGCGCTTGCATGTGTACACCTCAACCGACCTCTTTACCAGCGCGCGCTTCAAAAAGCCTAACGTGTCCGCTCGACCCGCTCTGAATCTTTGGCAACGCACGCTTTGCGCGCGCTTAACGTCTGTTATCTAAACATGCCATTATGTTAGAGATAGGTATTTTTTGAAGTAAAACTTCTTTAATCACGCTTGACTTGGGAAGTAAGCTGGTGTATGCGTTACAAAAAGTGCGAAAGGAAGTTGAGATGGAGATATAAGTTAGTGAAGATAGAAAAAGAGAGAGAGTTACGTTTCGTATATTACTGTAGGGGCAAGAGAGAGAGGTGCGAGCACACATAATCTTTCTTTCTCTGATAGACAGTTGATTTGTCGCATATCTTCTATCCCAAATTAGCCTAAATTATACAAACTGCAAATATATATACCTAGTCAGGTCATAAATTCTGTCACATGTTTAATATAAAATAATTGAAACAAGTTTATTCATTATGTAACCATTTATATACCAAAATGAACTTAACAAAACATAGATTCTTATGACACTAAAGTTTATTCAAAATGACCTCCGTGATTTTGAATACAGGCCTTCAATCTGCGCGGCCAGTCGTCTATCGCAGCACGAACGAGGTCCATGTCAATATCGGCGGCTGCCTTAATCAAGGATGTTTTGAGTGACTCCAAATTGGGATGAGGCTTTGAGCACGCCTTTTCCTCCAAGTGTTGCCATATCTTGTAATCTAACGGATTCAAATCTGGACTAGAAGAGGGCCAGTCTTCGTGCCGGATGAAGTCGATTTCACGCGCCGCCAGCCAGTCTTGTGTGCTCTTCGCTCTATGAGCTGGCGCCGAATCTTGTTGGAATACCCAGTGCCTGTTATTGAACATGGTATGAGAAACAGGTTCCACAAGGTTCGTCAGGACTGTATTTTGATACACAACTGCATTCGTTTTTACACCTTTCTCACAAAAATGTACCTCTGTTAAGCCCCAATAAGAAACTACCAACCATACCATGAGCGAGGATGGAAAATGACCTCGTTGGACACGCGGAATACGGTTGCTCGCTTCTTCACTACTGTGTGCGTACACCTTATCATTTTGTTTGTTGTAGCTCTCTTCTACGGTAAAATTTTTTTCATCCGAAAAAAGAATTTCCCGATATTTTTTTCCCGCGTACCGCTTCAACAAAGCGCGACATCTCTTCAGTCTCAGGTCCATTAGACGAGCATTCAAACGATGCCCTGTTTTTCTTCGATATGCCCGAAGCCCTAAGTCTTCATTTAACACCCTTTTCACCGTGGTTCTGCTTAACCCCATCTGAAGGGCCAACAGTTTCTGCTTACGTTTGGGTTTTCTTTGAATTCGCGCCTTCACAGCTTTTATCACCGCTGGAGTCCTAACAGACCGAGGGCGACCACTTCTTGACCTGTCATCTACACTAGAGTCTTCATTGTATCGTTTGATGGTGCGATAAACGAATCTTTTGGTTATATTCAAATTTTTCAGTATGTCAAAAATTTGAATTAGCGCGTAATCGCAACGATGCAACGCAATAACTGCAACACGGTCTTCTTTAAGCGTCCACTCCATATTTAAAAACGAGTAAAATTCTAAAAAGTATACATTTTTATTTTCATGAACAATTCGAAATTCGAATTCTATAAATTTTTTTGTGGCCAGCATTCTAAAAGAAAAGTTTTTACTGTGTGACAATACATATAACCTGACTAGGTATATACGTACATATAGATGGAGCTGAAGAAGTTTTACTTCAGTCTTGTGATTTAAAGCACACTCATTTTTTTATTTCTAATAGCCATGCCCTTGACCACTACCTCACCTAATTAGTTTGGATGTTTGTTGTAGGAAATCAGTGGCGGACTCTACAGATAGCAGCGGCAGAGTGTCATCGTCTGATAGCAGCCCCGCTCGCTCCGGATCACCGGCGAGGAATAATCAGGTACCCAATATACAACACTAACTGACCCGCCCCGCTGATCAATCATTTATTGATTTAATTATAATAAATTATTACCTTAATAAATAAATTATTATTAAGGATTTCTTATGAGTAATACATAGACTTACCTGCATTGAAATAAAATGCAATAGAAGCGCTCCCTGTGCTCGCTATGTGAATGCAACCACACCTAACGCAGGTAAACATAATTAAATTCATTAAAATAGTGGTATAAGTTCAAGACAGTCACATAAATTATTAAGATATACATTTAAACATTAAGAACATACTTTTAAAACTTTTTTGATGACCTCCGTGGCGCAGGGGGCTGAGACTCAGGAGTTAGCGGGTTCGAATCCCGCCGCGGAACCAATGTTTGCATGATCCACAGATATTTGTTTGTATTTGGATGTTTTTCTATGTATTTATAAGTAAGTATTCTACCAGTTATCTGGTTCCCATAGTACAACCTCTGCTTAGTTTAGGACTAGATAGCGCTGTCTGATATGTCCAGCAATATTTATCTATATATGTATATAAAACCAGCTGACCAATCCGCAGCTTCGCACGCGTAGTTTTACAATAAAAACATTACCCTCCTTCTGCGCAGTTGGGTAAAAAGTAGCCTGTGTCACCCGGGGATAGTGTAGCTTCCCAACAGTGAAATAATTTGTTTTTTCGGTCCAGTAGTTTCGGAGCCTATTCAATACAAACAAACAAACCTTTCCTCTTTATAATATTAGTATAGACAAAGTCGGGTTAGTTACACCATTTATATCCCAAGAACGGTGAGACCGATTTTGATGATCTTTGTTTTGTTGGATTTGTCTCCGCCCCGAATAGCAGAATAACTATTAAAATATCGGAAAAATCCACGCAAAAAAAAATTATGAAAAAAATTCATTTTACTAATACAAGTTGCATCTAATGATGACTAATTGACAATTGTACCGGCGACGTACACACACGTACATTGGCAGCCCGCGTCATATGCATATCAAGGCGGTACGTAGTTCGCCGGGTCAGCTAGTTAGCTTAGCCCCCCCCCCCTCCCCCCGCACATTGCATGTCAATGAGAGGTTTTCACGGCCATATTCTTATAGCAGGTAACAGATGTCGTTGCTCTGTATATGCGTCTGTACCATACGTCGTACGCAGTAGGGATAGAATGTGTGTTTGTCCAGGCAAGCCCGGCTAGAGCGCTGGAGAAGAAGAACAGCGTGGTGGAGGTGGACGCGCTCTGTGTCGCCGGCTTCAACGTGAGCCGCAAGAGCATCGCCGACCCCACCAGCGTGCAGCAAGCTATCAACGCGAGGTAACTAGTCTATATGCTATTGTAGGTCTAGAACTAAACTTCTGCAAAGTTTGAGCCCAATCCGTTATGTAGTTTTGGTGTGAAGGGTAAGAAACTTTGATACATGGGATTTTTATCCCATGGTAACTGATTTATCGGAGAAAAGGTAGCCAATATGGTAATCCAGGTTATAATCTACATACATACTAAATTTCATCAAAATTGGTTCAGCCGTTACGATGTGATTGAATAACAAACAAACATCCAAACTTTCGCATTTATAATACTAGCTATTGCCCGCGACTTCGTACGCGTTACACTACTAAATGTGTAGGTAACCTAGAAATAAAGCTAAACTAGCTATTGCAACTAGACTTGACACCCCATTTTTATCCCATGGGAACTGATTTATCGGAGAAAAGGTAGCCAATGTGGTAATCCAGGTTATAATCTACGTGCATACTAAATTTCATTAAAATTGGTTCAGCCGTTACGATGTGATTGAATAACAAACAAACAAATAAATAGATAAACGAGCATCCAAACTTTCGCATTTATTATATTACTATATATATACTATATACGGGATTTATGACGTACCGTTTTATCAGTGTTCCGGACGATTAATGTTTCGATTCAATTCGTGAACCTTCAGGGTAAAACGGTAAATCAATTACGATATGGAACATTTATTATTTAAAAAAAACACAAATTTTTGTATTATACAGGGTAGGTGAATCTGAAATATCAGGTACGGGGCAGCGCCGCAAGCTCGTTCGCAATCAGTCCGAGGGGTCGCCGAAGGGCGAAGCGCTGTCCGCGGAGCTGCGGCGGCTGGTGGACGCGCCGGCGCGGAAGCGGACTGAGTATGCCGTCATGGGCACCAACACTTGCATGGGAGATCATAAGGTACACCACCATGTTACAGTTTTTAACAATAAGAACGCCACTTGTATTTCCACGTGTCTAGTTATTTGTTATTTTAAGTGTGATGAACAATATTCTATATCTATATACAAGGTGTTGCAATTTAAACTACAAATAATGTAGGAGTATATTCTTGAGAACATAATTAATAAATAAATAATGTTTTTAAACCGTTTATTTGTGAGTTTTTGTTCCTAACATGAAGATATTTACCGCCCTGACTGGTTGGGTGCATAGACCGTGCCAGGTCATTGACTGGACGAGGGCATTGAACTAACGGGGTCTTTGTAACGGGCTCGTAGTACTTATTTTTTTATTAATCTGTGGCACCGTACAATACGCTAGTTCTCGAACATTTCGTCGAGCAGCATTTTATAGATTTTTTCAAAACCTAAAATTGTTAATTCAAATATTCTCTCCACAGCCTATCTACCTTCGCGTAATGCTGCAATCTGACCGAGGTACGCTCTACGATCCACCCGCCTCCCTCCCCCGCAGACTCCCAACAGACCCCGACTTATCCAAATCCACTCTCAACATCCCCGAACTCCCCCGAACAGGTTCACTGAACGAAAAGCTCTTCAGAATTCCCCATGTAGAAATAACTACTGTCGATAGCTTCGACGGCATATTTGTTAACGAAATTGACAGTACATTGCTGTCTGCAAGACCTTGCTTAGATCCATATACACCAGAAAGCATAGACTCACATAGTCCAAACGTTGAAGCCAGTTCTGGCTCCGATGATATAGAAGTAAGTGTTCCGGAGAAAAAATTACACAGAGACCGAAGTGTATCTCCAACTCAATTGAAAAATAGATTAGATAAATTGTTAATTGTTGATAAAACTATACCCGAGTTGCAAAGATTGAATAGCAGGGAGTCTTGTAAAAGTGAGGGTAGTTCGAAAAGTGTTTGTTTCGCGTTGAAGTGTTACGGGTTTTGTAGACGGAAGGTGAGGAAGATGCGGTGCAGGTGTAGCTTTAGTTGTTGTGGTTCGTAATGACTGAAGGCCTGGGTAAGCTGAATGCGTGGGCGTGGCGTGTCCGTGACGTGAGCGTGCACGCAGCGGTTGTAAGGTACAAAATGAATATATCATCCGTATGGGGTCGTCCTTCACGTGACGCTTGAACAGAGGAGAGGGAGAGGGGGTTAGAATAACATCACGATTGATCACGATGAGGGGGGGTGACAATCGTGTGTATTTTTTCCGTTGACACCCTGAGTGAGCGAATTTCAGTCTAAAAAGCAAAATATTGTTAAATATTTTCACACCACCTTCTCGACAATGTCAAATTATATGTCATGTAAACCTCACCGAAAGGAGGTGATTAAATCCCTACGGCTGAGCCGGGAGTAAAGTTGTACTAAATTTAAAATTTGTAACCTCATTTGTATTAAAATTTGAACCATAGAGAGTATAGTGACCCACACATTTAGAATTCGTTAATCGAACTAGCCTTTCTGTACGGAACGCAAAATTATGTAGTATGTATTCTTGGTCTTATTAGGTCTTCTTGTGTCTCCTTGTGCCTTCTTAAGTGTTCTTGTCCTTCTAGTTGTTCTTGTCTTACGTATCTTATAAAGCAAAGGCCGCGAAAAGCTGCTACAAAGACAAAATTTGTCTCGCAGAAAGTGTGAAGAGTAGAGTATTCTCCTTGTGGATAAAGCTGTCTGCATCTTGGGCGTGCATATATCCCTCTGCACTCAGGATTCTAGTAACTCCCTCGCTCCGCTCGTAAGTTAACTCTAGAATCCTTCGTTACGTTCGGGGTTCAATATGGCGCCCGTGACGCAAGACACTGCTTTATCCCCTCGTTTAATAATCTACTATTCGCGTTCAGCAGACTGTATAATGCGCGATATTTTTAATAAAAAAATACACGTGATGTTGGTTAAGGGGGTTGGGGTATTCTAAAACATCACGACGTATCACCAAGGGGGGATGAGAAGGTACACAAGTGGCCGAAAAACCTCACGTGGTTAGAGGAGGACCCCTAAGGTATTATTTCGAGCTACGCTGCTGACTGCAACTGTCTGCAACTGCAGAAATTCATATCAAATCAAGTCAAAATATTTTATTCATTAAAATCACAAGGATCACTTTGAAACGTCAATTTTACTGCCTGTTCCTTCGCGAGCAAGCCAAGAAATAAAGGCAAGAAACAAGGCAGGTTGTTCTTTTTAATGATCTTTTTAGAATACATACTGTTAAAGAAGCGATTTACGTTTAAATTGTAATATTTTTGACTGAGTTGAAAAGCTACAATGTATAAACATACAAAGCTGGCGACTCTATTGCACAGATTGATTATTATTTACGATGACTTTCTGCCTTTAGAATTTGCATGCTCACGTCACGCGCACGCCACGCGCACGCATTCGGTTAGCACAAGCCTTTAAATGAATATTCTTCATAGCTAGTTTATCATTACGGCCCGTTTTATACAACTAAACTATGAAAGAAAAAACCAAACTAACTTATCTATTAACTTTAGCTGTATGGATTTGGCGCCTTCGAAATTACGATTTGATATTCCGAAATGATATTCTGACTGTTTATAACCGGCCTTATCTATATCCATATAATATTATGAACTAACTGAACCGCAGGCTTGTTTTGTCAATAAAAACATTACCCTTCTTCCGCGCAGTCGAGTAAAAAGTAGCCATGTATCAATCCCGATCATAATCTATCTGTATACCAAATTACATTGGAAATCGGTCCATCCGTTTAGTCCTGAAAACGTAACAAAAGACAGACTTTCGAATTTATAATTTTAGTAAAGATTCGAAATCTCTTCAAAATCGATGTAATTTGGTATACAGATAGATTATGACCGGGATTGGGACATATGCTACTTTTTACCCGACTGCGCGGAAGAAGGGTAATGTTTTAATTATCAAACTACGCGTGCGAAGTCGGGTCAGCTAGAACTTTAAAAAAAATCGAAAGGAACATGTCTGTTTGTCTGTAGTAAAATACATGTCAATTCTTTCTATAGTTTAGTTGTGAAATACTAGCTTAAATATCGTTACTATCATACAAACTTCCATTTATACACTTGGAAATCTAATAGAAGAGATCTCATATCCGAAATTGTATTTGAGGAATCGAAATACAATTACCAACAGAACCAAAATTATATTTATATTTGTATAGTGTTATCCGAAAACTTACGAAAAATTCCAAGTGTTAAGATTGCGACGAACGATTAGTGTTTATCTTAGCGGACTGTATTTATAACAAAAAAACTAACGATCCGAAAACGGCAATCTGACCACAATGACACAAACTGTAAGCTGGTGTGGCAGCTGTAATAAGCATTAGAACTTCACCAACCTTTATGCAAATGGATTGTCTTGCGTATTGCCGGCGTGCTCCAGAGGCTCCTTGCAGCGAGAAACTAGGTTCGTACTTACCAAAGTAACCGCCGGCAAGTTACCTCTGACCAGGCAGAATCCGTCGAAGAATAATGAAGTCCTCGCCTCATACACTGTCACACGTCGCGAACAGCTTATGTGGTTTTTTTTTTTAAATCTATAACGAATTTATTCGAGGTACTATATTTCCCTTCCACGACCGAACGAAAAGTGTAAAAAGAACCATGAATCATGCGAAAAACTGTCAATTATTCGAACTGACGGTTACGCGTCAAACTAAGTTTGATGCTATGAGTTTAGCGGCGATTGACACGTAGTGACGTGAAACTATGGCAAGACTTAACACCAAGATTTTCAAAACCATCTCAAAAATTATCAAGCCTACACGGGACTTGAACCCGCAACCTTCCTCTTTGAGCATTCATTGAGCAGGTTAAAAACTGTCTTTAAGTTTTCCTGTAGATGAAGCTAACGGCGCTTTAGTCGTTATCTGAATCATCTCACTAATTTCGACCCTGACGTGACAAGAGCCTGTAGCACAATTGGTAGTGCATCCTCGTATCGAGAGGAAGGTGGCGAGTTCAAGTCCCGTTTAGGCTTGAACATTTTTAAGGTGGTTTTAAAAATTTAAGAACCAAAATGAAAGCACATTGGAATATCGTCGAGTTAAAATATTGATCCAGAAATATAATAATTCTTGGCATTAAAAGTTCATACAAAGTTATTACGGCCATGTAAAATGACAACATCTAATCGAGCATAATATTGGATTTCCTTTAGTGTACTATGGAAAAGATGCTGATTCGTACAGACATATAGTTGAATCAAAATAAATAAATACCTTAGTTTATTGTTGTGGAATTTATCAATACAATTTTTATAAAATTTGTGTGATAAAATTTAATCATACATCTTTATTGTTTATGTATCTGGATTACACTGTAGATTCCAAGATTATTAAAACCATTTCAAAATTCTTAAGCCTAGACGGGACTTGAACCCGCGACCTTCCTCTTGATACGAGGATGCGCTATCCAATTGTGCTACCGGGCTATGTCACGTCAGTGTCGAAATTAGTGAGATGATTCAGATTACGAGTAAAGCGCCGTTACTCCATCAACAGGAAAACTTATACAATTTTTGAGCTGCTCAATGCCAAACGTTGCAGTTTAGTATATTGAAAAGAGATGTCGCGTTGCTTATTTCAAATAGATTTTGAGATGTTTTGATAATCTGGGAATTTTCCGTATGTGTTCGGATAACACTATAAAAATATAAATACTACATAGTAGTTGCCAAATGTTGTGGTGTTAGAGTCGCTTGATCCTATCTAACACTGAAACAGAACAGAGCAACAATTAGTTATTAGATACTTTCAATACACAGAATTGATAAAACACCAGAGCACGCATTTAGCAAGCCGTGCGCTGTGTCCATAAAACGAAAACCGCGTCCCGCGCCCATCTCACCCCCACCCGCGTAATGTTGCTAGCTTAGTTATATACCTGATTTGAGGTAAATGTTTTTGGTAAGATACAACGAATGTAACTATGGCACTATTTTATTAGTCAAATATCAAGGCCGGTTTGCTAAACGTATTTAGTGACTAAATATGTTTAAATTTGACATATTTGTATCGTTTGAGAACTGCTTAAATCATATTTAGCCACTAAATACGTCTAGGCATCGTTACGCAAATCGCCCTAAAAATATATTATTTTTTGTTTTTTTTTTGGGAGATTTACGAGAGAACGTTCTGGGCAAACCACTAGTATAATTTAAAACTACAACTAATAAAGTTCAATCTCAGTATTCTAAAGTAGGCAAAATAATAACTCTCGATATTTGGCAACATCAGCAAAATGGAGGATCATTAATTACAACAATTACAAACCGAACAATTCATTCAATAATCAAATAAGACAACATCTAAATGCGCTACTAACGTATGAAATGTGATCCCATCTTGTTTTGTTTTTGAGTCCGGCTCAATTTTACTCGTTGGGTCGACACAAGAAACACGTCACGCGTGACGCGACGGTCACAGACTGACTAATGGCGGCGTATTCTACTTGGAGTAGATGTTGACATATCAGTAGGGATCGGCGTAGGTAGTGCTATTTTGGGTCAATGAACCTGAACGATAAGTTAATATGGATATGCCCCGGGATTTATTCTCCGATTCCTCAGGCATATTTTTCTGAATGTCGCTGTAAATGAAGTTAAATTGTTTAAGATACCATGAGTACACCCGACGACATATCAGAGTCCTCACCTCACCCGCGATAAGCTACAAAAGCGTGAGGGAAAGGGATTACTTTAGTGACCAATACAACATGTATTTGCATCAAGCTGAATAGTTACTTTGTAAAATACGAATTCCTAAGAAAAGCTGTTAAATAAAATAAAAATATATTTCCCGGGATTTAGAAGGCATATCCATGTTAAGTTAACGGTCACTAATTCCCGTGAATAGCACTACCTACGCCGATCACTACATATCAGTAATAGGCGCGTTCACTTGTTCTGGGGTTTTATTTATTCTGTGGTTGAAATAGTCTTTACCGAATACATATTAGCATTGCACGACATATTGCACAAATTGTATTGATTTTATACAAGGTGAATTTGTAAGTCGACTTTTTAGTAAAACGTCTTTTGAGCACGGATTCAGAACAATCTGGGTCTTACCACAAAAAAATTAAACACTGTTTAGCGCGTTTTATAAAAATCCTATATAAAATATGTCATTTTTTTAATCACTCGTTAAACATTTAACTTTTTTGGGGTTACAAGGTTTATGTTTATTTATTACGGGTATAGACGTAATTCCTCAAAGTCGACAATTTGCAAATTCATTCCGCATTTTTAACAACAAACTTATCTACATATTTAGTACATAATTTCCAATATTTATTTTTGTTTTGTAGTCCCTGACTTGTTTTGTTTTTAGATTGTAACTGGCCAGTATTGTATTCGAAAATTAAAATTATTTTACATTTCAATAATTATTTGAATTTCGAATGTAATTTTGACCTGAACCGAACAATGCATTATTTTGTTTTTTACGGCATCGTATTGACTTTTTATTCAGCCGTGCGATTGTACCAAAATATGGTAGAATGTGCATGGTTTGCTTGCATGCATTTCTAACTTCGTTCAACAATACAACTAAATATCCGGTCTCATATAAAACTGACCACTCGAACTTACATACAACTTTTAATTCGCCTGCATCTAATACAAACCTTATCCTAAGTATTTCACAAACTTTCAAATTAAAAATTCAAATTCAAAAATTAAAACGGCTGGACAGATTGGGAAATTTTTTATGATGTTCGTAATAATATTTACACAAGGATTGTAATGGAAAAAAATAAAAGTTCCCCGGAAAATACTGGAAAAACTGAAAGTGGTTTTTCTATGGGGTTTTTTTATTAATTCTGGATTTTATTTTGGAATCGGTGCGAAGCCGTAGATAGGGAAAGGACATGCAATGTTGCGTTATTGATGTATAACATCTTTCCTCTCGGTTTGTGGGAGTGATTCTGGCAAAAGGGACGGAAGTGTGTAACAGGAAACCGGGGAAGCGCGCGCTATTTGATATGACCAATAAGCGCGCGCGGTGGTCAGATGTTACACATCATATGCGACTACTGTAAGGCTCGTAGTTTTTTATCGGCGGCACTTATTGTATACTGACTCTATATCTAGTTGTATTCTTGTTCGAACATTTCTAATTATAACATATCACTGTCCAATAGAATAACTGTAAAATTTAATTTAACAATGATGACTGGGCCGAATTTGATGTGGCTTCCATTATTGGATATATTGACAGTCTCACCTCTATATCAACTGATAGAGATTGCTAGACCTAAAATAATAGCTTGGAGTCATTTCATATAACTTAAAAGTACATTAATTAACTTAATTAATAAAAAAAATATTGCAATATTTAACTAAGTTTTAGTAAATAATATTTAAACAAGTGTGTTATTTAATTAATATATTTATGCAAATACTTTACATACAAGGTGATTTTGTAAACTGTCGTAATTTTTTTCAGAACGGCTATGCTCGTAATTCTGAACTTGTGTCTCAATCTTGTTCAGAATCTGTGTTTCGTCGTTGTCAGTTCAAAAGGACGTATGTCAAAATTTCTTTTTGATGTAAAACTTCTTTACGCACGCTTGGAGTAAGCTGGTGAATGCGTTACGAAAAATGCGAACGGAAGTCGAGAGGGAGAAGTTAGTGGTGATAGAAAGAGAGAGAGAGAGTTATGTTTTGTATATTTTCAAAACGTTAATGTGCGAGTGCGAGTTGCGTCTGTCCAGAATGAACATAGACTGATCGACCTACAGACATGTGGACAATTTTGTAATTGAACAATTTTATAAATTATTATTTTAGAAAAGAAGTTTTACTTCAGTCGTGTGGTCTAAAGCACCATCGTTTTTTTTCCAAAAAGACGTATAGTCCCGAAAATCATGTTTCAAGCGAAATTTGTTTACCATAGATTTGTTTAATTTAAAGCTTGTCTCTGAATATTGTTAGTCTATGAATCCAAATTTAAAAAAATATACTGGTTTTTGTGTCTCCTGAAAACCTACTGTTTTATCATAAAAAGATTTGAACTGACAGCGACGGTTTATTTCAATTCGATGTTGTAATAAAAGTTCACTATTTATCTCTTGAGATATCGTAATGTGAATTTTTAACTTCATTGAATATGGATTAAAAAAAACACAGATTATTGTTATAAAATACGACCAGAGCCGTTCCTTTAAGTTTGTCAAGTTTTTACAAATTCACTCCATTATAACATAAAATAAATAGTTTAACGAAAACTATACCAAAATACCTACCTTTTTAAATATATAAAATATAATCTAGTCTTAATAAAAATAAAAAAACGAGAATTCAAATTATTTAAAGTTTATTTTATTAAGTTTTTTTTAGGCCGGCTTGCACAACGATCCTTAAACGTATTTAGCGACTAAAAAGTTTAACTTTACGTATTTGTATGATTTGACAACTCTAAATCTTATTTAGCCGCTAAATACGTTTAGGCATCGTTGCGCAAGTCGTCTTTAATGTCTTTGTAAACTGGTCGCAATCTCAAACCAAAAATATATTTTTTTCTAATTTAGTCACTATTATTTTTTTAAGACTGGTATTTTTCGGTTTTAAGTGTACGAATGGTGTTTAGACCTCGACTGGGTGAATTGGTAAATAGTCGAACAATTTTGAGGAACCCCTCTGAACGTAATCCTAAAAAATGTTCATTTCAATTGATTAATGAAGTTGATGTCCTTCTCATACATTGTGGCGTCTAGACAGCGCTATCTATATACGAGTACATACAGAGTGTTTTTTTTAACGGGGACAGTACGGCAGCACCCATACAGTACCCAGCACTCTCATACAGAGGAGATACAGGTGCAGTTTCTTTTAAAACATCAACTCGTTTTCGAAGAAAAACATATTGGAATTAAATTTTTTTTGGGCAAGCGTGAGTAGCGCCTTAAAATGAATCAATTTGGTATTTTTTTTTATGCAGATCGATGCAGTCCTTTGTAAGGATCATTTTATTGCATCAGATGAAAAAAATCTGAGCATGGGTGGGTCATGGGTGGCTCCTCTGGTCATGGGTGCTGCCGTACTGTCCCAGTTAAAAATTAAACACACAGTATAGGTTTGTTTGATAATATACGCACAAAAACGAAAGTGGTTATTTTGATGAGCATAATAAATAAATTTGTGAAGTGTTAATTATAGAAATGTGTAATTTATTTTGGCATGTAAAAACAAACACTTTATTAAACTTATGTTGTGCTATTGCATAATGCTTGCCATCTAACCACAGATACTGTATTGGTGACGTCTCGAAATATCTCTTGTTGTCCCTTTCTAACCCAAAACCCGCAGCCATTTTCGAAAGAGATATCATCGGCCTTTATTTTTGGATGTCGATTGCTAGAGTAGGCAGTAAGTTTTATATCGAATTAATCACCTAACCTTAGTCGATTTACTTTACAATTTGATAATATAACTAGTAGTTTTTTCGAGAAGTCTTTTTTTATATTTTGAGAAACCGTCACGTGAATATCGTCAGTATATTAACCAACCCCCCTTTATATAGAACAAAGTCGGGTTAGTTACACCATTTATGACTCTAGAACGGCGGGACCGATTTTGATGATCTTTGATTTGTTGAATTTGTCTTCGCCCCGAACAGCAGAATAATTATTATAACGGAAAAATTTAAGGAAAAGTTAAAAATTATGAAGTAAATTAATTTTCTCATGCAAAGATGCAGATAAAGATGGCCGATTGACAATTGTACCGGCGACGTATATTGGCAGCCTGCGCCATATGCATGTCAAGGCGGTACGAAGTTCGGTGGGTCAACTGGTCAACTAGCATATATTTAACGGTGGATTTTAAACTTCAATATTGGCTCTAAATAAACACAGTTTGTATATTTCAAAATTTCGCAATCACCGTACATAATTATTGATTAAAACGGGTATTTATCGCGTATGTACCTTTTTTATTTGTTATCCCGACGTTTTGACTGTGTTGCAACAACCGTGGCTGTGGGCAGAGTCTGTATAATATAAACACCCGTTTAAGGCACTTGTCTCACCGCCGGCGATGAGCTAGAAGCGAGTAGAGCTAGAAACTAGAAACGAGTTGGCGAGCAGCGAGAAGCGAGTGTGTAGTTCCTATAGTTGTCTCGCTGGGCTATAAAGCGAGTGAGCGAGTGCGGCGGGCGATACTCATCATCTCACGGCGTGTGTTCTGACCGCCAAGCGAGCATCGCGAGCGAGTATTGTAGTCGCTGCGACAAAATAGTGGAGAGCGAGTTCTCCCCGGCAGTGTAAACGGCCAGTGATCAACTATTAATATACGTGTCTCTTTTACTGACACGGAATCTATATCTTTTGTTCGTTTCTTGAGCGAGTAAATAGATGATAGCTGATCGCTTACTCGCAGGCGGTGAGACAAGTGCCTAAATCAGTAATTATAAACACATAATTTTGTTCAAGAAAAAAATAATGGGACAAAAAAGTAATTATTTGTACCATTAGGACAACAAAGCGAGATACAAATACAAGAAAACATAGAAAGTACATAAAGAAAGTATAACTCAACTCAACACTAACGTTAAATCTCTGGATTACGGGTAGAGCCGCTTTTCTAAATTTGTTGACTATTTTACAAATTCACCCTGTATTTTTTAAATAAAGTAGTCAAAAATAAATTTATTTTAAGTTCTATTTAATTATTAAATAAAACCGAGCCATTTTAGATACTGATTATTGTAATATTAAGTACAATTATGTTAGCACAAACTAAACTAATTTAAGGTAAAATGACTTGTCTCACTCTGTCCATATGAAACAAAAAAGGATGGCGATAAAAACTCCTTCACTTAATTAAATTCGATAGTCTAACTGGAATAATTTACCTTTTGGTCAAGCTACTAGGATAAAGAAAAAAACTTAACGACCTACTTCTATCTGCCACTGGATGGCAGTAGGTCGTTTTTTTATATCAAAGCAAGATGCCTTGTTTTTCCAGTCAGCGTTTGACCACGAGGAATATTTTTCCCCTAACCTGTACTGTCCTACTGCTAGGTAAAGGTCTCCCCTAGTATTTCCACCCTTCTCGATCCCTGGCCCAATCACTGTTGAAGACATCTAGGTTATCGCGCCAGCGTTTTCTCGGGCGATCGCGTCGTCTTCTACCGTGTACGGGTATTCATCCACAAAAAAACCAGTTAGAATGTGCCGTTTTAACTAAATTTAGTTAATATTGTGCCAACAAGATTGCCCCCATCATCTACTAAATTCAAATTTTACTCATGCATTCCTAAAGTTTGGAGTCTATTTGTTATTATTATTATTTCGCGTTCCAAAACATACTTCATTAATTAATTTAACGTCCGATTTCAAATATTCTACTGATAATCTAAAGCGCTGAGGTATCATTCATTTTTCACTCTAAATATTTGTAAAATTAAGATCTCAAATCAAGAATATTTGAATGGTTTATCCTCCGTGACACTACTGTTTGGCACATAAGGCGTGCCATAGGAGTATTTAATTTCCCATGGCACTACCGGTAGTGCAGCATCTCCCGTAACACTACTTAGATTCTAGTAGTGTCATAACATTTCGTCAAAGTGGTCCTTTAGTGGGAGCGACAGAACTTAACAAACTTATTGTCCGGTTGTAGTATCTTTGTAAAATCATTAGTAGATGGTATTTGCGTCCAAGAGGTCTAAACTCCATCATTTTCAGAGTAATAATAACCTAGCTATAGGCTGTTGAAATGAGCCTCAAATAAAAAGCCCGTTCACTTAATCATCGCCAATTATCAATATACGACAAAGGTGTCTTTGTGAAGAACGTCGCTAGTTTCTTGTAAAATGCATGTTTTTTTTTATTTTGTCGTCTTTAAATTAAATTAAACATTCGTTAGTACTTTAAACTACATCGCTTAGTTTAAACTTTGTACACTGAGCTAAATAATCTACACCGTTGTTTTATGCACTGATGACCTCAGCTACTTATCTCAAATTCAAATTCAGTCGTTTATTTGCTAGGATACACAAAAATAACAATAAAAAATCTTAAATCTATACTTGACATTGTATTCAACCTAGAAGCAGGCGTGCAAATATTTGTCAGTGGGTATTTATTTAACACAAATTAGTAACAAACTGGTACCCAAAAGATGGAAGGATGAAATAAAATTAACTGCTGGTCCCTATTGGAGAAGAGCTGCTACTGACAGAGTTCATTGGAGAGAGCTAGAGGAGGCCTTTGCCGATCGGCACTCTGAACTAAGAGACATTATATAATATAAATTGAAATTTACGTAATGTAAAATGTTTGAATAAAGGCTTATTATTATTATTTATTTAACAATGTCAATATCTTATATTATAAATAATTTTAAAAAAATCATGAATACTATAAAAACAATTGTCTAAAAGCCATGGCGTCAGTTTTTTTCTTAAATAGTTTTCCTTGCTAGGAACAGTGTGGCGGGTATGGGTATACAGCTGTTTACGTGTGTTACGTCGAATGTTTACGTGGACCTTAAAAGTTTTTTTAGAGTACTCTTAAGCCTGATATTGATTGATAACTGCCCTGCTTTCACACAAATTTTTAAACATAACAAAATACAGCTGGAGATAGAGTAGCGTTTTCAGTGAAATAACTTTCAAAGTGAGGGCTTTTCATTTTCTACTTAAAAATAAAAACTAGTTCCAACTATTGTAATAGATGGCGCTGTCGGAGATTCACCGCCAATAAATATGGTTTATATGCCAAAATCTCGAAGACAATATCAAAAATTTTCTCCTCCTCGGAAATTAATGTTGACACGGCAATTGACATTGACAATTCACTTTCCTTTGTTATTCAGAGCATGACAAAGCAACGCCATCTGTTAGCAGTTATAAAAACATGGCCGCGAAAACCCACACCAACACCACTCTCTTTTCTGAGATTACTCTCTTCAAACATACAAACTTCAAACAACAAACTTATTTTATTTATTTATTTCGACTAACATCTATCATTACAGGTCTAAACTTAATACAATGATGTACTCAACTTAATTTATATCTTAATTGTGTAACCTATAACCTTATAACTAGCAGTGTTCATACCTCACTCCCAACAGCTCGATGGCTTTAGTATTGTTACTCTGAACCAATATCACTCATGTATACGTAAATGCACTAAGTATTTAAGTTATGTATTGTGTGGTGCTTTGTAGTCATTATATTAAACTGTTCGCACATACTTTACCTGTATTTTTATCATATTGCTTTAGAAAAAGGTTATGGTGTAGAAAACTTATAAATATATGCATGATTTTTAAAGAGATGAAAACTAAAAATCGGTAATCCAGATCAATAACACAGAATAGTAGGTACAGAAGGACAGCTTAGTACAACGAGCGATAATAGGCGCGCAACCGATGATTTTGGATCGATCGAATGCCGGTCGAGTGGCGCGCTTTAGCGAGACGTAAATAATGTTTTGTTATTTTACGTAGAAAACTATCGCTTTATTTACTTAGCTTTATTTCAATCATAATTATAAATCCGGGATTTATCACGTACCGTTTTATCCGTGATACGTTTGATAATGTTTTGGTTCAATTCATTCAAACTTTCATCAGGGTGAGTGCGATCCGCTCCGCACTGCGTCTCGCCTCGCACTACTCGTATTGCGTAGTCGGTCGTATCACCAATAAAACTGTTGTGATAAATCCCATATTTATATTAATGGATGTTTTGTTAGCTGGTTGTGACTTGTGATAATTTTCATAAAAATGTTTTCGTGATATTAATGAACGGTCTTATCAAAATTGGTATGGTATTTGGTTGTAGAATATTGTAGGGTGCCAACATATAATTAGCTAAGCTCGTTCGAGCGTAGGTACAATCAAGATCGGGCTGAGCTGGCCTTCTGTACCTATTACTTTGTGTCAATAATCTGTGTTCATTTCAATCTAATACACTTATATAAATACGACGCAATGTATGGGAATGTGAATTTTGATTATTGTATATAAATAAACAGACTATTGTTTAAGTTTAAAATTAATTGCCTGTTACAAATTCATTTAAATATAACGAAAATATTTTAAATAGGTACTATAAAAACATTAAAATTATTATTAAATTTTGTTTGCCTAAATTATGGAACACTATTTTATAGAGGAAACAAAAAAAAACAATACTACCCTCATATTTCATCAAAAACTTTTTACATCTTTTTTCGCATATTTGTTGTCAATAACTTGGTCTTGAATATTTTAAAGGCTTTGCCCTTGAAATAAACATGTTTTGACAATATGTTGTAGTAGTAATCAATAAATATAATTTCTTATGTCACCATGTTCTATACTTTTTAGTCAAGCTTTTACCTACATATTTTGTATAAAAAAACATTTATAAATTTGGGATTGACGTACCGTTTTACCGGTGTTCCTGATAAAACGGTACGTGGTATCTCCCGTATTTACAATAATCATCAAGTAATTACGAAAGTTTTTTATAGTGTTAGTGCACTTTTTTGTTGCGTTTTTGTAGTTAGTGCTTGTAGTGTTGTTTGTGTTGTGCTCCCTGTAATGCTTCTGTAAGTATTATTTTTTATAATATTAAATTATTAGATTTACCTTTTTTGAGTTGCTTTTGTAGTACTTTGTATATTTTCACGGTTTGGATTTTGTCAATTATCTCCGCCATTTTAAGTTATCTTTGATTTTACGTAGATCCCTTGATTTTTAATAATGAATATCACTTCAATAAAAATTAAAAAAACAAACAATCTTCTACTTCTGGACAAAAACTTCCCCTCATCCCTCCACCTATCTAGATCTCGTGTCAAACCTTCTAAATCAAAACAATGTATCAACAGGCTAATATCATTATTATTTTTATAATTCCAGGCAACTTCCGCCAAGAGCTGTACTCCGAATCCTCTCCGAAGCACATCCGTCCTGAAGAGGTTGAGAGCATGTCCGAAAACGCCGCTGATTCTCCGAACTCGCGTTTCATCCACTTCAACTTAGAAAGCGCTAACAGTGTTTTTAAAGAAACTGATATTTAAAAGAAGTAAAAGATACAGAGTCATAAACTTATCTGGTCTGTTGAACAAAATTGAATATAAACACGATAGATACAAAAGTGGTACTAACATGTGATTTATTCTAGCGACGTCAACGGACCAGATAAGTATTGTATTCTATTTGAATAGAAAATCTATATTTATATACCTTTTGTGTATGCTATCTCATAGAGTTATCAGTTGCAAATTTTGCAGAGTAATTAAATTATCTAAAATTCTTCGTATTGTCAAACAGGACTACTACGTCTAGAATCGATGATGCACTATGACATCTTACGTATTTACATAATCATAATCTTAATCTGTAGATAGCATTAGCCTTTTTCTCTCTAAAATGTTACTAAAAGTTCTTGGTGTTAGACGAGCAACTAAAAGTTGCCTAGCCTCTTATGAGTATCAAACTTATGACTAGTCTTAGCAAAATGCTTCCAACGTTGCTCGTTGGGCGTAGTTGGTAGTACTCTAAGCGAAAAACTAGTCTAATAACTCTGACAACGATCATTGTTGCAATGTCTACAGTGCCGCCAACTTATCTGTCCAGTGGATAAAATTGGAAATAAGCGTGAAAGGTACGAAGTGGCTGTTTATTTGACGCTAGCCACGTTGTCGCTGGGTAGATAAGTATGTGTAACTACTATTTCTAATACGTAGTCTCTATTTATCTTGAAAGATAAAGTGTCAGTTGTTTCTAACGACAAAAAGTTACAAGTGTGTAACTTTATTTAAACTTTTGCATAACGCATATTAGTCACTATTTTAGATATCTTATAATTCTCACTATTTATAGATGTGTCTTTCAACTTTATGCTATTAGTTAGACATTCCAAAGATTACTTACTTATAAAAAATATATTTATATTCTACGACTATGATAAATTTAATAATTTATAATAATAGAATAACAGAAATTTTCGCGAACTATACTCATGTTTATAAATAAAACGGGTCTTTTCGCGCACAGATTTATATCAAAATCATAATTTTGACTAACCTCGACGTTTCGTCCAAGTTACATCGGCCGTGGTCACGAGAGATCACTATAATAATAGTTTAAAAAAATGGAGATGGTTTTATAAATCTTGGATTTTTCCGTATGTGTTCGGATAACACTATAAAAAAATAAAAATACTATTTGAAATAAGCAACGCGACATAATCTTGTCAATGTACTAAACTGCAACGTTTGGCATTAAATAGGTCAAAAACTGTATAAGTTTTCTTGTAGATGGAGCTAACGGCGCTTTAGTAATCTGAATCATCTCACTAATTTCGACCCTGACGTGACAGAGCCTGGTAGCATAATTGGATAGTGCATCCTCGTATCAAGATGAAAGTTCCGGGTTTAAGTCCCGTCTAGGCTTGAAATTTTTTGAGATTGTTTTAAAAATCTATGATAAATCTATTAAATTTCTAATACTCGATAGTTTATGAGGTATGCAGTACAAATTTAAAGTACAAAACTCACATACTCGTGGCGCGTAATGACCACTGGCATCAAAAGTGTGCAGCGAGTTCATGTAAAATGTACAAAAAATGCAGGCATTAGCTTGGTGGCGGCGTTTTGTGCCTGTGACTCGGGTGTGGCGAGGCTAAACTCTTGTAAAAAAAATTGAACAAATTATTATACTGTAAGGTCTGAGTCCTTTATATATATAAATTGAAGATGATTATTACAGTGCCTGGTGGCAATTAGCAGAATTAGCTCGGTAATTAACGCGGCCGGAATAGTGCCTGGGACTGGGACAGGATTGAGGATGTAGAAGGCTCGTGAGCATAATATCATTGTCTACTATATACAATGGTGGTGATTCTATTGTTAACTGAATAACTAAGATTTCGTCAAATACGAACGTTGTTATTTCGTTCACGCTAATGACCAAAATAAAATAACTTAATTTTCGAATTGTTACTTTAAAGGATTTGTCACACTGGATGCGTTCTGCGGTCAGCGGTCAGGTCAAAGCGAACGCAGCCCGCATCATGTATGAACAACATTGTCGGTCAGGGCAATCGGTCTGGTCAGCGATCCGGGCAGGGCACCGGTCAGCGGTCCGGGCAGAGCAACCGGTCAATGGTCCGGGCGATGCGAGCAAGCCAAACAGCGGCCATCTTTTCAGTTACTGAGTGCGTGTATCAGTGGTGCTGGTGATCAGTTTTTATTTTTGGCTTTTGATCGAGGAAAATGATTACCGAGGAAGAAGAAAATATTGTGTGATTATGGTTGCATAGCAGAAAAAGGAAACGTATGTGGGTACACGATTTGAATGTAGTGCGACCACAACGAGGAGAATACAGCAACTTATGTCGAGAATTATATTCGTATGAAGATCGTTTTTACATATATTTTCGAATGTCCCCAGCGTTGTTCGAAGAACTGCATTCTTTAATCTGCCATAAAATAAATAAAAAGGATACAAACTGGCGAAAGGCAATTACAACCAAAGAAAGGCTTGCTGTGTCTCTAAGGTAAACTTCTTTAATTTTACAGTAACATATTTTTAATTAAATTTTAAGTATTGACCAATTTCTTCCTCACTATAGATATATATAGATGTTTCTGCATTGACCTCTGAATTGTTATCTTCACGTTGAGATGTTTCTGCATTCGCTTCGGCTGGAGGAGTGCAATTGATATCTATACGTTGAGATGTTTCTGCATTCACTTCGGCTGGAGGAGTGCAATTGATATCTATACGTTGAGATGTTTCTGCATTCGCTTCGGCTGGAGTAGTGCTTAAATCTATAGATGTCTCCCTTAAATTTAGGTCTTCAGTCTCAGCTTCCGCAAATAACTGTGCCATCTTTAATTTTATTGAGATTTGAGTACGAATTGACATGTTTTTAAATGTGTTAGCATAACTCAAAAACAACTGATCGATGTGGTCCATAGCTGTCTCTTGTCTCCTTTTTTCAAAGTATTCAATCATCGTACCCACTTCATCAGTCTGTTTTTTTCTTTTACTTGACGATGATGATCCTGAATAAGATGTTCCTGGACGAGACGTATCTACAGATTCGATTTCACTGTCTCCAGTTACGTGAGGCCCTTGAGAAGAACAACTTTCATCTGGTTAACGATGTGTATTTAACCCATCCAAAAACTGCATGTAGTCAGACCAAGGCCACTTTTTATATTTTTTGTAAGCCTGGCCCGTTGTTGTTGCAATACTTTTTTTGTATTTATTATATGAATCTTTTAAATTTCTCCACTTCCCTTTTGCTTCATGCAAGAAAAAATAATCGATCTATCAATAAATAGATAGGTACAATGCAAGAAACCTGAACATTACTTTTTTTTTCAGATATTTGGGCACTGGAGATTCGTTTCAAATGATAGCGTTATCTCACCGTATTGGTCGTTCTACTTTGCATAATATAATAAAAGAAGTTTGCAAAGCCATATGGGAAATATTGCAACCTATTTATATACCTACACCTACGCAAAGAACATGGATTATTGCAGAAACTGGTTATCGCCAAAAGTGGAAATTCCCAAATTGTATAGGAAGTATTGATGGGAAACACGTCACCATAAAATGCCCTCAAAGAAGCGGGTCACTTACTGCTATAAATCAAAGTTTTCCATTGTGCTTCTTGCAGTTGTTGACCCTGATTATAAATTTACTTACGTAAATGTGGGAAGCTACGGAAAAGATAGCGATAGCAAAGTATTCGAAAATTCTGAGTTTTTTCGAAAACTTGTAAACAATGAATTACATATTCCACCTCCAAAGCCTTTGCCTGGTGGCACAACTAATTTACCTCATGTTTTTATTGGTGACGAGGGTTTTGCGCTACAAACATATTTGATGAGACCGTTTCCTAGGAACCAGGCAGAGAACAACGAACGGTGAGAAAGCAAATTTTAACAAACGTCTATCTTCTGCCAGACGTATCGTCGAAAACGCATTTGGTATCTTAGCACACAAGTGGCGAGTATTCTTTCGACCTCTTGAAACAAAAGTTGATACAACTGTCCATATTGTCAAAGCTGCATGTTGCTTACATAATTATTTACGAGTTAAAAATGAATTATTTGAAATGCAGACACCTGAAGAAACAATGCCCCGGAATAGTGCATTTCGGACAATTAATAATAATACTCACAGGGCTCGCAATGAAGCTTACAATGTTCGCAATTGTTTTATGAATTATTTTAATGACTAACTAATTTAATAAAATTAATACTATACCAAGAACATGGAGTTTCAGTTTTAAACCTAATAAACAAAACTTAAAATGCACAGCATTATTATTCCATGTATCAGTAGGTACTCACCATCTTTCATACGGAACCGCGTTGCAATTTCTCGCCACGTGTTCATTATCTTAACTTTATCTTTATAATCGAGATCTTCCAAATCGTACAAATACGGATAACATCGTACGGCATCTATAAACACCTCTGTTTGATCGTTAGACATTTTTTTTACACTCCGCTGACACTTTTGTGTGCACAAATAAACAAAATGGCCGGCCGCTGCCCGCTGCCCGCCGCCCGCAGCCCGCAGCCAACCCCGGTCCGGTCCGTACGCGTTCTTCCCTCCCCACCGCGCCGCCGGGCAAATATGCGTTCTTTGGTTGTGCTCGCACGGTCAGATCGCATTCTATACAAAATATATTGAGACCAACAATGTTGTTCATACATGATGCGGGCTGCGTTCGCTTTGACCTGACCGCTGACCGCAGAACGCATCCAGTGTGACAAATCCTTAAATGACATGCTAATTTGGTCATTATTAAACAAAAAAGTTCGTATTTTAAAAATGTTTAGCTAGTCAATAAACAACAGAATCGCCAAGATCCATACACTATACAATTAGTATTAATTAATTAATCTATTCCATTTCTACGAGTATAGTGCTCCAACTTTCCACCAGCCGCATTATCTAGCCATCTTCAGTTGAAACATGTTAAGACCTCGGTTACTCGGTGGATTCTAAATTCTCAGCAGTTTTAGTAAAAAGTAAAAGTCGTAGAATATAAAGTTCGTATTACTTAAGTTTAAAACGATACTTAAAGCTATTTACTTAAGTGTTATTGTGAATGTACTATATAAAAATACTCATCTAGTCTTTATTTTTATTCTAGCTATTAGTTTTTATTCTTCAAAAAATGGTTCACAGCCAAATAAAACGCCAAAAATATGATCGATTGGGTTTTATAGGAGTTGCGATCAATATTCAAATGTATTCAATTTTAATATTGTGTAGGCGGGGTTTAATTATTTTATTAATTTGTATCGTTCGTATCAATATTAATAACAAAATACATTTTCATCCCCCGGTCTAGCTTACGGGGCTTTTGTCTAACCGACTGGCTGCACTTATTTCAACCAAACATAGAACGCATAAATCAGCTTTCATATAGGTAAAACACATTGATATCTGATCATTTATTTGGTGCAGTTTGACCAAAAGCGCTATTCCTTAGGAAAGTGCGGCGAGGTGGGGGCCGAGGAAAAAAGAGCAAGAGTACACATGAGATCGATATTGTCGGATATATCTTAGGATATCGTAAACGATATGGTTTTTTTATATAACGATATGTTTATATTTTTTTATAACTAAATTATCTACAGTTATTCTGATTTTCTTTATAGCTTTCTCTGTCTGCTTTTCGTTTCTTAAAATATTCGGCCACTTTAAAAATGACGGTCTTGACATCACGAGATAGCGCTTGACCCATCTTTGGATATTTATCTCGTGTGCGTCTGGCATAGACCGTCCAGTACAAAAGCTACCTACCGCCGTGAGCGTTGACGGCAGACTGATAGATCGCAGCGGCCGACCCTTCCCCCTCGTCTCGCAGTGCGCATACCTCAGGAGCGGTACAGCGGTTTCGGTCAAACTATAGCTATGATGACACATACAAGTTTCTGCATAATTTGTACACATGACAACTGAATAACGGAGTTATCACGTACCTTTTTTATTGATAAATCGAAACATTCAAACCAAAATTAAATATTTTTTATTAGACTGTTTTGGTTGAAATGAGCTTACTAATAAGGTAATATCAGAACATAAGCACAATTACATCAGTTGTAAGTCGCTACATACGTCATTGTCATAAATACCTACTGGAGTTATCACGTACCGTAATATCGGTACGTGAGAACTCCCGTAAGAGGTTATTATCTAACTATATTATTTTTATGAGGCGGATTATACGAATTAATATATTTTTTGTATACTTCAGTTTTTAAGTATTGTATTCAGAGAATATCAGGGAGCGAAAACTACCAGGGTAAATTATTTGCCATATAATATAATATTGTTCATATTTTGCGATATATGTCATATTTTACTATGATTGTTTTTTGTGCGTAGTGTGGGTGTCTAATAAATATTAGATATATTATAATAATTACCTATGAATAGATAATATGTAATATAAATAATTTAGGTAAAGTGCATGTTAGATTTTAGGTGTAAAAAGTAATATCTTTGAATGATGGTTTATAAAGATCTCTATTAATCTTTAGAGTAACACTTTAGTTGTAAAATCGAAATTGAAAGTACTTAAACAACTTGACAGCCAACTGTAGAAAACATTATTATATACAAGAATCTGATATATAATATTCACTTCAAAGACAGTGGTGCCAAATATTCTAGAGTCTAGATTCTAAACTCTTCGGTCATACAATAAATATAAAATATATTGTTTTATATACAACCTGTTTTGTTATGTACGACATTAATTTAAAACACACATCAGTAATCGATACATTTCCAATAAACAATTTTTAACATAAATTGGCCTTCATAATTCATGCCTTACATGATGAATATGATTTGTTCACCTATTGTAGACAGGCCGTTTCAATAATATGTTAGAACTTGAAATTAAGGTTGCTTGAAAATTTAAAATTTCCTACGGTAATGAATTTGAAAACAAAACTAGTTTACAACAATAGCCTTACCCGTGTTTTCATTTAATGTCTTACATAACAAAACACTTAGTATATAAATCTACTGTCTAATATTTATAAATCTATAATTAAATGGCAGTGACTTAATTATTTTTAACTTTCATGATCTTATTTATAAAAGATTTTAAAACCTATTTGAGTGTCGAATAATCTATGTTTCACATATACATATATAACATAATAAACATATTTTTGATCGCAATAAGATAAACAATAACTAAATAAATATTGCTGGACATTTCACTCAGCGCTATCTAGCCGCAAACTAAGCAGAGCTTGGAACATGGAACCAAACATTAGCAACAATGGCGAAATACAAAATAATCGATATTTTCACTATAAAATCTAGATATTGTGAGTTTTTTCGTATTTCAGCACATGCGCCGTGGCATCCCGTTTCTAATAAAAATAGCGCTTTAGTTATAATAAAAATGTACAATATTTTCGTTAGCTGATTTAGGTTTAGAAAGTTAATCTGCTCGGCTTGGCTCTCTTCATAAATAAAATAATTAAATGTGACTATTTATCTATAACGTTACATATTTATATAGTTATACAATATGTTCTATATATAGACAATTGAATTTATCTCGACACATCTAGATTATCACTGTTATTTATGATATTTATTTTATATATGTACCAATAAATAAATTAGATTTTACGTACCATAATCTTATAAACACAAGGTAACTCATACGTGTGTGTAAGACGGACCTATAAACTTCAACTTGAATGATACTTAGTCTAATATTTAAAATTTTGTGACATAAATTCATAATGGTGGCGATTCAGTTGTTTACTAACAAAATTTTTATAAAATACGAACGTTCTTATTTCGTTTATGACAAACAAAACAAGGCTTTACATCTGTATGCCTCGTGCTGATGGACGCAGTGCATCGTAAGGCACGTTTCTAATGTTCATGACCTACGAGGCAATACTTTATAACAAAGTATTAGGCGATGGTTACGACATAAAATCACCAAAAAATAGCATGGTAATAACATTTCTAAAATCAAGCTATTTTAATTAAATCGGCGTGTTTGAGTGAAAGATGACAACACCAATTTTCTTGCTGACTCAAACTACCCGCAAAGACGCCATTAAATGTTTAACAACAAAAAAGCTTCTACTACGTTTTAAACTAATAAAACATATATTTTTTAATAGATTTTGATTATTGAATATACCGATTATAGAGATGTCAAGACTGAAACACGATTTACTAAACTTGGCTCGATAAAAAGAAATCGCGAAGTTTCCTCAAAATCATCATATTTTAGTACGTCCGTCCGGGAAATCATCCTCTTGCTTTGTTTGTTATGAGAAATATATCAAAAAAGTTTTCTTTCCCGCGATCCTTAATAAATACGTCGTGGATTGTGAATTATGAAATGGATAACCTGTTATAGTATGAGCTGTAAGAGCGAGACGGCGCGCCGCGGCGCATCCTCGGATAGACGCGTTCCGCATGCACAAAACCTCAAGCACACGTCGCGTCGCCTTAAACAATAGAATCGCTACCATGACTTAACTAGCCATTTCAGAGTATTCATGAATGTTTCAGTAGAATAATATCTAGTCACTCCTATTAAAGGATTACTTTTTAAAATGTCTTTGAAAACTTTATCCGGAGACTTTATATTTAACGATGAACAGACAGACAAAGTTTTCAAACTTATAACCTCTATTATATTATACAACCTGTTTTGTTATGTACGACATTAATTTAAAACACACATTTGGAATCGTATTAACTGATTTTAGAGGTGGGTTTAATACCGGTAGCTTGAGTATTTATCCAGTAATCGATACATTTCCAATAAACAATTTTTAACGTAAATCGGCGGCGTCTTTGCGGCGATGCCGCTTAGTCAGTTTAACAGGTACCTACGTACATGATGAGTGAATATGATTTGTTTACCTATTTTATACAGGCTGTTTCATTTTATATACTAAGATTTTATATACTAGATATTTTAGTACATGATATTAAGGTTGTTTAAAAATTTTAAATTTACTATGGTAATTAATTAAAAAAAACGATTAGCCCTACCCGTGTTTTCATTTAATGTCGTAGGTACATAACAAAACACGTAGTATATTATATTTCTCTTTCTGCGTCGTGTGTAAAAGTGATGTCAGATAATGTTGCTTATTGAGGGTTTATGGGTGGTTTTCAAAGCTGGTTTTATTTATGTATTACTAATTTCCGCGCGCGTGGCTTGTCAATAAAAACATTACCATTCTTCTGCGCAGGGGTAAGAATATAAAGTAACATTTGAGTAAGTATTCAATTCACAAAAAATACCTTCACAAAGTAGAGCCTTTGTCTCAACCCCGGTCATAATCTATCTACAAAAGAATAAGAATAATTTTATTTGACAGAACTTAAAAAACAATTGTACATAAGTGCTAAGTTTTTAAATAATAAACATACGATTTGAGGGTAGATTTGCATTACGTACTAAAACGATTGCCTCCCGTGCTAGTTGAAAACTGTGTTACGGCGAGGTAAGATCCTCGTCCCATATAAATAAGGTTCAGATTACTAATGCGATTGCGGTCCGAGCAATAGAGCCAAGCGAGTCAGTTCTAATAACTTATTTTACACGCGAGAGCACTGTATCGCCCGTTTGCTCGGTACGTGTGATCAAGGCATTAGTGGACGTTAACAAGTTACCATAAGTAGCTGACAAAACAGTATGACATATTTTAATTAATTATAAAACGACAAAAAAAAATTGACATAAAAAAAAACTGTTTAATTATCTCTTACCTTTTATGAGCAAGATAACATAATTGATTTACGTATATAAAATAAATAATGTTATAAGTTATATTATCAAAACTTTATAATAAGAAAAATAAAAAATATATGACCTCTTGACAGCTACCATTTGTTTAGCTAGGCGATCTTTATCTGAACGATGTCGTGCGGTGACTGTAGTCCCCATAGACGATTTAGGCAAGATTGTTTTTGGGGACTGTAGTATCCTTGGACAAGTGAGTGGTTATTTGGCTTCTGAAAATCCCTCATTGCCTATATCCATTATAGACCAAATATTTAGTCTAATTTTACGACATACTTAAGTTTTCATATAACTTTAGTTTTTTTTAACATTATATTTTGTTATAACCTGGTTAAATAACAACTCGCACACTATTATTGCATACAATGATGTGCGAGTGAGAGGTAAATACTTTTGCCGCCATTTTGGAATCGTTTGTAACCCGGTATTAAACTTATATCGCTGAATTAGTTTTATGAAAATAGCTGTACCTGCCATAGTGTTAGTTGTAGGAGGTAAGTGCATGATTAAGAAATATATTTTTAGATATGGATATCGTTATGTGAATTATTCAAAGTATTTAAAAATTTTAACTTTTAGACGTGAAATTTTTTTAAAGGGTGATTTTGTAAACAATCGACTGAGGAATGGCTTTCTTCGTAATCTAAAACAATCGACTGTTTTTATTTCAATCCATTATTAACTTTTAAATATGACATTTAATTTGGCTTCAGAAAGTCTAAAAAAATCGGTTACGGAACTCAGAAGTTCTTACTGAAACCTCATTAAAGAGCTTTCCGACAATACCATGTAAACTGCATGCACTGGAGTTTAAGTTGATGTTTTTTCATCCTCATAAATTATTTTACAAATAATTATAGAATCATCAAAATTGGTTGACCCAGTAAAAAGTTATGGGTGAAGTTTGGTGAAGTTACATTAAAAAAGCCGAATAATGTTAATGCAGAAGAAGCCGAATAATGTTAATGCAAAAAAAGCCGCTTCTTTTTTTTGAAGTTGATTAAAAATCCACGCCACCATGAAAACCGCAATGCATGTGAGTGATTTTTAAACTTTATTATTGGATTGAAAAAACAAATAGAAAAAAAAATATAATTCCTATAAAGATATTCTATTTTTGACGTTTATGAAATGTCAAAATGAGTAATATTTTTTATGAATGGTAGTCAAGCGCTTGACAACTACCTCACCTGGTAAGTGAAGGTATGATCGAAGATGGAGCACGCTTGCCTAGAAAGAAACTACACTGGACTTGATGACTCCGGTTCGGAAAAAACATACGCTTGAACTGAGTTCCACTTCTTACTTGTTTTGTTTAATAATGTTGCCACACCTTTACTTTAAGTTGGTTCAACTCAAATTTTACATTCAATGTTTCAATTCAATCATTCACAGTTCAATTATCTATAATTAACGCCTCAAGTCTCATTTTAACTCTCATCAACAACCGTTCAAAATATGAATTGAATTATTTGTAGAATTTAGTCTAGTCTAGAGCACTACGGCCAGGGCCATTCCTAAAATTGTGTCGTGTACTCATCCTGTATTTGTGTGACACTATTAACTAGGAACAATAATAAGACGCGAAAATGTCTTAATTACAATAAATCTTTTCGTCCATCGTGGTCAAGAAGGCCGATTTATTAAGAATATACAAAAATATGTCTACATATATATATATATGTGTAGGTATATATGTCTTAGTCGAGCTTTGCTTGGTTAAAACGTATTTCCTCAAAAATCTTTATCTAAGTTTAACTATTAACTTATTACGTATGTACCTAATCTATTGTTTAGAGTTTGGCTGTACGTTCTTAATACTATACCTATCTTTAATATAAATGCGGGATTTATCACGTACCGTTTTTCATGCTTATTTTTTTTTAAGTGAAAACTTCTTTAGGCGCGTTGAACATTTTTTGAGATGGGAAGAAACCATTGAACTCGCGACACTGTTGCCGACACCTGTCACTAACTACTGACACTGACTGTTACTGACAGTCAGTAGGTATTATATTCACTTTGGTTAGGTACTGTCACCTCTGTATATAAGTATATTAATAGTATATATATAGTAGTAGTTTGTTCTGTTATTATTCAAGTTTTCACTTCTGTCGGCTCTCCGGGAGTGCCACTTTTTTTTATTAATAAGTATAAAAACGGTACGTGATAAATCCAGTACTTATAACATTGAAATAAATCACGAAAGATTTCTAACTATGTGGTTTGCAGTCATGGTACCTATGATAACCTAAGCACAGTTGTAGTTTGCAGTCAAAATGTTCAGTAGCGGTTTGGCTAATTAGGAGTTTTCAAGACTGCCTTGTTGTGCAATCCGTGTTACTTTAAAATTAAAAAAGTAACGCTTTTTAGCGTTGAAATATCAACGAGAACCCCACCAAGCACTTGAACAAAAGCAGAAGCAACTTAGCGCCATCTATTTAAAGCACTGAAACTAGTTTATGTGGATCTGTAAACCCAATATGTACCTACTACCTACCTACCTACATGAGCGTATGCATGTCAAACCACTCGCTGCAGATAAAGTACTGAAGTCTGATTTTATCAAATATGTTAGAGGAATTTGATTAGGTACCATGTATTGTGTAATAAGGTCAGAAGGAAAAATTTTAGAAATACCTACTTACTACAGTTTATAAATACCTACCCATATATAACCTATTACTCATCTCCGTATATTCCAATCTAAAAACATGAACAGGAAAAGTTTATCTCTAGTAGGTAAGTAAGCGAGCAATAAAAACCCAAACTAAGTATTTTTTTTTTTTTGGGTGAATACTTT
The DNA here is from genome assembly GCA_918857605.2 of Philereme vetulata. Lineage (NCBI taxonomy): Eukaryota > Metazoa > Arthropoda > Insecta > Lepidoptera > Geometridae > Philereme > Philereme vetulata. Next base: position 3,203,812 of record OU975452.1, on the reverse strand, counting down.
TTTAGGCTTTTTTTTGAGATGGGAAGAAACCATTGAACTCGCGACACTGTTACCGTTACCGACACCTCTGTATATACGTTTCTCGTAATTGTTCAAGTTTTCACTTAGGTCGGCACTCCTGGAGTACCACTTTTTTATATACTTAGAACAAGCTTATGGCCCACCTGATGTTAAGTGGTAACCATCGCCTCCAAACTAACTCTGTTTTAAGTTACAGACTTTGTAAATGGAATAAAGTCGTCTTTTAATTGTTACATTCTGAATAGAAAGCTTATCGGCGATGGAGGTTTAAATAGTGAGTTTATCTATCACAAAATACGTTTTCATCCCCTCATCTCGGAAAGAGTATTTTTGCTCTTCGATATCCGAGTGCAAAAGCCGTTTTTATCCGCTAGAGGATAAAGTCAATTGAATTTAGAATATCGTGTGCACTAAGTTGTGAATTCAAAACATCATTAAACCTATTTACTTCTACCTCCATGGTGCCGAATTTATTACCAACCTTTTTTAATTTGTTAAAAAATCAGACTGAACCTTTTTGGTGTATTACTTTTTTTTGCATTTAGTCATTTCCTCGCTGAGGTGGGATGAAAAGTTACGTGTTGCACTCGAGTGCATAAATTTTTCACCTCGTGCTCTTTTGATCCCTCGCTAACGCTCAGGATTCTAATTTTAGAATCACTCGCTTGCTCGGTCATCAAAATTGTGCACGCGGTTAAAAAGCAACTTTGCACTCATGTATAACAAATAACTATTTCTTTATAGAAATATTTCCATGTCATGGAATGAAAATTTGTATATGTATATTTAATGTCAAATCTATTGCATTTTCTTAGCGCAATTGGGGGTGGCAGTGTGGGTATATGATGAAGGTACACTGTTACATATTTGTAAGGTTTTTCAATAATTTCTTCTGGCCTTCTAAAAGTTAATATATAATACTCAACCTTTTTATTGTTATTCTAGTCATTTTAGTATGTGTTGTAATTATTGGTGTTAAAATATTAAAGAATACTTACCTTTAATTGAATTTTGTACTTTGTTTCTCTTACCCCCCTAGTTCATCATCATCATCCACAGCCTGACTTCACCCACTGTTGAGTATAGGCCTCCCCAAGTCAGATACTAAACATAAAATACATAGATATTTACTTATTTTTGATGTGTAACATCTTTCCTCTCGGTTTGTGTGAGTGATTTGGCAAAAGGGACGTATATGTGTTACAGGAAACCGGGGAAGCGCGCTTCTATTTGATTTGACCAATGAGCGCACGCGGTGGTCTGATGTTACACATCAAATGCGAATACTGTAAGGAGCTGTAGTTTTTTTAAGAGTGTTATCATGCTCTGATGACATTTTATGACACAGAAGCGTGGTCTCACTGTATTAAAGTAGTAAGTCTATTAGTGGTTTGAAAGTAGCGCCAGTGCTAGAAAAGGTGAGTAGTAAAAGGCTAGCGTGGTATGGGCATGTTATGTCTAAAAGGCTAGCGTGGTATGGGCATGTTATGTCATGCGGAGGGACGAAAATCAACCAAGAGAGATAGATATGAATGTGGATGGATACCTAGCAGTAAAGGAAGGCCGAAGAAGAGATGGTTGGACTGTGTGAAGAACGATATGGGTAAGAACGAAGTGATGACGGCTGATAGAGGTATGGAAGAAAAATACATGTTGTGCCGACCCAAGTAATGTGGGAAAAGGGCAGGAAGAAGCGTGGTCTTACTATGGACCTCTTAAGAAGACTAAATATGTCACTAGGAGGGCAATGCTTGGTATTTTTCTACGATATCGAATCTTAAAGACCCCGAAAGTCGCTAGCTGGGAGATCTCCCCTTTTAATTGGCGGATACCTATCAACCTGTCGTCTGATATTCGTAGACAAACCGAGTCAGTATCCCAGAGGAATGGATTAGCAAGCTGAAGTGGCGTGTGGCAGTGGGTATGGCACATATCGAAAACTGACGGCCTTCATATGGTAGGTACCTAGTCTCTGTGTGTAAGACATCGTCCAGGGGCCTAATTCTACTAAACCCATCGCTTCACTATGACAATGGTATCGTCGCAAAATGGCCACTACCTTTTGGTATTTTACTATCTTTGTCAAAATAATGATAAATAATCATTGATTATTGTTCCTGTCATAAGCTGCCAAATTTTCAATGGTATTGTAATAACTACGGGCGGCGATTTTTGACAAACATGTGCTGGATTGTGTTAGTAGAATACCAAAAGGTATCTATAGTGGCCATTTTGCGACGATACCATTGTCATAGTGAAGCGATTGGTTTAGTAGAATTGGGCCCCAGGGAGGTACCTAGGTACCCCCGTACCTATTTCTGCCGCCAAGTAGTAGGTAGGTAACACTTAACATTTTATAACGTCGTACACACCCTGTAGGTATGTACTAGGTACCATACTTATACATGTATGAATCATTGTACCTACATACTTAGTCTAACTTTTTATTAGCTGCAGTAAAATGACGTTTTGTGGGTTGCCGGTTTTTGAAGAAAAATAAATAGGGATGTAGCTAAATGAGTGAATCATAAATGAATAATCAGTTTGGTTTTTTTTTTGAGATTTAATATTCAGTTGTAATGTATTTTTTTAACCTATTATTATTACTATACTAGAGGATTGATCTTTTTTAGTGGAAGTATAGGGAGGTACATTCAAAATGAAACAAAAACGTCATAATAATGTTATTTAATTATTTTTTGTGAACTGAATCACATCCCTATTGAGATTAGGCTGGCAACATTATTTTACGGAATGACATTTAGAAACGTCATTTTACTGCAGCTAATAAAAAGTTAAGACCTATAGTCTTAATAAGACTATAGGAGGAATGATGGAATATTATCTAATGTTTTTATGAAGCAACACAGGAACAGTAAAACAGCTTATTTGTGTACTTATTCAGTTTATTTATAGCATAAAAGTGATTTTTAATTATATTTAGCCTTATATGCTTTAGTATTAAGTAGCTATTATTGTCATGGATTCAAACCCTTTTATCGCTTAAGTACTAGTAAATATAGTTATGTACCTACTGTATACCTACCGAGTACTTTCATATCTACATAACAAAATATCTTATCTATGAAGAGAATACAATAATGATTCACTCTGAATCATATAAAAAGTCTAGGAAGCAATCACACTAAGAACCATACATAAAGTAATATTAAAAATGTAAGATACAAATAAATTATCAATGAATTTTAAAATTAATCTATTTTTATTGGTCTCATGTGGTACCTAAGCAGGCGTACCTAACTAAGGTACGCGCGTTGTCGACGTCGAAATTTTTGAACGCCCATTTTGAAGAACCTCATACTCCAAAAACAACAACTATTATAGGATTTTAGACTTTGAAAAATTTTATGTAGACCATTAATTACTACATATTATAACAAATTAAGGGTCCTAACTGGAGATGGGTTACCCCAAGACATATCTCATCTCAGTGAAAAATGCTGGAATATCAAAAAACATATCAGTCACAAAGACTCAGACAAAAACAAATTAATTAATAATTTACATTAAAATATGAAGCTATTTTAATCGAAATGTCGAGTGTTGTTCACTCTTTACTGACTGGTCATATAATCTGAAAAACCTATACCTAAGTACTTACATATTACCTACTTAGGCTACTACATGTCATATAAATCCAAAAATAATGGATTGTTATATAATTACATAAATAGAACCTGTAGGTTAGAAAACTTATATAATTTATCAAGTTTTAATAATTACCTACCTAATAAATATATTTACTTATAAAAAAACAAACACACTTAAAACAATTGTATACAAATGGCACATGGATGAGCATTCATATTTATGAAACTGCATATTATCATATAATAAGTGTACATTCTAAAGTACCTACCTATTAAACATGTAAAACTTGATAAAAATCTGTTAACACTGATAAAACCGATTACTAGGTATCTTTTCACAATTAAAATATGTTTCAGACTTTTAAAAAAACAGTTACATTCTGTGCGTATTGAACATTTTCCAATTGTCAAAATTGTTCAAAGACCTATGCTATGCCCCTCAGATGTTTTAGACTTCTCTGCCTGACTTCCTACACATACCTACATAACATTTTTATGAGAGAAATAATTGGTTAATTACTTTTATTTCTTTTTTAAATCCACATTAATTAACAACAAACAAACAAAATATTTAAACTAATTAACAAAACCATAGAACAACTTTGTACCTAGATAGGTACAACTTTATTGAATTTCAATTTTTAATTAGAATGCAGGCATTCAAATATGGAAGCATTAAATTGAGCACCACAATTTCAAAAATTGGTTGATTACATACCAATTAGAGCAATAAACTTATCTGGCCCTTAGCTATAATTTTTCTATAGCAACTAGAAAAAATATTGAATCCAAAGCCTGCCTCCAAAGTGGCGGTAAAACTTCAGTTTTCTAGTGCATGTGGAGTATTGATGATTCAGGTAGTAAGGGAAACACTAGGTTAGCCTGTAAGAGCTACATGTCTGAGTGAGAACAAGATTCTTGTTTTCCTACAGTACCTGGTTACCTGCCACTGGCAGCAAGAGGCACTATTAGAGTGTGTTGAATATACATCCACATTTATAACCAGTTCTGCACCCGGGCCAATCAGTTGGTGGCATTATAATATTCACTTTAAAATGAACAATCACAACTTCCACAGTCCCCACAATCACCACAACTCCCACAATCACCACAATCCGAGCAGCCAGTTCCCATATCAACACCCCCTCCATCAGGAACATCAGAAGACTCGCAACAATTGGCACAGCAGTTAGCACACCCTTCAAAACAGTTCTCAGTAGACTGGCCCATAAAATAAAAGCAGTCAGAAATGCAACGGCAGAAGTAGAATAAACAGAATATATCATCATCTCGTCTGTAGTAGCAACAGCAGTCTTCGCGTTGCATTTCCTGTTCTTCCTCTTCATGGTTGAAGGTTGCTGTGAGTTCGTTTATGCCTGGCAGTGGTTGGTGGGTAGGTTGAGTTGTTACTACTTCTTCCATTATTTTATTGAATAAGATTTGATTTGATACTTCTTTCTGTTAGGGCGCCACGCCAGTAGCCAGCCTTTTTTGGTTGAATATCATAAAATCAAATGTGAAGTGGCACTTATGACACGTAGGTAAGTATCGCAAGCACGGGTGTTTCAAAATGATAATGCAATCCTGCGCTGCATTCACTTTTTGTACGTAGGTAACTGTTTTTCTGCATGCACTTAAATTATCCTGTCTTCTGTTTGCACGTACCTACTTATTTAAATTATATACAGAGTTGATTGAGGAAAATGCGTTCTCTCTATTGAAAAGTTTGAAAACTAGGAAATTTAAAAGAGTAGGTAGTTACTAAGGATGGATGGACGACGAATTTTGATTCATTGTTTATTTATTTGTTGGATGGAGGGGGAGAGGTTTTTATATTACTATATGGAGGGAGCTAATTACTATTATCCATAAAGATCACAGACTAGTAAGTGGATACATACATTTACTTGTATCTATTGATTGTTCTTGGAGAAAGGCCGTTTCATTTTCTCCTTCCGGTTTTTCAAGTTTTCACCATTGCAAAAAAACAACATAAATATAAACAACATGTCAAATTGTCAATGGCAGTCAGGCCGACAGAGGACGACTGACGTTGACATTTCAGTTAATAGGTAACTCTATCCTGTAACCAGGCGGGCGCAGCTATAGGCTGCATGGCGTAAAAATGATCCCGATGAATCATCGAATACCAATCTGTTACAGGACATAGGCCCATAACATGACTCGCTAGCCACATACCTACCACAAAATCTACCAAGATCCATCTTGATAATCTAATAAGTGGGTATACAAGGCTCATCTGGGTACACCTGCGAAAGAAGTTTACCTAGTTAAAAGTACCTCCCTAGTTCTTTATCATTATGATGTAAAGCAGAGATTCCCAAAGTGATCCATATCGACCCCTTGGGGTCGATATCGGTTTCCTAGGGGTCGACATAAACGAAAACTGATTTTGGGGGTCGAGGAGGTCTAAAAATCGACCCCTATTTAATTAACACAAGTTCTTATTTAAATCTTTCAAGATAGGTAGGTAGGTACTGTATTGTTTATGTTGTGTTACGTGTACTAAGAATAATTCATATTTTTGTAGGAAATAGCATTGTTATAGTAATGTAAAATCTCAAGTTCGTACAAGATGAAAAACTCGGCAAGTCAGTGTGGACAAGTTTGTGCAAGATAATGAGTTCGAGCGTACGTCTTTCAGGCGCGTTTTGACTTGCTCTCTATTTGACGCTTACGCGATTAAATACGAACGAAATCATGATCAAGTTGCAAGTCCAAACATGTTCCCGATATTTTACTATTTAACGAGCTTGCACTTAGGTTGAAAGTTCATTTGCGTTTTGAAATTCGTTGGAGCTTGAACGATAATAACTCATATAAGTACTCGTTTATTTCAAGAGATTACAAAGTTATAACATAGCTAAATTAAGTGAAGTAAAGTGATTGAAAAAGAATTTACAAAATTCTGAGCTCCCTACGCGAGTTAATAGCGTAACCATACAATATTTGCAGTTTATAAAAAATTAACAGGGTAAGTACCAAACAGTTTTTATCCGGCACAGCGCATCAGCATTGCCATACAATAATATCTTTACTAATAGCGAAGTCGGGGAAACCCCACACAATTGGAGAGCAGCTTATCTTACCAGCCATTGCGGAGGTCCTTAACAATGTATTGCACAAACCCGCACATGATATTTTAAAGAGAATACCTTTGAGCAATAACACCGTTCAGAGACGCATAGACGAGATGGGACGGGATGTGGAAAACATTTTATGCAAGTTCTTACAGACCAACAGATTCTCTCTCCAGTTGGACGAGTCTACATTACCCGGCAATGAAGCTCTGTTGTTAGGATATGTTCGATATATCAAAGATGAAAATACATATGTGCCAAGAACTGCTTTTTGCTACATATTTAGAGACTGATACCAGAGGAGTATCGATTTTTCAGGCCGTGGAACCTTTTTTTACTGTCAAAGCTATTCCATGGAAAAACATTGTTTCTGTTGCGACTGATAGTGCACCGTCTATGGTTGGTCGTCATCGTGGTTTATAGCTCACTTAAAGCGACAACTGCCTGATGTACTGGTCATTCACTGCGTGATTCACAGGCAGCATTTAGTAGCAAAAAAGCTGAGTCCTAGATTGCATAAGTCTTTACAATATGTAATAAATGCTATCAACAAGATTCGAATCAATTCTTTGAACTCTCGGACTTTGAACTATTTGCTCAGCTATGTGAGGAAAACGACAAAGTCTTTACTCGATTACTTCTGCACACTGAAGTTCGCTGGCTATCAAGAGGCTCTTGCTTAGAAAGATTTTCAGGCATTTTTGAATCTGTGTTGGAGTTTTTACAAGAAAAAGATCCGAATTTGAAAGAAAATCTGAACAATTGTAAAACAGATATTTATTACTTGACTAATATCTTTGGAATATTCAACAAAGTTAATTTGCAGCTGCAGGGTGACGATCTTAACTTCATTAAAACGAAATCAATAATATCGGCCTTCGTGGGTAAACTAATCTTTTATAAACAAAATTTAGGCAGAAAAGAATATTCGCAGTTTCCGCATTTGTCAAAATTACCAGAAATGCTTCAAGATGATGACATTTTATTATATGTCACTCACTTGGACGCATTACACAAGGATTTTACGGAGAGGTTTGAGGATCTTTTAAATTTACAATTCCTCAATGGATAATAAATCCGTACAATATCACAGCCATAAAATAAGCCAATGTAATAATGCAAGAAGAGTTGATTACCATCAGCACAGACGAAGAGCTTAAGCAGAAGTTCAACCAAGGCTATCAGAAGTTCTGGTTGCAACGCAACATTGAAACACAGTATCCTACATTGTGGAACATTGCTGAAAAATACCTTATCGCTTTTCCATCATCATACCTAGTTGAAAAATGCTTCAGTATGGTAAAAAACATTTTGACGAAACAAAGAAACCGTTTGAAAATCAACGAACGTGGAGATTTAAGGCTACAACTCACCAATATTGAACCGGATGTAGCTAGATTGGTAGATAGTCACCAGGTTCATCCATCACACTGAATGTTTTATTTTCTCTTTGCGAATTAATACTTTTTTAAATATTATTTTCTACCTACTTAAGATTCTTAAAGTACTTAATATGTAATAATCGTTATAAATTAAACTTGATATTTACTGAATTGTATGTCTTTTTATTTTGTTAAATTTTGATGAAGTCAACTTTACTCACTTAACCAAGTGCAAAGTTTTCCAATTGGTACCTTAGTACTTAGGTATTTTGTATCAATAGGAAAAAACGAAAGATAGGCCCCCTTATTCATAATAGTCTGCTAACTAATTTAAAGCATTGCTAATTCTCACTCTGTCTTCTTCTATTGACCTAAGTCAGAATGAAAAATAACACTCTGTATCAGCTGTTTTAAGTTAGCGGACCATTATGAATAAGGGGGTTGATCTTAAAAGTAGGTAATTTGGCCATGGGGGTCTGAGGTATCAGTTCATTTTGGAATAGGGATTACTTGTCCAAAATAGTCCCTGATGTAAAGAATATAAAAATAAAAATACTCGAGCTTGTGAAATATTTAATTATTTTAAATAGGGTACTTTAAGTACAAGGCAAGTGAGTAGGTGGGTGCTACGTAGTACATCTAAGTGGTCTGTGGTGGGTGCTGCTGGAATACACGAGAGGTAGTATCTCAGTAGGTAGGTAGTAGGTAAGTACCTAGTGAAAACCTCATTACTTCTAAACTTCAAACGGCCCTTAGTGATGAGCGAAACAGCTAGGTATTTACTTTTAATCCCCACCACCACCGCCACAATCACCACCAGCTGAATCACCCCCTCCACAATCACCACCACCAGAATCACCCCCTCCTGAATAATCCCCTCCGTGATGATGTCCTCCTGAATGATGCCCTCCGTGATGATCCCCTCCGTGAATATGTCCTCCTGAATGATGCTCTCCATGATGATCCCCTCCGTAATTATGTTCTCCTGAATGATGCCCCCCGTGATGATCCCCGCCGTGATTATGTCCTCCTGAATGATGTCTTCCGTGATGATCTCCTCTATGATGATGACCCCCTGAATGGTCCCCTCCGTGATTGACATTTCCGGTGTGATGTTGACCATTTAGTTTATCCCCTAAATGATTATCCCCATGAAGTTTAGTTTCAGAAATTCCAGCATCTCCGCTATGAGCCTTACTGATAAGACTGCCAATCAGCGCAGCTTGATCATAAACAACTTCCACATCACTGATGTACGCGACTTCTCTCTCATCTCCTTGATTGATATCATTATGTAACTTACTGACATTTCGTGTGTTATGATGACCGCTTGTTTGATCCCCTAAATGATGATCGCTATGAAGTTTAGTTTCAGAAATTTCAACATCTCCGCTATGAGCCTGAGTATTAAGACTGCTCATATCAGTCAGCGCAACTTGATCATCAACAACTTCCACATCTCTGATGTACGCGACTTCCCTCTCATCCTCATCAACATCGTTGTAGTTGCAACAGAAATCATAGCATTCATTCCTACAGCACCAAAAGTCCAAGCAGTCAATCATGTTCCCGTAACACTTTCTGAATGGAGCGCTAAATCTTTGCCAGCATGTTTTTCTTTTAGCTTGACGTTCCGTTTTACTTTCTTCATCTTGTTCTCTGTCTGATTTCACTGGCTGTGTTGTTATGGGTGCCGCTTCCGGCATCATTTTGGTACCTACTTTTAATCAGGATTATAATAACATTTAGTTTTTATTCACTTCGTTTGGCACTTTGTAGATAATTGAAGGTCTTCTTCCCCTAAAATAAATCGGCAACTATGAACAACACTTGCCAAAATATTCGTTTCAAGTATTTTATAAATAATTTAACATTATTACCGGTCTGTTTCAAGATCACTGATGAAATAAACTATAACAAGTAGGTAGGTACCTAAGTACACGTATTCGTTCGAAGTTGAAAACAATGGCACTGTTTACGGATTGTTTTTTCCTCTTGATTGTTTATATAGGAGTTTTCTGGATTTAATATTGTGGTTTTCCTTATCCTTCTTCTAGTACATAGCAAAAACTTGTTAGCTTGGTAGAATATGTAGCACTGGAGTGGTTTAGTTTAATTAATTTAACTTTAAGATTAAATTCATAGTATTAAACTAGGGAAAAACCAAGCAAAGCCTGTAGGTATAGCGGTAATCTAGGTACCGCGAACGACTGACAATATTATTTCACAGAAATACGTATAAGTAGGTAAGTACCTACCACGTACCTACAGGTAAAGTTGTTTTCTACTTCGCGCTCTTCGAAGTAGGTAAGGTTCCAGCAATAGGGTTCAGTTTCACTTGGAGATTTGGCTGGGTTTTTAATTGAGCAACTGGAATCCCGCCGCGCTGCGCTGATGAGGTCATCGAGTTATGTATTGCACTCATGAATTACATTAAACCACGAAATCTCTATGGTTTTGCTAATCAAAATCAAAGTTCACCCTATTCATTGAAAATGCGCTTCATGATCGATACGTCTAAGTAGCAAAACGTCGAACTCTAACTTAGGTAGGTAATAGCAATACGTCCAATGTACAAAACTTCAATAAATTCGTTTATGTAGGTATAGCTATCTAAATAAAAGTCAACTAGATATAAATATTGCTGGACATTTCGCACAGCGCTATCTAGCCCCAAGCTAAGCAGAGCTTGTACTATGGGAACCAGCTTTGTTTTTTTTAAACTTATCCAGACCCGGGACAAATATTTGTAGATTATGCAAACATTTGTTCCGCGAAGGAATTGAACCCGCTACCTTCTGCGTCTCAGCCGGCTACTAACCCACTGCGCCATGGAGGTCGTAGAAATTATTACATGACCCGTCATTGGCGAACTTAGGTGCGGGACAAATACAAGAGGCGTCCGTCGGTCGGGCGGAGGTGTGGCGCGGGCGCGGCGCCACTTCTTTGATAATTCATACAAAATATAAAAGGCAGGACTGTGTGGCACGCAGCAAGTGGTAATAAACCGGTTTAGCTACTCCGATGTAAAAATAGCCCCGAAGAAACTGAAGCCCAAACTCTCATATGGCCCGGATATTTTTTTTTTTTTCGAATGGACTTATCTTGCTGTTGGCTTCTGAGGCCGTTGCAGCTTAACCGAGCTTTTGGCGAGCGCAGAAGGCACTCAGCCCTATAATTTTATTTTTGATGAGGCAACTAGCGCAAGGGCACCACTTAGGTACGAACCTCGGCTTGGGCTGTTGCCGGGACGGGGATAGGAGAGAAACGCCCGGGTACGTGCTTGTACCTCGTGTAGGCGGCGACTAAAGGGACTCGTCGACCTCGCCGGCGAGGTCGGTGTATTTGTGGAGTGTTTGCTCTGTCTAATGTGGATGACTCACCCGCATTAGCGGAAGTGATTTCGTCATCCGGGTCTCCGAGAACTTGTCTCGGACGACGGAGGGTTTATATGGCCCGGATGGAATTCCACCTTTTGTATTTAAGGATTGCGGGAGAGTATTAGCAGAGCCGCTTTTGCATTTGTACAATCTTTGCCTGGAATCGTGCACATACCCGGAGGAATGGAAGCTTACACGGGTGATCCCGGTTCCGAAGGGAGGTGACAGTGCACACGTGGGAGGGTATAGACATAAAGCGGTGTTGTCATCCTGTGCGAAGGTCTTCGAATCTATCTTGTACCGGTACATCTATGCTATGGGCAAACTGTCGGGACGCCCAGCATGGATTTAGGCCAGGTCGGAGTACGGACAGTAATATGCTATGTTTTATGACATATGCTGTCCCGGCTGTAAACTCAGGAGCGCAGGTGGACGCAGCGTACTTTGGTTTCCGCAAGGCATTTGACACGGTTGTTAACGATGTCCTGCTGAAAAAACTAGCATCGATGGGACTTAATGTAGACCTATTAGAATTCTTTGCTAGCTATTTCCGAGGTTGAATGCAGTATGTGGATTATAGCGGGTACCTTTCAATGCCGTTCTATACCAATTCTGGGGTAAGCCAAGGCAGCAACCTGGGGCCCCTTGAATTTTTTATAATGATAAATGACCTGCCTGGCGTCATTCAGGATTCCGTCTGCCTTCTGTTTGCGGACGATTTAAAGCTCTTACTACAGATCAACGACAGCTCGGATTGTGACCGTTTGCAAAAAGACATCGGCCGTGTTGCTCAGTGGAGTCATGATATCAAACTATTTTTCAATAGTGCTAAATGCCATACCATCACCAATGGCCGTGCACGAAATCACGTTTCTTATGACTACACACTGAAAGCAAACAACGTTAATCGAGTGCAATCGGTTCGTGATTTAGGGATTCGTATGGACAAGAGTTTGAACTTCCGCGATCACGTGGTGGATGTCTGCAAGAAGGCCTTCGGAAACCTGGGCTTTATACTGCGCCAGAGCTGTGACTTTCACAATGTAGGCACGATTAAGGTTCTCTTTAATGCACTTGTGATAAGCAGACTTGAGTGTGGCGCTATGGTTTGGAGCCCTCATGAAAAAAATACAGTACTATGGTGGAAAAAATGCAGAACAAATTTACAAGGTTCCTGTACTTTAAATTGCACGGGGTATAGGTACCCTTTTTACCCACTCTATTCGTATTAGGCATGGTGGGTTATTACAAACTAGAAGTTAGACGGGAAATGTTGTTGGTAACATATATCTTTCGTCTACTGAGAGGTATGGTGCACAATCCGCGAGTGCTGATGTGTGTGGGTTTGTACGTACCTACCTGATAATTACGTTTATAGGCGGCGACGACCTAGGCTGCTCGCAATCCCGAGGGCAAGGACTAATCTCCTGAGCGAAGCTCCATTCACGCGAGCCCTTCATAATTCATTTATTCATAAACAATTTCTAAAATCGAGTTTGAACTGCTATTTGCTTACCTACAACTAACAATAAAATATAATAATAAAACAAATATTATTTCAACCACTTCCACAATACCAAATAGCTAATACAATAAATTAAAAAAAAATGTCTAAATATAAATAATGTCTAAAATGTCAAAAATAATAATTATACTTGAAAAAACATAGCTTGATCTCTGCGACATTTGTTAAACTGACATTCCTAGGGTTGTTATGATACAGAAAAAAATATCGATAGTGATAGACAAAAACAAAGTGATGAGAACGGAAAACACGTGGCGTATACAAGGCGTTAGCTCTCGTTCTGAGGAGAATGGGTCATGTCAAACAAGATGGCGGCGCGTTGGCGCCATCTTGCGAAAGAAGACACGCCGCGGCCAAACTTCTCTCGAACCCCAAAGTTGTCGGAAGGAATGTTACGAGTAGGTTAGAATTTAGATTTTATTTACTCACTATTGTAAATAATGTTATTTTTTTAAATATTCAATAATGTTATTTTTTTAAATTAAATGATAAATTAATTTTGAATTAAGTTTTATACAAAATATCGATAGCTTATAGTCCGTGGTCACGATGATTCATCGCTCATCACTATAATTAGCTCAGCATGCCCATAAAGTATGACATTGACTGGTACGTTTGCCCGTACTGTTAAATTCAGAACTTCATAGGCGCGATTTTACTGACAGCTGTCCCAGAGACCAAGCTATGTTTTTTCTAGTATAGCTAAAACTTCCATAAATGTCAAAGTGATCCTATAGCCAGCCATTAAATTGTATTACTAACAACGTCATCGTTTGAGTAGAAGCATCCCTCCAGCAAAAGTTTTCTCAATTCTGATTTAAATTTATTTAAGTTATCAGTCTCTTTTAAATGTACCGGTAAGGTGTTAAATAATCTTACAGCCTGGTACCTGCTGCAGTGTTTGGCTATGTTTAACCTAGGGCAGAAAGGTGCAACAAGATCTTTTCTTCTAGTCCCTAATCGAACGGACCTTTGTTCTGCAGATTCATATTTGTATCCGTGTTTAATAACGTCAGTCAGGAGAACAAATATATAAATACTAGGTAGGTAGGTACTGTAAGAATATTTTAGATCATTAAATGGTTCTCTACAAGATATCCACGGAGGTAAGCGTAGCATGGTGCGTATTGCTCTTTTTTGTAATATGAAAGCCCTATCCATATTATATTTAAAACCATTGCCCCAAAACCTTATACTATATCGAAACTTCGACTCAACTAGCGCAAAGTACACTTATTTTAGCTGCTCTATACTCAACTCATCTCTAAGACTTCTAATCGCGTAACATGCAGAGCTTATTGAGTTTTCTAAGGAGAGAAGTTCGTTTTTCCAATTTAGAAATTGATCAATGTGAATACCTAAGAACTTAACACAGTCAGTGAAAACAACCCTTTGTCCGTTGAGTTGAACGTCCATGATTTCGTTTTTGCGGATAGTTGACTTAAAGAGTATGGCATTCGTCTTATTCACGTTAAGGATTAGATTGTTCGCACTAAACCATTCATTAAACAATTCAAGAGCAAAATTAATTTTTAGGTTAAGATCCTCAATACTTCTAGATGAAATTATTGCGTTTGTGTCATCAGCATAAACTATCAGTTCAATATCCGGGACTGCTTTACTCATAAATTCTATTAACTAAATCATTTAGAAATATGTTAAAGAAAATGGGTCCTAAAATTGAACCTCAAGGTTAAATTTTAGGACCCAGACATTTTATGTTTAAAGTATTAGATTTGGCCGTAATTTCTTCATTATTAATGATAGCTTTAACCTCAACAAATTGTTTCCGTCCAGTTAAATATGACTCAAACAGACTCAACACCCTTCCCCTCACACCGTAATGTTCTAATTTAGCCATTAGTATTCTATGATCAATGGTATCAAAAGCAGCTGTAAGGTCTAGAAACAGACCTGCAACCTTCATCATTAAGTTTTGTTACCACTTCATTTACCAACTCATCCATTGCATCTATAGTTCCAACACAAAACCGATACCAGTACTGTTGTTTGCTTAAAACTTGATGTGCATTCAGGTGTGAGACAAGTCTATCTTTCATTAGATTTTCGAATATCTTCGAAATAGTTGGCAACATCGAAATGGGTCTAGTTTTTTGGGTCAGACTTAGCCTCTTTCTCGTAGGTACACTGGCAGAATTCTTGCAATCTTTAGTTGTTCTGGAAAAATACTTGCGTTAAAGCAGTTGTTAAAGAAGGACCTTCGGATTATAAACAGCTTATGTCTAGCCGAAGATGTGATATTTTCAATATTACCTTGGCGAAATTCACAGATATGGTCTTGCATTTTCTAAGTAGGTAGGACCTATCTAGTTTAAGTGTAAATACTTAAGTAGTTTATAAGTAGGTACTAGATATTAAGGTTTTGCACTGTCGCTTTGGTATTACTGTAACGGCTGTGTAAAATTTAAATAAATAAAAAAAATGTATAGAAGAGGTGTGGCGCGAGACATACGGAGACGGCGGAGCGCATGCGTGGCGCGGGCGCCGCTTCCTCGCCATCGGCGCACCCGCAGTTAGCAGTGCCATTAGGGCATCGAGAACCGGTCATATATTAAGAACCGGTTCTTTCGATTCCAGTTTCATCAAAAAACCGGGTACCCGGTTTTTTTCGGTTATTTTGTTAATTTATTAGAATTTAATAAATAAAGTCTTGAAAAACTCTACAGAAGAGTCAAAAATCAAACAGAGAATTTATAATCACAGCTTTTATTTTTATCTTTCAAAGAATCAGTCTTTTAAAAATCAGTTTTCATATATTATATATATTTATGAATCTTTTCAGCTACAGCAAACCAACCCAAACATCAGATTTGACAAACAGAAAAAAAAACAAAATAAAGCAAATATTAACGCTACAAAAATAGGAACTTGTACACACATAATCAAATAAAATAATCACTAGATTAATGTACCTACTCATTAAAAAAATTGAAGTACAATTCAAATAAACAAAAATTACACGACCATTAGTACTAATGGTCGTGTAATTTTTGTTTATGTGTTTTTGGTTATGTAATTGGTTATGTACATTATAACAAAAGTAGAATTCATATCAACAAAACCAACCTATAAGAATACCCTTTAGTACCGCTCTTCCATACAAACATTGGTAGTCATTAATTTCGAAATGGCACATCCTATTAAAATGAAATTTTGCAGGTAGGTATATTGCTATCTGATTATAGTACTTGCAAAATCTCATTTACGATTCAAATGCCATTTCGAAATGAATAACAAATTATATTTGTTTGAGAGAGCGAAAATCAGCTATATTCCAGGGCCATCTTACATAATATCCTTTATTCTTTGGGTAAAAAATAAAAATCGAGATCTACAGATTTAACATTTACTTTTTTTTACCTAGGTAATATGAACGCAAAAATATCAATGCGTCTAGGGTTTTATCACCCAAAGACGAGCGGAGTCTGTTACATACTATACCAGCAGATGAAAATATACGTTCCGGCTCCACACTGGTAGGTGGGATGGTCATCAAATGATTATAAGTGAGCGACAGATAACGGCCTCGTTGACCACCATTCTCGAACAGTGCCATTTCTACCCTCACGGTAGTATACAAATCATTTGGTGTAGATGTTCTCGCAGCAGCAGCTTCTTTCAATTGTCTGTTAAGTTCTTCTTCATTTGTTATACATATATTCTGGACATTCAGCTTCCTGCCTTGTTCCTGACACTGACAATAATGAACCCTCTATTTCTGTTATCTTTGTCCGGCGAAGAAGAGAAACTATTTCGCGGGGCATATCTTCACTTGAAAGCCTGGGAAAAACAGTCGTATCTTCGTTTTCAATGTTCTGAAAATACTTCTCAGGATTGGTCAAGTATCTCAGAGTTGCTGCTTGAGTTAGACGTCGCTTATTATATTGTTTTTTTTAATGCAGCTGCCATTTTGTTGCTGATATGAGTGTTCATTTCGATAAGTTTTTTTATTGCGAAAGTTACAGCAACATCAGCTGTGAGTAATGTGGCGTCTCATCGACATAGCGCCTCAACAACTGTTTTGATGATATCCAATACATTTAATAGGTCGCCTATGTTTCTCCAGTCATCTTCAGAAAATACAATATCTGTTTTTAGATCAATCAATGCCTTTGTAATTGATGTTTTCAATTTCATAAAACGACTCAACATGAAAGCGATGCTGCTCCAGCGAGTCTTTCCATCTAGAACCAGTGATAGTTCTTGTCCAAAATCAGCTTTAACATGGTTTTGTAGAATGTCGTCATTTTTAGTGAGCGATTTTTTAAATGTTTTGACAACTTTTCGTACTTTAGATACGAGATCGTGGTATTTAAATGCCTTTACTTTCGTTACTGGCTTCTTCTACATCGTCTTCTTCGTCATTAATTTCTCCATTTCGCGTTCGAGCTGCTATTTCAGCCAGAGTCAAATCATCTTCATCTTCTTGCTTTTGTGGCGTTTCTAATTCCATGTCATCATCTTCATATTCATTGAGCTTGTACATCACATCCACGACTGCAAGTTGAATAGCATGGGTAATACATAATTGATGGAACGACTTGAGATATTTTCCAAATTTGACCATGAGGGTGCAGCCGTCTGTGGTTTGAGCAACAACATCTTGACGTAAAGATACGCCATATTCATCCAACTTAGATTCGATTAGTTGCACGCAATTCTCTGCATTCATAGATCCATGAATTCTTATTAGGCCCAGATTTCGAAAAGGGCATGCTCCAGCAAAATTCGGTGAATGCAAAGTAAGACCTATATATCTCCTATTACGATTAGATGTCCATTCATCGAATGATATGGAAAACTTTTTTTCATCTGATAGAATTACTTCTTGCCTTCTTTTTTCACATTCCCTGAGAATAATATTTCGCACGGTATCAGCCGTCTTTGGTAATTTATTGCCTGTCTTCTCAAAAAGATATTTTAAATCTTGTGAATTTGCAAACGTCCTCAATGGTAGTCCATCTACCGATGCCATGCGAGCTACCATCATCTGCATACTTGGGTTTGCATCGCTCTCATAGAAATGTTAGTTTAGTTTTCTTTTGATTGGGTATTTCTGAGGAAGAGCCTGGTGTTGATGTTGTACTTGGTGTTGATGTTGTACTTGGAGTAGTCGTAACCGAGGTAGTTCCCAAATTTATTTTATGGATGTTTTTCAAATGTTTTTGTAGGCTGCTAGTAGAACCACCGGCTGATTTTAATGTTTTTTACAGGTTTTACATTTTGCCTCACTTTTACTTTTGTTTCTAAGGAAGTAATGCCAAACAGAGGCTTTGTCTGCTGCTTTATGAACTACTTCTTCGAAATCCATCGCTTTGCATATCGTAGACTATCGCCTACGTTCGGATTTAACTGCAATAGAGATCGGACTCGTTAAATTATTAAGGAAGGAACTTATTAGCTGTTACTCATAGTTTAATAAAATTTAAACAAGACAAAAGAACATACGTACAAACGATTACTTTAATAACGTAGCTTATAAGCTACGTTTTTAAAGTAGTTCTGTGTTTACTGAAAAAAAAACAACTAATAAAGAAGGCAAAGAATAAAATACCTAGTTGAGTTTTGATTGAATTATTTCCCTTTATATGCTTAATTTTGTCGTTTACAATGTAATAAGCAAAAAGTATTGTATAGGTACCTAACATAAATTTATGACAAAAAAAACAAGACGCACTTACCTATAATAACAGCGGTAATCCAAAAGAATAACTTAGCACAAACTACACTACGCTGCTCAGCAACACACACCCACGATATCGGAACGCTTTCGACAGACTAACACGAAATGGCGGATGGCGGCATGGTTTGAGCCGATGCTGTGTGCTTGTCTCCCCGCCCCCGCTCCGTACCCCTCATTTCGTGCAACGCCTTGATGCGTAGTGGCTTGTTATTATCATTGCTCTGAGATATTCAAATGTTTTAAAAGAATCGAAAGAACCGAAAACCCGGTTCTGAAAATTTTGAGAACCGGTTCTTTTGATAGCCCCTAGAACCGGGAATTCCCGGTTCTTTCGGTTCCGGGAAAAACCGGTTCCGATGCCCTAAGTGGCATGCTCCTGTCCTGCTGGCCACACAGGGTGGACCGCATATCTTCTGATCGTTTGTAAGTTCTCCAAATGCACCAGAGCTTGCAGATCCTCTTCATCTGACGAAGAAGACGTCATGTTGTCGTGATAAAATCAAACAAAAGAAATCCCCCAAATGCATCCACTGTGATCGCCCGCGCCTCGTCTTTCCGACAACGTTAGCGCGCCTGCTTTGCGCTGCGCCGGCGCCGCGCCCGCACCTCCCCCGCGCCTAAAAGTCAAGCCAAAAAAGTAGTCGCGCCTTTTGAGATTTGGGCATAGGTAACTAGTACCTAGGTACTAAGCTAGTGTTTGTGTAGTAAAGTTTTTCATATGTATTTTATATCTAAGGTATATCTTAGATATAAAATACAAGGTAAGGTAAGGTATATCTTACGGGGCCATATATTAAGTTATTTACTTTCCTGTAACTATTTTATTAAGTATTGCCTGAATTTAATCATTTATTATTATTTTAAATACATACATACATAATGTAAGAACATTTAAATAAATTAAATATTCTGTTTTCTATGATTTCCTAATTGCGTAGTAGGTACCGTAACTTACCCTAATATTTATTTCCTTTAAATGGTTTGTTTTTCACATCTGGTAATTCACCGAATGTGAAAAACATAGGGTCCCTTTCCTGTGTAACAAAATGAGCTCTATCCTCATTTTAATAGGTACATCTGGAGATGCGCCGCCAGAAAATATGGTTTATATGCCAACATCTCAAAGACACTATAAAAATTTGTCTAAAGCGACCTCACTTGATTGATTGATTGAAAATACTTTATTGCACTTAAAAAACTAGTACGAAGGCGAACTTAATGCTAAAGAGCATTCTCTTCCAGATAATCTTTGTGTATTGTAGATAAAGATGTGTAGGTAGTGCACAGGAAAGGGAACTAATGAAAAATTTGCAACTTACTACTTAAATACTTTATATCATATACTAAACTATACCATTATCAAATAAAAATACATACATACATAACAATAGAAGAAGTGATAAGGAAAGATTAAGTTGCTCATTTTTGATCGATTTGACCGAGAAGGTGCCTATAGATTCTCAATCTGAATGCTTCCACTGAAGTAGCCTCGAAATAGTTTGATGGCATATTATTCCAGAGACGAGTAGTGGTTATGGTGTAAGAGTCAGATTAAAGCAAGAAATTTTTTAATAGTTTCAGAGTAAGTATGCATAGTACCATACATCCTCCTACTAATCTGGGTAATATTATGGTCCCATGACAAATTATGAGTAATAAATAGGCCCAAATTCTTAATCTCTTTGCAGAACTGCAGTGGAACTCACTTCATCAGTTAACAAACACAGTTTTTTTTATTTCAAGTTCCTTGTTGGCGAAGATGATAGAGCATGATATCAGAGCAACGCTATCTGTTATCAAGTTATCACATCAGTTATAAAAACATGGCCGCGAAAACCCCTCATTATAAATAAAGCCTGAAAGGGATATTTCTGGTCTCGGAAAAATTAAATCATTTTATTAATTTACTGTTTTAAAATTTTGATACTAAAAAAATTGCATCATCCTTGATAAACGAGCATCTACCTACACGTGAACGCACTGTGTAATTTATATTCATATTATCCTAGTTCTATATGCAGTTAATTCATTTTGTGCCAAGTTGCTAACAGAATTGGCCCCTTTGTAAACTTACCTGAGTGTCCTACCTACCTGACAAGTCAAGAAAAAGGGCTCGGGCCCCTCATTATTTTTTCTAGATGGCCTAATGAAAAATATCTAAGTATTTACGCCAAAAAAGAATGGGTAATAACAATAAAAATAAGGTTCATTGGATAATACTTTATTTCGATAAGACTACCTATTACAGACCTTCCTGTGTTACACTATGTACAATTGGCATTTACATAGCCATAGTAGGTAAGGTACCACATTTAGGTACTATCTGAATGCAAAACGAGTATGTTGTTAAAAAAGCACGAACGTATAAAAAGTGAAGCAAGCGCCTCGTCCTTCACGTAAAAAAATATAAATACCAGCCTAAGGCTGCTTTTCCACCAGAGATGTGCTATGCTACTTTGCTATGGCTGCGTTTGATATCCACCAATCATATTCATTGGTCCACATATCATAGTACTGGTGGAAACGGATTCAACTAAACTATGTTTTTTTATATGGAAGGATGTGTGCTATGGATGCGTGCTATGGATGGTCGCGAGTGGTAGCTATGTGAAGAGCAGAGTACTTAGTAGGCCCGCGTTTGTCACTGAAAGTAGACATGCCATCGTGGATGCAAAAAGTTATTTTATATCTCGTAATAATCGTAATTCGTAATAAGAAGAACTCATGGCGGCGCATCTTCATAGCACATCTTACTCGCTCCGCTAGCTTAGTATCAGTGAAAACGGTCACATAGTTTCATAGTTTAGTTTTTACATCCTCGCAGCATAGCTGCATAGCACATCTCTGGTGGAAAAGCAGCCTTACAGTAGTCGCATATGATGTGTTACATCATTTTTATTGTACACCATTTATACAAAATAGAAACACAAAGCTAATCTTATTCCTATCTACCGAATTCATCACTCTGCAAGTTGGTCATTGAAAACTCGATAACGGCTCCGTAAATGCGATTAACCGTAAGTAAATTTAAAAATAGAATGAGGCGCATTGTACCTATTCATATTAAGTTAAGATGAAATACAACCTCCATGACAAATCCTTATTTCTATTAAATGAAAGTGGCCTTAATATAGCCTCGTGGTGAAAAACATCTGAGCAACGCGCGCGCTCATTGGTCAAAGCGCTTCCCCGGTTTCCTGTTACACATTTCCGTCCCTTTTGCCAATATAACTCCTACACACCGAAAGGAAAGATGTTACACATCAAAAACAACGCACACATTTTTGTGACACATTGCGTCAGCGGCCATTGCGGAGCATGACAGTTTGTATTCTCATTAGCCCTCTAGACACACATTTCCATGTGGCGTGACATGAATTAATATGTAGGTATTTATTTTATTTCATAATCAATTACATAACGAAGTATTTATTAGTACATATTGCGCAGCTATACAAGTGGTAATAACATAATGTGACGTATAATCTGACAAAATAAGAATAAAATGTTTATATCTGTGTGCTTCAGTAAGCTAGCACTGAGGCGGAGTTCATCTTTTTTATTCGTTCATAATGTAAAATTAAGCATTGATAGGATTTGGCAAAACACTTACGGTGTCCCGCGTGTGCGGCGCGACGCAACACAACGGCATTTGAACGTTAGTCTGTTGTTTTTTTTTTTGGAAATTCAGATTGGATTTGGACTTATTTTTATGATTTTATTTAATGCAGAAAAACTACAGAAATATTGTATAAAACGACCGAAATATATAGATCTTTGAGTGACAAATAACATATATTTCAGATTGTTTGAATGCAAATAAAACGTATATTAAAACATTCTATTTTTGGAAAAGCCCGTCTTAATAGTGGCAATACTGCAATCGAAAGTAGATGATAACACGTTAAAAGGTTTTAGGAAAGTTTATATTATACTAGCTGAACAATCCGCAGCTTCGAACGCGAAGTTTTTCAATAAAAAACATTACCCTCCTTTGCGCAGTTGGGTAAAAAGTAGCCTATGTTACTCAGGGTGAACGTAGCTTTCCAATGGTGAAAGAATTTTTGAAATCGGACCAGTAGTTTTTGAGTTTATTCATTACAAACATACACACAAAAATACAAAAAAGCAAATCTTTCCTCTTTATAATATTAGTATAGAAGTATAGATTACAGTCCATCAATGGCTAGTTGTGGCCAAGGCTTGTATAGTAGGTAGGTACTTTTATAAATAATGCGCGGAAATTATAAAATAAAAATAAAAATACAATTACTTTTCAAAATCAATGACGAACAACAACAATTTAACCGCGTTAAAGTGTTCTTTTGTTTTTTTTTCAATAAACAGCTTTCTATTTATTTTGCAAGTCAGTTCGAAATTTAAATAAAACCTTTGATAAGTTACCTCCTTGGTCGCCATGTTTAGGAGTAAAAGATCGTTCCATTTTTAAATTACACGACAGATATGGACTTTCATACAACTTTTGCCGGCCGCTGTTCGCGTCTATTTGGCCAGTACAGCAATTTCGATTTATCTCAAAGAAGGTTGTCAAACAATGCTCAAATTACCAAGCATGTTTGAGAAATCGTTTCTTGTTGGATTTAAATAATTCCATCGATTTCCCCAAACGATTCTTCAAAATATTAGTTAGGTACATATAAATATATGTTTCTTTTAATTTTTTCCGTATTTTTTTTTTTTGACTTATACCTAATGTACTATACTTTTCAAAAATGCAGTGTATACTTCTCCATGATTGAAGAAGTAAACACCGAAATGACGTAGGTCATACATCGCGTGAAACATTGCGTCGTATCGCGTCGCGTCGCATTTGTGACATAAGAAAGACTAAGACACTAAACTTTTACATTAAACGTGACTGAGCATTTTATATCTAAACAAATATCAGCTTAATTAGTTTGCCTAAAAACAAAAGCACAGTTTTCTTTGTAAAAAATACACAAAATTAAATAGTCTACCTCATAATAGAGAAATAAATAAAATGCATTAAATGCAACTTATCCTATTTGATACATTTGTCATGAGCTCTCAGACTTCTGACCAAGATAAAATCCGTCTTAGGCTCAATTCACATTCGCACGGACACTACCGTAACAAAAATTCGCTTAAATTCCGTTGCGATATAAATTGAGAGCGATTGATTATAAATGCGATGACCGACCCTCCGATTACGTAGCTCTTAAGATTTCTAAAATTTCGAGCTTTATGGGATTTGAACCCGCGCCCATCCTCTTGATGCGATGGCAATTTCGCAGTGAGCCACACGTCAGGCGTGAATTTAGTGAAATGTTTAATTTAGCTCCAAGGCATAAATGTTTGTTGCCAAAAGTCACTCTTACAATACAAAATTCACTCTTACAATACAAAAGTCACTCTTACAATTCAAAGGTCACATTTGCAATACAAAAGTCACTCTTACAATACAAAAGTCACTCTGTTAATACAAAAGTCGCTCTTACAATATAAAAGTCGCTCTTGCAAGACAACGTAGACAATGATCCTGAGATTCACGCCTGTCGTAACCCGGTCGTGAGCTACGTAATCATTGGACGGGTGGGTAATGTGAACGCAACCTATGCCTAACCTGCGGGCTTATTGTCTAATGGCGGGTTCCTATATCCGTCGGTAATCGACTACGACTCGTATCTCCTCGAAAAAGTTAAACTTTTGCCACGTTTTCAAAAGACAAACGAGTCGTAGCTGGTTACCGACGGATATATGAACCCGCTATAACTTTGAGGACAAAATCGATTAGGTAAGTATTTCCTGGTATGGAGAGGCCAATGTTGCGTAGACGTTCTATGGTAGATATGATTATGATGTAGGCAAGATTTAGTAAAGTTGCGGGTCGAACTTAGATAGGGCTAGCACAGACAAGTCAGGGCTAAGTCCAACAGTCAGTCCTGGATTAGCCTATAAGCTACCAGAGGACCGAGAAAAAAAAACAAGCACACGAAAGTTCGAAATCCGCGCGTTTTAAATTGTCTTTGACAATCGGTCGCAGTCGCTCGTAGGGGGTTACCCCCCCCCCCCCCCCCCCCGGCCGACCTTTTATTTTACCTTAATCCGGCACTGCCAACAGTTGACAAAGTAGGGCTATGGATAATAATGAATGCAAGACTACTGGCTGGCCCACCCGCGAGGTTGGGGGTCAACCCGCGCAGTCTAGTAAAAACTGGCCTATGTCTTAATCCCGGTCATAATCTTTCTTTTTTATACGGCAAACGAGCATGCAGTCGACCAGATGTTAAGTGGCTACTGCAACCCATGGATATCCACATAGAACTCAAAACAAGCTATTATGTTGTCTTGATCTGTATGTGGATACGTTGCCATACTATAGGACTAAGCTATTATGCCTATGTGCCAGTAATTACAGGAACATACCATTACCATCTAACCGGAACACAGCAGCACAAGTACTGCTATTTGGCGGCAGATAAAGGTAAGGCGGTGGTGCCCACTTCCTCGAGCACGTTCACAAAAGTTCTACCACCAATCTATCTATATACCAAATTTAATCGTAATCTGTTCAAACGTTTAACCGTGAAAACTTAACAGTCAGAGTTACTTTCGAATATAAAGCAATAGGATTGGTTTTTGTTTCCTTTAGTGCGAGGAATCATTCGAGGCGCGAGAGCGAAAACCAAATAAAACAGTCTTTAACAGGTTAGCTGTCCCGAAGCAAGTTTCGATCTTCTTTGTTCACGTCCTCGTAGTAAATAATGACAGCTAACGCTCATGAAGTTTCGTATTAAGTTACGTCATTCTCTTCAAGTATTTTATGATACTTTATGTGTCCTAGTGATTGAAATTAATTATATCGATAATTGCTAATGTTAGATGAGTATGATAAGAAATTAATTATTTACGTTTAATGATAAAATGTACGTTTACGTTCGTAACACTTTAGACATCTGAAAAATATCTTTTTGAAAACAATCTTCTGTTATTGAATTGCACCATTCAATTAGGTACCCTTTCGGCCACCAGTATCCAAACAAGAAAAAAAAAAAAACATACATGAGGGAATATAATCGCAGGTCTACAATCGCCATTTCGGTTTTGATGATAATAGGCTAGTTTCCTAATTTTTGTTGGCAACCCTTGTTCAAAGGGTCTCACAATAATAGTAACATCGGTGAAAGAATAATTTTGTGTTTGAATAAGGTTAATTTTTAAGTGAAATTTATTTTTTGTTTAAGTTCAATAATAAATTGATTGGTAGAATTTGGTTGTAGTATAATTTACTAATGCTACAAATAATATAATTATTAAAAAAAATTATCGATAGATCGATTGCATTATCTACATCATTGGCCATGAGGCACATATGCCTCATGGACGTACCAGTGCAATCACCCATGAGGCACATGTGCCTCATCGGACAGCTAACCTGTTAATAATGATTCATAGGAAATATTATTTATTTTGAAAATTAGAATTACAAGTATACCTGCGTCATATATGTAATCAATAACTATTCAAGTCAGCCACAGATCTACATTTTTTCCAAGCCGGGCCCGAAACTTGTTGTGGCGCCCCCTCTCCTCCAGCGTTTGAGATGGGGGAGGGGTGTGTTAAACTTTGAAGCGTTCCAAATTAAATAAATAGCCAGGTGAATTATCTCGGTTATACCAATTTTTCAGAGTAGTAGAGTTCTTTGTGAAAGAACTTGTCCGGGGAAGTGCTACCACCATACCTATTTCTGCGGCAGCATTGCTGTGTTGCGGTATGAAGGGTATGGTTGCCGGTGATATTACAGGCACATGAGGCTTTACACCTGTATGCCTCAAGTTGATGGAAACAGGGTAGTGCATCGCAGGGCACGTTCCTAAGGAGCGTGACCTACGACGAGGCGATACTTTGTTATAGGCGATGGTAACCACTTAACATCAGGTGGGCCATACGCTTGTTCCATCTCCAACTAGTATAAAAAAAAAACCAAACGCTTTTTGTAAATAAGTTTTTTTTTCAAACATATTTTGGAAGAAGAATTATCATTTCTATTTCTTAATATTTGTTTGATTTTTAACGTGATAACGTCTTACAAATCGATGAACGCCGGCTGCACGCACGAAAAAGTTTCAGGTTCCGCCTGAGCCGAGCGTAGAAGCGAGAGCGCGGAACAAGCGATAGAGAGGCACGATCGGCCTAAGCGTTCGGCTTGTGACGCATCTATCTCTCTTCCACACGTTATCACGTAAAATTATCATCCGTAAACCGACTTTACAGACAACCAATTTTTTTGCATAAAGTTTTTATGTTATTTTAAGTGAATTATTATTATTTTAAATTTTTTTAATCTGACGTCGCGTCGGCTTCACTTGCATTTGTAAGTGTTTGCAAGTATGTTTCGTATATCATAAGGACATTGCCCGAAATAAACTAGTATATTCCGTTTAGGTAATTAAATTACAATTACCTAGGTACACACGACTACACATCAAGCTATACATTTCCAGTATAAGCTGACCTCTCATTTTACGAAAAGCCTACACAATGTGAGGTCAGCTTATACTGGAAATGTATTGCTTGATGTGTAGCCGTGTGTATTACTCGTGCGCGATAACTTGGGACCTGCTAGGAATGCGACTCACCGACCGCTTCCCCTGCACTTCCCCGATGGCGCCCGTATTGTACCGTTCGCATCACTATTTTTTACTAGGGTTTTTAGTCTCGCACTGGCCTACGTCACGTAACGACGCGCTCTGGAATTCTTTTAGTTTTCGTTTGTGTCATTGTTTTGTTGTTGTAGTTTTTGTTGTGACATGATGACCTCTTACAAGAGACGAAAGAATCGCAATTAATTGTAAATTTATCGGATACCTCTTCGTCAAGTGATTATAGTGAGACTGAGGACGAAGAACAACCTCTAGAAGGCATAAATCCACTAAGTAGTGACGAAGATGAGATAATGTAAATAATAGATAAAATAAATGTATAAACTTAAACATTGTATTTTTATTTTATTCAAATAGTGTAAAAAAGATTAGATAAAAAGCAGCGTCCTCCCTGAGTAACATAATAAATTAGGTTAAAAAAAACAAAGACGAAGCCGCGGGCGGCTGCTTGTTATGTTCGCTTTTTTGCGGGCGGTACACACGCCAATATGACGTCACCGCGCTCAGGTCCCAACTTATCGCGCACGGGTAATACCTGTCTATTACTCGTATTATAATTCCAAAATTTTATTTTTGATTACTTACAAAAAGAATGAAATCTTTACATAGTACAAAATGAAGTCGCTTCCGCTGTCTGTTACCTTAGATCTTTTAAATTATTCAACGGATTTTAATACAGTTTTCAGCAATAGATAGAGTGATTCGAGAGGAAGGTTTATATATATAATACATACATAGCTCTGTTTGTTTGTTACCTTTACACGACTAAACGGCTGAACGGATCGTAATGGAATTTTGCATGGAGATCGATTATATCCTGGGATAGGACATAGGCTGCTTTTTAGGCAACTGCGCCAAATGAGGGTAATGTTTTATTGAAAAACCACCCGTGCGAAGCCGCGGGCGGGTCAGCTAGTGTCTGATACGTATTCAAAGGTTGATTGTTTACAAAAATATAAACGACTTCAGATAACAGAAGAAACAAACTACTGAACCGATTTCGATGGAATTTCTATGGGACCAATCTGAAAGTATATCCTTTCAAATAATAAAAGAATTTTCCAAATCGGTTGATAAATGACGGAGATATGAGGTAACAAAAATAATAAAATTACAGTCGGACTGAGAACCTCCTCCTTTTTTGAAGTCATTTAAAAATGGTTTCCAATCCGACAGCTTTCCGACGTTTTAAAATATCATAACATACTTTCTGTCTATAATCACTGATTTTAACGGGTATTTATCGCCAAGGCCGTCTTAAACTATGCTGGGGCCCTTGGGCACACAAGAATTGGGGGCCCTTTTGGAAAGCAAAGAAAGTTAATTATACTAACATTTTATCATCATCCGGGGATTTCCCCAACCATAGACTAGACTGTCAACATCTATTTTAGGCCTTGTTTAGACTGTGCAGCTTGACTTTGGAATCAGATTGGTTTGCGTGAGTGATCGCTAGATAGTGTACTTAGTAAATTAGGATGTGTTCTGAAATATTATTAATTAGTAGGTACAACCCGACAAAAAAAATTAGACGGTGGCGCTGTTACTGTGCTCGACAAAAATAAATAATAAATAAATAATGCTGGACATTTCACACAGCGCTATCTAGCCCCAAACTAAGCAGAGCTTATACTATGGGAACCAGAATACTTATACTTTTTTTTGTAAATACATACTTATAATATATAGAGAAACAACCCGACCCGGAACAAATATCTGTAGATCATGCAAACATTTGTTCCGCGGCGGGAATCGAACCCGATACCTCCTGCGCCTCGGCCGGCTATTCGCCCGCTACGCCACGGAGGTCGTGAAATTTTTTTTTGAGAATATACTTATGTGTGAGAAATTGTCGGTACTTCGGGGCCCCCTGAGTATGGGGGCCCTGGGCACGGGCCCCGTGTGCCCTTTGTTTACCCGACTGTTGCAACACAGTCGAAACCTCGGGATAACAAATGAAAAAGGTGAATACGCGATAAATACCCGTTTAAATCAGTAATTAAGTACAGAGTGATCGCGAAAGTTTAAAAAAATACAATTATCTGTCTTTGTAAAAAGAAATGTTTTTCTGCATACAACGGCTACAGGCAAAGTTCTACAGATTTCGATATCAAAACTATACACAACCTTAATCAAGCTACCAGGTCACAGTCTTCTGAGATAAGGCTTCGCAGACCAGAATCTACGAAAATCTACCGTCATTCTTTCGGAGTGGACGGGGCACTGTCTTCCGCTTTCCGCTTGCTGGCGTGCTGGGTCTTCTTATCGGGTCTGTATTTCTCCCATTTCTTGTGGTTTAAGGTATCGAAATCGTCGCAGTACATTGCTATATCCTTTAGATATGTGGATAAGTGCACCAGCTCCCTGTCCTTGTCCCGGTTGAGGTGGGCTTGCCTGAAGGCTCGGATCTTGAGGCCGCTCCGGGGGTTCATGAGGAAGTTTCTTCTGATGTCGTCGAACATTATGGTGTTTTTGGAGCTGTATTGCGGATACTTTCCCCAGATCACGCCGAGAGGTTTAACCTGAAGGTATAAAACATAATTTTTTGACACCCTTACTAGTGGTTCGCCCCGACCTGAAATCTCGCGAATCTCAGATTAAAACAAATAAATATTAAGTATTTGTAATCTTTGACTATCAAAATAGTGCCACGAAATAAATAACCAAATAACTTGACCTACAGTTTGATTCAAATTACAGGTAACGAGAGTTCATGAATGAATGAAATACTCTTTTATTGCACACCAAACAAAAATACAGTAATAATGGATATAAACATTAAATAAAGGTACAATGGGCGGTCTTATCGCTAAAAGCGATCTCTTCCAGACATCCTTTGGATGGACAGGATAAACAAAATCAAAAGACGGCGGTGTAAGAGTACCTACAGACATGAACAGAACCCACAAAATAAAATATACCTATTAATATATAATTGATTACTGATAAACATAATCTTAAATACATACAAATAATATATAAATAAACTACACTACATAAAGAGGATAAATAACATAAACACTAACTAGCAGTTACGAGACAACGAAAGGAAATGGTTGTATACCTTGACTTTGAAAATAGGAAGAGATTGGACGAACTTATAGACAAAGGTAAGGCGTTCCACAGTCGCACAGCTTGTACTGTGAAGGAATCACCATAAAATTGGGAACTATGGACGGGAGTTAGAAGCTGTAGCGTTTCGGAAGAACGAAGGGTGAGAGAGTGCGTCTGATACAGAAACTTGAAACGCTCCTTTAGATAAGGTGAAGTGGGATTATTGAGAAAGTTAAAAAAAAGTGATAGAATATGTGCATTCCGGCGAAGACGGATAGGGTCATACTTGCGCAAGCCGAATATGAACCGAATATAAAGGTTTTGAAGGCGCTCAAGTTTACTCATTTGGACTTCGGAAATGTCGAGGTAGCTGGCGTCGGCGTAATCTAAGATAGGGAGTAGAAGGGATTGTGCAAGCGTAATTTTGGTGGCGGTCGGTAAAAAGTCTACGCAACGAAGCTGAAGAAGCAAACATTTTGCGGCTGATCTCAGCAATACACGGCACCCATGATAGCTTGGTGTCCATGATAATTCCCAAGTTTTTCACCGTCTGACTGATAGCTATATTTGTGTTCCATTAAAAAGTACAGGTGGTAGTTGTGCAAAATCTAGCCTAGGAATCATTTTGTGACTACCGATTATGATCACTTGTGTCTTTTTAGGGTTTACGGTAAGACCAAAGGATTTGCTCCAGTCACAAATTTGGTCCAAATCTGAGTTTATTAAACTGATAGCTCCGTTAATGTTGTCAATCGGGCCTTGTGTGTAAATCATCTGCATACAAGTGGTAGGAAGAAGAAAGATTATGAGATATTATATATATTATATATTCATGTATAGTGGTTATTCTTTTTTGGGGTACAAATTGTAGTTATTCTGGATTTCAGACTTTTGCCTATATTTATGTCACTTAAGCTACTAAGCATACTAAATTACAGCACTGTGGGGTCACTGGTGTACCCTGTGAATTTTATCAAAGTTCAGTTTTTGTTATGGCTAATAACTCAAAAACTAAAAGGACTACTAAAAATAAAAACAGAGTCTAAATTTACTAATGAAGACCTGTCATTTGACGTCCCACTTGACCTAATAGTCTCATATTCATTTTTTTTACTCCTCTTGAACCCCCAAAATCTCCAAAACCCCCCAACATTTTTAGCTCATTTAGTCACACCAGGATTGCGCTATCACTACCTACCTATATATCAAATGCCACGATGATCGGATAAAAGCTTCGAAAGGTTATCCTCGGACAAACAAACATACATACATTTTTTTATTGATGATAGCCAAGCGCTTGACCACTACCTCACCTGATGGTAAGTGAAGGTGTGATCGAAGATGGAGTACGCTTGCCTAGAAAGAACCTATTCACTCTGGACTTGAAGACTCCAAAATTATATACAATGCCGATTTGCCCAAGTTGATTTAGAGATCTCGCTTCGCTCGATCAACAATACAATCATTTGTTTATTTATTTATTTAATACGTTGCACAAAAATACACATTAAATGTACAAAAGGTGCGCTAACCGCCGCGGCGCAGTGGGCGAATAGCCGGCTGAAACGTAGGAGGTGGCGGGTTCGACTCCCGCCGCGGAACAAATGTTTCCATGATTTACAGATATTTGTTCCGGGTCTGGATGGTTTTCTATCCCACTAATATTATAAACGCAATAGTTTGTATGGATGTATGTGTGAATGTTTGTTACTCTTTCACTTCGTAACGGCTGAACCGATTTCGATGAAATTTGGTATGTGCGTAAATTATAACCTGGATTAACACATTAGCTCTGTGTGAAATGTCCAGCAATATTTATTATTATTTGTATTTATATAAATTATTACTATTGAAACTATCATCGATAGGAACACTATTTGTACTAAAAAGTATTTATATGTATAAAAATATTTACCATGATTTGTGAGTTTTTGAGTATACGATGATATTAGGGGTAAACTCGGGTAAGTTTACCCGTTCCGGTAAACCTACCTTCTTGAAATTAAAAATGCGCGCTACACAAAGTGCTCATAGCAACTTTTTAATAAGCACTTCTGTATTACCACATAAAAGTAAGAAAACTGATTTACAAAGTGTAACTCAATTATAAATACTAACTTTTTTCAAAATACTTATAAAGGTGCTATAGCCTGCTGAGTTATTCTAGTTTAAGATACTATTAGACTAAACTGTGTTTAGTTGTAATACGCTGTTAACATTTATGTTCAAGACCTTAATAAATACCTTTTAAAAAAGTTTGCCGCTAAGTACTCCATTCCAAATTTTATCAATACATGTATATTTAAATTTACAATTAGTATAATTGGCCAAGGCCGTTCTAGTAACTTACATCACACTAATATTATAAAAGCGAAAGTTTGTATGTATGTATGTATGTGTGGATGTTTGTTATTCTTTCACGCAAAAACGACGGAATGGATTTTAATGAAATTTTGGTATGTACGTAGATTATAACCTGGATTAACACATAGGCTACTTTTTAGTGACAAAACACGCGTGCAAAGCCGCGGGCGGAAGCTAGTTTTTTTTTGTCTAGCCTTTACTGCCCCACTGCTGGGCAAAGACCTCCCCCCTCATCTCTCCACTTATCTCGATCCTATACCAAATCCCGCCAGTCCTTACAAAAAGCGTTCAAATCATCGCGCCACAGCTTCTTAGGCCTTCCACGGTGTCGCTTTGCATCCACAGGGATCGATCCAGTTACGACCTTAGCCCACCTATTTGCTTGTATGCGGGAGCCCAATCCCACTTTAACTTGTCAGCCTTGATACCGACGTCAGCGATGCGCTTTGAGCGCAGCGAGGTGTTCCCAATCCTGTCTATTCTCTTGAAACAAAACATAAAAAAAAACGTCCCTTTCAATACTCACATCAATAGTTCCATATTTAGGTGTATGCACAGTGATCATGGCGAGGTAGTCGAGGTAGCACCATATCTTGTACTCCTGGTGCGTGGAGACCCCCAGCAGCCGCATCTTTTCTTCGATCCACTTCATGCCCGTGGCGGACCAGATCACGATGTCGTACTCTTCGTACGCTGACGTCAGGAACTCGTGGAGGTAAGGTCGCATTAACTCGTAACCTGGGGGTGAACAGGTATTTCGTTATCAATTGGATCGTATAGAACCAAAATTGACAATCTGTTATTTTGAGATTCAAGGTTTTTCACTATGGAGCTCATAAGGTCGGCTGTTTTTTTTTATTTTTTTATTGACTGATAGATAGATAGATAGCCAAGCGCTTGACCACTACCTTAACTGATGGTAAGTGAAGGTGTGATCGAAGATAGAGCACGCTTGCCTAGAAAGAACCCATTCACTCTGGACTTGAAGGCTCCAACATTATACTGGTTTGGAAAAACATACGCCGGAAGTGAGTTCCACTCCTTACTTGTGCTAACAAGAAAAGTTGAAGCAAATCGTTTGGTACGGCAAGGTGGTATGCCGACCAGGTATGGGTGGTACTTCTCGGTACGTCTGCTTGTCCGGTGGTGGAAGGGGGAAGGAGGGATAAGGTCATGAAGATATTGCGCACATTCACCAAAATGTATCTTGTAAAAAACTGAAAGTCTGGCTACTCGGCGTCTGTGCTCTAGACTTTGTAAATTGGCTTCTACTAAGGAGTCATCACCAATGAGTCTAGCAGCACGTCGCTCAATCGAATCAAGGGCTTCAAGCTGAAACTTGGCTCGCGGTCGCTCAGCGTGCTATGGAGAGGGCTATGCTTGCTGTTTCTCTACGAGGTACAATAAGAAATTCTATTGTATTTTTCAACTTTCGCGATCAATGTACCTAATTACTGATTTAAACGTTGTCTACCGTCCGACCACGGCTGTTGCAATAGTCGAAACGTCGGGATAACAAATAAAAAACCGTCCAAGTGCGAGTGCCAATAGAGAGTAACAAACATACATACCAGTCTCAGCAACAGATCTGTGGTCAAACAGTGTGTAGTCTATGTCTAGGACAAGCAGCTTCTTCCCCTCTCTCGGCTCGTTTAATACTTTGACCTTGTAGTCTCGAACTCTCTTGTTTATTTTCGCGAGGTAAATCTGAAACATCAATATGAATAAAGTTTATTTCACCAAAAAAATCATGTAACTTACATACTAAATTCTAAACTAATGACGAATTTAGAGGTAAGTACCAAGGATATGTACAGAAAAGTTTGAAATCCAGAATATTTTTTTTATGTTAATTGTGGGGAAACAGGCTTACGGCCCACCTGTTGGTAAGCTGTCACCGTCGGGTATTGCCGATGCGTTCCCTACACTGTAGAAACCTCTTTACATTTCTTTTGAAGTGTACCATGTCGTAGCCTAATGGGAAAACCTCAGATGGTAGCTCATTACACATCTTGCAAGTATGGAGTAGAAAAGATCGCGTGAAGCGTGTGGTGCGCGATACCCAATTGTCGATGATATGTGGATGAGCTTTATTACGTTGTCGAGAAGTGCGGTGGTAAAATCTCGACGACGGGATGAGATCAAATAGTTCCTCAGAACATTCCTCATTATACAGACGGTAGAATACACTGAGCGATCCGATGTCACGGCGTTGACTCAGCGGTTCCAGCCTGTCAGCGAGTTTGCGATCACCGATGATTCTAATGGCTCTTCTCTGAAGGGAGTCAAAACGAAGCAATTGGTACTTTGGAGCTCCGTGCCAAAGATGGGAACAGTATTCTACGTGCGGCCGAACTTGCGCTTTGTACAGCAATAGCCGTTGTTGTGCCGTAAAATAATGTTTGGCACAGTTAAGAACTCCAACTTGTTTAGAATAACAGAATAACTGCAGTTTCTACCCCAAAAAAGTCTAACTAATTAACATGAACTCTACTTGTAATATGAATGAAACTGTAGGTCATGTAAGTTGGTCGTGTATTTCGGTGATAATTTACACTGTAAAACATGACACTATTTTAATAGTCACAGATGATAAATACCGACTAATTTTAGAAGTTTTTATGGGATATCCGCGAGATTTCAGTTCAAGGCGAACCAACAGTAATATTAATATGGATTAGTAGAATTCTTTGTAAAGGGGTTGTACAGGGAAGTGCTACCACCATACATATTTCTGTTGCAGCTTTGCTGTTTGGGGTGTATTGTCCATGTGTTGAGGTTTTAAGGGTAGGGCTCCTAATGAATGAATGAAAATTCTTTACTGTGCCTGTCAAGTTTAAAACGACAAAATGAGTAACAAGTAAATGTATAATAGACGGTCTTTTCGCTACAGAAAGCGATCTCTTCCAGACATCCTTTGAATGAAGAAATGGATTTGGATGAAACTACAGGCACATGCTTTCACACATATTGCAATCACAGGTAGAACAGATTTCGATTAAATTTGGTATTTTAGATAAATTATCACCTGGATTGAGACAAAAGCTACTCTTAATTGACAGACCACGCGTGCGAAGACGCGGGCGGAAGCTAGAAGAATAAAAGAAAAAAACCGGCCAAGTGCGAGTCGGACTCGCGCACGAAGGGTTCCGTACCATGATCTATAAAAACGGCAAAAAAAAATCACGTTTGTTGTATGCGGAGCCCCCCTTAAATATTTGTTTTATAATAATTTAATTAATTATTTTTAAAATGAACATATAACTAAATATTCTGTGAATATTTCAAGCGTCTACCAGCTGCCATTATCAATATTGAAACGTGATTTTTTGCTAGAACGACCAAAAAAATCACGTTTGTTGAATGGGAGCCCCATTAAATATTTATTTTATTCTGTTTTTAGTATTTGCGGTTAAGTATAGCGACAAAAGAAATACATCATCTGAGACAATTTCAACTGTCTAACTATCACGGTTCATGAGTACAGCCTGGTGACAGACGGACTGACAGACAAACAGACAGAGCGAGGAGCCTCAGTAACAGGGTACCGTTTTACCCTTTGGGTATGGAACCTTAAAAATTATTACATAACCTATTACATAATATAGGTTAGAAGGGGTGTAATGCACAATACACCCCAATGCACCATCAGTGCTGATCGTATTCCCCCACCTTAGAATTAGAAATATTACCTCCTGTTTCTCAACATCTAATTCTTCCTCCTCAATATCCAAGTCATTGACTACGTCCTCCACCTCCGGCTTGACCTGGGCTCCTAAGATGGCCTCTTCCAGGGAACCCATCATCATAATCTTCAAGTTAGGCTTGAGGTTCAGCTCCGAGAGAGTGTAGTTGTCTGTGGCTACCTTTCCTGTGTATTATTTAGAGGACGATCATTACCATACTAATATTATAAATGCAAAAGTTAGTTTGATACAATTTCATGTAACAGCTAAACCGATTTGAAAACATTTTGGTATACAGATCACCTGGTTTTAGACATAGACTACTTTTTTTACAAATCATGCGAGCGAAGCTGCAGGCTAGTTCTTCATAATTTATTTGAATCCTGTTTTTCTACCAACCTATTAATAAAATTCTTAAAGATTGTACTTTGCATACACCCCATGTAACGAATGTACACCCCCAACCATTATCTTTGTTATAACAAAATCCTCACCATCCAAAGGTTGTCTGGAAGAGATCACTTCTAAGCGATAATACCGCCCATTGTACTATTTGCTTTATATTTTCTATTTTGTTTGTATTTTTTTTGTTTATACTGTGTACAATAAAGTGTTTTCATTCATTCATTCAATCATTTGCAATATAATTAAGAATTTATTTTATTGTAAGTTGTTTGTTTACTAGTCTGTTGTTACACAAAACACCAAAGAATAATGTTCTTCAACTCGAGTTTTGTTGGCAAAAATTGCAGCTAATATGGATTGGAGGATACAATAATTTCTCGGGCAGATATCTTTGTTAATTTCTTTAAATGTTGTATTACCAAAAGAAAGTATATATGTATTTTATCAGTTATCTGATTCCCAGCACACAAGCTCTGCTTAGTTTAGGGCATAATAGCGCTGTGTGAAATGTCCAGCAATATTTATTTATTTTATAGATACCTAGGTAGATTTCTATTAAACCATTCAATAGCAAAATAATATATTTAAATTGTTATTTTAACTGGAAACCCCATTGGTAATAAAGCTGACTGACAAGCCTGTAGGTACTTAAAATTGTCTCATGTTCTCAAAAGTGATTAAAACCATTCAGTTGCTAGAAAAAGATAACCTATATCGTGTTAATTCGGTGTTTATTTATACGTTCTAGAATACGTTTTAACGCCTTTGTAACGACCTCCTGAAGGTGATTTAGGAGGAATAACATTCATAATTACCCTGAAATTTCACATTGAGCAGTTTTTGCCTCTCCGGCCGGACGCCAGTAGCATTCTCAATGGCGATTTTCAACATCGCCACCGAGTCCGAAGGTGAGAACTCGGGTATTTCGAACTCCTTCCCATTCCATTTAACGCTTAGTTTTAGCGGATTTTCATTTAGATCACACATTTTCGTTGGAAATAAATAACAAAATTCATCCAGTAAACATGACACATAAACAAAACAAATTTGACAGACAGAGAGAGTCAGAGTCAGACAGACAGGACTCAGGACAGGACAGATGGAAGCAGTGCTGCCAACAAAGAAATTATAGAAATTCACTACATGACACTACCTATACTTGTGAATGTTGCACAGGGGATAAAGCATGAAGTAGCTTTGCTAAAATTAAAAAACAACGTTTTCTTTTAAAGTTTCTAATATTGTCCAAAAATCAAAAAAGTAAAGTGTTAAACAAGTTTTAAGGCTCTGTTCGGATATACACACAAAAAAAATTGGTTGTCTGTAAATTCGGTTTACGGACGATAATTTTACGTGATAACGAGTGGAATAGAGATAGATGTATTACAAGCCGAACGCTTAGGGCCGTAGACAGATTATCCATATACTATTATGGATACTCTATATACATATATATATATATAGTATGTTCAATAAGAGAAGAGTCGTAGGAATTGAGGTCGCGCGTGTGCCAATTAATTTACTACTTTTGTTGCGTTGACAACACTGCTCTGTCATTGCCAGTAAGACTAAAAGTTTTTGATACTTGGTAGACAGACATTCATAGACACCAACTGTTGTCACCAGTAGGTACTTACTTGCTATTAAGTAGGTGGGTTGGTACGTATCTTCGCATAATGCTGATTAAAATTGGCTACCATAGCACCTCACAGGTGTTATGTGATGAGCCAAAAATAATGGACGTGAATGATTCTACTGAGGTTTAAGTGCTGGCTTTAATAAAAATTATTTACATAGGATAGTGGCTAGCTATGTTGTAAGTCTAACGTGCTTCCATGGAGCATGGCCTTTCTACTCTTCTTGTACCTACTGATGAGTTGCACTGGACTGCATACCCAGACTTAAAAAATTAAACTAGGAGACATTTTATAATTTTATTCACGTTATCTTAATCCACCAAGACTGCGCTTGCACAATCGCTTTTACATCCCGTACTAGACTATGCCGATGCTTGTTATCTGGACCTCACTGAGGAACAGCTTAACAAGCTCGAGTGTTTACAAAATTTTTGTATTAGATTTATATTTGGCCTCCGTAAATATGATCATGTGTCTCCCTTCCGTTCAAAGCTTAAATGGCTTCTGATTCGTCTTCGTCAGAATACGCATATCCTTTCTCTTCTCTATTCTATTCTTTTCAATCCCTTCTCTCCTCACTATCTGAAAGATAGATTTGAATTTCTCCATTCTTCAAATAACTATACTCTTAGGTCATCAGAAAACTTGATACTGAGAACTCCTTCGCACAGCACTTCCTTTTACAGCGCTTCTTTTACTGTCCAGGCTGTTCAGCTGTGGAATGCTCTGCCCGAAGAAGTAAGACGGTCATCGTCCTTACACGTCTTCAAATTGAAGGTGAAACATCATTACCTGACGATGTCATCTTCCTAGCGTTATTTATTTACTATTTATGTACTTATTTTATCTGTTAGTATAGTTTGCTATATGTATATACCTATATATTAGTCTATTTTATAAGTATATTAAGTATTAGGATTAAAACTTCATATTATTATTATATCTTAGAATATATTATGTGTAAATGTAATGTATCCGCTAAAGTACACCGCTCTCCGTAATTTTTAAAAATTTCGCTCGATCCAAAGGTTGCCTGGAAGAGATCGCTTTTAGCGATAAGGCCGCCCATTGTATTGCCTTATTTATTTTAACCCAGTACTTATTTTTTTTTATTATTTCTGTTTGTGTGGTAATTCAATAAAGAGTTATCTATCTATCTATCTATCTTAATATACAGTAAAAAATGACAATTATAGATAATACAAGGGTGAAAATACTTCAGCAGATTATCATTACGACATGAATGATGAGAACTTTACGAAATGGGTAATACAAAAACTTATACCCAATCTTACCGAACCATCGGTGATTGTGATGGATAATGTATCTTATCACAGTGTACCTATAAATAAACATCCAAATAACAAGGAATTGCTGCCCATAATAAATGAATGCTTCAATAATATTACTACTGCTCAGTGGCAAAAAGAATGTGAACATGTGAAACATGTTGAGGAAAAATATTGGGAACAGGACCATTTGATGGACAATTTACAAAAATTTATCATAAATATAACAGAATCAGAATCCGAAGATTGTGTGTTCCCCATTTCGTAAAGTTCTCATCATTCATGTCGTGATGATAATCTGCTGAAGTATTTTTACCCTTGTATGCAAGTAAACAATTATCTACAAATCATTCCGGGTACCAGCATGTACAATAATATATATTTCACCAAGCGAAATGGCTTTAGATACCCCAGGTTCATCTGGGCCTTGCCAGCACTTGTTGACTTCATGCGCAGTATGGATGTATGTGTCATCTACATAAACAATTGGTTTTTCTGTTTCTCTCAAACGGTTCATGGTCCGTAAATATTTGGCACGCCAAGCCACAATATCATGCCGCTCTATAAGTATTTTTCGTTTTAACTGACTTTTTTTATATTGATATCCCATTTCTTTCAAAACACTGTGCAGACTAGACATTCCACCACCAAAATTTGTCTTCTTTTAGTACTCTATGCAGCTTCCTTAGAGTCGGTACCTCTTTTCGAAGAGTATAAATAGTTTAATTTTGCTCCGTATGGTACATTTGTCAAAATCGTCCAGAATTATTGTCTTGGGCCGGCCTTTGCGTTTTTCCCCTGGAGTGCACCCCACACCTCTATTTACAGCACCCTCTTTTTTAATTCTAGTCACAGTGACTCTACTAACACCTGCAACATAAAATGTTCATAATCAGTTTAATATCTAAAAACGCAAAGTATCAATATGTGTTAGTCGTACTACAAAAATAGGTTAGCTTAGGCTCGAGTGATTTTTACCTAATATAGTATTTCCGTTTAGGCTAATCACACACAAAACACTAAAGACGCTGTTTATTTCGTCTAAGAATTCAATGTACAGTCCAAAAATACCACATGAAAGCTATTACATACCAGTCATTGCGACTACTCGTTCCGTAGTTTTTTTCAAATCGATGATAGAGCTTTTTGACGCTTTTTCGCGTAGACAAAACTGTATAACATTATATATTATATTATTTGCCTCACAGAGCTGCGTAACGTTTTTCCTCTTTTCAACATAATTAAGTAATTATCTAGCACAAAAACAAGATCAACAATAATATAAGAGACAGATGACAGTTGAATTGGGTTGCCATATAAAATTTTTAATGTTTACTAAAACGCCACGACTCTTCTCTTATTGAACAAACTCTATATGGATACTATATATATATAGATACTCTATCTACGCTTAGGGCGATCTTCCCTCTCTATCGCTTGTTCCGTGCTCTCGCTTGCACGCTAGGCTCAGGCGGAATGTGACACTTTTTCGTGCGTGCAGCCGGCGTCCATCGATATAAAAGACGTCAAAAAAACTGAAATCCTATCCTGAAAGGAGGATAGATTGGCGTCAAATTTGGCAGCACTGCTGGTGTTGCGTGCGTGGCTCTCCACATATAACGCAAGGCTGATTTAAAAAAAAACTTTGTGCACTGTTGGTATGAGAGAAACATATCGATAGGACCACGACACACGACATTTTCTCACGACACAAAATCATGGGTACCTACTTTAGACGTAAATTTTATTTTAACCTATACGAATCTAAAAAGTATCAGGCATTGAGAGTATTTGAGAGTATAACCTTAGCAGATCGCATTGATCTACGTATTGCTATTGGAAGTATCTTCTCGTGTCTCAACAACGAAATGTTCGGGTTCAAAGTAGGGATCTAAAACCTTTGACCTAATAATTTCCTTGTATACAAAAGCAGATTTTCTTGGTGTTCTAGTTTTCTCAGGGCTGGAAAAGTCCACCTCGTACAAGCCAAACTTTTGCCTGTAAAAGAAAGTAAAAATATTAATTCTGATTTCACCAACAACAACGTTACCTACTTAATTTAACCCTCAATATTTAGTTATGCATTCGAATAAACCTCCCCTTTTCACGCTAATTCATAGGCTCGCTTTGCTCTCAGCTAAGAAGTGAGGCTTTACATAGCACTCTACCGTTTCTATAGTTCCACGCGTAAAAACTTAGTGACCTAGTGCTCAAGTCCAGTCTGGTATGGAGTACTAATGCCACCTTTGGGATGGTTCGGCCAAATACCAGCTCGCTACCTTAGACTCGATAGAACGTAGGGCTTTTAGGCTTATAGGTGAGCAACATATGGCAGAGACTAAGACCCAAAGTCTCGAACACCGCCGTAAAGTTGCAAGCCTATCGGTCTTTTACAGAATACATTTTGGGGAATGTTCCCAGCAACTATACGATCTAATCCCACCATCCCCCTTCCATCAAAGGACAAGCAGGCGCACGGCTCAGTACCATTCGTACCTGGTTGATATACCACCCATTTGCACACACCCTTTTGGTTCTACGTTCTTGATGC
Organism: Philereme vetulata; assembly: GCA_918857605.2. Taxonomy (NCBI): domain Eukaryota; kingdom Metazoa; phylum Arthropoda; class Insecta; order Lepidoptera; family Geometridae; genus Philereme; species Philereme vetulata. The sequence goes on along the minus strand of OU975452.1, from coordinate 3,161,457 downwards.
GTACAGCTAAGGTATGGAACACTTTACCGTCGTCTGTTTTTCCTAATAAATACGATCCGGGCCTCTTTAAGGTAAGAGTGAATAGGTTTTTTTTCTAGATCTTCGTGCTACATCTTAGACCACATCATCACTTACCACCAGGTGAGATTATGGTCAAACGAAGTACTATCATGTTTAAAAAAAACCTCGCTAAATATTGGCAGTAAACCTTGGCAATAAACTTCTCGTAGAAAGAGAGCGTAAGCAAAAAGACTGGCTTACTATAAAGCAGGAAAAATGTCGAAAGAGGAAATCTAGATGGCAAAGTAAGCTTTTAATTCCCGTTCCTGTAAAGCCGGTTTTACACAATCAAATTTGCAGAGCACTAGGTGAGCTAGCGTGCTAAATTTGTATTGTGTAAAGACAGTGATTTTAGTGCGATAGTATGGGCTCTGCCACTAGTGCAGTTGGATAATGTAAAGCCGGTTTTAGTTTGTGGAAGAAACTCACGTGTATCCACTCAACCACTCGAAGTTATCGATCAGCGCGTAGACAGCGTAAGCCCTGACATCGCAGCCTTCTTCCACCGCGTCCAGCAACGCGTTCAGATAGTTCTTGATGTACGATATTCTGTCTTCATCTAGAAGACCTCCGCTGGTTGCCCAGCCGTTCTCGAGGACGTATACGGGGGGATTGTCGTACAGGTTCTTTATTTCGAAGAGAACTTTGTTAAAGCCCCACGGGACTTCCTGAAAAAATAAACAACCTACAATCTTGTCACTGGTTTTCTCTAATTAATAGGCACTTACTTAGGATGACCCTGAAAAGGGACTAGTACCTAATCTTAAACTATGGTTGATCTTATGGTGCTGAAAATTGCTTGTACCTAATAATGGCGGTGTTTGGGATATATCAAATAAAGGACATAATCAACAAAATACTGAGAAATATTCGTGAATCATTCGTTAAAGACAAGCAAGCTTGTTTCGTTCAACAAATTATCACCGATATTATCAAATTATCACAAGTTGGTTTGGACCTCATTGGTAAGCTTACCTGTAACCATGGGGCAGAAGACTGAGTCCATGCTGGGTCCTTGACCAGCACAGCGCCCATATCATCTTTAAGCGACGGCACAGGGTATAAGCCTTCCAAAGACGCGTCTCTATACGCCAGCTTCGTTGTATAGCTGTTTAGTCCCAGGAAGTCTGCTGATCCTCTGATGGAGGCCACTTCGAGAGCAGATAACTCTGGCAGTCGGGAACGCGGGTATCCCTGCTCAGCGCTCTTTGTGCCCACATTCTGTTTAACCTCGTGGGGAAAGTCGCCGAACTTTGTAAATATTGGATGAGCGAATTGGCCCCACTATAAGATTAAATACACACATAGATACGATAAGAGAAGAATAAAAACGAAGTATTTTAATACACTAAGACCTAAAGTAAGGAGGTGTTATCTACTCACTTCAAACTGCCTAGCATCTACCGCTCCCTGATAATCATCAATGGTCTCCGAAGCCGGTTCAAACCAGTTCTGGCCTATCGCGATTCCAATCGTTCCATTTTGCAGTTTTCTATAATTTTCATCATACAGATGGTAGGCTTTAGCATGGGAGAGGAGTAAGTGCTTGCTACACAGATAAGTTGATATCCCTGTGATGTTAACTGAAGGAGTTGTGATGTCAGAACCGTATCCATCAAGGCAAATTTGTTTCGGCTCGTTAATCGTCACCCAGTGCTTTACTCTATCCCCGAATTCATCAAACAAAACTTTAGAATAATCATAGAACCAATCCACAGAAATCGGGTTACTCCAACCGCCTAAAGTCTGTAAACTCCATGGCGTGTCCCCATTATACATAGTTACGAAAGGTTTTACGTTATTCTCTAGCAGTCCGTTTATCAGACTATTATAATAGTCAAGACCGGCTTGGTTTATCTTAACAGCGAATCCTTTAGGGAATAACCTGGTCCAGGAGATGGAGAACCTATAGAAATCCAGGCGTAAATCTTTGACGAGCTCTATGTCCCTGTGATACAGATGGTAAGAGTCTGCAGCTACATCGCCGTTGCTTCCATCTTTCACTAAAAACGGTTGCTTGTGAGTTTTGACGTCCCATATTGATAGACCTTTACCTAAAAACAACATTAAGGATAACAAGTGTTAAACAGTTTTGAATTCTAGAAATGTATAATTTACTACTTGATCTACTAAATAGATTAAAGACTAACAACACCACGAGAGCGGTCGTTGTATGAGACCAAACAGTTTCTCACCATCTTCAGACCAACCTCCTTCGATCTGATAAGCGGATGTAGAAGCACCAAACATAAAGCCATCAGGAAAACTTCGTATCTTGGTGGTGCAGATCCCAGCATGCTTGGCGATGATCAGGTAAACGCTGTCAGCAAGACATAATTGTGAAATACACTCTTTATTTCGACAACCAACTTAGACCTTGAATAATAAGTGTCCTAACAGAGACCCTTGTGAGACCCAACCACTTTTTATTAATAAAATAATTCAAATAAAAATGTTGCTTTCCTAAACTAAGTAGTTAATTATAAATAAGTGAGGTGCGCGGTTTAAAAGCTTACCAAAATAATAAAACATTTGTATCCATTGTCTTGTCGTTATGAAAGGCACTATCGTACTAAATCACGAACTCAAAGTAAATATCACTTACATACTAATGGGTATTTCTCCAGTTGTTATAGTGTTCTTCCGTACAACAGCAACGATTGGCTGTCTGTCTGTCTGTATATGCATAAAAGGCAAATATACAGTCAAGCCTTAAGGTGGGGAGGTTTGAAGGGTGACGACTTTTAGGTTTTTTTAACAACTGTATCTCTACTGAAATGTAAAATATGCACAAAAAAACATATTTTATTTAAATCTACCGCTTTGTGAAGATAGAAACGCGTATAGTAATACTTTTCTCGATAAAAAAAATCATAAAGTTGACACTAAATTGATATTTAAACGGTCGAAACTCAAAAGGTTTCTTCTTGAAATCATGTCAAATTTATACCAAAAGATAGAGCTTATTATTAACTAAGGAATTGGGAAAAAACAATATGTCATTCAGTTATTATTAGGTAATCTCTGTGAAAGAAAACTATCAAAATCTACTCGTTCAAGCGCTCGCGCCGGGCGGCCAGTGCCCGTCGAGACGTCTTCGAGGTCGGACGTACGTCGTTTGTCTCCCAAAAATTCCCCCGCGTTTCAAATTAGTGCAGTGCAGATACGTTTAGATTGGCGGGGCCTGAGGTAGCGTAAAATACCTAAAGTTCCGAAACAAGCCCGCCTTAAGTATTTTTAAATGAACAAATAGATTAGTATTAATTCACGACCTCCGTGGCGCAGTGGGCGAATAGCCGGCTGAGACGCAGGAGGTAGGGGTTCGATTCCCGGAACACATGTTTGCATGATCTACAGATATTTGTTCCGGGTCTGGTTGTTTCTCTATATAATTATTATAAGTATGTTTGTATTTAAAAAAAATGTATGTAAGTATTCTATCAGTTATCTGGTAACCATAGTACAAGCTCTGCTTAGTTTGGGGCTAGATAGCGCTGTGTAAAATGTTCAGCACTATTTATTTTATTTATTATAGCGAACTTACTAAAACAAGCGACAATGTTTGCGACACGTAAATAAATATACATCTAGTCGAAGGCATAGGCCATGTAGACACGTAAGATGAGGAGGAAGCGAAGACTTGGTGCCTGTTTTTTCATGCAATATGTAGGTAGTTATAGAAGCTTCGTATTTGCGTCCCGCCTTCTTTGTAATATGTTTGTTATTTTATGCGCAAAGCTTTCATGAATGTTTGTAGGTAAGTATTTAAAACCTTGTAACTAAATCAACCTGAATGTTTGAGAATCACACAGTTCAAAATGTTGACAAAACTTAGTGAAGTTGAAACGGTGATTGACAAAATATTGGGGATTTCAATAACAATGTTTGTACAAAGTTAAGTAGGTAATTGAATACAAATGTTGTGTGATATAAATGTATGTACCTATATTTTATTTTATTTCGAACAAAATCCACAGCTCTAGCTTAGTATATAACAGGTGTATCTTATGTTAAAACTTACCGCCAATAAAGGATTAACATATTATTAATATATATTTTATATGCATTTATATACCTTCCAGTATTGTACCCGTAGGTACGTATAAGTAAGTATATCTGCATAAGTTATTCCATTGTCACCTTGTACAAGTACACAGAAAGGAATATATTGGATAATAGTGGCTTAAAATGACTGAACTCGCATAGGTAGGTGATAAATACAAATGAAAAAATAAAACCGGCCAAGTGCGAATTGGACTCGCGCACGAAGGGTTCCGTACAACTATCTATAAAAACGTCAAAATCAAGTTTGTTGAATGGGAGGCCCCCATAAATATATTTGTTTTATTTTAATTTAATTATTTATTTGAAAGTGAATGAATGAATGAATGAAAATTCTTTATTATACCTTACAAGCTAGACACAACAGATTTATAGAAAAAAAAAACAAATAAAAGTAAGCATAATGGGCGGTCTTATCGCTTAACAAAGCGATCTCTTCCAGACAACCTTTGTATGGAGAGGATCATTGCTTAATGGAAGATTGGCCGAGGTGTAAAAAGAATAAACTTAATAATAGAAAAAGAAATTAGTTATATACATACATATTAGGTACATAAATAACTTTAAATAAATATATATAAAATAAATAAATATGTACTTACATACTTATACTTACAATAATAATATTAGAGATCAGATGAATCATGACTCTTCATGGAGATTAAAGTTTTTGAGTCTAGCTTTAAATACGGAAGGTGAGCTTTAAATACGTGAATATACACGGTGTCCTTTAAATCGCTGTTTTCTCACAACAAACGTTGTTTAGAGCATGGTATACAAAGGGTTTATAACCTCAAATTAAAAAAAATGAAATCAGTCTTTGAAAACTATAAAAAAATGCGAACTTAAAACGTCTATTTTAACGTTACACCCTACAACATGCCGCTGTATCGCCACAAAAATAATAATAGTAGGTACGCTACGGCTAGCGTGCCATGAACTTTATGTCACGGTTAGTTTTTCGACAAAGTTAGACCTATTTGAGGTCTAGATTTTTTTAAATTCTCTTGTTTGATGCTATAAACTGTTAGTAGACCATGGTCTGACCAACTTTTGTTCTGGGAAAAGTGATTTAAAGGACACCGTGTAGGTATAACTAAACATTCTGTGAATATTTCAAGCGTCTACCTGTTGCCGTTATCAATATCGAGCTAAAACGAGCAAAAAAAATCACGTTTGTTGTATGGGAGCCCCTCTTCAATATTTATTTTATTCTGTTTTTAGTATTTGTTGTTATAGCGGCAACAGAAATACATCACCTGTGAAAATTTCAATCTAACTATCACGCTTCATGAGATACAGTCTGGTGACATACGGACAGACAGACAGACAGCAGAGCCTTAGTAATAGGGTGCCGTTTTACCCTTTGGGTACGGAACCCTAAAAAACGAAAAGACGTTGACAGACTTATTGATAAATAAAAGTAATGTTTTTTTTTATAGAAAACCCTTTATTGAACTCCACATTATAAAGAAACACACAACATAGGTAGGTACCTAACATTAGCAAGTTTAATAATAACATATCTTAGTTGGATTTACCTGTGAGGTAGGTAATGCATCAACATCAACGGGGAATGCATCTCGCACTTACGATTTGCTGACGATATCGTCATAATTGTTGAGTCGCTGCAAGAACTGCAACAAATGCTGAACCGCCTAGCTGCTGCTTCTAGACGCATCGGCCTGGGAATGAACTTAGATAAAATCATGATCAATGATCGTGTTACCCCAGAGCCGATTGCAGTCGCTGGAACTCCTCTCGAGGTTGTGAAGGAGTATGTCTATCTTGGGCAGACTCTGCGATTGGGTAGATACAACCACGAGAAAGAAGTAAACCGGCGAATTCAGCTAGGCGTTTGGGAAACTTCGTCAATCTCAAAAAATGCCCAACGGGCATAGATAAGTTTTCACTTTAAAAAGAAACCAATCATAACACTATGTGGTTACAGTCCCTGGCCAAATTATTAGATGCACTGCAAGATTTCATGTAAAATATTAATTACCGAGTGATATTGTACCGTTTTATTGTTTTAAACTGATTTGTTTTTTAATTTTATATTATTCAATCAATGATCGATTGATTTAACATAAATAAAACAGCATTAATTTAGAATAGGTACCATATATTTATTAAGTTTTAAAGATAAGTGAAAATAATGTTAGTAAAATCAATATTTAGTTGAGCCACCTTTAGCCGCTATCAAAGCTTTGATTCTGCGCGGCATGTTATAAATGCAAGACTGTACCGTCTCTTGCATTTGAGGATGATGATTCCACACATGAATAATATTTTCTAGGAGCTGGGTTTTGTTGGTCTTCTTTAGCGACTTCTCTTTTCATCAGCTCCCACACATTTTCAATCGCGTTCATGTCGGGGCTATTACCCGGCCAATCCAACAGGGGGATATTTTCTTGTGCCAAAAAAGCTTTAACAGAGCGAGCAGTGTCGCAGGGAGCTGCATCTTGCATGAATGTGAATGGTTCCCCATTTGGAAACCATTCTCTTTGTCTAATCAACCAATTTTGCAATACCTCTTTGTACTGGTCTTGCCTCATGTTTCATTTTACGACGTACAGACGTACAGTTCCCTTGCCGCTGATGACTGACCGAATCATCACTTTGGTGAGATGTTTAACTGTTGGAATGACACAATCAGGATGGAACTTTTCTCCATGACGACGACGCACATACCGAGCTTTATTCTGCAAAATTACGAATGTGCTTTCGTCACTGAAGCAGACCTGTGAAAAATAGAAAAAAACATTAAGCTTCCATGTTTATTTGCTTTATTTAACTAAGAAAGATAATAATGTGTCAATTTTATATTAAATTACAATATCTTACCGATCTTCAGAAGTCCACATCTTTGCCTTGCCATTGTTTGGCCCACTTCAGACGCTTAGCTTTCATTGCAGCTGTTAATTTGGGCTTCCTGGCGCGGCGACAGGCTTTAAAATGTAATTCCTTCAATTTTCTTCGAACAGTGCGTTCAGAAGCATTTACGCTGGCATCCTGTAGTTGTGATTTTATCACCTTTGTGGTAGCAAATCTGTTCTCTAGGCAAATTTTCTTAAACATCTCTGACCTTGAAGTGAAAACTGGTTTTCTACCGCATCTTTTGTTTCTTTTCGGGCTTAATTCCTCTCCTGATTCAATTTTCTTTTTTATGCGTCGTACACTAGCTTCAGAAATCTTTAATCTTCGTGATATTTCCCGGTTTGTAAATGTTTTCGCATTCACAAGAGCCTTCACTTCAGCTTTTTTACGTGGTGAAATATCGCTTTTGTTACCCATTATGCAATTTTTTTTAAACCACTGCATACAAAATAAACTAATAACGTAATAACTGAGTAGTATAAATTTGTTAAACAAACAATCACAGCCATAAGCCATCCATAAGCCACAGAAACACGTCCGTACTTGTCGCAATTCCGATCGCGACTTATACAGGTTTGTACTTGTTTACGTTGATGTATCACTTTGTCAACACAGTGTTGCTATATGTTAAAAATAAATATAAATACGTAGTCTACAATAAATCTTGTAAATAAAAATCCATAATATTGAAGTTTAAATATAGGTACAATTAATGCATAAAAACTCTTAAGAAATATGAAATTATTAAAAAAATACAGTGCGTCTAATAATTTGGCCAGGGACTGTATATGTGTGAGCTGTTGCTGACAGCCTCGATGACCTTAGGATGTATAAATTACCAATAATAAGAAGGTACCTATTAAAGAAAAAACGAGTAGTAAAATAGTGAGTATGTAGATAGTTTACTATGGAAAATATTAAACTGTGTGTGATCAACCATCACTAAGAAGGATACTACAGAGGAAACACATACATTTTTATTCATAAAAACATTACAAAGAACAACAGATAATAAATTTAAATAAAAAACATTTAGAACAAAAACTCTTTACAAACTACACAACACTCCTTACTTTTTTTTCAAACTACACCTTCCATTTATAGACAAAATGGTTTACTAGGTACCTAAATAAGATTTTAAGTTTGGCTTTGACGAACTTGTTAGGTCGAATCCAGTGGTTTTGAAGTTGCAATTAATAGCCTCCTAGGAGTTACCTGAAAAGACAAGTACATACATAAGTAGGTAAGTAGGTATATGATTAATTCTTCGCATCATGATCTATAGAGCAAAGTTGTATTTGTCTGATTGTGAGAAACTGTGTAAGTACCTAATACAAATTGATTCTTACCTGCTTTCGCGGCGTATATGATATGATTCTTCAAGTTTTTTATTTCGCCCACCTGAAAAAAGAACGATTGTACGAGGTACCTCATTATTATTAATCGAGCGAAACGAGATCTTTAAATCAACTTCGACGTTGTATGTTTGTATGTTTGTCCTAGGATAACTTTCGTAACGTTGATCCGATTATCGTAAAATTTAATACATGTAGGTATTAATGGCACAGTTTTGGTGTGACTAAATGAGCTAAAAATGTTGGGGGGTTGTTGAGATATTGAGGTTCAAGAGGGGTAAAAAAAATGAAAATGAGGCTATCAGGTCAAATGTGACGTCAAATGAAAAGTAATCATTAGTACATTTAGACTCCGTTTTTATTTTTTGTAAATTATTATAGTTTTTGAGTTATTAGCCAGTATAAAAACTAAACTTTGACAAAATTCAACGTAATAAAGCTCATCCACATATAATCTAAAATTGGGTATCGCGCACCACACGCTTCACGCGATCGTTTCTACCCCATACTTGCAAGATGTGGAATGAGCTACCATCTGAGGTTGTCCCATTAGACTACGACGGTTTCTACAGGGTAGGGAACGCATCGACAATACCCCGGGTGTTGCCGGTGTCAATAGGCGACGGTGACCACTTACCATCAGGTGGGCCGTAAGCCTGTTTCCCCACAAATAACATAAAAATAAAAAACAAAATTCACAGGCAACACCAGTAACCCCATAAATTTCATTTGTTATGCGTGTAGCTTTAGTAACACAAATATATAGGCAAATGTCTGAAATCCAGAATAACTGCAATTTGTACCCCAAAAAAGACGAACCAATTATATGAGCTCCCGTTACCTGTAATTTGAATGAAACTGTGGGTCAAGTAATTTGGAAAATTTCGTAGCACTTTTTTATTAGTCAAAGATTAAAGCCGGCTTGCACAATGATCCCTAAACGTATTTAGGGACTAAACATGTTTAAATTTTACGTATTTGTATGATTTGACAACTCCTTAAATCATATTTAGCCACTAAATACGTTTGGGCATCGTTGCGCGAGTCCCCCAAAGAACATTTTTTTTTGTTTTGAGAGACTCGCGAGATCTCAGTTCAGGGCGAACTACTAGTTAAAAAATCTTCAAATTAGTAGGTAGGTAACTATTTAATCAGATAGTACCTATAGGGTTTAGGTACAGATTAAAAGTTGTCAAGTGATCTGTTTCATAAATGTGCACTCACGATGTAGAGACGACAATTTCATGGTCGATCAAATCAGAGAAGTCAGAACTTCCGATTGATATTCCACCTTCAGTTCTGACTTCGGCTCCGACACTTTTAAATCGGAAGTGAAAACATAGCCGATAGCGGCGATAGATTATTCGTTATGTTTTGTGCGGCGTTTCAATTAAAGTTATCTGTTTTTGATTTGGATAATGAAGCCAAAACCAAGTGTTTTATGGAACTGGTGGAGGTGGTGGAGGTATCATCACCACCACCTCCGACTCCGATTCCGACTGCGTCAAACCAAATTTAATAACTCCAACTCTGGCTTCGGTCCCGTTAAAACAACCTCCGTAACATCCCTATATAGTTATAATGATAGTCTCCAAGTTTAGTAAGAGTCAAATGTTACTGATTCGTAGCAGCGGATCGAGTAAGATGAATGAAAATAGCAAAATATTACTGCCACTAACTAAAAAATAACTACAAACTATTAGACCGCGTAATATACATAATGACAACAGGGTTAAAACAATGAACAGAAACATTATAACCGTAAATAAATCAATATAGTACTAACACACCTCGACGACATTGATGACGACTGTTGATAGGCGACCGAGATCTAGGATATTTCTATAACAGGAGAAAGAAATACTAAATATCGAGTTCAAAATGAAGAATATAGAAGAGAGATCATTAAACAGAACTTACAATAGCATGCGATACTGGATACAAGTGTGGAGAGTAGAATTTGGATGTAAACAGCTCGTTGTAATACCTTTGAGACTGAAAAAAATAAGATTTTTTGATAAAGAAGAAAGAAGAACAAAGACACCGGAATATTTCGAAGTAATGGAAAATGGTAAAGAGCATCGGCAGAAGGAGATCTCTAAATAATAATAAAAATAGGATCTAATTGGAATGGGATGGGCTGCATTCGACAAGTTAGACGACATCCTTAAGTCGCCTAAAATTCCACAGTGTCTGAAGACCCACTTATTCGACCAATGTGTTCTGCCCACCATGACCTACGGTGCCGAGACATAGACGCTCACGCAGGAGGCTGTATACAGGTTAAGAGTTGCACAAAGAGCCATGGAGCGTACCATGCTCGGCATCAGACTGTTAGATCGAGTTCCAAACGTCGAGATCCGACGTAGAGAACGAACGAAGGTTTATGATGTTGGGAGTCGAGTTACGGAGCTCAAATGGTCTTGGGCGGAACACTTGGCTAGACGTGGCAATGACAGATGGAGGAGGGCAGTGACTGAATGGTGGCCGAGGAGCGGGTATAGAATGGTAGGACGACCAGCAGCGAGATGGGTGGAGCGACAGCGACATCGTAAAGGTCGTGGGCCGTTAGTAGGTGAGACTAGCTATTACCCAATAATGGGTGAAGTCAGGCTGTGGATGATGATGATAGAAAATACTTACTTCTAAAAGATACCGTGATGGCGATAAAATATTTTGTATAGTGTTATGGAAATCTGAAAGAGGAATGCAAACAATAATTAGTGTTAAGCAATTTTCAATAACAATATTAGCTTCTTCTACGAGTACAAGTATTTTTTCTCCGGGTCTAAGTGATGTAGTTTGATGTTAGATTGAGATAGTAGCTACTTGTATCCACAATATTGGGTCATATTATCATGGATCTGGGCTTATATGTGATTATTAGATAATATTTACTCTCTAAAGGAGTTAAGTAGATAATATCGTATCGTTACCTCTAGGAATAATTTGAGCTCTACTCTTAAAGGTCACAAATCTCCCAACGTCAGCGGTTACTCCTCTATTCTTAAACGTTCTTTTCTCTCTCGTTTTCCCCATTACTATATCACCCTCTTTTTCCTCTAGTGCATTTTTTTTCTTATATTCTTTCTTCTCAATGATAGGGCTCCACCAATCATTAGTCAGAGTGCTCACATCGCAAACTCTAGCTGTATCAGTTAGGGTAGACTGATTGGATTTAGTCACCACTTTGACTTTAACTCTTTTGTTACTTTTCACTTTGCCTTCCATACTGGGCCTTGTTTCTGTGGAGTTAGCTCCGGTTTTGTTTATAATGTGGTAATCGACAGCTGCAAGATTGTATACAGTAGTGTCTGTTTTGTCACTTTTTTCTGAAGAAACTGTCTCAGAATCCCGGCTGATATCACTGTCTGATGCAGATTTAGGTATGTCATCTGCAATTTAATGATTAATACCTACAGTCGATTTTTTTATGTGCACAGGTAAAAATATTGTATTTGATCCAGCATCAGTGTTTGTTCTATATATCAATATCAAAAGTTGGTGGTTATTGATACTATGTTGTTCTTACCGTCATATTGATTCCAATATGTCCCAACATCCCTTGATGTTGTGTAGTACTGTGTAGCACAAGTGCACGTTGGATGTACAGCATCTACCTGAGCATCTGCAAAGATTACAATCGCTATCACTTCTGGTTCTTCAAAAATGATGAATCTTCTGATGCCCCTCAACAAACAGCGGGACTAAAATGGTAACGGGCTGGGCACGCCTGCCGCATTCCGAATGATCACTGGGAAAAATAATAACGGAGTGAGGTCCCAGCTATGGCAGACGAGATCGCGGTAGACCCAGAGTAGAGTTGAGGTGGCGATAGCGGCAGGGCGTAGCGGGGCGACCTGCGGGGCTATTTTAAAACGTCGGAAAGCTGACGGATCGGTCCGACAATAATTGACGCATTCGATTTCGAATTTGATCCAATTCAACTTGGGCAAATCGGCATTGTATGTATGTATGTATGTTTGTCCGATGATAACTTTCGAAGCGTTCATCCGATCATAGTAAAATTTGATATATAAGTAGGTAGTATTGAGACGATCCTGGTGTGACTAAATGAGATAAAAATGTTCAGGGGTTGTTGAGATATTGGGGTTCAAGAGGGGTAAAAAAATCAAAATGAGACTCTAGGTCAAATGGGACGACCAATGAAAGGTCTTTGTTAGTACATTTCGATCGCGTTTTGTTTTTAGTTCTATCTTTGAATCCGTATCGGAAACGTATCCGAGCTTTGTGGTCAATCTGAAATAGTTTAAAAATAGCGTTTTGGATTCAAAATTGTATCCGACAAAAACTGTCAGAAAGCTGTCCGACAGCTTTCCGACAGTTTTTGTCGGATTTTTTTTTCCGACGGTTTAAAATGGCCCCGCTAGAAAAACATGAGCACTAGACCGCAAAAAAATGAGCTAAGGATAGTTGAGCAGGCCTTTACCGAACGGGAGTCAATGCAGTCTAGTAGTCTGTGCTAGTAGATAATTATAACATTAATAAAAAAAACTGGGACCGACCACGACACTTTCTTGTTGGAAAATTTTGATTTCTTTTTGATTCTCCTTTTTGATCTGCTTGTACACCATCGTCATCATCATATATTTGGCAACCCCTGTGTGTATATAAATAAATAATTCAGGTGAAATTATGACTAAACACGATTAAACATTAATACTGAAAATATTCTCACCGAGATTGTATAACGCTTGGGAAAAGGGTTACATCCTTATCGTCTATAGAGAGCAAAAAAAAAATAATTTTAGTAATGATTAATTTATTCTACTTTTAATATAAAGAGAAAAGATTTGTCTGTTTGTATTGAATAGGCTTCGAAACGACTGGACCGATTTAAAAAATTCTTTCACTGTTGGGAAGCTACACTATCCCCGGGCGACATAGGTTACTTTTTACGCAACTGTGCAAAAGGAGGGTAATGTTTTTATTGGAAAACTACGCGTGCGAAGCTGCGGATTGCTCAACTAGTAGGCTATTAAAGCCTATAGGGGTTGTAAGAATTTAGATTTTATAGTGCCAATAACAAAAATCTAAAGTCTGTCTATCCATAAGATTCTGTAATTTCTCTAGAGACAGTAAAAGTATGTATTTTTATTTGATATTGATATAGTTTAGTCTTATCATTTAAAGTACTAGCTGACCATTCCGCAGCTTCGCACGCGTAGTTTATATAAAAAAGTAGCGTATGTTACTCCGGGTGAATGTAGTTTTCCGATTGTGAAAGAATTTTTGAAATCGGATCAGTAGGTTTTGAGTTTATTCAATACATTAAAAATACAAATCTTTCCTCTTTATAATATTAGTGTAGAGTATGTATGGATTTAAGTAGGTTTATTTATGTAGTATGTCCCTATATTATGCTATTTTTATTAGTCCTGTGCAAATTTTCATTAGTTTCCCTTTCCTGTGCACTACCTACACATCTTCATCTAGCATTATGTTCGCCTTTGTACTAGTTTTATAAGTGCAATAAAGTATTTTCAATCAATCAATCAATAAATTCTAGAAACCCTGTTTTCATTTACCTGTGTTTTTATAATTTTGAATTGCTTCTTGAGTCGCTGCAGAATCGGAGATCGTAAAAAGTGAAATGCACATATCTTTGAGAACCGAAAGAGGGCCCTTGAATCTGAAAACCACAATGAAATTATTTGAAGCCACATTTAAATACCTTTTCGTACCACTTGCTCAAAAAAGTGACATTCTATACCACAAAAAGCGAACATAACAATAGTCATTTTTAATGTGTTAAAAACAGGGAAAGAAAATTGTACTGAATTTCATTCATCCTCTAGGGGGAGAATGTGATTTAAATTTGGAATACTTACCGAAATTTATACTCAACTACACCTGTGTTTACACCATTGAGTTTGTATTTTATATACATTATACATCTTTTTGAAAAAGGAATACGCATTTATTATGCAGTTATGATTAATAATAAAATTACGAAAACCGGTACGAAAAAAGGTACGAAGGCCGTATGAGCTTGATGCCTTTGCTTTTCCGACAAAAAAATATTAGTCTAGGAATTTGCCGCGTTTTTGTTTTCTTCAAATACATAAACGTTAAGTTTATTTTAATTTATTATCTCATATAAAGTATTATGTATTTTCCTCGGTGATAAAGCTGTCTTAGTCTTGGGTGAACTTAAATCCCTCGCTACACTCAGGACTCATCTTAAATCCCTCGCTTCGCTCGTGATTTAAGTTTTTAACACCCTCGCTACGCTCGGGAGTAAACCTCGGGAGTCCTTCGTTACGCTCGCGATTTAAATCGTCACCCGCGACAAAAGACACTGCTTTATCCCCTTGGTTAATAATCTACTTTTCGTACCATTTGCGAAAAAAATAACACAATAATAATATGAGATAAGCATTTATTAAAAATAATGACAATTAAAAGTTAACATTCGAAACATTGGTCCAATTATTGATAGAGAGAGTTACATTTTTGTTTGGTACATTTATTGTTGATGAGTTGATTTGAGTATTAGATTTAATATCGTAACGTATTTTTAGAACATTAACTTATTTATAAAAATAAATTAAAATAAACTTAACGTTTATGTATTTGAAGAAAACAAAAACGCGGCAAATTCCTAGACTAATATTTTTTTGTCGGAAAAGCAAAGGCATCAAGCTCATACGGCCTCGTCGGTTTTCGTAATTTTATTTAATAATCATAACTGCATAATAAATGCGTATTCCTTTTTCAAAAAGATGTATAATGCTTTATATACAAACTCAATGGTGTAAACACAGATGTAGTTCAGTATAAATTCCGGTAAGTATTCCAAATTTAAATCACATTCTCCCCCTAGAGGATGAATGAAATTCAGTACAATTTTCTTTCCCTGTTTTTAACAGATTAAAAATGACTATTGTTATGTTCGCTTTTTGTGGCATAGAATGTCACTTTTTTGAGCAAGTGGTACGAAAATACCTTTAAGCTTACCCAAACCTAACATCCCAATAGATAGTTGCCTAAAAATATGTTAATTGATTGAGCGAAGCGAGATCTCCAAATCTACTTGGGCATGTATGTACGTTTGTTTGTCCGATGATATCTTTCGAAGCGTTGATCCGATGATAGAGAATTTTTTTAAATAGGTAGGTAGCATTGAGACAATTCTGGTGTGACCAATTAAGCTAAAAATGTTTGCGGGTTGTTGAGATATTGGGGTTCAAGAGGGGTAAAAAAATCAAAATGAGACTTTAGATCAAATGGGACGTCTAATGAAAGGTCTTTGTTAGTACATTTCGATCGCGTTTATATTTTTAGTTTAATCTTTGTAGTTTTTGAGTTATTAGCCATAGTAAAATCTGAACTTTGACGAAATTCACAGGGTGCACCAGTGACCCCACAGTGCTGAAATTTGGTATTCGTGTAGCTTTAGTGACACAAATATAGGAAATGGTCTAAAATCCAGAATAACTGATTTCTACCCCTTAAAAGATTAACCAATTAACATGAACTCCCGTTACTTGTAATTTGAATTAAACTGTAGGTCAAGTAAGGATAAAACTGTAGGATATAAGTATGTACGGGCTCGAGGAAGTGGGCACCACCGCCTTACCTTTATCTGCCGCCAAATAGCAGTACTTGTGCTGCTGTGTTCCGGTTAGATGGTAATGGTATGTTCCTGTAATTACTGGCACATAGGCATAACAGCTAAGTCCTATAGTATGGCAACGTATCCACATACAGATCAAGACAACATAATAGCTTGTTTTGAATTCTATGTGGATATCCATGGGCTGCAGTAGCCACTTAACATCTGGTGGACTGCATGCTCGTTTGCCATAATATATAAGTAATATAAAAAAAATGTATTTCGTGGCACTATTTTATTAGTCAAAGATTATGAATAACATATTTTTGTAATGTGGGAGACTCGCGAGATCTCAGTTCGGGGCGAACCACTATTGATAGAAGAATATTTTTTGTTGTCCCACAGGGCTCGATGTTTGTTCCTTTATTCTTTAATTTTTTATAAATGGAAAAAATACCTTTTCGTTTCCGACTTTTTCCTAGACGGATCTTCAAAAAACTCATTTGGTGTTTTCATGTCAATGTTGGTAATGTCGGTTTGAAGGGAGGCATCTGGAAAATAAATAAAACTGGTCAAGTACGAGTCGAACTCGTGCGCTGAGGGTTCCGTACCAACCTATTATACCGCCTATTATGGCGGTATAACAGGTTGGTACGGAAAATTGGTATCATTTTTATTGGTGGCTAAGTTTTAAGTGTGTGTGTTTGTGTGTGTGTGTTTGCTGTAATGGTTGAGTTATACATGTATGTATGGGGACACCCTTTAATTTTCAACTGTTTCTGAGGGTTCCGTACCAACCTATTATACCACGGAACGTTGGTACGAAAATTGGTATCATTTTTATTGGTGGCTAAGTTTTAAGTGTGTCTGTGTGTGTGTGTGTTTGCTGTAATGGTTGAGTTATACATGTATGTATGGGGACACCTTTTAATTTTCAACTGTTGTTATTTTTTAGAATTTTTCCTTTATTTGTGCTGCTACCTTGCTTTTTGGCAAATTTCGTGATTCTAGGTCAATTGGAACTACCATATAGATTTTCGACGCAACATCCCTATAGGGATACCTACCTATAGGGTACTTCCGGTTGACCTAGAATTGACAATTGTGGTTAAAAGCAAGCTCTTACAGCACAAGTAAAGGGAAAATTCCGAAAAATAAAATAGTTGATAATTAAGGTAAATTATGGTACTTACAAGTTTTCGCGAAAATCTAAATTTGCCCATATCTTTTTATCGTGATGACTCAAGACCTTGATGAGTTTAATTAAGATTACTGTAATGTTTATAAATACTTTTTTTATATAAAGTAATTCCGTTTTTGGCAGTATGATGAGCCTCAGAGTAGTTTGTACCTTTTTATTAGGGGCTGTGGATTTATGAAACAATTAAAATAAAATGAAAGTTGTACACACTTGTAACACAGTCGTTTTTTATGTGACTATTACTCCCTGAAATATCTGTAATGCTTGGTTTGACTTTGTTAACTTCGTTTCCAAAAAAGAGTGATTCTGAAGAGAATTTTAAATTCAGCTTTGGGATTTTAACCTGAAAATATTGTTTTTTATGTAATAAATTGCTTTCAAAATGGTAGGTATATTAATTTCTATTTTTACAGAACGCACATTGCTCACTTTAACTTCAGTTAGAATTTTTGGAGAACTTTCATCTCTTATTTTAACATCCATTTTGGGTTTCTTCCAATCTTGAGCGGCAAAAAAAGTGGATATTCTGTACTGCCGTTCATCTTCCCTGTTTTCAGTATGTTTATATGGACTTGCCTTAGATTTGTTGTGTTTCTTCTTAACTTTGTGTTTCTTTTCTTCTAAGATTACTCGTAAGTTTTCGTTTTTAGCGGTAAAATTCGAACATGATAACACATTAAAAATGTTATTCCAATATTTAGAACATTTGGTCTGCAATTTTCCTTTTCGTGAATTACTAGTTTTATTGCGAACACTTACTATGTCTCGTTTGGAGTCTTTATTATTTAATTTCGTAGTTTTATCTCCTTTGGAATTTTTATTCGAGGCATCCTTATCAGGATTGTTTGTATGGTCTTGACTTTTTTTCTTACAATCAAGTTTTTCGTTCTTTTGGTCATCTTTTTTAACATTCTGGGCCTCATCTTCTTTGTCATTGCAAGAACTTATAAGCGCTCGAAGTTTTTTCGGTTTATGTTTATTCCTACGGCTAGTAACTTTTCTGCTTCTTATTAATTTTGGTTGCTTAGAAGTGCTACCTTTCGTTATAATTAATGACATGCCATGTATGGTAATACTATAAAAACTAAAATAGATGAATGTATTGTAGTTTCTATAATTTGTAAGATTTACATTCAGTATTGATGATACCAATTTTTTAAGAGATATTTGATAAAAATTATCAATTATTTTTACTGGCGTGCATAAAATGCAATTTTTTGATTGAGTATTTGTTTTGGCAGCACTTGCAATAGTAATGTTTGAGTTGTCATTCTGATATTTTTTTATATTTGTTATTTCTCTATGCCGGCTTAATAATAAATGATACATTTCATTGTCACTACCACCAGTATATTCAGAATCATTGTCCGATTCATATTTTGTGGTACAAATGTCATGTTTTTTCTTGGCGTCGTATGCCTGAACAAACGCAAAAGTTAAATCAGTAACTATAATATAAAGTAGGCAGCTAGAGCTATGTACCTTCTCGTACCTACGTTCATTTAAAAACATTTAGAGACGTCACTGTATGAATTGTACTAACAGTATTCGTATTTCCTTCATTTTCATTTTCCTTGTTTTTCATGTTTAGATCACCACCATCTCTTTTTTTATCTCTCTCGTCATCTTCATCAGATGATCCCCTTAAATTATCAAATATCAGAATGTATCAACTATCATAAAATTTAACCAAAAATAATTATAAAGATTTAGGGCAGGCTATGTGGTTCGAACGCATCCTGAACGTTGGGCGAATCTGGTCACCCAGTGAATACCGAACGGGCGACGCAGCCGCGGTCGGCCCAGTAAAAGATGGAGAGACGACCTGGATGCATTCAAACCAGATTGGTCAGAATTGTCTATAGACCGCGATGGATAGAGGGAAGACGGGGAGACCTTTGTCCAGCAATGGGACAACGTAGGTTAGTAAAAAAAAGATTTTACTTTTCCAAGCTAGCGTCACTAAGATCACCATAGTCAGTAGGTGACAAACAAATTGTGCACATCTGTCCAATATCAGAAAAGCAGCTGATGCAGTATATTCCGGGGCATTTGGGCACTTCACATCTATAAAAAACAGTGACATAATAAAAAAGAGCTCAAAGAGTGACTTAGAATAAAAGATATGAAAATATTCAGAATGAATCATACCGGGTATGAGCGGTGTTCACATCTTGAGTATTTTCAGCAGCAGTACAAAGCAAACAACGAGCTTCTTCTAACTGTACTCCCAACAAACAACGGAGCCATTGAAATCTAGAAGGAAACAGTCAAACCTATTAATGATGATACCTCAACACTGGACAAAGATGAATTAAATTGCATAAGCTCTTACGGTATAAGATACTCAATCCATTGGCGGAAAGTCATATTAAATTCCGAAGAGTGTTTGTATTCACGGTGAAGTTTCCTCCTGGCAAATTTCATGAAGCTGCCTGTAATTTTGGAGAAAGTGTTATTGAAAATACTAAAGTATCGATTAAGATGAATAACAATAGTAATGCAAATGATTATGGCGGGTAATAATATAATTGATGCATCTGTAAGAGCAAAATATAACACTTACCTCGAGTTCTCAAAATATGATTGTAAAGCCACACAGCTCTGGTCTTGGCTCTTTCACGATTGTAGTGGCCCATGATCAGGTGACGCATTCGAAGACCATACGGCTCGAATAACGCAAATAACCATAGAAGAAGGATGAGGGTCCCTGAAATTGACGATATATAATTATAAAAAAGATTAGTAGAGTATTAGTATTCTTTCGCCGTGGGGGCTCCGTTATAGATTTTGGGCCCCTTCCTTATTTCCCGTGGATGTCGTAAAAGGCGACTAAGGGAATACACCAAGAGATGGACAGCAGCATCTACCTGTGTCTCTAGACCCATACTGCGATCACCAATCCACCTGCCAAGCGTGGTGATTATGGCAAATTCCCCCCATTGTATACTTACTTTGGGGGAGGCCCATGTCCTGCAGTGGACTTTTTTCGGGCTGTTATGATGATATTCTTAAACAAAATCAAAATGAATCGCTATAGAAAATTAGGACCATAGAAAGGCTTACCAATTTGAGCATATTTTTTAAAATCAGGTGGATGAGGGTTCGGCAGACATGAGTCTGTTGATGCGATCGATGACAGCAGTGGAATGTTTAGAGTATTGAGCAGTGATTGCAGTAGCCGAGAAACCAAACCATTTCCTGTAATATGCGCTCCACTGGATAATGGACCAGCTGAAAATGAGAAAGCTATAATTCTGGAAAGTAGTTACTAGAGAAATAAAAATCACACCTTTCGGAAGTACTAAATAAATTTTCAGGCATACTGAAAATACGAAAACAAATTCTCACGTTGTAAAGGCGACTGCAATGTCCCATGATGCCGTATAGTCATCAACACCCAATATAAGCTGTAGTCCGCCACGACATGGATCATTAGCTTAAACGTCGTGATCACCATAAATACTGCTGATCGATGCAAATAGATTTTCTCCGAAGAAACTAAGCGGAACGATGTGGTCTGAAAGTTTAATGGCATTAACAATCCATGTAATGAGTCCTCTCTACCCTAATGTATAATTATTAGCAAAAAATAACTAAACTTGACGACCTCCTTGGAACAGTGGGCGAATAGCTGGCTGGTACTCTTACACCTTTATTATGCGCACCGCCAAGGAGTGGAACGCCTTGCCTATGTATGTGTTTCCTGATAACTACAATCTAGGGGTCTTCAAGTCGCGAGTGAATAGGTTTCTTATAGGCAAGCGTGTACCATCGTAGACTGCGTCATCGCTTACCATCAGGCGAGACCGTGGTCAAACATTGGTCTATAATTTATAAAAAAAAACCGGTTGCGTGTTTGATTCCCGCTGCGGGACAAAATGAATGGTCTATGGTCCATGGTCTACAGATATTTGTTCTGGGTTTGAGTATTTTTCTATTTAATTTATGTATGTATTTACAAAAAAAAATCTATCAGTTAGCTGGTTCCCATAATACAAGCTTTGTTTAGTTTGGGTCTGGATGGTGCTATGAATGTGCAGCATTAGTCAATATTACCACAGACCAATATAATTTAAATTATATTACTATACTTTGATATTACTAGTCTCTGATATTACCTATTATGTGTTAGCACATAATAATATATCACATATCCAGGGTCGTGGTGGATGGCACAATCTTGGAGAGGCCTATTATACCCAACAATGGGTGAAGTCAGGCTGTGAATGATGATGATGATGTTAGCACTGACACATACAATCAAATTAACTCGGATAAAATGTAAGAAAATCTTACTGTAACGTATTTAGCACGCTCCCTCTTGCTCAAAGGCAGCACCGTCTCCCTGCCCTCTCGAAGTCTCTTCAAATCCAGCTCACGAAACTCCTTCGTTATGTAGCGGTTATCGAAGCGGGAGCGGGTCTCAAACATGTGTAGGTAGTATTTAGCCCTGAAGCAATGCCATTAATATTGTGGCCGTCAAAGTAGTGGTTACAAAAGATTCCATTCATTTTGGCTGACTCTTCACGGCCCAGTTCCTATTTTATACTTTGAAACCATTATTATTGTTAAAAAATTGTGTGTTGGCAAAGGTCTCCCTCCCCTCATTCCACTCGTCTCTGCTGTTCGCGAGTAAGGCCGTTTTTCCACCGCCACCGTCACCGGGTCGTCATTGAGAACGAGATGACAGCGCCGATATATCGCTAAATCGGCGCCGTCATCTCATTCTCAATGACGTCCCGGTGACGGTGGACAAACGGCCTAAGGATCAATCCTTAAGGTAGGAGCTTAGCTCATCTCGCCACCTTCGCCTGGGCCTTCCACGCGGGCGTTGTTTGGGGCCCATTCTGTGGTGGTCTTCGCCCACAATGGGTCTAACATGCCTCCGGCACACGTGTCCAGCCCAGTCCCACTTGAGATGTCCAGATTTTGGGGCGATGTCGACTACCTGTGTTTGAAACAATGCTTTTACCTAAAAATAATAAGCAGCAGAAACAAACTGGTGACGCAGGAGCTCCAAGACAGCCAGGTGAGAATCGGGTCTGCCCTGCTCCGGATTTCCGTGACGATGCCAGCTGCCACCTGGCTGGGGCTGCTGCTGTTGCCGACAAACGTGTACGAGTGGTGCGTGCGGATCTTTAGATAAAGGATCCTTGTGAGACGGCTGGTGAAGGTTTTTAACTCTGGAACAAGTCATTTTAGTGATATACCCTCATTGGCTGAGTGATGTGTGTGACGATACCGTAAAGATCAACCATAGATTATGTATGCATGTAGGTTAGGTTTGCAGTTTAGACCCATATACATTTTGTTAACTGTATTACCTACTGCTTCAGTTCTCAAACGATAAAAATAAATATCGTGTAGTTCCGATAAGTCAAAAAGCAAACCGACAATTCAAAAGGCGCCCCTGCGTGGGGTAGATTATTTCCTCATTTTACTTGACCATTAGATCCTTTGCATGGCTATATGTACGCGAAGCTGGTTACTGAAGCATGACTAAGAAAGAATCAGTAACACAAGTACAGTAGGTACAGGTGAAATTAGGTACGCGATCTAGGCCTAGGCCATGATTTCATTCATTCTCTTTCATTTGAAATCTGTGGGTCTTAAGCCGAAGTAAACCAAAGGAGAAAGAAAAATACTGCAAGACTACGAACTTCTCATAACGGTAGCGTAGAAAGTCTCTCCGGCAAAGTCAGCGGCCACGCAGAACTTCTCGTAATAATCAAGGTTCTTACACACAACCTTTGCCAGATTGGCGTTCTGGTACCGGTGTGTGTTATCGTGGTATCCTTGACTGTTGTCAGCCCTTTGGAAGATGGCTACGCAGCGATCGTAAGGACTTCCGAGCTGGTCATTACAGGAATCGGCTACAGATCCCAGCCAAGAGAAGCTGGATTGGATGAGGGATGCTGAAAATTAATTTTTATTTAGAATTTTCGTAATTTATAGTTTTACATTACTTAATGCTTGTCTAGAAGTGTAAATCAAATACACGTCTCCATCGGCCAATTCTACTAACCAACACTTAAGATCAATCTGTTGACTCTCAAGACAACCGATCTCAGTTTCAAGGTGATCAGCTTCATATTCTCCACCATCAGTTTGATGGAATGTTTTATAGAATTGTAAGGCTTCTTTATAGATTCATTCAACTCTCTGACGCTAGTTTTTATTTGTTCCTGGAAAGAGTAAGGAGTACATATTGCTGGTTAGGTACCTAACTACCTAATTAGAAAATAAAAGGGTCCTCATTATGAGACTCATAAAGACTCACCTGACTACAGGCCATGGACTCTGAAAGAACTTCCGAATTCTTCAGCGTATTAGTAGCTGGTCCAGTCAATAACAGAACTAGGGCATAGCAGGTTAATGTGTACCTTCCAGCCCGGGAAAATAGCTGGGGAATCAACAGGAATAGTAGACATCTGCAAATTAAGAAAAATGCGTACTAACCTAGAGTAGAATCTCAACACCTGTTACTTTTTCACAAGCGAACTGGGCCCATAACCTAAAAATATTATGCTTGGAAGATTATGAAAAATTACAAACCTCATCCTGTTACTAAAAGTGAGCCCCAATGTGACCACCACACCAAAAAGCGAACTCAGTACTGTAGCACTAACTATGGACAGTGACAGTTGGAATACAATGAATACAAAGCACAGGTACGTTAAGACCAAACCACCAATAAATCCAAAGAGACTTCGCAATAGAATGTGAGGAAATCTCATTTCAGCACGGAAGTTCATAAAGAAATTGGACACTGTAGAACCCTCTGGGTACCATTTACTGAACTTTCGTGATAGGCGCTTTTGGACGTCGTGGGTATAATGTCTCCATCTCTGAAGTAAGGTTTTCTCGGGAATATCCGCATTGGACATAATAATTGAATTAATTTTCTCGTTTTCATAGTTTTGTCGATGTTTTTCGATTGTACGCGCCTTCCAAAGAAGCGCGAAGTGTGCCATGTTTGTTCTTTCAGGCGCTATAGTAGTCTCTCACAATATTCGTTGTAGTTTCCAAAAAGGATCTTTTTAAACATTTTTGTTCGTAATTTTTTCATTTATGGATGCTGCATAAAACATACCTAAACAATTTGGCAGAAATTAACTGACAGCCTAGGTAGGTAGGTAGGTACATACCAGAAGTTACAAGTCTGACAGCATAGAGTAATACTACATACTGTCTGACAGAGTGCGATAACCATGTCAAGAAGGATACCTACCAAGGTGAAAAATACACGTAAAAAGAATTGTTTCAGTTTCGATCGACATGGAAAACCTAGTTTGGGTTCTAGGAATCTAGCCAGGCATGCCAAACTAATATCTAGCATCCGGTACGGTCTACTTATGAAGTAGGTAGCCTAGGTAGGTAAGTAGGTACCTAATTGATGAAAAAAAGCCTATATGGTACTTAGAATCTAGATAGCCCTTTTGTCGACAAAATGATTGAAACACCAAGTAGGTATTTGAGAAGTTCGTTGACTCATGAAATCGCCAATAAAAAAATTAAAATGAATTTGTCCGTAAGTACATTAAACTCTGTCATGTCCGCGAATGTGCGCAGACCGCAAACATGCGCAGAACACTGCATTGCTACAAATCTAACTTCACTCCTGTTCGGTTAACGTGAAAAAATTACCTTTTCGTGATTAACCTCTCAACATAATGCAGATTTTTTGCTAAATTATAACTTATCAGATAGTGGGAAGTTCAGTGACTATGTTGAGGTGATACAAGTGATTTATTACAGTAGGAACATCCCATTCAATAGACGTTTCTTGGAGACGTAAGTGAATCAAAGTTACTGAATGAATTTTCACGTTTCATTGATTAATTTTCAGTTAATCTGACGTTCTGACGTGCAAATTTTTCTTTTAGATAACTGTAAGTCGTAAGTTTTCGCAACAATTTGAAGATTCTGTGTTGTTGTAACATTTTCAGTAAAGAAAGCTTGGAAAATCCATTAGGAGATAGGTACCTACCTACTTTTATGTGTGCCTACCAAGACTCGTTAGAGAAGATAATAAAATGAAATTTACATAGCAGTAAAAGCAGTAACTAAGTTGTTACGCTTCATAAATCTATTCATGATGTTTTATCATGGAATACCTGCCTTTCAGTTTTAGTCTAATATTTTTTTTGCAAAACAGACAAGTCACGCTAAAAAATTGTTGAGTCAGCAGTTTTTTGGTAAATTAATTTTGTAGGTAGGTACGTCTAAACTAAGCTTTAGCGATGACATTGACACTTGAGAGTAATCGGTTATTGATTGTTGTTGGGTTTTGCTTGATTTCGATCACAAACAAACAACTACCAACCATACTTTACCAAACCAATAAAAACATTGATTATAGTTTTGATTGTTTGTTTATTTCATTCATATAATACGTTAATTACATTCAAATTAAACTGTTTTTTGTTTGTTTAGCTACTGAAATGATTAAAATGTTTTCAACTTCTAAACATTTTAAAACTCCTTCAGCTTCACTGTATTTTTTGTACTATTCCGGTATTTACCTAGGTAAGTTTTGCGTCGGTAAGTAGGTGGTACCTACCTACCTTCATAAGCACAATGTTATAAAAACTTTTTTGCTATTTATTTTGAGTTTATGTTTATTACTACATAGAATATTTTCCATAGAGTTTAATGGGTACCAGACACTGGCCACAATCTAGCTAACTATTTAGTAAAAAAATACTGTAGATTGATTTTCTGGTTAATAACACTATGTAGTAGGTATTACCACCTATAGATAATTAAAAATGTTTTGGGCATTCACCAGCACAGTTATAGCCATTCCACCAACCATTATGTTGTTGAGCCCGTTTGTCAGAACTAAACAATAATATTGACAGCTTTTTCTTAATATGTTTATTGAGAAAGGCCGAATAGGGCCAGGCACTGCTCAATCATGTCTTCATCTAGTCTTCTTTTTTCAAAGCAAAAACTTCATCATCAGAGCATGGACAACGAGCAGCCACATCAAGAGTTAGTGAAATGTGTGGTGGTGGGAGACACGGCAGTGGGCAAGACCAGGCTGATCTGTGCACGGGCGTGCAACAAGCATGTCTCTCTGTCCCAGCTAATGACCACACATGTGCCGACAGTCTGGGCTATTGATCAGTACAGGATTTATAAGGATGTGAGTGTTTTATTTATTTTAACTGAAAGATCTTCAAGATTCAACGATCTACAGATAGCCCCGCTGAATTGCAATGCTTTTAGATAGAAAGACAGAAAGACTATGAAATTATATTGACCATATTCATCATTATCATTATATCACCACAGGATATCCACTGCTAAACATGGCCTTCCCTTAGATTTGCAGAGATTGAAAGACATCCTAATAAAGATTGCTGGGAGTCGTTAGGTGCTGGCCATATTTACATATTGTTTTTCAAACATAGCAGATTAATAATTTTTTCTTGTAAATACATACCTACTCATAACACTATAGAAAAACAACCAGACCCGGAACAAATATCTGTAGATCATGCAAACATTTGTTCCGTGGTGGGAATCGAACCAGCAACCTCCTATGTCTCAGCCTGCTATTCAAACAGTGTGCCACGGAGGTCGTCAACTTGATAACTAGTTTCAAATTAAAATTCATTTATTTAGAACTAGTAGTACAAACAGATTACTGATAGCACGATGAAACTGCAAAAATTATAAAAAGTGTGGAGCATCTTCAACGCCCACCTCCTCAGACAACAAAGCAAAATACATCGTTCCGTCTAAACAATAATTTAGGTTTAAAACTAAGTAAAATAAGTAAATAAAAGCAAAGAAATTAAAGTTAAAGGAACAATTATATAAAGATACCTATAATATTAATGAACGGGTGAGTATGCGTGTGTGTTTATGTGTGTGTGTTTATGTGTGTGTGTGTGTGTGTATGTAGTGTGTGTTTGTTTGTGTGTGTAGTGTGTGTGTGCGTGGGGGTGTGTAGCATGCGTGAGCTATTATAATTAATGAAAATTTATGATTGTTTAGGGAGTTTCAGACAGATAACAAAAAGTCTTCTGTTTCTTTGTAGGAGAGGGATAGGAGCAGGGCCGGATTAACCCTATCGGGGCCCCTAGGCAATGCAATTCTCGGGGCCCCTTTGATTTACCCTGTTCTTACTTTTTAAAATATATTTTTTCTATTACAAAAGCAGGCCCGTAGCTAGAGTTGAATTTAAGGTAGGGCAGTGGTGATTACAGGTAGGGCTCACGAATCCGAAGACTAGCGCCGAGCGGCGCAAGCCGGGAAAAAAATTGTACTTTGAACGCTAACCAGAGTATGAAACTGAAGCAAGACTAGCGGCGAGCGTCGCGAGCCGCGAAAAACATAGTGTTTTGAACGCTAACCAGAGCACGAAACCGAAGCAAGACTAGCGGTGAGCGTCGCGAGCCGCGAAAAACATAGTGCTTTGAACGCTAACCAGAGCACCACAGACCAATATAATTTATATAGACTGACAGTCTCAAACAAGATAATGCAACTCGATATTTGATTACCTGCTAGGACGCGAGATGTCGCTAAGAGTTACAAATCGTTAAATATATGCCAACCTTTAGCTTACTACCGCTCCTAATGGTACGAAGAAAAATAGATGGCGCTATTTCCAATTACAAGTGCGCGATAATTTTATTGCGACGTTGTGACCTTTACGTTGTGCGAGGTTGCCGCTCTTCAGTTTCGTTAAAACTTTAGTCTCTAGCAATGTTTAGAGATTTGCGCACATCTTCTCAGAATTGCCAGAACATGAAAGTTTCCGTCAAAATAGGGATTTTTTAGGAAAGGCAAGGATAGATATCTTTTATTCATTACATACGTCTATGATCGTACCATTATCACTTAAATGCGGAAATACCTACATATTTGTAAAATAAGAGTACATACATATTTATAGTGATGTACAGATAAGTAGAACACTTTGAAAGAAAATAAAATTAAGTTGTAAGTACCGGGCAAATGCATACCTACTATAGTCTAACTTTTTATTAGCTGCAGTAAAATGACGTTTTGTGGGTTGCCGGTTTTTGAAGAAAAATAAATAGGGATGTAGCTAAATGAGTGAATCATAAATGAATAATCAGTTTGGTTTTTTTTTTGAGATTTAATATTAAGTTGTAATGTATTTTTTTAACCTATTATTATTACTATACTAGAGGATTGATCTTTTTTAGTGGAAGTATAGGGAGGTACATTCAAAATGAAACAAAAACGTCATAATAATGTTATTTAATTAATTTTTGTGAACTGAATCACATCCCTATTGAGATTAGGCTGGCAACATTATTTTACGGAATGACATTTAGAAACGTCATTTTACTGCAGCTAATAAAAAGTTAGACTATACAAGATAATACGTTCTATTAATTTGAACTGGAAACATAACTACTAAAATAATGAACTCAATACGTACACAATATCGTACCCTTATTGCAAAAACCAACTACATATCTGCATTTTTTACCAGAAATGAGTTAAGTACACCAATCGATTCGTCTCGTCGCGATAAAGCTACAGGTAAAACCCATTACCCGCTACGGCGCTTAGTTACAAAGATAGCCAAAGGAAAAAGCAACTAATCTGCAAGTATTATTAAATTATCTCCATAAAAAAAATAGTAGAATCATTTATTACTTAAAAATTTGTAAACGAATGGCACAATAACCATATGTTGTATTATAACAGGTTTTAGCTGTAGTTGCTTCATTTACAATATGAAGAAGAAGAAGTTGAAACGCAAATATTTACAAACGGGGTTGACTCTACGCAAAATGTACTCTCTCTATGTCGAAGATTGCAAAAACAAAAATATCGAACCTGCTTTATCAGAAATGACGTACCATAGAATTTTCTGTACAGAATTCAATTTAGGTTTTTTATGCCTAAAAAGAACCAGTGTCTTTTATGCACCAAATTTAAGCGTGCCAATAACGGAGAAAAATAAAATACAAAAATAATATGATGAACATGTGCAAAGGAAGGACAAGTGTAATCGAGAAAAAGAAAAAGACAAGGAAAGGGCGGAAAAAGAAGCAGATTTTTTAACAGTTTCATTTGATTTGCAAGCGATATTGCAAATCATAAGTACGGATGTTGGTCTTCTTTACTATACGAGAAAGTTGACTCTGTATAATATAATATAATTAAAATAATAATATAATAAAATAAAAAAATTAATTAAATTAATAAAAAAAAAATTACTTAATTTTAATTTAATTAATATAATATTATTAATTATCTCTATATAATTTAACAGTATACGAAAACGCTTTACCTAATGAAGCATACTGTTTTGTATGAAATGAGGTGCATGGAAAAAAAGGTAGTGTCGAAATTGGAACGATTTTACATCACTATTTAACTACATGTGTGCCGAAGGAGATAAAAGAAGTCAGCTTATTTTACGACACGTGCGGCGGCCAAAATCGTAATCAGTATATTGCCGCCATACTGTTATGGATCATGATGCAGGAGGACACAAACCTGGATATTATAGAACACAAGTTCCTCGAATCCGGTCACAGCTACATGGAAGCGGATTCAATGCACAGCGCTATAGAAACATCCAAAAAAAATTGTGACATTTATTGTATGTCTGACTGGATTAGGGTTTTTAAACATGCCAGGTGTAAAAAGGTTTATAACACGATGGTAAGAAAGTAACAAAGAATCCCTACCATGTTAAAGAATTTAAATTCAATGACTATAAAGACTTGAAAGCATTGGCAGAGACAGTAATCATAAATAGAAATATAAACACGGAGGGTGAAAAAGTGAACTGGCTCAAGATAAAACGAATGAAGTACCTGAAAGGAGACACTAAGATTTACTACAACTATGACATGTCTAATGAGTTCATGACATTGGATGTTACTGCATCAACAAAAACCGACAAGGTCAAAATTACGACAACTCCATCATCTTATCCAACTCATGGTTATGGGACCAGAAATAAACAGAGAACCAGTAACAAAGAACAAGAAGATGTTTCAGAATTATCTCTGCAGCCCACCAGTTCCAGAGTTATCTTTCCACCCCTACAACAACTGTACAGCAGACCTCTACCTATAACGGTAGCAAAAAAAAGAACCTGATAAATCTATGCACTAAAGGGGTAATACCGGAGGAATTTCATGGTTGGTTCCAATCTCTGGCTACTGAAGCTACCAGTGTCGATAGATTACCAGACGCAACACTCTCTGATACATCATCAGAAGAATGATTTTTAATTTTAATAATTATTATTAATGTTACTTGTACAACTTAATAAATTACATTAACAATTAGAGATTTTTATCAAATGTTTTCTTTTTCATTACTTAGTTGTACGTAAAAAAGATACTGTTTAACTCAGAATTTTGTTCAGATTAGAAAACAAACCTGCAGATAATAAATAAAGATCTAATATATATTCAGCCAAAACCAACTAACGATTTGCTTTTTATTTCAGCACTGGAAATAGCGGTACAAAATCGGTTTTTGTGTTGAAGGTTATTATAACTTAAAACAAGAGAATGAATTAAAACTACCCGTGTAGAGCTGCCAGAATAGTAATTTTGGAAATATGGTAGTTTCGCTACATTCAGGAAAAACCAACTAAATGAGCTCCTTACCGGTTATTTCCTGATTTTTCTATAAAATCTAAATAGTTTTCTTCAATTATTATACTATTTAATGAAACTAGAATAAATTCTTTATTATAAATAACCATTAATATATAAAATAAACGTTATTTTAATATATTTTTGTGTCGTCAAACTTTCAAGTGCTTATATCTCAAAAACATTTTTGTAAAATTTTGGTGCAGATAATTGGTTTTTGCAATAAGGGTACGATATGTACATACATTATGTACAACAAAATATCGACTAGTCGCGACTTTTGAAAAGTGAGGTTTGGCAACACAGCATGTAACAAAATTAGGTACAAAAAGCGTGACTTTGCTTGCTTCCCAGCTGTCAATGTCAGTCAGTTCACGGTTCTCTTTCGTTCCCTTTGTTTCGGACTTTGTGTTAATTTTGTGTTATACGCCATCTAGGTAAAAGCGATGTGCTACCTTCCCACGCCATCTGTGATTAAGCATATGAAAGTGGTAAATCATCACTATAAAATAAAATCGTTAAATCTTATTTTATGGACAATATTACATATTCTAAAAAAAATTTAAATAATTTGGTGTGTTTTCGTGTAAGTTTATTTTTATTTGTTGGGTGCAATGGCCGCTATGAAAGTTTCCAGGCTATGAGACAGCGCCATCTACAAATAATACGGGATTTTGAGCATTTTGCGGGCTACGATTTCTTATAAGGACATTGACAGTCTATTGATATTACTAGTCTCTGAGAGCACGAAACCGAAGCTAGACTAGCGGCGAGCGTTGCGAGCCGCTAAAAACATAGTGCTTTGAACGCTAACTTGAGAGCGAAATCAAAACAAGACTAGCTAGTAGTAATATTTTGTGAAGAAACAGTTTTACTATTTTATTTGATGGTATTTTTAACGTAGGGCATTGGCATTTTAAGGTAGGGCATTGTCCCACAATGCCCTACCTTAGCTACGGCCATGTACAAAAGTCGAGTCGATCAGATCGACTCCTGCTTTTTGCTTTCATTGAAATTATCATAATGAATATAGTTATAGATAAGTTATATGATCCAGGTCACATGATGGAGTAGGAAAGATAAATGAGACGTGACGCGGTTATTTTAAATTTAATCTTGTTAAATGCAATAAAATATTTTGTGTACAAACTGAAAGAAAATATTTTTGTGAAGTAGGTACAATAAGTGTAAATTGCAACTCTTCTAACATTTTTAGATACAAAATGTTTAAAACATCTTGGAAGTTGACCTTTGAGTAAAATATTTTTTCAATGGCAACATTACCGAATGTAAATAATGGGGAATGTCACGTTTTTTTTCTTAGAGTGTGGCCCACATCGACTAGACCCCCGTGGGCCCCTAGGCAGTGGCCTAATCCGCCTTATGGATAATCCGGCCCTGGATAGGAGCCATATAATTTCTTACATATAATTTTGCAATGATAATGTGTTAGAGCAGGGGTCGGCAACCTTTTGCTATAGCAGGGCCACATATGTTGACAGAGTATCAGTGCGGGCCGCACTTATTTTTATATGTTCGGACATGTATTTTTAATATTTAAAATGAAACGCATATGTATTCATACAATCATGTCTATTTAAATTGAATTACTATACTAACATTAAAGTAAGAACTAGTGAGATTTTTGCGGCTGCATTTGACTTCCGTGCCAAGTCAGTGTTTTCCTTAAATGCCGTTTTAAGTGTGCTATTACTTTGCAAATATACTATGTTCATTTGCAAATTGCTTGGTACATCATTAATATCAATTGAAAAAGGGTTCTGGAATATTTCCCTGTTAAGGGAGATCTTTTTAAAGTCGCTGAATCGTTTTACAAACTCAGTTTGTAGTTGTGTTAACACGTTTCTCATTGTAATATTTTGCCACCCAAAATGATCTCCAGCTTCTTCCACGGCTTGCTTGCAATTAGGAAAATGGTCAAGCTTTTTTCATCAATATGCTTGATAAACAGTTTCAGTTTCATCTCAAATGACGTTACATCTGAATACTTATCGCAAATCAATTTATTTTTTGCCTGTAAGCGTTTGTTGAGCTGATTCAGTTCCATAGTCAAATCAGTCAAAAAACCAAGATCGATAATCCACTGTTTGTTAGTAAGCTGTTCCACTGGCTTTCCTTTCATTTCCATAAAGTTGCCAATTTCTTTACTCAAATCAAAAAACCGTTCCAAATTGGCACCTCGACTGAGCCACCTCACTTCACAGTAGTAAACCACGTCACCATGATCAGCTTGCAGATCTTCCAAAAACTTTTGGAACTGACGGTGTGTGAGCCCATTTCTTCTTATAAAATTAACAGTGGATGTTACAGTATCCATTATTTCTTTCCAAGATATAACCTTGGAGCACAATGCCTCAATACAATAAAAATTCAATGGCACAGTAGATCCAGAATCTTTCACTTTGCTGATAATTTTCCCAACAACACCTTTGTTTTAACCGCTCATGTTCTTGCCTCCATCGGTAGTGACACATGTTAACTTTTCCCAGCTTAATTGCAATGAATCCAGAGCTTGTTGCAAATGGTGAAATAAATCTTCTCCCGTAGTTGTACCTTTCAAACTGCACAGTTTCACAAGCTCTCGTAAATACTAAAGTTTTCGTCAATGCCGCGTACAAATATGAGTAGCTGTGCTGTATCCGACACGTCTGTACTTTTATCCATCGCTAAAGAGAAGCAGTCAAAAGACTCCACCTTATCCCTGAGTTGTTCACATAAATTAGCACCCACGTCTTCGGTACGTCGGGTGCAAGTTCTGGCAGAGAGACTAAGACTTTCAACCATTTTTTTTCTGCCCTGGGCATATTTCTTCTGCGATAACACACTCTTTTACTAATTCACTCTGCTACCCTGTAGCTGGCACGAACATTCGATTCGCTATGGTCTGCCACAACCTTAACACGCCTGCGAACCCCGAGCGGAACTTCAATCGGCCGCGTCAAAAACTTCGGCCTGAATATCGCTATCCCTGTTTAGTGACGAAGTTTAGCCACGCAGAGCGACAGTGATAGCAATAGAACGATTCTAAATTTGATTAGATTTTGACCGTGTTCCGTAATACCAAAAATGATGACTGAAAACTTGTTGTATTTTTCTCATTGTGTTGTTATTCTGTAATTAGACAATATAATTATATAATTTATGTTCCCATGACTAGTATACGTAAGATGTTGTTGTTTTTAATACGAAACAATTAGGTTGAAAACAGGTCTTTTATGACGTAAAAACATGCAGAATGCGATACGCTTCTATTTCATTTTGGGTAAGTATTTTGATCTAATATATGGTTGGGAACCTAGATGATTACTATTAAAATAATACCTTATTAAGGTAGAAATATGCTCCAATTAGAAATGATCTTGGTAGTACGTGTTGTATGGGCGATTGTCCCTCTGGTGCCCCCTTAAATATGTTTTGTTGATTTTTTAATGACGATTTTAAAGTGGAAATTTTCCTTTTTCGTATTTCTCCTTCAAGACAGTCAAATGTAGCTTTGTGCTCAGTGTCGTAATGACGCTTCAGGTTATATTCCTTCACTACAGAAATACTCTTTTAAAAAATCAAGCATAACGGTTTTGCTTTAAACTCTATAAAAAGTATAATTCTGTCGATATTTGGCTAAAAACTCTTTTTTCTTCTTCTATCTTCCTTTTTATTAAAGCCATGTTTCTATAATTATTCAGTAACAATAATGAAGAAATTTTAATTCGGTGTAAAATTAAAAATAAATATGTTCGATTTGGCACCTAGAAACTCAACTCCCCATTAAAAAAATAATGAAAACATGACATAGCTATCTTAATGTCATTTCTAATATTATCCCCGTCCTTATAATATTTACCCATGAATACATAAACAAGCAGTAAACAAAATATAACAAATTGCCCGCGAGTGCATACAACGAACTTACCTCATACGTCGTGAGAAGCTATCAGCGAAGGGAAGAATAGGTGAAACGAAACGCGTAGCCGGCAACCAGATGAGACGTGATTTTCCGGTGAATTTCCACAACAGAATGAAGCGAGAGATTTTTTTTTTTTTTAAGAATTGACTTATCTCGCTGTTGGCCTCTGAGGCTGTTGCAGCTTAACCGAGCTTTTGGCGAGCGCAGAAGGCGCTCAGCCCTATAATTTTATTTTTTTGATGAGGCAACTAGCGCAAGGGCACCACTTAGGTACGAACCTCGGCTTGGGCTGTTGCCGGGACGGGGATAGGAGAGGAACGCCCGGGTACGTGCTTGTACCTCGTGTAGGCGGCGACTAAAGGGACTCGTCGACCTCGCCGGTGAGGTCGGTGTATTTATGGAGTGTTTGCTCTGTCTAATGTGGATGACTCACCAACACCAACACTATATATATTTTTCTTACGGACCTCAGGCTTGCGGGCCGCAGCGAGATAGTCCACAGGCTGCCGGTTGCCGACCCTTGTGTTAGAGGGTAGATATCAAGATTGCTAACTTGTTTTGTTCTTAGGTGCTGGAGAGATCTTGGGAGGTTGTTGATGGAGTGAATGTTTCACTTCGTCTCTGGGACACCTTTGGAGATCATGAGAAGGACCGAAGATTTGCGTATGGAAGGTAAGCAAGCTTTAGTAACCTCCACAAATAGCCCCAAACTAAGCAAAGCTTGTACTATGGGAACCAGGTAACTGGTATACCTTTATACATTTTTTTTTTGTAAATTCTTACTTATAATATACATATAGAAAAATACCAGACCTGGAACAAATATCTATAGGCCAAGCAAAAAGAAACAATAAAAAAAAATAAACAAAGCAAAACGTACAATAGGCGGTCTTATCGTTTAGAAGTGATTTCTTCCAGACAACCTTTGGGTGGGAGGTGTAACATTAACAAAACAAAACCAAAATTTAAGAAATTACTTGTGAAATCTTTGTGTGTGTTTGGATAAATTCTTATTGTAAAGATATTTTAGAAGTTGAAATGAAAATAGTTATACTTACATGATTTTCTTTTTATTAATTCTAGATTTTTATATTTTATGAGGGTAGGCAAGTAAGTAGAAGTTGTATATAAAATGGTTTCAATTATTTTAGGTCTGATGTGGTGCTTTTGTGTTTCTCCATCACAAACCCAATATCCCTCAGAAACTGTGGAGCTATGTGGTATCCAGAAATCAGGTAAGAAAATCTATCCTAGTCTAGAACAGATTACTTAATACTTCTACAGGCGAAGTGGCTTGCCCGCACTCGGTTTGTATGTGTGCGAATATACTGTATAGTAAACTCTAATATAGTAATTATAATATAGTAAGTTGCCGTGGGACGTCGGCAGTAGAATGTTGCCCCTCCGCTCTTGCCCGTGGATGCAGTAGGAATTTGCTAAGGGATCCGAAAGATGGGCAGCAGCATCTTTTCGTGTTTTCAACACCTTATACTGCGCTCGCCTGCCAAGCCTGCCGCCTGCCAAGCGTGGCGAGTATGGCAACAACCCCCTCATGACAGATTTGCAACATAAAACCAGGCCCCGAGTCCCCGGCGGCCCCGCTAATCCTGGCTACGGTAGCAGTCACGGTAACGGCGGGGCCAGGGGTGTTAAGAATCCCCGGGAGACGATCGGCTACCAAACCCTACGACGACCACTGGCCCTGGTAACACACAACATCCGCACTTTGAGGACAGATGAAAAGACTGTTGAGCTGGAAGAAGAAATTAGTAGATTACACTGGGACATTTTGGGGTTATCAGAAGTCTGTAGAGAGGGCGAGGACACGATATACATCAAGTCTGGTAACCTACTATACTACCGGGAGGGCGACCAACAGTCCCAATGTGGTGTTGGGTTTCTCTTTCACAAGTCACTCATCAACAACATTATCACCATCGACAGTGTGTCGAGCAGGGTCGCGTACCTGACACTCGCGAGCGAATACCTGACTGAGCGAATATCGCTTAGATATTCGCTGAAGGTCGTTCAGGTATATGCGCCGACCTCTTCACACACAGATGAAGAAGTTGAGTCTATGTATGAGGACATCAGCAGAGCCATACATACGAACAAAACTCACTTTATTGTTGTTATGGGAGACTTCAATGCAAATCTAGACATGAGAAGCGATGATGAGTTGAGAGTGGGGCAATTTGGATATGGGCAACGGAACCCCAGGGGACAGAGGCTGGCCGATTTTCTGAAGAAAGAAGGACTCTATGATGAATTCTTTTTTCCAGAAGCCGCCTAACAGGAAATGGACCTGGATGAGTCCCAACGGTTCCACGAGAAATGAGATTGATTTCATCTTGACCAACAAGAAACGAATATTCAATGATGTCTCTGTGATTCACAGGGTGAAAACCGGCAGTGATCACCTAATTGTTAGAGCCACATTGAATATGAACGTTAAACTTGAAAGGTCCCGTTTGATGCAGTCTACGCTCCGACCTACTCGCGCACATATCCAAAACCTCGAGAGCTTTCAACTCGAACTTGCAAATCGCTTGACTGTCTAGAAGTAGATGCATCAGTGGACGAGATCAATAACAGGTTCGTAGAAACCGTCCATACGGTAGGGTCCCAGTTCTTTAAGACCCCCCGTACCAATAGACCTCAGAAACTCTCTTATGACACCCTTAACCTCATGGCTGAACGACGTTCTTTGCGACTGCAGTCTCCCGATGATGCTCAGTCACATAGGCAGCTCAATAGAAAGATTTGGAAATCCTTTCGGCACGATATTCGTACCTTTAATACATCTCGTATTAAAGATACGATAGAGCGGAATAAATGATCCAAAGTGTTCGCGAAAGATAATTCTATTGGGCAGAGCTGCATGACGAAGCTGAAGAGGGAAGATGGCAGCATAACGTCAAGTAAAGTGGAAGTGTTAAGGGAAGTCGAAAGGTTCTATGGACGGCTCTACGATTCGGTCACTAAACCTGTTTGCAGTGCGGCCAACGACCCAAGAGCTAAACTGACCCGACATTATACCGAAGATATTCCGGACATCAGCCTGTATGAGATCAGGATAGCCTTGAAGCAGCTTAAGAACGACAAGGCGCCGGGTAAGGACGGAATCACTTCAGAGCTTCTGAAAGCGGGTGTATCACCGGTACTTAAAGTCCTTCAGAAGCTCTTTAATTCCGCCTTGCTTGAAGGTACGACGCCAAAAGCATGGAACGAGGGCGTGGTGGTTCTGTTCTTGAAGAAAGGTGACAACACGCTTTTGAGCCATTTTTATAAGCTGTTTTCAAGGGTCATCGCGAACCGACTCGAACGCAGGCTTGATGACTTCCAGCCTCCCGAAC
This sequence comes from Philereme vetulata, assembly GCA_918857605.2. Lineage (NCBI taxonomy): Eukaryota > Metazoa > Arthropoda > Insecta > Lepidoptera > Geometridae > Philereme > Philereme vetulata. The sequence continues at coordinate 3,123,420 of OU975452.1, read as the reverse complement.
AAGCCGGGTTCCGTAAAGGCTACAGTACCATAGACCACCTACATACGCTGCGGCAAGTCATACATAAGACCGAAGAGTATAACTTGCCGCTATGTCTCGCGTTTGTGGACTATGAGAAAGCCTTCGATTCGATCGAAACATGGGCAGTGCTTGAGTCTCTCCAACGATGCCGTATTGACTATCGGTACATCGAAGTGTTGAAGTGTTTGTATAAAAACGCCACTATGTCAGTCCGAGTACACGAACAGAGCTGGAAGGCGATTCCCTTAAAAAGAGGCGTAAGACAGGGAGATGTCATCTCTCCGAAACTGTTTACGACCGCATTGGAAGATGCCTTCAAGCTTCTGGAATGGAAAGGACTGGGCATCATTATTAACGGTGAATACATCACTCACCTTCGGTTTGCCGACGATATTGTGGCAAAGTCGATGGAAGAGCTCAGCACGATGCTCGAAGGCCTCAATCGAGTCTCCCAACGGGTAGGACTTAAAATGAACATGGACAAGACGAAAATCATGTCGAATGTCCATGTCGTCCCTGCCCCAGTTATGGTTGAGAACTCGGTTCTTGAAGTTGTCGACGCGTATGTATACCTAGGACAAACAGTCCAATTAGGTAGGTCCAACTTCGAGAAAGAGGTCAATCGTCGAATCCAACTCGGATGGGCAGCGTTTGGGAAACTTCGCAACGTCTTTTCGTCCAACATACCTCAGTGCCTTAAGACGAAAGGCTTCAGTCAGTGTGTGTTACCAGTGATGACATATGGAACCGAAACGTGGTCCTTCACTATTGGCCTTATGAATAAGCTCAACGAGCTATGGAGAGGGCTATGCTCGGGTTTTCTCTACGGGATCGAATCAGAAATGAGGAGATACGTAGAACTCAAATCACCGACATAGCCCGACGGATTAGCACGTTGAAGTGGCAATGGGCAGGCCATATAGCGCGCAGAACAGATGGCCGATGGGGCCGGAAAATTCTCGAATAGAGGCTACGAACCGGCAGGCGCAGCGTAGGACGTCCACCTACATGATGGGCAGACGACTTGGTAAGAACCGCAGGTCGGCGCTGGATGCAGGCCGCTTCCAACCGCAGTTCCTGGAGATCAATGAGGGAGGGCTTTGTCCAGCAGTGGACGTCCTACGGCTGATATGATGATGATGATAGTAAGTCTTGCGGAGAGGAGCTATACAACAAAGGTCTATAGACAAGGTGCAAGTATCATCCTTAATTTAGGTCAATATACATTTTATAACATATTTTCACTTTTATGTGATATTTTTATTGTATTTTAACTTTAATTTTTGTGTGTGAATAAATGGAGCTTGTGTCTAAAATAAAGAGATATTTATATTAACATTCTGGGGGGCTTTCTTTCGAAATATAGATATTTCGGTTTTTATGCCTGGAATTAATGCCCCATAATTAAATGCCTGGAATGGCTCCAATCACTGTCCTACAATGAAACGGAAGAACTCATAGTTGTCTCTAAGTAGCCCACACACACATTCATACACACATACTTACACACGCACTCACACACACACACACACCCAAATACACCCTCGTGCATACACGCACGCATATATACACAACACGCGCACACACACTTACAAGCACAGACTAATTAATATATACATACACGTACATTTTGTATGTGTAACTAATGTACCTTGATTGGGACCTACAGTAATATTTCCTGGAGGAGGGCGTTGATGTCTGCGACACAGTTTAATACTTCTGCAGATATCAGTTTTTCACATCATTTGTACCATTGTTTATGTTCCAAATAAAGAATTTATGATTATGATTTATGAAGCTCACGGGCCTAAACCATGTTGAGATTGAACGCGAATCATGTTGTGATTGAACGCGAATCATGTTGAGATTGAACGCGAATCATGTTAAGATTGAACGCGTATCATGTTGAGATTGAACGCGAATCATGTTGAGATTTAACGCGGATCATGTTGAGATTGGACGTGAATCATGTTGAGATTGAACGCGAATCACGTTGAGATTGAACGCGAATCATGTTGAGATTTAACGTGGATCATGTTATGATTGAACGCGAATCATGTTAAGATTGAACGCGAATCATGATGAGATTGAACACTTGTGTCATTTTGTAGAAGTTTTGATCATCATTATTATTATTAAAATATGTGCAACGTTCAAGACATGACTGTGCGTCCAATTAAGACTTTGCTATTTCAGTGACCTTGCTATTTCCAGACCGGATAAAAAGATTAGGTTTTTTTTATGCATTTTGTCATATATTAATATATTATGTATTTTAGGCGGTTCTGCCCCAACACCCCAATTCTACTGGTTGGCTGTAAGAATGATCTTCGCTACATGTACAGAGATGAGACCTATCTTAACTACTGTAAGGACCGCAGCCCTTTTATTAGGTAAGTCATTTATTTTTAACACCAGACGCTAAGACATCTAAAATTTATAAGAGATTATAATATTTTCAATACATGTCATAATATACATATTTGGAATAAGAAGTAACTTTTTAACAAAAATAATTATAACCGACCTCAGATAACAGTTAAAACCAAACTACTGAACCGTTTTGATGCAATTTCTATGTGACCAACCTGAATGTATGTCCTTACAAAAAATATATAATACATTATGCGTCCCTATAATATATGAGGGTTGCCCTCGATTTTTTTGGAATCCCATCATCAGATCCTGACTTGGTGCCAATGGGACCACCTGGAAAGTGTACCCTTTTAAACAAAAAAATAATTTCGCGTTCGGTCCAGGCGTCTTCGAGTAATCGCGTAAAACCACCATCATCATCATCCACAGCCTGACTTCACCCATTGTTGGGTATAGGCCTCCCAAAGTTTGTGCTATCCACCACGATCCTGCGCTAGTCTCACCCGCTGACGGCCCACGACCTTTACGATGTCGTCCACCCATCTCGCAGCTGGTCGTCCTACCCTTCTATACCCGTTCATGGTTGGGATTCGAGTTATGGAGTTCAAATGGTTTTGGGCGGGGCACTTGGCTAGACGTGGTGATGACAGATGGAGCAGGACAGTGACTGAATGGTGGCCGAGGAGCGCGTTAAATACATACAAAAAAAAACATACAGTCTAATTGAGAACCTCCTCCTATTTTTGAAGTCTGTTAAATAGGTACATCAGGGTCAAGTAAATTAAACAATTCAAATTATTATTAGGCACATGAGTCAAATATTTAAACATTGTTTACTCATGTTTGTTTAGTCATACTCGTAATAAAATTATATAAGCAATGAAAGGATATATCTCTCAGATTGGTCCCATTGAAATTTCATCAAAATCAGTTCAGTAGTTTGGTTTGTAAATCAAAATAACTGGAAAAAATGTTTCATCCAAACGAAATCGCGTATTTTGCTTTCCTGTGACTTTTCATCTGAAGTCAGTTAAAAGTATAACCGTGTATAAAAAAAGGAGGAGGTTCTCAATTCAACTGTTACCTCAGAACTTTGGACTGGGTGAACCGATTTGGTTTGAAAGCTGGTGGTCCCCGTGTGATCTCATTTCGTCCAGTTCTGACAATGACATCCATGAGAAAACCATAGTAGTCTTAAATTTGTTTAATTTTTATGTTATGTTATGTTTGTTAGTTCAGAACTCCGTTATATATCAACCGATGTGGAAAATTAGTTTTTTATTTGAAAGGATATATACTTTTAGATTTATCCCATGGATGTTTCATAAATAATCGGTTCAGTAGTTTGGTTTTTACTGTTATCTGAAGTCGGTTATATTTTTGTTAAAAAGTTACTTGTTTGTTAAAAAGATACAAATGAGGAGGTTTTGGCCATGTTTTTATAACTGCTAACAGATGGCGTTGCTCTGTCATGCTCTGATTGACAAAGAAAAGTGAATTGTCAATGTTAATTGCCGTGTCAACATTATTCTCCGAAAGGAAAGTAATAACAACTGTTCCGGCTTGATGTCGCACTGGCCATACTGCCGGGTGCTGAACTACAGCACAGCTGTCACTTTGTTTCAAACGTCAATGTCAGTGTGCATGCTAATCAGATATTCTCATAACCGCAAAAGAATTCACTGTTTTTTCACCACGCGACGCGGTCAACATTGTAATTTCATTACACAATGATGCAGACAAAACGTTTTTATTTTGGAGTCAGATAACCATTCATATCCCCATGAGGAACAACTAAGACCAGCGTCACGCCAAGACGCGGCCGCTTACACCGCGCCGCAAAATAAGCCAACTAAAAGCTCTGAAGAGCCACCTGCCACAAGCCAGGAAAACCACAAAGAGCTGAGCCCAGAGACCCGGAGATAGTAGTCACCGCGAGTTGAAGCCGATGGGCTACTCACCTGAGGCCTTACCTGCAGCTCAGACGCAATAGCTGTGCGTCCACCACGCACACTACTACGCGATCGAGCCAAGGGCGGATCCAGCTTTGGTGCCAGGGGGGGTCACATAGTCGTGATCAAGTCACAAGAAGTTATTATTTAATTTTTATAATCATAGATACAAGTAAAAAGTAGGTATTTTATTAATGTACTTACATACTGTACCTACTTAAAAATACCTATATTTAAATAGCAAAATCAATTTTTCAAATCAAAATCTATTAAATTAATTAAATATTGAATGTACTTACATAAAATCTATATTGTGTCAAAAAAGTATATAAAAACATTATGTTTATATGTAAATTTTAATTAGTGGTCCACCTAGGTCCTGGACCCAGCCCAGGGGGGGGGGGTCATGCCCCCCTTGACTCTCCCCCTGGATCCGTCCTTGGATCGAGCCTGTAGATGAGGATTGATTATTCTCCGAGGAACTTGTAATAAAAAAACAAACATATGTGTTTGTTTATCTGACGAAGTGAGACTGTTTAAGAGACATTTTGATATTGTGTGTTTTAGATTTATGCATATCACACTAATATTAGCGCGAAAGTTTGGATGTTTGTTTATTTGTATGTTTGTTACTCAATCACATTGTAACGGCTGAAGCGATTGCTATTAAATTTTGTGTATAGATAGATGCATTATAACATAAGCTACGAAGTAGGTTTGCGTAGCCGCGGGCGAAAGCTAGTTAACTATATTTAATATTAATTGTCATGTGATAAATTATAATCCTGTCCACACAAAGGTTGTCGGGAAGAGATTTTAGCGATAAGATCGGCCATTGTACTAAATCTATTTGTAAAAATTATGTTATGTATTTTACTTTGGTGTACAATAAGGAGTTATCTTATCTTATCTTATATTTATTGGCGTTGCATCTCCAGAAAGCGCCATCTATTACGCCAGTTGGAGCTAAATATTTTTCTTTTTAAATCGTCAATGAAAAGCCGTCATTGTGTAATTCAGGGCGCCCAGAAAAAGCGACCTGGTGATGCCGGACCAGGGGCGCGCGCTGGCGCACGAGTTCGGCATCTACTACTACGAGACGTCCGTCTTCACGTACTACGGAGTCAACGAGGTGTTCGAAAACGCTATCCGAGCTGCTCTCATTGGTATGTGCCGCTTACGGTTCCGTACTCAGATTGCATGCAGAACCCTTGAGGGGTCGTGTGTGTCACGGTCACCGCATTTACGACATCTAGGCGATCAACACACTGGCACGCGCCACGCTGCATGTTGCGTGAATGCGTGTTCTAACGTTGCTTGTAAGTATCTCCGTTTGTATACAAAACATGCACAGTCCAACACACAAAAAAATGCATCCACGCGCGTTATATATGTGTTCATTGGGAATGTTACGATTACTGAATAAATATTTAGGCTACCGGTTTTAAATCTCTAAAATCAGTTAATTCAGCATATGTGTTTTATATTAATGTCGTGAATGCGGTGACAGACTGTATAACAGTAAAATGCTACACAGGGCAAGTCAAAACACAATACAATATAGAAAAACATCTGAGTTAGAAATAATTCATAAAAATGTTAATTAATCACTTGAAGTTTTTTCGGCCACGTTTTTACCCCCTCACCCCCCATTGATACGTGGTGATGTTTCAGACTACCCCACCCCCGACACCCACGGAATAGTACGAAAAATATACACGTGATTGTCACAACCCCCCCCCCCCCCCCCCCCCCCCCATCGTGATCAATCGTGATGTTATTCTAACTCCCTCCTCCCTGTTCGAACCTCACGACATTAAAGCTGAAAGATTTGTTTGTATTTAATAGGGTCCGAAACTACTGGACCGATTTTAAAAATTCTTTCTCTGTTGGGAAGCTATACTATCCCCGGGTGACATAGGCTACTTTTTACCTAATTGCGCAGAAGGAGGGTAATGTTTTTATTGAAAAACTACACATGCGAAGCTGCGGATTGGTCAGCTAGTAGTATATAAAATGATAGTCGCTTCCGCTGTCTGTTCGCTTAGATCTTTTAAACTACTCAACGGATTTCAATGCAGTTTTCAGCAATAGATAGAGTGATTCAAGAGGAAGTGTGACATGTATAATACATACATATTATAGTACAGAAAAGCCGAAAAATATATTATTGTGCGCTTAAATCGCAAACGCTGGCTAAACCTTACGAGATAGATCAAATTCATGTACTACGGAATGGTCTTAAAAATATCGATTACCTGACTGCGCAGGAAGGTGATGTTTTACGAAAAAACGTGTTCAAAGCCGCGGGCAGGTCAGCTAGTAAACTATAAAGAAAATTGGGTGGTAACGATTTTTTAAACAGGTGTTCAATCTTTTTTGTGGTAATGCCCTTATGATTTATAGATATATAAATGTGTTTATTTATTTTTATTTTGAAGTTCAAAACGGTGAAGAAAAACATTGCGAGAAAATTGCTGGACATTTCACACAGCGCTATCTAGCCCCAAACTAAGCAAAGCTTGTACTATGGGAACCAGATAACTGATAAAATACTTATATACATTTTTTTTTGTAAATACATATGTACTTATAATATATAGAGAAACAACCAGACCCGGAACAAATATCTGTAGATCATGCAAACATCTGTCCCGCGGCGGGAATCGAACCCGCTACCTCCTGCGTCTCAGCCGGATATTCGCCCACTGCACCACGGAGGTCGTCAAATTGGCATGTCAACCAATAGTTAAGGCATGCATCATCGATTAGTATTCTAATTCCTCTTATAAATCCTCTTGGCCACCAGTGGTGTCATAAAGGACTTTTACCTTCATGGCACCAGTGGTGGCTTACAGGATTTTGTGTTCCTTTATGCCACAACTTTTAATTAAGATTTCAGATAGTCCTCATTACTAGTAAACTATTACTTAATTAAATATAAAAAAAACCGGCGAGTCGGACTCGCGCACGAAGGGCTCCGTACCATCTATACTAATATTATTAAGAGGAAAGATTTGTTTGTTTGTATTGAACAGGGCCCCGACACTACTGGACCGATTTAAAAAAATCATCACTGTTGGGAAGCTACACTATCCCCGGGTGACAAAGGCTACTTTTTATCCAACTGCGCAGGAGGGTAATGTTTTTATTGAAAAAACTACGCGTGCGAAACTGCGGATTGGTCAGCTAGTTATCTATAAAAACGAGCGAAAAATCACGTTTGTTGTATGGGAGTCACCCCTGAAATATCTGAACTGAGGAATCCGGGGATGCCCATCCATGGGGATATATTATTATTTATTTTGAAGTATTACCTATCCGATCAAAAATTACGAACAAACATACAGTCGGAATTCCGTTTCGATTTTCGAATGCAATGTCGAATCGAAACTTCGAAGGCAGCAAATCCTATCTCGCACATAATTTTTATTTAAAGTTGGTTGTTGAATAACAGTGATGTTGTTTTAACAGCGCGGCGCCAGCAGAGGTTTTGGATGACCAATCTCAAGCGTGTGCAACGACCCTTATTGCAGGTATGTTATTTTCCTAACCTCTACTGTCCCACTGCTGGGCAAAGGACTCCGCGTTCTTCCCACATGTCTCGGTCGTGTCAAACTCTACTTAAGGTGGTTTGATTCTTATACACACGTTCAGCGCAGTGGCGTAGCGTGGATGTCTGCCGCCCAGGGCGGAAGAAAATTTTGCCGCCGTCTTATGCAGATAAGATAAGATAACTCTTTATTGTACACCAAAATAAAATACAGAACATAATTCTTACAAATAGAATATCTTCTTTTTCAATTACATAGACTATATTAATACAGTAATTCTAAAGGGCTTTTCGGCAAGAACAGGCATCATTATTGCGTATTGTACAGGTTACAAACAAAACGGCCATATAATTATGTGTTTTATAATATAATAATCACATATAAAAAAGTTCTTACATGTGTGCCACTTACATTGGTATAACAGGTATAGAACACTTATGATATACCTTATGATACCTTGACGATCTTCAAAATTAAGTTAGTAGCGAATTGAATATAAAACGCAAATTGACTTTCCATTAGAACTACGACGATACTGTTAACATTTATATTTTTATTTAAAGTTAATGTACTTATAAGAATTGAAAACAAACCTTGTCTTTACCTAAAACTTTAATCGTCTACTTTTTTTAAAGAGCAAAGTCTTTTATTGCACTATCAATGTCTATAGCATCACACACCTCTTACTCAATAGACAGGGCCCTTACCCTTGAATCTAATATTGTTTATGCGACAAAAATATGAAATGTTTCAAATATTTACAAGATATTCTTATTATTTATTGTAAAATTTTGCCGCCCCCTAAAAGTGCCGTCCGGGGCGGTCCGCCCCTGCCGCCCCTACTACGCTACGCCACTGGTTCAGCGGAGATTCACTAGATGAAATGCACAGCAGAAATATCTAAACAGTCATCAGTCATGGTTTGTATGACTTTTGAGTTAGTGATCTGTAGAAGGTGCTAGATATAATGTTGGATAATTATAATGTTTTTTTTTAGTTTCCTAACCTATCTTGTCCCACTGCTGGGCAAATGTCTCCCCCAAGTCCCTCCAAGTATCCCTATCTGTCGATATCTCCCACCATCCTCTTTAGAAGATGTCGAAATCGTCCCGCCAACGCTTTCTCGGCCGACCCCGACGTCGCCTTCCGGCTTCAAGCGTCCATGGTGTTGCAATATGGGCCCATTTCTCTGAGTGCATTCGGGCAACGTGGCCCGCCCATTCCCACTTAAGTCCAGCTTAACTTTTAATTATAATGTAAATATTTTTAATCTTCATCATCATCATATCAGCCGTAAGATGTCCACTGCTGGACAAAGGCCTCCCTCATTGATCTCCAGGAACTGCGGTTGGAAGCGGCCTGCATCCAACGCCGACCTGCGGTTCTTACCAAGTCATCTTCCCATCTTGTAGTTGGACGTCCTACGCTGCGCTTGCCGGTCCGTGGCCTCCATTCGAGAACTTTCCGGCCCCATCGGCCATCTGTATATATATCTGTATATATATGGCCTGCCCATTGCCACTTCAACGTGCTAATCCGTCGGGCTATGTCGGTGACTTGAGTTCTCCTACGTATTTCCTCATTTCTGATTCGATCCCGTAGAGAAAACCCGAGCATAGCCCTCTCCATAGCTCGTTGAGCTTATTCATAAGGCCAATAGTGAAGGACCACGTCTCGGTTCCATATGTCATCACTCACTGATGGTAACACACACTGATTGAAGACTTTAAGGCACTGATGAGGTATGTTGGACGAAAAGACGTTGCGAAGTTTCCCAAACGCTGCCCATCCGAGTTGGATTCGACGACTGACCTCTTTCTCGAAGTTGGACCTACCTAATTGGACTGTTTGTCCTAGGTATACATACGCGTCGACAACTTCAAGAGCCGAGTTCTCAACCATAACTGGGGCAGGCACGACATGGACATAATTTTTGTCTTGTCCATGTTCATTTTAAGCCCTACCCGTTTGGAGACTCGATTGAGGCCTTCGAGCATCGTGCTGAGCTCTTCCATCGACTTTGCCATGACCACAATGTCGTCGGCAAACCGAAGGTTAGTGATGTATTCGCCGTTAATATTGATGCCCAGTCCTTTCCATTCCAGAAGCTTGAAGGCATCTTCCAAAGCGGTCGTAAACAGTTTCGGAGAGATGACATCTCCCTGTCTTACGTCTCTTTTTTTAAGAGAATCGCCATCGAGCTCTGTTCTTGTACTCGGACTGACATAGTGGCGTTTTTATACAAACACTTCAACACTTTGATGTACCGATAGTCAATACGGCATCGTTGGAGTGACTCAAGCACTGCCCATGTTACGATCGAATCGAAGGTTTTCTCATAGTCCACAAACGCGAGACATAGCGGCAAGTTATACTTTTCGGTCTTCTGTATGACTTGCCGCAGCGTATGTATGTGGTCTATGGTACTGTAGCCTTTACGGAACCCGGCTTGTTCGGGAGGCTGGAAGTCATCAAACCTGCGTTCGAGACGGTTCACGATGACCCTTGAAAACAGCTTATAAACATGGCTCAAAAGCGAGATGGGTCTGTAATTCTTAAGCAATGTGTTGTCACCTTTCTTGAAGAACAGAACCACCACTACCCCGTTCCATGCTTTTGGCGTCGTACCTTCAAGCAAGGCGGAATTAAAGAGCTTCTGAAGGACTTAAGTACCGGTGATCCACCCGCTTTCAGAAGCTCTGAAGTGATTCCGTCCTCACCCGGCGCCTTGTCGTTCTTAAGCTGCTTCAATGCCATCCTGATCTCATACAGGCTGATGTCCGGAATATCTTCGCTATAATGTCGGGTCAGTTGGCCTCACTGCACACAGGTTTAGTGACCGAATCGTAGAGCCGTCCATAGAACCTTTCGACTTCCCTTAACACTTCCGCTTTACTTGACGTTATGCTGCCATCTTCCCTCTTCAGCTTCGTCATGCGGCTCTGCCCAATAGAATTATCTCTCGCGAACACTTTGGAGCCTTTATTCCGCTCTATCGTATCTTTAATACGAGATGTATTAAAGGTACGAATAACGTGCCGCAAGGATTTCCAAATTTTTCTATTGAGCTGCCTATGTGACTGAGCATCATCGGGAGACTGCAGTCGCAAAGAACGTCTTTCAGCCATAAGGTTAATGGTGTCATCAGAGAGTTTCTGAGGTCTATTGGTACGGGGGGTCTTAAAGAACTGGGACCCCACCGTATGGACGGTTTGTACGAACCTGTTATTGATCTCGTCCACTGATGCATCTACTTCTAGACAGTCAAAGCGATTTGAAGGTTCGAGTTGAAAGCTCTTGAGGTTTTGGATATGTGCGCGAGTGGGTCGGAGCGTAGACTTCATCCAACGGGACCTTTCAAGTTTAACGTTCATATTCAATGTGGCTCTAACAATTCGGTGATCACTGCCGGTTTTCACTCTGTGAATCACAGAGACATCATTGAATATTCGTTTCTTGTTGGTCAAGATGAAATCAATCTCATTTCTCGTGGAACCGTTGGGACTCATCCAGGTCCATTTCCTGTGAGGCGGCTTCTGGAAAAAAGAATTCATCATAGAGTCCTTCTTTCTCCAGAAAATCGGCCAGCCTCTGTCCCCTGGGGTTCCGTTGCCCATATCCAAATTGCCCCACTCTCAACTCATCATCGCTTCTCATGCCTAGCTTTGCATTGAAGTCCCCCATAACAACAATAAAGTGAGTTTTGTTCGTATGTATGGCTCTGCTGATGTCCTCATACATAGACTCTTTTTCTTCATCTGGGTGTGAAGAGGTCGGCGCATATACCTGAGCGACCTTCAGCGAATATCGCTTAGATATTCTGAGTGTCAGGTACGCGACCCTGCTCGACACACTGTCGATGGTGATAATGTTGTTGATGAGTGACTTGTGAACGAGAAACCCAACACCACCTTGGGACTGTTGGTCGCCCTCCCGGTAGTATAGTAGGTTACCAGACTTGAGGGATATCGTATCCTCGCCCTCTCTACGGACTTCTGATAACCCCAAAATGTCCCAATGTAATCTACTAATTTCTTCTTCCAGCTCAACAATCTTTTCGTCTGTCCTCAAAGTGCGGATGTTGTGTGTTACCAGGGCCAGTGGTCGTTGTAGGGTTTGGTAGCCGATCGTCTCCCGGGGATTCTTAGCACCCCTGGCCCCGCCGTTACCGTGACTGCTACCGTAGCCAGGATTAGCGGGGCCGCCGGGGATTCGGGGCCTGGTTTTATGTTGCAAATCTATCATGAGGGGGTTGTTGCCATACTCGCCACGCTTGGCAGTCGGGTTGGTGAGCGCAGTATAAGGTGTTGAAAACACGAAAAGATGCTGCTGCCCATCTTTCGGAGGTATCCCTTAGCAGATTCCTACTGCATCCACGGGCAAGAGCGGAGAGGCAACATTCTACTGCCGGCGCCCCACGGCGGTTTTTAATCTTATAGTTGTATAAATATGTCTGGGTGTCCGTGAGGTCAACACTGGCCTGGCATGGCAACATGCTGTAGCAAATCCTGAGCTGAGGACCCTTTTGCCACCACACTTGTAATTATTAGTTAGATTATATTTTTTGTGTCATTTGTTTCTGTGTCCATTTGTGGTAGTCTGAATATATTTTCTTTCTTTCTTAAACAAATGCGTTTGTAATTACTTGCGTCTTATTATTATCGCAAAATCAATGAAATTGGACACTTTCATTCTTAACTAGTGGTCCGCCCCGAACAGATATCGTGAGTCTCACATAAAAACAAAAATATATTATTCGTAGTCTTTGACTATCAAAATAGTGCCACGAAATAAACAACCAACTTGACCTGCAGTTTAATTCAAATGACAAGTAACGGGGGTTCATGTTAATTGGTTACTCCTTTTTGTGACACTAAAGCTACACGCATACCGAATTTCAGCACTGTGGAGTCAATGGTGTACCCAGTGAATTTTGTCAAAGTTTTTATTATGGCTCATAACTTAAAAAAATACAAGGTTTAAACTAAAAATAGAAACGGAGTCGAAATGTACTCACAAAGACCTTTTAGTACACGTGCCATTTGACCTAATAGTCTCATTTAGATTTTGTTTACCCCTCCTGAACCCCAATATCTCATTTATCAGATCATCGTGAAATTTGGTATATAGATAGGTAGTGATGGCACAATTTTGGTGTGACTAAATGAGCTAAAAATGTGCGGGGGTAGCCGCACATTTTTAGCTCATTTAGTCACACCAAAATTGTGCCATCACTACCTATCTATATACCAAAGTTCACGATGATCTGATAAACGCTTCAAAAGTTATCCTCGGACAAATAAACATACATACATACATACAACGCCGATTTGCCCAAGTTGATTTAGAGATCTCGCTTCGCTCAATCAAATATCTAAGTATTCATCAGGGGTAAATCAATTGTACTTGTTACCGTGTGACTCGCTCTATTGTCCAGTTGTAAGAACTGTACGTAGATATATAATTCCGTTCCTTACAAAGAGATTTGACAAAGGACGGACACTAGTTGAGCACAATGAAATGCTGACAATAGAATGCCGTTTGCTGAAAGGAGCTCTCTAAAAATAACTCCATTCGCGATATCTGGTAAACCATGGGACTAAAGTTTCATGTAAATCTGTTCAGTTATTGTGCATCATCATTTGGAACGATTTGAGTTCCTTCCCTGATCTAATCCTCACTCGCTCCGATCATCTGAAAATTTGATGCTGAAAACCCCAGTTCATAGAACTAGATTCTATGATGATTCCATTACCATTCAAGCAACACGTCTTTGGAACACATTACCGGTCTCAATACTCCAATAGCTCCATCATTAGCCACATTTAAAACAAGAGTGAAAACATTTTATTTCTCAGAAACGTCTTAGTATCGCTATAGGTATGTATGTTTATGACCTAGTCAGGTCATAAATTCTGTCATATGTTTAATATAAAATAATTGAAACAAGTTTATATACCATTTATATGGTATGTGTAACCATTTATATACCAAAATGAACTTAACAAAACATAGATTCTTATGACACTAAAGTTTATTCAAAATGACCTCCGTGATTTTGAATACAGGCCTTCAATCTGCGCGGCCAGTCGTCTATCGCAGCACGAACGAGGTCCATGTCAATATCGGCGGCTGCCTTAATCAAGGATGTCTTGAGTGACTCCAAATTGGGATGAGGCTTTGAGCACCCCTTTTCCTCCAAGTGTTGCCATATCTTGTATTCTAACGGATTCAAATCAAGACTGGAGGAGGGCCAGTCTTCGTGCCGGATGAAGTCGATTTCATGCGCCGCCAGCCAGTCTTGTGTGCTCTTCGCTCTATGAGCTGGCGCCGAATCTTGTTGGAATACCCAGTGCCTGTTATTGAACATGGTATGAGAAACAGGTTCCACAAGGTTCGTCAGGACTGTATTTTGATACACAACTGCATTCGTTTTTACACCTTTCTCACAAAAATGTACCTCTGTTAAGCCCCAATAAGAAACTCCCAACCATAACATGAGCGAGGATGGAAAATGACCTCGTTGGACACGCGGAATACGGTTGCTCGCTTCTTCACTACTGTGTGCGTACACCTTATCATTTTGTTTGTTGTAGCTCTCTTCTACGGTAAAAATGTTTTCATCCGAAAAAAGAATTTCCCGATATTTTTTTCCCGCGTACCGCTTCAACAAAGCGCGGCATTTCTTCAGTCTCAGTTCCATTAGACGAGCATTCAAACGATGTCCTGTTTTTCTTCGATATGCCCGAAGCCCTAAGTCTTCATTTAACACCCTTTCCACCGTGGTTCTGCTCAATCCCATCTGAAGGGCCAACAGTTTCTGCTTACGTTTGGGATTTCTTTGAATTCGCGCCTTCACAGCTTTTATCACTGCTGGAGTCCTAACAGAGCGAGGGCGACCACTTTTTGACCTGTCATCTACACTAGAGTCTTCATGGTATTGTTTGATGGTGCGATAAACGAATCTTATGGTTATATTCAAATTTTTCAGTATGTCAAAAATTTGAATTGGTGCGTAACCGCAACGATGCAACGCAATAACTGCAACACGGTTTTCTTTAAGGTCCACTCCATATTTAAAAATGAGTAATATTCTAAAAAGTATACATTTTTATTTTCATGAACAATTCGTAATTCGAATTCTATAAACTTTTTTGTGGCCAGCATTCTAAAAGAAAAGTTTTTACTGTGTGACAATACTTATGACCTGACTAGGTATATATAAAATTTGTTGTAGGTACCTATATTTACTTATGTACTTATATTGTTTTATTTTATAGTAAATGGTCAGCGCTCTCCTAAAATTTAGTTTTAGTTTTGTTAATGTAGGTACCTACACCCTCTCCATTATTGTAATGCAGGGATCCCCAAACTATTTTGGACAAGTGACCCCTTTTCCAAAATGAACTGTTACCTCAGACCCCCATGGCCAAATGACCTACTTTTAAGATCAACCCCGTTATTCATAATGGTCCGCTAACTTAAAACAGCTGATACAGAGTGTTGTTTTTCATTCTGACTTAGGTCAATAGAAGAAGACAGAGTGAGAATTAGCAATGCTTTAATTTAGTTAGCAGACTATTATGAATAAGGGGGCCTATCTTTCGTTTTTTCCTATTGATACAAAATACCTAGATACTAAGGTACCAATTGGAAAACTTTGCTCTTGGTTAAGTGAGTAAAGTTGACTTCATCAAAATTTAACAAAATAAAAAGACATACAATTCAGTAAATATCAAGTTTAATTTATAATGATTATTACAAATTAAGTACTTAAAATAATCTTAAGTAGGTAGGAAATTATATTTAAAAAAGTATTAATTCGCAAAGAGAAAATAAAACATTCAGTGTGATGGATGAACCTGGTGACTATCTACCAATCTATCTACATCCGGTTCAATATTGGTGAGTTGTAGCCTTAAATCTCCACGTTCGTTGATTTTCAAACGGTTTCTTTGTTGCGTCAAAATGTTTGTTACCACACTGAATCTTTTTTCAACTAGGTATGATGATGGAAAGCGATAAGGTAGTTTTCAGCAATGTTGCACAATGTAGGATACTGTGTTTCAATGTTGCGTTGCAACCAGAACTTCTGATAGCCTTGGTTGAACTTCTGCTTAAGCTCTTCGTCTGTGCTGATGGTAATCAACTCTTCTTGCATTATCACATTGGCTTCTTCTATGGCTGTGGTATTGTACGGATTTATTATCCATTGAGGAATTTGTAAATTTAAAAGATCCTCAAACCTCTCCGTAAAATCCTTGTGTAATGCGTCCAAATGAGTGACATATAATAAAATGTCATCATCTTGAAGCATTTCTGGTAATTTTGACAAATGCGGAAACTGCGAATATTCTTTTCTGCCTAAATTTTGTTTATAAAAGATTAGTTTACCCACAAAGGCCGATATTATTGATTTTGTTTTAATCAAGTTAAGATCGTCACCCTGCAGCTGCAAATTAACTTTGTTGAATATTCCAAAGATATCAGTCAAGTAATAAATATCTGTTTTACAATTGTTCAGATTTTCTTTCAAATTCGGATCTTTTTCTTGTAAAAACTCCAACACAGATTCAAAAATGCCTGAAAATCTTTCTAAGCAAGAGCCTCTTGATAGCCAGCGAACTTCAGTGTAAAGTAAAAGTCATTTATTTAGGACAACAGTACAGTACAGACAAAATAAAATAGAAGGTAATAAAATAAAATAAAAGATTGAAATAGACATTAAAATAACATTATAAAAATGGTAGGTACCTATCTATAAAAACGCAGAAAGGCATAAAAACAACAGAATTAAAAACGGTCGTAAAGTGTGCCGAAGTAATCGAGTAAAGACTTTGTCGTTTTCCTCACATAGCTGAGCAAATAACCGAGAGTTCAAAGAATTGCTTCGAATCTTGTTGATAGCATTTATTACATATTGTAAAGACTTATGCAATCTAGGACTCAGCTTTTTTGCTACTAAATGCTGTCTGTGAATCACGCAGAGAATGACCAGTACATCAGGCAGTTGTCGCTTTAAGTGAGCTATAAAACCACGATGACGACCAACCATAGACGGTGCACCATCAGTCGCAACAGGAACAATGTTTTTCCATGGAATAGCTTTGTCAGTAAAAAAATGTTTCGGCCTGAAAAATCGATTCCTCTCTGGTATCAGTCTCTAAATATGTAGCAAAAAGCAGTTCATGGCACATATTTTCATCTTTGATATATCGAACATATCCTAACAACAGAGCTTCATTGGCGGGTAATGTAGGCTCGTCCAACTGGAGAGAGAATATGCTGGTTTGTAAGAACTTGCATAAAATGTTTTCCACATCCCGTCCCATCTCGTCTATGCGTCTCTGAACGGTGTTATTGCTCAAAGGTATTCTCTTTAAAATATCATGTGCGGGTTTGTGCAATACTTTGTTAAGGACCTCCGCAATGGCTGGTAAGATAAGCTGCTCTCCAATTGTGTGGGGTTTCCCCGACTTCGCTATTAGTAAAGATATATTATAGGACGCTCGTAAACCATCATCGTCTTTAATAGATGATGACGCAAACATCGATCTTATGGATGGTCTTTTGTCTAGTTTTTCTTTAAGTGCATGAAAAAATGACAAGGGCTTACTTTTTTTGTCAGCATGTATGTCTTGATAAGTGTTCATCCATTTTTGAAGGTTTCATGGCATTGTTACTGAATACTTTTTCACATATGAGACATATCGGCAAGTGTTGATTTGATGGAGATGCAATAAATCCGAACTTCAAGTAGTCCAAACTGTATTGTTTGCATTTTTTTTTCGTGTCCGCCATCATAAAACTCTCAGTAATCCTGAAAATAAAAAAATAAGAAACTACCTAAATAAAAAACAATAATAAACTGTTAAAGGAGAACAGGCATAAGTGTATGGAAGCTGGTCTACCTTGCAATAAAAATGAGTCATATGTCAATATAAAGGTAATTCTATGTATTTTCATATGTAGAAAGTCGCATTTCTCTAAGTATTGTCCGATCTGAGTTCTACTAAAAATTGAATCTGATAATATTTAGTGCCAAACATTGAATATCGTGGTAATTAAAAAAACATTTTGTGTAATGTAATGATTTTATTTAAGTTAGGTAAGTAGTAATACAAATAAAAACAACATCTTCTTAAAAAATCAAAACAATATGTTATTAAACATTATCATCATCATCATCATCGATGAGAATACTGTTAAGGAACAATGCAGGTTCATTGAACCCTTCATGACGGGCATAACTTACGTACCATATAATTGACAGTACATGGGCACAAGTACCTATAGTACGTCGCCCTGTCAAGCAGGTACAATAATATTGTGTAATATTGTTATTAATATTATTGATTAATATATAACAAAAATATTTCCTGGCTCGGACATGTCGAGACTGTATACGTCCACGTAATAGCCAAGCCTCTTCGTTGATATCATATTGTGCCAAGTCTTCTAGAGCGTTATCTCTATACGTCTCGATTATATAAAGACCATTTTGTAAGTGCTCGCTACAATATGATCGAGCGAGCTTTAACTGGTAAGTTCCCAAGGCAAAATGTATGACTTGTTCTTCACTAAGCCTTGGGAAGTTTTCTATTTCATTTGCTTCGATTCGCATGAAGTCTGCTCTCCTATAATTCAATCTCTGTGCTTCCACATAATTGTGCAATGTGTTTGGTATGTGTATTTTAGCTCTTATTGAATTCAAAAAGGCTGCTGCGTGCGAACTATCTTCGATGGGGGCGTGGAAGTGGTTTAGAATGGCTGCAGCTATTTTGAAGTCAACAAACATTTTTGGCAACGTTTTATTAAAATAGTTTTGACGCAAAAGTTTAAAATCTCGCTTAAATCTCCCATTTACTACTTCCACCACCCATCGGCACATGGTGACCAAACGAGACTGATTAGCTTGTTCTGTAGTGAGTTGATTTTCTCTTCTGTCTTTAGTTGGTGGCACATGATGTTCGTAGCCACAAGCTTCTATATCCTGCAAACTATCTCTAAATCCTCTGTCTAGGATAAACGCATCATTACGTTCGAGTAATCAATGCAGCGGCTCATCTTCGTTATTCATTATTTCACTCATGATCTGGGCATCGGTTCTGGTAGCGGCAAATGGCCCTTTGACATCTAATATATAGCCGTCCGTGAATACCATTAAAAACGGCTTCAACAAGTTTTCGAAAAACTTCCATTATCGGTAGGCAGTTCAAAAGTCAATAAGTCGAGCCAAAGTTAACACATTAGGGAAAGAAACAGGGTCCAAAAGCAAGCCAGGGTCAGTAAAAACAGAGAAAGAAGTTCAAACACAGCACTATCGTAACAAGACGTGACGTAGCCACTCACTTGATGCGATGCGACTGATTATTGTAGCCGTCCGGCGCGGCGCGTACACAACCGTTCCCCTCCCCCGCGTACGCATCCCTCTCCCCACGGCCCTTACATCGCTCTTCTCCCTTCTCGCTCTTGCTACTGCATTGTATAGGAGTCTTTATGTATGGATATAGTAATCGTGAAACCGTTATTTTATGTTCATTAAAACAAAAAATGCTGGTGTTTGCATGGCTGTAACTCAAAACGGACAGACTTTTGGGGAAAGTTCCAATAGTATATTTTGATGTACTATTGTATGCCAATTCGAAAATGTGCTGCTCATTTTTATTGGACTGTAGACCAGGATGCCCGTTCTCCTTTACTAGTAATTTTTTACAATTGAAACAACTAAGGCAACTGCAAACTGTTGCAAACAATCTACACATAGCTCAACTAATCACTATCACACAGTGGGGCAATGCTGATGCGGTGTGCCGGATAAAAACTGTTTGGTACTTACCCTGTTAATTTTTCATAAACTGCAGATATTGTATGGTTACGCTATTAACTCGCGTAGGGAGCTCAGCATTTTGTAAATTCTTTTTCAATCACTTTACTTCACTTAATTTAGCTATGTTATAACTTTGTAATCTCTTGAAATAAATGAGTACTTATATGAGTTATTATCGTTCAAGCTCCAACGAATTTCAAAACGCAAATGAACTTTCAACCTAAGTGCAAGCTCGTTAAATAGTAAAATATCGGGAACATGTTTGGACTTGCAACTTGATCATGAATTCGTTCGTATTTAATCGCGTAAGCGTCAAATAGAGAGCAAGTCAAAACGCGCCTGAAAGACGTACGCTCGAACTCATTATCTTGCACAAACTTGTCCACACTGACTTGCCGAGTTTTTCATCTTGTACGAACTTGAGACTTTACATTACTACAACAATGCTATTTCCTACAAAAATATTAATTATTCTTAGTACACGTAGCACAACATAAACAATACAGTACCTACCTACCTATCTTAAAAGATTTAAATAAGAACTTGTGTTAATTAAATAGGGGTCGATTTTTAGACCTCCTCGACCCCCAAAATCAGTTTTCGTTTATGTCGACCCCTAGGACCACTTTGGGAATCCCTGTTGTAATGTTACAAAAGTCCTTGTCGCGTCGCGATAGTATTGCGAGCGGCAGAAGAGAGATAGAAATATAGCTAGTTACCTACCTATTAGCTAGTCCTTTTAGTGGGGTGTAGGTAGGAAAACTAGGATGAGTTTCATACATATATTTACTCACTAATCTAACAGATAGAAAGATAGTTAGGTAGCTAAGGCTGGAAGAGCCTTAGGCCTGGCTATGGGCGTGGGGTGAATAAAATTCTCTCTCTCAGGTAGACAGACAGAAGAAAGCAGATTGATACGCGGTGGAATAGGGTTCCGTCTGAACGAGGCACTCCCCTGATTTAGTTCCTTGGCTCTGGAGACCACGTGGCAGCGTAGGTAGAAAGGACGAGGCTTCGTCTTGGGCCGTGTAGGTACGTCCCGTAGCTGGTCCGCGTGGTAGTCGTTCAGTGGTAGCAGCCTGATAGTAGGTAGGCCAGTAGCAGAGAAGATAGGGAGTGTTGTAGAAAAGGCCGATAGTGTAAAGACGGGTAGCGGAAAGCCCGGTAGCTGGACCCTGGAAAGACCATACAGGTTACAGCAGCTGCATGTTATTAGAGCTGCGGTGCCATGAATGAGAGAGGGCGCGTGGATGATTTAGTGCGAAGCCACGTGGTAAGGCCGGCAGAGGCCATGCGACAACCTCTAAACATCAAACACCGCAGCGGCTCACAGCTGGCTTCTTTAGGTCAAAAATAGGTAGTAGTTCCATTAAGTGAGTTCTAAGACATTATATAAGTATGACAAACAGTCATGAAATAAAGTATTTGCATACAGCGACGCGGTGAGGCAATGAGTGAAAACCTAGATGCAGAATGGTACCCAAAGGCTAGTTAGATACATACAATAAAAGGAATACACAGAAAAGATCTTAATTACTAAGTAAAAGGCGAAAGGCACAGTGATCAAAATGAACTTACCAAGGTTGGGTTATGGGCATGTAAATAAGTTATTCAGTTGGCTTCGATCGCCGGAGAAAGAGGCGGATTTTTTTTTTCGAATGGACTAATCTCGCTGTTGGCCTCTTGCAGCTTAACCGAGCTTTTGGCGAGCGCAGAAGGCGCTCAGCCCTGTAATTTTTTTGATGAGGCAACTAGCGCAAGGGCACCACTTAGGTACGAACCTCGGCTTGGGCTGTTGCCGGGACGAGGATAGGAGAGAAACGCCCGGGTACGTGCTTGTACCTCGTATAGGCGGCGACTGAAGGGACTCGTTGACCTCGCCGGCGAGGTCGGTGTATTTGTGGAGTGTTTGCTCTGTCTAATGTGGATGACTCTTCCGCATTAGCGGAAGTGATTTCATCATCCGGGTCCCCGAGAACGTGTCTCGGACGACGGAGGGTTTTTCTGTGTTCGGACGGTTCAATCGAATAGTCCGGAATGGTATGTACCAAAGGGTTCGGATGATGAGTGGCAAGTTCATAATGTCGCTTGGAAGCAAGCTTGATGAACTTGGCTATTGACTCTAATTTCAAATCACGATGTAGATCGTTATTGCGAAAATACCAAGGCGAGCCTGTGGCTTTTCGCAAGAAACGATTTTGTACTAATTGAATGGCAGCAACTTGACGAGAGTGGGCGAATACTACTGAGGAGTATGTCATGATGGGGCGAATGCAAGCTTTGTAAAGGGTCACCTTATTTCTAAGAGACATTTTACTTTTCCTGCTTAGGAGTGAGGACAGTCGTCCTAAGGTGTACTTAGCTTGGTTGCACCTCTTAGTGACGTGCAACCTAAAGGAAAGACGTCTATCAAGGATGACACCCAAGTATTTGGCAGGGGGGGCCTAGCGGATGGGCACACCAAATAGTGATATCGGTTTTGGAGTGAGATTTCTCCGTGTAAAGTACACTGCTGTGCTTTTCGACGGGTTTACCTCAATCCGCCATTTGCGAAACCAAGCGGCAAGAGCGTGAAGGGCAGCTTGCAGCCTTATACCCACCCGATCGGGATTCCGATTGGATGTGTATAAGGCCGTGTCGTCTGCATATAGGGCTATTTCCACTTGAGGAGTGCGAGGGATATCGCTGGTATACAGCGTGAACAGGAGGGGGCCGAGAACGGAGCCTTGAGGGACTCCGGCTCTAACTGGCCTGGGGTTTGAGAGTGTGCCTTCCACAGTGTAGCGAAAGCTACGACCTTGGAGATGGTCTCGTATGATGAGCACGAGTCTGTCTGGCACTCCGAGTTTGGATATCTTGTATACCAAGCCATTGTGCCAGACCTTGTCAAAAGCATTCGCTACATCGAGGAAGACGGCACCAGTATCTGAATGCCAGGTACTTTGCCAATTGGAGAGGACATGCTCCGTTATGCGGAGCACCTGTGTAGACATGAGTGTTGGGCACGGAAGCCGAACTGCTCATTGGGAAGGAGTTTGAACTCATTGACATGGGACCAGAGACGCTTCATTAGAAGACGCTCATATATTTTACCTAAGCCATTAAGCAGGATAATGGGACGATAACTTGTTGGGTCGTTGACAGGTTTCTTGGGTTTACGGAAACCAATGACATTGGCTTCCTTCCAAGCATCAGTGAAGGTGCAGAGTTCCATAGCCGCATTGAAGATGCTGACTAGAATATAGATAAGGGGAAAGAGGCGGAAGCCTGACCCAGCCGCCTTTTATATAGTTTCTCCCCCAAGCGCGCGCTTCTGCGGTGCGGGGCGTGAGGCGCGAGATCATACGATATCACGTGATGTTTTTAACTTGGCTATGCCAAAGATTAAATGCCTAGATGAGCCATCAAAGAATAACTAACAGATGTGGCTTTCCACATCCTCCCCATCCAAAGGTTGTCTGGAAGAAATCGCTTCTAAGCGATAAGACAGCCCATTGTACTTGTTGCTTTGTGAGTTTTTATTTTTATGTCTGTTTCTTTTGATGTGTACAATAAAGTATTTTCATTCATTCATTCATTGTATCAGCCGTAGGTCGGCCATTGTCGAACATAGGCCTCCACATAGACTTTCAGAGCGATTAACTGCACGCATCAGATAGTCGTATCAGTCATAAACATTACTGTTCAACAAACATACCGTTCAACAACACCCACAAAGCGGTACTCTTCCACCTTTATTATGCGCACCGTCGACGAGGGGAACGCCTTGCCTGAGTCTGTGTTTCCTGATAACTACAACCTAGGGGTCTGCAAGTCGCGAGTGAATAGGTTTCTTCTACCATCGTACTACCTAGGTACCATCGTAGGCTGCATCATCGCTTACAAGTAGACAAGTACGTTGTAAAACATTAACACACAGGCTACTTTTTATCCCATAAATCAGTTCCCATTGGGGCAAAAATCGAATGACAAAGTTTCTATGTATTTTTACACCTCAGAACAACGCGGGCGAAGCCGCTGGACACAGCTAGTAAAATGAAATCTACATCATCTACAAAGTTTTTTTTATATGTAGGTACTCGTATTACGAAATGAAGAGGGTAGGGTTAAGTTTTATCAATCCTTCCCTCGATATGTACTTTGAATTTAGTTAGTTTTGACATTTTTTCATAGATTGACATTATCTATCTTTTTTAATGAACGTAATATAATAGACTGAAAAGCTTGGCATTTTTATGTCTTCTATAAATAATTGGGTTTTGATTATTTGTACGCCAAGAGCTAATCACAGCATGCACAATCACATATATTCCAAATTGTTACAAACGATTTGATACCAAGCAACTTTTAAAACGTAATTAAACAAAATCTTTATAATAAAGCCTTCTATAACATATCGGATTATTTAGTTAGATGATAGAGAAGCTTGGGATTGAAACTGCTCCAACTAGTTCAAAAATGTTACGGGTTTAGACGTAATTTATTTTCTTTAATGTTATGTATTCTAAAATGACCATTAAAAAGAACAACCAGCCTTCTTTCTTGCGTTCCTTCCTTGGCATGGTCGCGAACGAACAGGCAGTAAAATTGACGTTTCAAAGTGATCTTCGTGATTTTTATGAATAAAAAGATTTTGAAATGATTACCAAATTGTTTTGAGGAGTGGAGGTATAAATAAAGCAATATCAGTACATGCGATGTACCAAGGCAAATTTGACTATTTTTGAACCCCTCGTCCAACTTATATTCTTTGTGCCATAAGACGATAAAGATTGGGTTATGAAAGATCCTTTCGTCTTCACAAAAAGTAGTCTGACCGAAGTAATGCGATTTTTTTTACGTTTTTGTTTATTAGACAGTTTTAAACTTTCAAGCCAAGTAGTAATTTGTTGTGTACTCCCAGGCTCCTTTCCGACCACCGCGACCGATGGAGCCAGACGTGGCCGTTGTGAACAGCGTGTACGTCGACAACATGACTTCCTTACTCCACCATCAGGTAAATATGTAAATTATTTGGAGTCGAAACTCTGGGACCTTCCGTATTTTCAAAAATTTTTATCTAGACGTCCGTCATCAAAATTATTTTGGGGTCTGGTCAAAGCAACGTGTGGTTCGAGAGCTGGTGTTCACTTGGATTAGCGCAATACGCAATTCAGGGTGTAAGGGCGCTGAAGGAGAGAATCCGATACGAGGTTATCCGACAGATAACCAAGGTGATTGACATAGCTCAGAGGGTCAGCAAGCTGAAGTTGCAGTGGGCCGGTCATGTCTGCCGCAGAACCGATAAGCGTTGGGGTAAACTTGTTCTGGAGTGGAGACCACGCGCTCCGGCTAGAGTGAGTGACGCTTTGCGCGCTGTGGCTGGCAAGGATCGGATGAGAGGAGCTGAGGATCGGGCTCAATGGTGCACCCTGGGAGAAACCTACGTCCAACAGTGGACTGTTAATGATGGTGGTGGGGTAAGGGCCGGTATTCACCGTAACTGAGCAGAGGGAAGATGTGTAAAATCAACCAATAGTAACGCACGCGCACGTAGATGACGTAACACGAGTTTGATGTGATTCTATTGGCTAAATTTACACATCACATCGCTTTGGTGGACACCGGCCCTAATGCAGCCAGTGTCTTGAGATATTCTTGTTATTTTAACCTTGGGAAGCGATCTTTAATACTTAAAACTTTAGATAACAAGAAAGTATAAGTAAGTAAGAAAGTATGTGTAAGTAAGTAAGATAAGAAGACATTTTCTCACATTTTTAACGCCATCTAGTTACAATCATATAACTAATTTGCAATCAAGATAGAATGCCAAATCTATTTCCTCTTCCCAATTCCTAGCGCCATCTAGTTTAAGTCTTGAAACTAATTTGTAATGGGTTTGTTCCTTAGTATTTCTCCGATATGGTAATAATCTGCGGCGCCAAAGGCTTCCCCGTGCACCGGTTCATGATGGCCGCGGCTTGCGAGGCGTTCCACCGGCTATTGACCACGGACTGCGCCAGTCTATCGGCAGAGCTACGGGCCAGCTCCAGTGAGAGTAGTATGGTATGTATACTATTTCTTTCTCGAATAATTTTGTTTTTGTTCTCTATGAGTTCCGCAATCAGTTGGAGGACTGATGATATCCTTGCCGATTTCGGCTATGACGACTGCATTCATCCTGGACAGGCATATTTAACTCTGTTATAGGGAACGTCAATACAATTTTCAATGAGGACCTCGCTGGTCCGGCCCTCGATGCGCTCTATCGTAGCTTAAATAACCGATTTTGTTTGTATAAACCGTATTTTCGGTATGTCAAGACCCCGCCGACGTAGTTCTATGAGATGGCCGCTGGTGGTCGGGCCTTAAGATCGTCCCGCTTTTTATCGAGATCGAGACGACGCTCTTCTTCATACTCGTTTGAGGTGGATCCGCCGTCTCCACTCATTACGCTGTGCTGCATTCTCCTCGCAATGAGAGGGCTCATTTCTGCATCGCTTCATTTGCTTTTTCAGAACATCCTTATACCTCAAATACTGGCCACCGCTTTTATGCTTACCGCACTGGAGCTCTGAAAAGAAAATGCGCTTCACCACTCTGTTCTCTGACATTAGAGACACGTGCCCACACTAGCGAAGCTGTCGTCTCATCAGATACTCCTCAATGCCTCTGATATTTGCGCGCCTCAGTACATTCGTGTTCCTGACACGGTCTGGCCATCTGATGTAAATGATGGTACGAAGGCATTTGAGGTGAAATCTATCGAGTATGATGTGCTTTGCGGTATAGAACCCACGTCTCAGAAGCGTATATGAGGTTAGGTAGTACTACTGACATATAGACACTAACTTTAGTGGACAATTTTAAATCGTGCGAACAGAATACCTTAGGTTGTAGTTTGTCAAAAGCCGCAGCAGCGGCTCCTATCCTGCTGTTAATTTCGACATTTGTTGGAGGACTTTAGGCGGATGGATTGATTGATTTGTGGCGTTCGGGATCAAGACACATTAGTTCTTCTTCCATTTTTTTGAACAGCAAGCAGGTTGTCCAATAAATGGACTCTTTTCAGCCGCTTTGTGTCAGAACAATTTTACACCACTGCTCTTGCCAGCGAATTTTAATGGCTTTTTAGGCGACCCAGATATCTATTTGAAGCTCATTTCTTGGTCAATTGTGAGAACTTCTTGGTCCTCATGGATCCTTGTTAGTCAACCATGAGGCATTAGAAATGGAACGTAGGATTTTGTTCTGACAGCGTTGGATAATATCGATTGGATTTGCTGGTTGTACTCCAGAATTGTAGCCCATACGTTGCTGTTGTAAACCAGGCGCTTGTTAAGTACAGCCTCTTGAATCGAATATCGAGTTCTGCTCTCATAGCCTTGACGGGAGGAATCAAATTTATTTAAATATTTGTACACCAGATAAACTGGTACATTAAATAAATAATTATTTCATCATCATCATCATCGCAGCCACCCACTGCTGGGTATCCACCTTCCCGCAACTCTCGCGATGTCGTCCGTCCATCTGGCTGGTAGTCTGCCAACTGGTCTGCGCCCTTCTTGCGGCCACCACTCGGTTGCTGCTCTCGTCCTTCCGTCTTTCCTCCTTGCCAAGTGTCCAGCCTAATAATTATTTATATTATATTAATATCTAATATATAAAAATTTCGTGTAACGGTGTTTGTCCTCGCACTCCTCCGAAATGGGTATACCGATTATAATTTTTTTTTGTATATTGGCCCTTGCGAAAACCAGAGACGAGTGTAAAGAGAGAAGGGAGGCCTTTGCCCTGCAGTGGGACTAGGGTTTCGGATTTTCCGGGTTTTTTTCGTTCCCGGGAACCGGGAATAATATTTTCAATTTCCCGGGAATCCCGGGAAACCGGGAAATTTTTAAAGTCCGTAATTTAGTTTTTTTTAACTACAAAAAGTCAAGAAAACACATAATGGATTAAATAAGCTATTTATTTGACTCAGAAATAATTATTTCTTCTTAATAACATTTTTGATCGATCATAAACAGAGGTAGTATAATAGAAACTTAATTATTAGTTTCAGGCATGCAAAATCAAACTTATAATATAAAACTTCTTAGTACACAATGATATAAACGTAATATAAACGGAGTAATTAAGTATTGCGAAACGCTCTTATGATAACCAACAAACTTTGCCATCGATGTGTGGCGGCTTTACAAGAGTAGATAAAGTATTATACGTAACTGCACATCATTAAGGTATGTAAACACGAGAGTAGTTGTATCAAAAATAGCGTAACCGATTTTAATTTAACCATAAAATGATTCGAGTGTTTAAATACCTTAACTCTATGCAGCAGTTACGTATAATATTTTATTTACTCTCTTACAGCGGCCACACATCGTTGGCAAAATTTAACTTATGCCCTTATTATGTAACAGTCACGTAAACCATTATTTCAGTTTAAGTCTTAAATTATTTCATAAAGTAATACTTAAGAAAAACTAAAGAGCTGAGTGATTTATCGCTTAATCGGCTTCTAATTTTAGTAGCAAAATTTCCCGATACTGAAAATGTACGTTCGCTTTCGGTGGATGTAGACATGATCGTGCGCAGAGCGTTGTATAGCAGTTCCAAATTAGGTGTCCGTTTACCAGAAGAGATGCATAGATCGAAGTCTTTCTTCAGTCTAAGAAATCGAGTTCGTGATGGAGGAGTGCCTTTGAAAACATTTTGAATATCGTCTTGAAGTTCTTCAGCAAAACTAATGCCTCTTTTTTGCGTCTCAGCAACAGCATGAAGCGATTCTTCCGGGCTCGATTCAGATTCTGACTTTTCTGGAAATAATCGGCGAAATAGCTTCTCAGCATAGCGTATTATTATTTCTTTAGTTTCAACACTTTGTGATAAGTATTCATTGCGTCTAATTGTTGGGTTTTGAAGAAAAAGCGTTAAGGTATATAGAGTAGAATCCCTCCTCTCACTTATTCTTTGCGTTAAGAAATCTGAAAACTCTAAAGCAATAGGTGTCTCCAACTTTTTCAGTCTTACTAGAAGTGTCGTAATGATAGCTTCACAGATCAAGATATCTGCTTTTCGGGAGCTCAGTGCTTCAACTGCTAATTTGATGGGATTTAAAATTTTTAGTAAATCCTCTAAAACAGCCAAGTTCTCTTTGTGCCATAAATTTGCGGTATCTAAATCAATCAAAGCTTTTTTGATACAGTTTTTAACTTCTACGAACCGGCTTATCATTGTTTCAATGCTGTTCCATCTCGTTTTAACGTCGCGACACAATGATTTTTCCCTGTTATGTTCTGATCTTACATATTCTTGAAGTTTCGCATTTTTTAATGGACTTCTGCGAAACAAATTGACTATGGTTCGTGTATCTTTCAGTACTTTCTTCAGATCTGGTCGGATATCATGGTTTCCTATTTCCACCGCTGATTGTACTAATTCTTGATCACAATCGTCGTATGAGTCGAAGTCGAAGACGTCGGAGTCTGATTCTTCGGAATCCGTTTTACTTTCTTTGGTGGTCTTTTCTCTATAAAGAACATCTGTCACCGCCAAATGAATAGCATGATTCATGCATAATACCATTTCTGCTGGACTTTCGCGGCCAAACTTTTTCATCACATTTGGACCATCACTTGTCACGGCTACAATGTCTCTTTCGAAGTTTATTCCAAATTCCGTCAGGACTGTATCAACAATTCTTCTCATCTCTTGTGCTCCACATTTCCCCGGTATGTATATCAAACCCAAATTATACACTTTTCTATCTCCGCTGTGTAAGTTTATGTTGAAATAGCGTCTATTTCTGATACTGGTCCATTCATCGAGCGTGATACTGAGCCGTCCATGATTTTTCACGTGTTCATTTAAGATTTTCTTGATATCTTGCTTTTTTTCTTCAGCAAATTCTAGAATTATCTTCATAACCTGCGACTCGCATTTTGGAATATTTAGGCCAGCTTGTGAAACAAGGCTTCGAATCACTTCACTGTGCGTGATCATCCGAATCGAAAGTCCATCACTAGATGCCAACTTCGAGACGATGTCAGCAATACTATAGGGCTTCTTGATATGTTCAACTATAGAAGTCTGTGTTATGTGGCTCTTCCTTTTTTTTGGTGGTTGTGGTGAACTTGTGGAGGTACTTGGTGCCGGTGAAGATGCCAACGCCCGTGTTGTTTCAGAGGACGCTTCATTGGGTTGATCTTTTAAATTTATGCTATGCACCATTAACAAATGCCTTGCAAGTCCACTGGTCGATGAGCCTTTACAACTCAATATTTTTGGACAGCGATTACATTGTGCTTTATCTAACCCTTTTTTCTTGAAATGATTCCATACTTCGGATAAAAGTCGACCTTCCATGTTGACCTATAACAAGTTGAAAATATTAAATGTACTTATTGTATATGTAGTAAATTTGAATTGACAAAACAATCAATTCGACAGGGTTTACTTACCAGAGTTTCAACACACACACAAACTTTCACTAACAAAGAGATATTACCGGCAAACGAATGCCAAATGTCACTTAATTTAATGGGCACGGACACCACACTGCGCTGCGCGTCACTGACTGGTCGGTCGATCTGATAAAACAACAGAACCAGTTTGTTTAGTTACACTTAAATGCGCAAGGTGAAGGGGGAGGGGAAGGGCGCAGACAAACAAACTTAAATATTATAGGTACGCATAATTAAGCAAAAAGATCGTTATCGAAATTGCACAGCACCTGCGTAAAAACAAAGAAGAGCGAATATAATAGAGAGAATGAAACAAAGAAATGCAAATATGTAGGTGTTATCTAGTTTTTTTCTGACAGTTCTATAAAGACAAAACAAAGGAAAAACATTTTTTTCCCCTCGAAAAATTACCACGAAACTACTCATCTGCAAAGTGATGGCTGGCTGACAAGCTCTAGAAAAATTTGAAAGGTTTTTTTAAGAACAACATTGAGTTTAATATGACTATAAAATACAAAGTTTTAGACCTATCACATACTTTTGAAAAATCCCGGGAATTCCCGGGAAATCAGAATTTTTCCCGGTTCCGGGAATTACATTTCCCGGGATTTCCCGATTCCCGGGACCCGGGAACGAAACCCTAAGTGGGACACAACAAGCTTGTAATAATAAAAATAATATTTGCTAGGTATGAGAATAGGTCGTATTTTTCACCCTCCTGCCCCCCCCCCCCCACACCTCCCATTTTGAATCGTGATTTTTGTATGAACAATATCCATATAATTTAACCGTCGTTCATAGACGTGAAATCATTCACATGAAGTGTATTTTTCAAGCGGAAATTTCAAGCGTGTGAAGTGAATCGCCCTTCACACTGTGAGGCCGCGGGCGGGTCAGCTAGTATTATATAAGTAGTTTTAGTTGTTTGTAATTTAATTTGGATAATGCATCGATTATAGGTGAGCAGCATGGGCGAGGCGACTGCTGGGGAGTTCAACGAAGATACGGAGTACTTGATCAGCAAGGAACAAGCCAAGCAGATGAGGTGAGTTCGATTATTTTTTCGACGACCTCCGTGGTGCAGTGGGCGAATAGCCGGCTGAGACGCAGGAGGTAGCGGGTTCGATTCCCGCCGCGGAACAAATGTTTGTTCCCGGTCTGGTTGTTTCTCTATTTATTTTAAATTTGTTTTTACAAATAAAAAGTGTTTATATATTTTCGCAGTCATCTGGTTCCCACAGTACAAGCTCTGCTTAGTTTGGGGCTAGATAGCGCTGTGTGGAATGTCCAGCATTATTTATTTATATTGTTATTTAAACTTACTTTCCAGAGTATGGGATCAGATAAAGCGCCGGTCTTCATGTCAGATCTTGCCTTTGAGTGACAGCTGCAAGAAACCACCGGATTTATACAGAGAGGTCAACCACCCTGCCATTAACTCTATTAGAGTTGTCAAGGTATTAACTAATCTTTCTATACAGGCACCAGAGTGAATGTGTATGCATTTTTTTAATGTCTTTTATTACTCCAGAAATAATTGATCGAGCGAAGTGAGCTCTCTCAATCAACTTGGGCAAATCGGCGTTGTATGTATGTATGTTTGTTTGTCCGAGGATAACTTTCGAAGCGTTTATCCGATCATCGTGAAATTTAGTATATACACGGTAGCGATGACAATTTTGGTGTGACTAAAGGAGCTAAAAATGTGGGGGGGTTGTTGAGATATTTGGGTTCAAGAGGGGTAAAAAAAAATGGGACTATACGGTCAAGTGGCATGTCTAATAATAGATCTTTGTGTGTCAATTTAGATCCCTTTTTTATTTTTATATTATCTTTGTAGTTTTTAAGTTATTAGCCATAATAAAACCGGATCTTTGACAAAATTCACAGGGTACACCAGAGACCCCGCAGTGCTGAAATTTGGTATGCGTGTCGCTTTAGTAACACAAATACAGGCAAAAGTCTGAAATCCTGAATTACTGCAATTTGTACCCCAAAAAGAGTAACCAATTGATATGAACTCCCGTTACCTGTAATTTGAATGAAATTGTAGGTCAAGTAAATTGGTTTTGCATTTCGTGGCACTATTCTATTAGTCAAAGATTTTGGCCGGCTTGCACAATGACCCCTAAACGTATTTAGCGGCTAAACATGTTTAAATTGTACGTATTTGTGTGATTTGACAACTTCTTAAATCATATTTAGCCAATACGTTTAGGCATCGTTGCGCGAGTCGTCCTAAGAATATTGTTTTTTGTTTTGGGAGACTCGCGAGACCTCAGTTTAGGGCGAAACACTAGTATAGCAGTTTATAAAAACCATAGCGTTATTACTAGTATACAACGTGTTTGTGTACGACATTAAATGAAAACACGATTAGGCTAGTTGCATTACAGTTCGTTTTAGCATAGATTTTTTTTTAAATTTATTGCCAGTTATAAATATTGAAGCAACATGATTATTCTTTTTTATTTCCAGTGCGACAAAATTCAACACGCGACATCACAGACCCAAACGATAGTGACCATGAGTAAGCTCATCTCACAAATAGTGATGCAAGAAATCATCAACTTTGTCTACACTGGGACCATAGACAGTACCGCCTTTAAACAACAGGTCAGTTCAATTACACCCTTATTTATATGGAATAAAGGTGTATTTTACATGTAATTTAATTCACCTGAGTTAATTCACCTAATGCATTGCGTCTACACTATTTGTAAATTTTAATCTCCTGGGTGCATTACGTACTCTTAGAGCATACGGGCGATCGTTAATAATGTATCAATTCAAACGGGATTACGAAGTTTTTACGTGTGTGTACCCACTTCGATACAATTGTAAAAGTGGAACAGTCAAAATACATTACAATTTCTGAATAAAAGGTATTAAAAGGTATTAACGGGTAAAAATAATAAGTACTTAACAGTTACACAAACATATATAAAAAACGTATGGACGTATGCATCCTCCCCGTTCTAACTTATGGTGCGCAGACCTGGTCTTTGACTAACATCGAAAAGTATAAACTCAAGGTTTGTCAATGTGCGATGGAGCGCAGCATTCTCGGATTGAAGGGTATTGACCGCATACGCAATACCGAGCTGCGCTCGCGAACACATCGTAGATGTAGCTAAGAAAGCCGCCAAACTCAAGTGGGGCTGGGCTGGTCATTTATGCCGTATGTCGGGTGATCAGTGGGCTAAGCTCGCCACCGAGTGGAACCCTGACACAGCCCGAAGACGTCGTGGCAGAACAAAGAAGGGACGGAGGGATGAGCTCACTAATTTCCGAGCGGACTGGACCATCTTAGCGCTTGAAAGAAGCGTCTGAAAAGAATGGGGGAAGGCCTTTGCCCAGCAGTGGGACACTTATAATAATAATACTGTTTATTTAGGTCAACAGCGAGTGCATGGTCAAGGGTATAATAAGAACGATAAAAATGCTGTAATCTGCTCTTTGGTCCTCTATGGCGCAGAAAACGCGCGTCATTTACGCGTTTAAAATACGCAGTACTGCATTATACTTATAGTTAACTTTATTTAGCTAATTCACAAGAGAGAACTTGTAAAAAAATACCGATCTACTGCCATCCATTGTATTGTTCAATAGAATTGGATGAATAATATAGATTCAACTCGGTATATCTCTCACCGCCGCGGAACAAATGTTTGCATGATCTACAGACATTTGTTCCGGATCTGGTTGTTTCTCTATATAATAAGTACAGTCAAACCTGGATAAGCGAGAGTTCAAGGGAGCACAATCTCATTTTCGCTTATAGAGGTTTCTCACTAATCCGAGTTTCTCGCTAATGCAGGTACATGGGTAGCGTTTCTCTCTTATAGAGGTTCGCAGCAATAACAAGTCACAGCAAGTACGAATGTAGTAAATATGTAATATGAGTAAGTCCGACAAACAGGACGGTACACAGGCACACGTGTCCATTCGAAAAGAATGCGATAAAATAACAACGTTATTTAGTTCCACGAAATAGAATAGGTACAATATTGACGAGAAAACAATACAAAAACAATGGTAGGAAGTTCCACGAAAGTTAAGAATGAGTTATGAAATAGCAGATGTGTCCATTCGAAAAGAATGCGATAAAATAACAACGTTATTTAGTTCCACGAAATAGAATAGGTACAATATTGACGAGAAAACAATACAAAAACAATGGTAGGAAGTTCCACGAAAGTTAAGAATGAGTTATGAAATAGCAGATGTGTCCATTCGAAAAGAATGCGATAAAATAACAACGTTATTTAGTTCCACGAAATAGAATAGGTACAATATTGACGAGAAAACAATACAAAAACAATGGTAGGAAGTTCCACGAAAGTTAAGAATGAGTTATGAAATAGCAGATGTGTCCATTCGAAAAGAATGCGATAAAATAACAACGTTATTTAGTTCCACGAAATAGAATAGGTACAATATTGACGAGAAAACAATACAAAAACAATGGTAGGCAGTTCCACGAAAGTTAAGAATGAGTTATGAAATAGCAGATGTGTCCATTCGAAAAGAATGCGATAAAATAACAACGTTATTTAGTTCCACGAAATAGAATAGGTACAATATTGACGAGAAAAAAATACAAAAACAATGGTAGGAAGTTCCACGAAAAATAAGAATGAGTTATAAAATAGCAGATGTTAAATTTGTAAATAAAGCTCGACTGTCGCTTATAGAGGCATAGATAAGTAGCAGTCTCACTTACGGAGGTCCATGAGGGAAAAAACGACTCTCTCATACTGAGGTTTCTATTTCTCGCTAATAGAGGTTTGGGAGCTTAAAATGACGGGTCCTGGCTATTACTCTCACTTATAGAGTTTTCTCACTTAACCAGTTCTCACTTACCCAGGTTTGACTGTATATATTTATAAAAAAAGTATATAAGTATTCTATCAGTTACATAGACATGGTCAATCATTTATTCACTATATTAGCACACAATATACAATATAGTTACATTTTAATACAGAGGAAAAACTTAAAATTAAACAGTTACCTGGTTCCCATACAAGCTTTGCTTAGTTTGGGGCTAGATGGCGCTGTATGGAATGTTCAGTATTTCTGATTCGACGGTTGGGAAGCGCTTGATTTGAATGTATGCACACGTTCTAATTTAGTTGCAAGAGTAATCAATGGTTTTAGTTTTCTGGTAGAATAAAATTTACATATTAATTCTAAACTTCAATTAAATCGAATAGCTAAGACTAGTGATACGAATAGTATACTTAATGCACCTAGGTGAATTAATTCAGGTGAATTATATAACTACAGTATATTTTACTATGATTGACTTGTAGCTTGGCTTGTATGAGTTAAATATTGACTACAATTCTTTTGTGCTGTGTCTTTGTTGAAAATAGTTACTTATATTGTTGAAATTATGGTAATTTGTGGGACTCTAGTTTTACGAAAAATTTAATAACAACATACAAATAATGGTATGTATGTAGGTATGTATGTTATGGCTGATATAATCATGATACAAAGAATAATAGAAGCAAGTAACTTTTATCATAACCGAATTCAGATACTTATCGAAATTGGGTGATCTGGTAAAGTTTCTATTCGCTGTGTCAAAGCTGCTGTATACATATGCATATAACGTTCCTGAAGTATCGGTAATATTAATGTTATTTTGGTATCGGTATTTCACAGCTTTACCGGTAAACTAATATAAAACATATTTGAGGTATCGGTAATTAGTTCTTGCTCTCAGTCATCTAAATATATAAAACAAAGTCGGGTTAGTTACACCATTTATAACTTAAGAACGGCTGCACCGATTTCAATGAAATTTGGTATATATATGTATATATATTATTTTATTTATTTATCAACCAAATCCACAGCTCTTAAAAATAAAAGTTTTAAATGCTATATGTGTCTATCCTATAGCCAAAAACGAATTTACAATTTATGGACCTAACGACAACAATCACAAAAAAAAAATATGCCAGTAGTTACATGAGATACCTAGATGTAGGGTCATAAACCGGTCATTATGATCGAATTGGAGGTTAATGTTTTATTGACAAGCAACGCGCGCGAAGCCGCGGGCGGGCCAGCTAGGATAATACAAATTGAATGCTTCATTTTGTAAATACTTCGGCTCCTACATTGAG
The DNA here is from genome assembly GCA_918857605.2 of Philereme vetulata. NCBI lineage: Eukaryota > Metazoa > Arthropoda > Insecta > Lepidoptera > Geometridae > Philereme > Philereme vetulata. Next base: position 3,087,096 of record OU975452.1, on the reverse strand, counting down.
TCGAAAGCCCGAAAGAAAGTGAGGCACGACTTCACACCGGGACAGTTGCTCAGCTTGTACCTAGCACAAGTCCGATCGTGTTTGTAGTACTGTTCTCACCTCTGGGACGGATCAGCGAAGTACCAAATTGAAGCTCTGGAATCAATTGAGAGAAGAGCCAAGAAGCTCATAGGCAACGATGAGCTAGTTGATGCAAGGCTCCTCAGCCTGGAGCATCGACGAAAGGTTGGTAGCCTCTCGGTTTTTTATCGAGTACATTTCGGGGAGTGTGCGGCGGAACTTTTCAACCTGATCCCACCATATCCTTTCTATCAACGGACAACCAGACGCTCTGAGGTGCGCCACCACTATATGGTAGAAATACCTCCCATTCGCACAAAGCGGTTCTCTTCGACCTTTATTATGCGCACCGCCAAAGAGTGGAACGACTTGCCAGAGTCTGTGTTTCCTGATAGCTACAGCCTGGGTATATTTAAGTCGTGAGTGAATAGGTTTCTTCTAGGCAAGCGTGTACCATCGTAGACTGCATCATCGCGCGCCATCAGGCGAGATCGTGGTCAAACGCAAGCCTAGATTTTTAGTGTTTTTGAACGTAAGCTACAGAATATTTTTAAAGTGATTTATATGTAGTTTTACCGGTAAAGTTAGTTTTATTAAATATGTAGATGTATATACGTACTATTTTCAACAAAGACTGCTTTTCTATATAAGTACTCATTTATATATCTTGAACCTATGCCCTGTTATCTATCACTCACTAAACGCCTATTATTAAATAAAATTATTAATAATTCTATATCAATACACTGTGTTTCGCAGTCTGCTGCTATCGGATTATTACTGGTAAAATTTTATAATAATAAAATCATGATCATAAAAGTATTATTAAAATCATAGACTTTAGTTTATTACCGCACTCTCTATTATTATTTTGTGTATTCATTGTTGTTGATGGGCTCGCCTGTTACGGAATGCTAACTGCAAAAGTATGTGTATCAAACGTTATGTTTGGACTTATTACTCCCTAGGGGGATATCTTTACTGGTCTACGATGTATGAGATCTGAGTATGTTCTTCAAAGACTTCCGTGATTAACAATAGTGTAAAATTATGTTTGTGGGGGTTTTTGTATCTGTGGTTTTACATATCTTTATATCACTGCTTATACACGGTGTCCCTTAAATCACAGTTTTCCCAGAACAAACGTTGTTCAGACCTTGGTCTACAAAAGGTTTATAACATCAAATTAAAACAAAACGCCGAAGTGCGGGTCGGATTCGCGCACGAACGATTCTGTACCATTATCTATAAAAACGACAAAAAAATCACGTTTGTTGTATGGGAGCCCCCCTTAGAAATTAATTTTATTTTAATTATTTATTTTTAATGTGCATAATATAACTCAATATTCTGTGAATATTTCAAGCGTTTACCTGTTGTCGTTCTCAATATCGAGCAAAAAAATCACGTTTGTTGTATGGGAGCCCACTTAAATATTTATTTTATTCTGTTTTTAGTATTTGTTGTTATAGCGGCAACAGAAATACATCATCTGTGAAAATTTCAATTGTCTATCACGGTTCATGAGATAAAGCCTGGTGACAGACGGACAGACAGACAGCGGAGTCTTAGTAATAGGATCCCGAATGACTCTTTGGGTACGGAACCCTAAAAAACGAAATCGGTTTTTGAAAAACATAAAAAGTTAAAACGTCTATTTTAACGTTACGCCCTACAACATAACGGGCTCGCCGCGCTGGCGTGCCGGTAGCTACTAACTTAGGTCACGTAATATTTGCTGCGTGTGTCATTGTCTCCAATTTTTACGTACCATTCGAAATTATATTTTTGACATGACTACAAAGTTCTTTTTAATAGACTGGACAGGACGTCTGTCGTTCACCACTTGAATGCAGCCGCCGTATTGCCACAAAAGAAATAATAGTAGGTAATACACTATTTCTAGCGTGCCAATGAGTTCATTGGCACGCTAGAAATAGTGTATTTGACATAAATTTGAAATAGTGACATAAAGTTTTATGTCACGGTTAGTTATTGAACAAAGTTAGACTTATTTGAGAAGATCTAGATTTTATTTATTTACTTTCTTATTTGATGCTATAAACTGTTAGTAGGTCATGGTCTGAACAACGTTAGTTCTGTGAAAACAGTGATTTAAAGGACACCGTGTATACATACTTATTCACGTTAGTATTCATATTATTTTTATGATTTTAGGATAATGTAGATTTATTGAGATAATTTAAGTATCTTTCGTGAAGGGACCAGAAAAAAATGATGTTTTTTTTTTTATTTATTTGGGTAAACAAACAGTAACACAATATAAAGTTATACTTAAAATACAGTAAAATATAAAATATACAGTATAAGAATGATAATTGCGACACCAGCACCGTTTACCACGGGTTACTATAGTAGATTATTAAACGAAGGGATAAAGCAGTGTCTTGCGTCACGGGCGCTATATTGACTCCCGAACGTAACGAAGGGTTCTAGAGTTAACTCGTGAGCGGAGTGAGGGAGTTACTAGACTCCTGAGCGCAGAGAAGGATATAAGCACGCCCAAGCTGCAGACAGTTTTATCCACGAGGAGTATACTCTACTTTTCACTCTTTCTGCGAGACAATAAAAACCAAATCTAGATTGGTGCATTCTGTGCAGAGGTTAGTACAATTTACGAATAAGTTCTTATTGTGTGGATTTCTTTGGTTCAAATTTTAATACAGATGAGATTCCAAATTGGAATCACCTCGCGAGGGCATAATAAAATTCAGCACAACTTTACTTCCGGCTCAGCCGTAATCACCTGCTTTCGGTGAGGTTTACATTACATATAATTTGACATTGTCGAGAAGGTGGTGTAAAAAATATATTATGTTTTTATGATAGGTAATGAAAAGTAAATACATAACGATTTTAAAAAAAGATGTTATATTATGTACTTATCTAAAAATTTGAAGACAAAAAGAATTCAAAATACTTCTGTTAACTGCTCTCTAGATGCCCAATATACAAGAATAGAATAGGCGGTTCTTATTGTTACACCATATTACAATAACTCAACCTAGAAAACCTAAAGACTAATGGTACAATGGGCGGCCTTATCGCTTAAAGCGATCTCTTCCAGCCAATCTTTGGATGGACTAAATTGAAAAAACAAGCTCCATACTTAGATTGGGTTTCACTAAGAAATTCTTTAAATAAATGTTGAACATGGATCGAACCTGGCATCAAAGATGCCAAGATGATCGATTTTTTTTTCTTTTGGCAATAAACATTTTTCTGTGTATCTTTAAAAAAACATTTAGCTTTGTATTCTAGTACTCACCCAAATGTAACTAGAGAGAAAAGTTTTTTTGTCAGTTCAATGAAAGCACTATCAAATATTTATATAAAATTGGTCTCAATCTCATTTCTACCGCTATACGGTAGAAATACCTCTTATTCGCACAAAGCGGTTCTCTTCGACCTTTATTATGCGCACCGCCAAAGAGTAGAACGTGTGTTTCCTGATAGCTACAACCTGGGTATCATTAAGTCGCGAGTGAATAGGTTTCTTCTAGGCAAGCGTGTACCATCGTAGACTGCATCATCGTTTACCATCAGGTGAGATCGTGGTGAAACGCAAGCCTATAATGTATAAAAAAAAATTATAATGAGGTCATTTTTGAATAGAGGTACATGTCAAATCTTTGAGAGCCGAGCGGTAAGATTTTACCTCTTTCTAAGGTTTCGTAGGTACTATTTCTGAGTATAAATATATCCATATAAAAAAACGAGTGTGCTGTAAACCACACGACTGAAGTAAAACTTCTTTTTCAAAATATTAATTTATAAAATTGTTCAAGAACGAAATGAAATTACGAAAAATAATAAAACGGACAACTGACTAAGAGATATATGTATATTTCATGCAATGGCCATGAGAGGAAGAGAGAAAGAAATAGTGCGCGCGCACCTCTCTCTTTCTATCTTCACTAACTTATATCTCCCTCTCAACTTCCGTTCGCACTTTTCGTAACGCATTCACCAGCTTACACCCCAGGTCAAGCGTGCGTAAAGAAGTTTTGCTTCAAAAACGTAAATAAGATAGTATTGCAAAATTATATATGTATATATTTTTATATATACAGAAATTATACGACCCACTTCTTCATTCAAAACCTTTATTCATTGCAATGATAAGTACCACTTTGTAACGTTTTTGAGCGTATTTAGAAACTTACTATGAGTAACCTTCAAATAGATACGGTGAGAGGGCTCGCAAATTAATCTAGGGCATATTTATCTTGACATATTTAACAAAAAAAGTTATTTTCATGTTTTCCAACGATGTTTTCAGGAGATCAGACAAGCGGCGGAGCTGCTGGGATTCCATGAACTGACGAAACTCACTCAGTTCATATTGGACCAGCATCTCTTGTTTGATAAAGGGTTCATGCTGCAATTTCATTCGGTAAGTAACACTATACTGAGGAAGCAGGAGCTGGATTGTTTCCCACCGCGGGACCAATGTTTGCATCATCTACAGATATTTGTTCCGGGTCTGGGGTTTTTTGTGTTTTGAGGGTTCCGTAGCCAAATGGAAAAAACGGAACCCTTATGGATTCGTCATGTCCGTCCGTATGTCACAGCCACTTTTTTCCGAAACTATAAGAACTATACTGTGGAAACTTGGTAAGTAGATGTATTCTGTGAACCGCATTAAGATTTTCACACAAAAATAGAAAAAATTCAGTAAATTTTGGGGGTTACGCATACTTAAAACTGAAACTCAAAAATTTTTTTTCACCAAACCCATACGTGTGGGTTATCTATGGATAGATCTTTAAAAATGATATTAAGGTTTCTAATATAATTTTTTTCTAAACCGAATAGTTTGCGCGAGAGGCACTACCAAAGTGGTAAAATGTGTCCCCCCCCTGTAATTTCTAAAATAAGAAATAGATAAATCTAAAAAAAATATATGATGTACATTATCATGCAAATTTTCACCGAACTTTGGTTTGAATGAAATCTAGTAAGTAGTTTTTTTTAATACGTCATAAATCGTAGACCGCAATTTACCTTTCATTCAATCAAATCAAATATGAAAAAAGTTACAACGAACTACAAGAACTTTTATATTATGTTACTTGCTGCTACGGAACCCTTCATGGGCGAGTCCGACTCGCACTTGGCCGCTTTTTTTATTCTCGATTAAACTGACCAAAAATGAGCAATTTTATCTTTTCTTATCACTTTTTTTATTGTTAAGTCCGTATTTATATTTCATATTGGTGTAGTTTTGTCGTTTATTGTATTTAAGTAGGTTTATTTGTATTAAGCTATTTTTATTGGTCCATTGAATATTTTCATTAGTTTCCTTTTCTGTGCACTATCTACACATCTTTATCCGAAATACACAAAGGTTATCTGGAAGAGAATGCTCTTTAGCATTAAGTTTGCCTTTGTACTAGTTTTTATAAGTGCAATAAATTATTTTCAATCAATCAATCAATATGAGTATGTATTTACAAAATTCTCATATTACAAGGTTTGCTTAGTTTAGGGCTTGATAGCGCTCTGTGAAATGTCCAGAATTATTTACTTATTTATTATAATTATAAGTAGTGACTTTTGGCGGATCTATTTTAAAGAATGAACAAAAGATAGCGATAAACCGCAACCCGTGGATGGTCCGTGACAGCTTTTCGGAGCGGTTTCTCGTGACGGCACAACCGCTTTTGTAGTATTCCTTTGTAATTATTAAACAAGCCTTTATCTCATTATTACAAATACGTGATTTATCACGTACCGTTTTATCGGTGTGTCGACCGACAAGGTATTATAATAATGATTGGAATAAATCACGAAAGTTTTCTAAGTAAGTCTTCATCTTTGCAGCCACTACCTCAAAGACTACGCGATTTATACGTGGAGCGGAATTTATTCGCTGACGTGACCTTTGACCTTGACGACGGCATTCATCTGGCTCATAGGGCTATCCTGATGGCCAGGTGTGACCCTATGAAGGCCATGTTTCAAGGTCACTTTAGGGAGAGCACTTCTAGAGTGGTAAGTAAAGTTATTCCATCAAAATATTAGTTGACATGTCCTTTGACCTTGATGAAAGCATTGACCTGGCTCACAGGGCGATCCTGATGGTCAGATGTGACCCTATGATGGCCATGTTTCAAGGTCACTTTAGGGAGAGCACTTCTATAGTGGTAAGTAAAGTTTACTCAACAAAATATTAGTTGAAATGACCTTTAACCTTGATGAAAGCATTCATCAAGCTTACAGGGCGATCCTAATGGCCAGATATGACCCTATGAAAGCCATGTTTCAAGGTCACTTTAGGTAGATCACTTCTAGAGTGGTAAGTAAAGTTTATAAAGTTAACTTCTTTGTGTGGTTGGTTCCCTTTTTGAATTCAAATAGTTTATAACCTATGCACAAAGTGGGCATGTTATATTTGGACTTGCCTTTGTTTACCCCCTTGTCGGATATCTTCACTTAACTAAATCTATTGTCACCAACAGTTTCTAAAAGGTGACCATAGATGTCCAACTCCTTGATTGAAATTAAAATTATGTAGTGGCACAATTCTTGAAAGAAGGAGAACTTTATTCTCACTCACAATCTCATAATTGAATTAACCTTCTTTTCTAACTCTAATTAACCTCCACAGATCTCATTCCCCGGCGTAAAAATGTACGCATTCCACATCCTCCTCTGCTACATCTACAGCGACAAGATCCCGAGCGTCGAACCCACACGCTGCCTCGAGCTGCTGGAGCTAGCGAACCGGCTGTGCATGAACCGACTCGTAAACCTCGTTGAGGCGAAGGTGCTGGACCATCTGCAGAGGCAAGACAGGTAGTTGATAGTAACTCGCGGCTCGCGTCGCTCGAACAAGATGCCGAGCGTCGAACCCACATGCTGACTCGAGCTGCTGGAGCTAGCGAACCGGCTGTGCATGAACCGACTCGTAAACCTCGTTGAGGCGAAGGTGCTGGACCATCTGCAGAGGCAAGACAGGTAGTTGATAGTAACTCGCGGATCGCGTCGCTCAAACAAGATGCCGAGCGTCGAACCCACACGCTGACTCGAGCTGCTGGAGCTAGCGAACCGGCTGTGCATGAACCGACTCGTAAACCTCGTCGAGGCGAAGGTGCTGGACCATCTGCAGAGGCAAGACAGGTAGTCGATAGTAGGTAACTCGCGGCTCGCGTTGCTCGAACAAGATGCCGATCGTCGAACCCACATGCTGCCTCGAGCTGCTGGAGCTAGCGAACCGGCTGTGCATGAACCGACTCGTAAACCTCGTCAAGGCGAAGGTGCTGGACCATCTGCAGAGGCAAGACAGGTAGTCGATAGTAGGTAACTCGCAGCTCGCGTCGCTTGAACAAGGTGCCGAGCGTCGAACCCACACGCTGCCTCGAGCTGCTGGAGCTAGCGAACCGGCTGTGCATGAACAGACTCGTAAACCTCGTCGAGGCGAAGGTGCTGGACCATCTGCAGAGCCAAGAAAGGTTGTTGATAGTAACTCGCGGCTCGCGTCGCTCGAACAATATGCCGAGCGTCGAACCCACACGCTGCCTCGAACTGCTGGAGCTAGCGAACCGGCTGTGCATGAACCGACTCGTAAACCTCGTCGAGGCGAAGGTGCTGGACCATCTGCAGAGGCAAGACAGGTAGTCGATAGTAACTCGCGGCTCGCGTCGCTCGAACAAGATGCCGGGCGTCGAACCCACACGCTGCCTCGAGCTGCTGGAGCTAGCGAACCGGCTGTGCATGAACCGACTCGTAAACCTCGTCGAGGCGAAGATGTTGGACCATCTGCAGAGGCAAGACAGGTAGTCGATAGTAACTCGCGGCTCGCTTCGCTCGAACAAAATTAAACGATTTTCGCATCTAGGTATTAAAAAATCTCTGTGACTCAATTCGCTCGTCAAAATACTATAAGGCTTGTAGGATTGCGTTTCTGCTGCACGTTGAATTTAATTTGCTCGATTTTCTTAGTCCATTACTGCCTTCTTCGTTAATGTCTATGCAATATTTAAGCACTAATGTGACTGAACTGATAAAGCGACTTATTGATTTATTATTTCATCGCATATTTCAACGTGTTTTTTTATCATATTTCAGAGTGTGTGGCGAAGACGAACACGTTGTTGAAATAGCTCTGTCGCTGTTGGAGCCTGTCAAGGTAACATGTTTTCATCACTCATGGTCTTAAAGTTAATCATTGTTAGCTAGATACCTGATGCGTAAATGCGATTTACGCCCCTATGGCCGTAAGTAACTTTGAAAATAGAATTAGGCTCATTGTATTGATATATACTATAATGAAATACTAACTCCATGACTAATCCTTATTTATATTTAAAAATGAAAAAAGCCACATTCATAATGCTTTAATGAAAAACAACCTCCATGACAAATTCTTATTTCTATAAAATAAAAGAGGCCATAGTTTAGCAGTGAAAAGAAAACAGCTGATGCAAATTGAATTGATTGATTTATTGAAATTGAACTTAAATATTCTTTTTAGCAACTATACTATTTCCATTTCCTTATTTTCTCGATGACAGTTCAAATTTGATAGTTTTAGTGTTGTGATCAAATAAGTAATGATATCAAATATATTTTTTAAAGGTGGGAACACTCAATGGCCCACCGCCATTTTGTGTTTGTTGTAATCTGCCACTCGAGACGGTCGTGCTAGTCACTACATTTCTGTTCGCTGAGTTTTTTCACATTATCCATACGTTACGTTGTGTATTTTGTGTTCCTCCGTGTTGATTGCTGCCCTGAGTAACTACCTATACCTACTTATTTTACAACAGCTACGAAAATTTTAAAGGTGGCATTATCAATCAAGAATTAATACGTGTAACATCTTGTAATGAAATATAATATTAGTTAATAAATTTGTACAAAAGTATCCGGCAGTAGTTTAGTTTCTTACATTTTGTAAAAAAATATCGGCTCTGTTGTCGTGTTACGTTTATCGATAGCTCCATCCCTATCAGTTTCTCCGACTCTGGTATAACCTTGTACGTGCGTAAGCGTCATATTTTTATAAAATAATGCATACATAATGTAAAAAAGACGCTCGTTCAAGTTTTCACAGGAGCTGTCATCGAGAAAATAAAGAAATGGAAATAGTATAATTGCTAAAAACACTTTTTTTATTTTCTTCGCATTCATGATGAAAATTTATGTATTCGGGTGTAAACGATCATTAGCACCCTCGACTTATTAGAGACACATAAAGCTCTTATCTGGTTATGCTGTGACTGTCATTTGAGAAATAAGAATATACACTGACTTCAGATTAAAACGATTAAAATGTGGGTTTCGGTTTGGGTCCGATTCGTATCATATCTCTTACTTGTTTTATTAAGATTCAAGTCTTAAAATAAGTGTTTTGCACGTTATTTCAGCTCCACAACGCACATAACCTAGCAGACTGGTGCACATGGCGCCTGTGCGGCGCGTACGACCGCGCGTGTCGCGCGAAACAACTCAGCTCAACTACGCGCGACTATCTGTCCGACAACCGCTGGCCCCCCGTCTGGTAACTACGTCTTTCACTGCTGGGTATAAACCTCGTTAGCACGCCATTCTTTCGTCCAGTGATATCCCACCGTCTGCCTGGTAATCTACAAACCCTGGCGTGGCCACCATTCGGTCCATCAGCTTGCAATTCTGAACCACGTACGACCTATGGTCTTATTGATGTCGTATACTGTGTTCGTGATATCGATATCTTATATCGTGTTTTGTTATGTTCGACATTTAATGAAAACACGGACAGGGCTAATGGTTAGTATTTGTGGTAAAATAAGTTTTTTTTTAAATTAATTTCAATATAAAATTTTATATTTTCAAACAACCATAATATCAAGTACTAAAATATCAATGCAACAGCCTGTATAAAATAGGTAAACAAATTCATATTCATTAATCATGTATTACTCGTGCGCGATAACTTGGGACCTGCTAGGAATGCGACTCCCCGACCGCTTCCTCTGCACTTCCCCGATGGCGCCCGTATTGTACCGTTCGCATCACTATTTTTTACTAGGGTTTTTAGTCTCGTACTGGCCTACGTCACGTAACGACGCGCTCTGGAATTCTATTAGTTTTCGTTTGTGTTATTGTTTTGTTGTTGTAGTTTTTGTTGTTATAGTTTGTGTCATTGTTTTGTTGTTGTAGTTTTTGTTGTTATATTTTGTGTTATTGTTTTGTTGTTGTAGTTTTTGTTGTTATAGTAAATGTTGTAAATTTATCGGATACCTCTTCGTCAAGTGATTATAGTGAGACTGAGGACGAAGAACAACCTCTAGAAGGCATAAATCCACTAAGTAGTGACGAAGATGAGATAATGTAAATAATAGATAAAATAAATGTATAAACTTAAACATTGTATTTTTATTTTATTCAAATAGTGTAAAAAAGATTAGATAAAAAGCAGCGTCCTCCCTGAGTAACATAATAAATTAGGTTAAAAAAAACAAAGACGAAGCCGCGGGCGGCTGCTTGTTATGTTCGCTTTTTTGCGGGCGGTACAAACACGCCAATATGACGTCACCGCGCTCAGGTCCCAACTTATCACGCACGGGTAATAAGTAGGTATCTGTTAAACTGACTAAGCGGCATCGTCGCAAACGTTAAAAGTTTATTGGAAATGTATTTTATTTTGAACAAAATCCATAGCTCTTAGTATATAACAGGTGTATCTTATGTTAAAACTTACAGCTAATAATACTTATATATTGACGACGTAAATCACTTATCGCACTAAATAGGACCATTATTTTAAATACATATAAATATTTACAATATATAAAAAATGTATTGATTACTAGATAAATATGTAAGCTACCGGTATTTAACCCACGTCTAAAATCAAATAATACGATACCGGATGTGTGTTTTAAATTAGTGTCGTACTTAACAAAACAGGTTGTGTGTATGATATGATCTGTGTATCTTATAATCAATGTCTTTTTCAGGTTTGTGAAAGAGTTTGACTACTACCAAAAGTGCGTGACAGAGCAGAACAAAGACTTAAAGGAACTCAGACCACAGACTTCGCTGCCGAACCAACAGACAGGATGCTTGTGTTTTACTAGTGAGTACTGACTTTTATACATACTGCTGGACATTTCATACGGTGCTGTCTAGCCACAAACCAAGCAAAGGCTATGGGAGCCAGATAGTTGATAAATTGAGCCCCGGATCTAGAATTTTTCCTAACCGTGGCAGAAACTTGATGTGGCTCACCCCCCCCCCCCCCCCCCTACCCTCCGAGTTTGAGAGGGCGAGGGGGGAGGGGGAGTGTTTAACTTTGAAGCGTTCCAAATCAAATGAACAGGCAGGTGAACTATGTAGGTGGACCACGGGCAGGGAGTGGAATAATCTATAGTACGACGTGCGCTGGATGCCAAGCGCTTTTTGAAACAAGTTTTTTTTAACATACTTTTTATTGAAGATGGCACCAAACTCTGAAATTGTCGCCCGGGGCAGGTGCCCTGGTTTGCCCGCCCCTAACGCTGGGGCTGCAACCCCTAAACGTATTTAGCGACTAAACATCTTTAAATTAGATGTATTTGTGTGACTTGATAACTCTCTTAAATCATATCTAGGCACTTAATACGGTTAGGCATCGTTGCGGAAGTCGCCCTTATTATTTAAATACATACATACAAAGAATCTGTAGGTTATGCAAACATTTGTTCCGCGGCGGGAATCGAACCCGCCACCTCATGAGTCTCAGCCGCGTATTCGCCTACTGCGCCACGGCGGTCGTTATGATAATCTCAAAATTTAAGAATCACACGGGATTTGAACCCGTAACCTTATATAACACCTGCCTGTAACATTAGTGAATATGCAACAAATATTGATAAAATTTGTTATCCCTATCCCGCTCGATTGGTTAGCTTACACAGTAAAATCCTACACATACAAACCTCGTGCAAAAGGCCGCAGCGGCTGTAGTAGTAATAAGTAATTCAATCAGTTATTTTGTAAATTTTCACGGGGCTTGTTACACTGAGCGTGAGGATAACTCATCCTTTTCATTAGAATATTGTAATTTTTTTGGTAACCAATTATTTTGTGTTGTATGTTTTGGTCATTGTTTATTTTGTGTTACCATCAGTACCATGTTTACTTAAATAGCTGGTATAACCAGTGTTGTTTCCGTAGGCAAGGTCCGTCGCTCGAGCTCGGCCGGTGCGGACGTGACGACTGCCCTCTGCCGAAGCGATGCCCAGCCTCTCTGACATATGCCTTACTGGAGGTAAGTACATACCAATTAGGAATGGAAAGTTTCACAAGTAGCATGTGAAAAATCTTATGTCACGCCTGCTATTTTCCTTCGCAAAACCTGCTAAAAATCATTTAAATGTTAACATTATGTTGTGTTGTACACAATGTTAAAATTAACGCAGTCATTCGGGTCTGCTATAAATCACATTTAGTTCACATTTCTGCGGAAATCATCGGGCGTGTTCGTTGCCCGTGATTTTTTACATGTGAAATAGCACTAGCAAGAATAACAAGTGTGAATTCTTTATAATGTTTACCCATGTTCAGTAAAATAAATAAATCTTTAATAATGGCAAATCATTGCCCGTGAAAATGCAAGTGTGACATTACTGTGTGATGTTACTAGTGTCATTTTACATGAAATGATTTTTCATATCATATGAAAATGATATAAAAGTAGCAATCATTTTCCATGTCTACTACGAATATTATAGATAAAATATTGAAGATCAGTTTATCCAAAATGACGAATTTATTAATCGAATCACTAAAACACAGACTAAATCATACCTACAACACTAATTCACACTCGTTAACTATCAAACACTTATACAACCTGTTTTGTTATGTACGACATTAATTTAAAACACATATCCGGAGTCGTATTAACTGATTTAAGAGGTGGGTTTAATACCGGTAGCTTGAATATTTATCCAGTCATCAATACATCACACTAATATTATAAATGTGAAAGTTTGGATGTTTGTTTATTTATTTGTTTGTTTTTTACTCAATCACGTCGTAACGGCTGAACCGATCACGTCTTAACGGGTCCCTGCGGCTCCGCCCGTTCACTGCGAAAGAAATCTACAGGATCGTAATAACTCAGATACCCCCTAAAGTATCCAGAGATGTGCATGGCATATCGATGAAGACTTCGTTCGGCTATAGCTGCACTTGCTCCTGTCCTGGCTTTTGCTTTTAACCATTGTATCGGGGAGGGTATGTACCCAACGCCAATAAAAATGAGTAAAGTAACCCCAATATTTAAAGGCAAAGGTAAGCGGAGCAACATGGACGGATATCGGCCTGTCTCAATAATACCAGCTGTCGCCAAAGTATTTGAGAACGGTCTAAGCTCACGTCTCACAGCTTTCTTGACATCGTCGAACGCCCTCTCCGATCGGCAGTACGCATACCGCGCGGGTCGCTCGACGATATCGCTGACGCGGGAGGTCATCAGACTCGTCGTTGCCGCACGTGAGAAGAAACAGCATGTCGCATGTGACTTGTCGAAGGCGTTCGACGTAGCTGACCATAAAACCCTATCAGCCAAGTTACAATACTATGGCATCTACGGCCCGCCGTATGCCATTCTGACGGATCTGTTGAGAGGCCGAACTCAGGTATGGTGTTAGGGAGCGGAACCACGTCGGATCCTTTAAAGTCGAGCATGGGAGTGGCTCAAGGATCCTCAGTCTCAAACATTTTATTCTCCTTGCTGTTGAACGACTTGCCGGAAGCTGTCACAAAAACTGAGGTTTTTATGTACGCGGATGACGTGGCCGCGATAGTCACCGCGCCATCGGTCGATAGGTTGGAGGAAAACCTCAATTCCGCAGCGGGGCAGCTGGCGGAATGGTTTAAGACTTAGACATAGACAGACATTTATTTGCTACCACAGCACACACAAATTCACACATTACAATCAAAAGGTATAACATCAAAGAGAAAGCACAAGTAAGAGAAAACAGAAATTACAACAAACATAGAAACAATAGAATGAAATAATAAATGTACAATGTAGTCAGGGAAAAATTAAAAAGAGGCAAGTAGGTGTGTATGTGCTACTGCAGCAAATGGGTTCCAGCTCAGCATTATGCCTCGCCACCGATCGACAGCTCGGCGCTGTTATTCTGCAGAAACGTTTTTTAGGCAAGTCATTAGAACTCGTAAAAACGAATGTGTTTGCATACAATTATGATAGGCTTAATTAGATAATTATGATAAGTAGATAGAAGAAATAAATATATTATGTAAGGAATAATAATAATGATAAGAAATGTTAGAGTGTAAATTTTAAATAATAATACGAATAAATATAAATATACTAGAAACTTTACCCTCGCGTCAGCAAGTGAACGGCGCTATGTAACAATTTGTACCAGACAACCCAGTTATTTGTTTTTCTATTAAATGTTTCCTATAATGTTTTTTAAATGTAAATTTTGATTTTAGTAGCCGAAAAGGTGGTGGTATGTTATTCCAACACTTGGTTGCCTGGTACCTAAAACTGCCCCTAAACGCTACAGTTTTATGCTTACTATAATGTAGCAAGTCACGGGTTAGTCTCGAACTGTACTTAGTCTTTGATCGGTCAAGCTTGGCGTACAAATACTCTGGCATCTCAGATATCATGACACTATGTACCATTACTCCTAGATATAAATCTCGCCGCGAAGCCATGTTAAGAGTAGAAGAGTTATTTAAATATGGTGTTATATGCGTTTGCGGCGGGATATTGTAGCAGAGCCGGCAGCAAGCATTCTGTATTCTCTGCACAAGACGAGTAGTTTTCGCAGTTAAGGTGAACGGACTCGCTCTAAATCTTAACTAAGACGCACTTTATTCTCTTCCGCTTGTCGGGCCACAAGATGAGGTCGCTGTCGGTGTCAGTCCATGGCAAGGCTGTCGATCAAGTAGAGAGCACGACGTTTCTGGGTTTCCAGATCGATAGGGGACTGCAATGGGCGAACCACATACACAAGTTGTGCGGGAAATTGGATAGTGCGTGGTATGCGTTGGGCCGAATCGCGCGGGTGGTGTCCGACGATGTAGTTCGCGCCTGTTATTTTGCCACGGTGCACTCGCTGCTGCAGTATGGCGCCGAGCTGTGGGCGCGCGCCGCTGACTGGGAGCGCGCGTTCCGATTGCAGAAAAGAGCTGTACGAGCTATCGTGCGAATCCGTAGCGACGAATCTGCAAGACCGCACTTTAGGGAGTCTAGGAATTCTAACATTGCCCTGTATAGTTATCTATCAAGTGGCAACGTACGTTAGAATCAACCTGGACTCTTATGAAAAACTCGGCCACTCCCATACGTATAGCATATATGCACCCGCAATCGACACAGGCTCGAGTCGATATCGAGATCACTTACCAAATCGTCGAAGCTGACGCATTTCATGGGTTCGGTCGTCTACAACAAGCTTCCCGACACAGTCACGCAGGCTCCTAGCTTATTTATTTTCAAAAAAAGAATATAACGCTGGCTTATTGAGCTAAATTTTTATAACTACGACGAGCTTATAGCTCTCAGATGAAGGATTATTTATATATTATTTGAATTTTATTAAAATTGTATACAATAAAAATTGTATGCAAATTTTCCTACCTCTCTGACACCCATGACCAAAACTTCAGATCCACTGATTCTCTCCTTCTCGCTACCCCGAAACACTCAACCGCCTTCTGTGGCAACTCTTTTGAGGTGGTAGCTGTCGGTCTATGGAACTCTCTCCCTACTCATATTAAAAAGGCGCCTAGTAAACCGGTTTTCAGACGACTAGTCTATAGTCATTTCTTGCAGTCCTCCACTGGCTGTTAAAATATATGAAAACGTAGTACCTATGTGTGTTGTATGTAATAGTATTTTTTGTTTTATATCTATAAATATATATATATATATATATATTTGTTATATTTCTCATATATATATATTCTATGTATTATTATTGTTATATCAAGTAGGTTTATGTATTTATTCTAACTGTAATCGGAGTTTATTGTTATTTGTGTTTCTTTTGTTTTTTTTTTAATAAACATTAATATTGTTAAAAGTTAGCACGCCAACCTTTTTTGTTACCTCTGAGGTTGGCAGGTAGAAAATGCTATTAGCATTAAGCCCACCTTTTGTACATGTAATTTGTATTTTTGTGCAATAAAGTATTAAATAAATAAACAAGATGTTGACCTATAATGTTCATTATCAATAAATTACTATTATGACCCCTCCCCCTACGACCCCCGCCCCCCCCCCTATCTAATTTTATCACGATACTTATTAAAATAGCATTGTTTTTTCAGGTCCCTCCGAATTGCGGTGCTCCTCCCAGTGTCAATGTGTTTCATGAGCACAATACTGACGATACTAGTTTTGTTCCACATTTATACGTAAAGGAATTATTATTTATAATTCACGGGTAGATTCGCACGACGGCTGTATATATTGGAAAGGTCGCGGCACACTATCAAGCAAGACTGACAGTCAAACAGACATTGACAATTCAAAATGATATTAAAGATTTCATTCTTATGAGACTGATGTTGGGTCCTATATTCGTCGGTAACCGACTACGACTCGTATCTCCTTGAAAAAGAGTCAAACTAGTATCCAACTTTTGATACGTTTTCAAGGAGAAACGAGTCGTAGCTGGTTACCAACCGATATAGGAACCAGCCATGAGTTGAGTTGAGTTACCGACGGTTGAAAATATCAATAAAACAGTCATAAAAGTCAGATAACAAAATAACAAAGAAAAATGAAATAAAGTTCGTAGTATAATAAATAATACATTATAGTAAAATGTTTTCTGAGATTTAGGTAACGTTTTAAAATATTTTATCAAGGTTGAGTGATTACTTAGAAAAAAAATGCCACTCCGGGAGTGCCGACTGAAGTGAAAACTTGAACAATTACGTGTGTGTTTGGGTATTCAAAATTTAAAAGCAGACTACACATATACTTATATACAGAGGTGTCGGTAACGGTAACAGCGTCGAGAGTTCAATGGTTTTTCCCATCTCATAAAATGTCCAACGCGCCTAAAGAAGTTTTCACTTCAAAAACATTGCAAGTTTTAGTCTCGCGTTTGGCCACGATTATGCGTGATGGTAAAGCGATGATCTGTCTATTGATTCGGATTCGGTATTTGCCGCAAAATAAATGTCTTTTATTCTTATCTTTATCTTAACTTAAACATTCGCAAATCCCCTCAGCTTTGCATCAATACTTTTCAATATTTCATATATACTTTTACTTTTAGGCGCGTTGGGCATTTTTTAGATGGGAAAAAACCATTGAACTTGCGACACTGTTATCGTTACCGTTGCCGTTACCGACACCTCTGTATACCAAGTGAAAACTTCTTTAGGCGCGTTGGGAATTTTTTGAGATGGGATAAAACCATTAAACTAGCGACACTGTTACCGACACTTCTGTGTATAAGTATCGCGTAATTGTTCAAGTTTTCACTTCTGTCGACACTTCCGGATTGCCACTTTTTTTTAAGTTACATACATACTCCTTTGACATTGTGTCTATGGGTTCTACTCAATACCCAACCACTCCATAAAATTAAAGGAATTTGTACGTATCGTGAAAGACTTGTGGACTTCCCTATAAAAAGGTCCAAATCATCGCGCCACTGCTTCTTAGGCCTTCCACGGTGTCGCTTTCCATCCACAGGGCTCCATCCAGTTGGGTGTCAAGAGAAAAATTATATTTCTTGAAAAAAACAAAGTGACATTTAACAATTATTTTTATTGGTATCGGAAAATACTTACGTAATAACGATAATTTACTGTCAAAAAAAACGTCAGTCTGCTTGACAGTGTGGCGCCAGCATAAAGTCAGATCAGTAAAGCGAAATGACCTTACTAAGAGTGAAAATAAGTATTCTTTGCGAATTCGCAATAATTATTGATAGTGACGCTGAGCTCAATAGTAGTGCTAAGGTCTGATTTGCGAGGGATTTTCGATTATGTGCGATTTTACGAGTGTGAGGAACACACGATACCAGTTACTTGAACCAGTCAATTTATACGCAAAGATTTGGATAAGAAAAAAAAAATAAAAAATGCATGTGTGTACGCACGTATGAAGTTATATTTCTTTGGCGTAAATAAATCATTATAATAAAAGCCACAAGACATCCACTGCCTTCCCTCATAGATTTCCAGAGCGACCGATCTTGTGCGGCTTGCGTCCAACGGCTCCCAGCCTTTATCAGTGGGGGGCCGTCCTACGCTGCCCTTTCCAGTGCGTGGTCTCCAATCGAGAAGCTTTCTGCCCCAACTGCCACTTCAGCTTAAATAACTAGTACAGTAAAAGCTCCTTATTCACGCTTCCTTCATTCGCGTTTTCACTGTTCGTGGATTAAAAAGATGCTAACTAATTCCTATATTCGCGGCGAAAGATTTCTTTATTCGCGGATCTAAACGGTATATCGGTACATACATATTAATAAAAAGCATTCGGTATCCTTTGTAAATGCGTCGGCTAAAGGACTGATAAAAAAGTAAAATAGACCTTATTAAAACTACATCCAGAATCAAGTGACATTCAGGAGTTGCTTAAATCACATGATGAAGATTTGACTAAAACCGGCTTGGAGGAAATGTTAAATTCACAGACCATTGTAGAAGTGGCTTCAACAAGCACTGGAAACGTGACATTTAATTTAAAAAATCTTAGTGAAGATTTAAGAATGGCAAATGAGATTTGGATTTCTCTAAGAAACTTGATCCGTCTATGGAACGAAGTCTTATTTTTAAGATGCAAATTGCTAATGCCCACTGCTGAATATCAGTCTGAATTAAAGGAGCTTTTAAAAACTGCCAAGCAAGAAAATAATACAAAATTCTTTAAACCATTGCCTGAACCTGAAGATAATAATTAATTAATATGGTGAAACACTTCAATTAAATAGATTTGTTTATATTTATTTTTTATGTTGTCGCCTAGGAAAGTATCCCCTATGATCCCATATAAATTACCATTCCATATTCACGGTTTCTGTATTCGCGGCATGATTGCGGAACATGTACCCCGCGAATAAAGAGCTTTTACTGTTTATGTCATTTGGGCATCACTAGGATAACTTCAGACAGTAAAAACTAACTTCATGGTGTGTTACATCGGCGCGCGCAACTTCCGTCACATGCTGAAAATACATAATATACTCTGACGCGCCAAGAGAAGTATAACTTCATAAGAAAACGGTTGAAAATAAAATAAAAATATAAAATGAAGTAAAAAAGCATGTAACTGGTATCGCGCGGATAAATCTGTGTGTGTATGCCACTACAGTCGTAATTAAGTACGAGTAAAGACTAATTTAGCGTGCACTATTCTTACGAGAGAGATTCTGTATATAAAAAAAAACCTTTGTAATTCTCTAGAATAATATGCACACGTAGGCTTTTACAAAATGGCTTCCTCATTTCAACTTTACCCCTCTTATTAAAAGTGGTAAACTGAATTAAAATGACATCTGGTTTTGTCTATTTCTGTCTCATTTTGTTTTAAATGTAAGATATGAGACAAAAGTAGGCTTTATTCGCTGTGTCAATTTATTTATAAACTAAAACTTATTAATAAGGGGGGTTCAAGATCGGAAATTGAAGACATTTTATTCATTTTAAGAACGTATTTAGGAGGAAAGTTAGTGCAATATGCACTTTAAAATGTTGGAAGAAAGTAGGTTTTAGCTTGGTGCTTTGTGATATTGAAAAAGTAATGGTGATATGATTTAGGTTTGATGCACACCGTCAATTTAATATCAGTAGATTTATTGTGACAAATAATTCAATTCATATATTTGACGATTGCCACTTATAAAGTTAGATACTTAGTGACGTGAAAATGCTATTTGAATTAAAGTGCTGACTATTGAGTTCATTTAAAGAAAATTTAACTTTAATTGAGCTGAATTAAATCACTGTTTCATTATAATCTGTGCTGTACCAACACTAGTGGTCGAGAGTTGTGGCAACACTATTACGCATTTTGGTATTTCATTATTTTTGTTGATATTATCAGCCCGTAGAGTCCCACTGCAGGGCAATGGCCTCCCTTCCACGAATCCCGGTTATTGGCTAATTGGAGCCACTCGTTCTGGTATGCAATATCCATCCAGTTCGTCCCTCCATCTCCGCCTGGGTCTACCGCGAGGCCGCCGCCCGTTTGGAACCCATTCTGTTGTGGCTTTCGCCGATAGTTCCTCTGGCATACGACAAACGTGTTCTGCCCAGTCCCACTTCAATTTTGCGGATGTCAGAGCCACGTCAGCTGTCTGTGTTTTGGAGTGCAGTGTTGAGTTTCTTATACGGTATGTGAGCGTGTCTCCGAGGACGCTGCGCTCCATAGCTCGTTGACAAACACCGAGGCGGGATTTTGAATATTGGCGAGGGACCAAGTTTGACATTTCATAAACTTCAAACATATAAATTGGGATATTTGTAGTTCATTATTATTAAGATTTAATCTTCTACCATGTCATCTATTTTAAAAGTTTGTCAGTGACCTACTCATTCTTAAAAATATTTGTCAATTTTAATTTTTTTTATATGACGAGGTGAAGGCACAAACTACAATTTAGGAAATCTAATTGGTCCAATTTGACGTATATTATTTTGCATGCCGTGATAACATTGTACGAACGTGTACACAAGAAATCGAAAAATCATCATCATCATCATCATCCACAGCCCGACTTCACCCACTGCTGGGTATAGCTTATTTTGAGAAATCAACCACTTAATATTATAATATGTCACAAAAACCTTGTCAGATCCATGAAGAACGTATTCCGACATAGAAATTAAAGTCGGACAGCTGTTTAAAAAACATCTGTATCAAATAAATTGAAAGTTATTTAATTTTTAATTTCGTGAATAATCTGAATTTTACCCCAAAAATAGGCAAATTTTGTACGTCGTCGTACACAATGTCGTACGTGGGTTGTTGACCCCTCCACAGCGCCCCCGCCGTGGCGTGTACCCCCGCCGGTGTTGCCAGAGGTAAGTGTTAAGCGCCAAATAATTAAATTAGTTGCATTATTTTTTATTTTCATTTTTTTTTGGTACACTTACATGATTGTAACCAAATATCGATACCTTCACATCCGTAAGGATCTGGTTTTTGTTACATATTGTATAACAATGAGGGGTTTTCAGGGCAGTGTTTTTATAACTGCTAACAGATAGCGTTGCTCTGTCATACGCTGATTATCAAGGGAAAGTGAATTGTCAATGTCAATTGCCGTGTGGTCATTATTTTACGAGGAATTTGAAAAAAAAAACCAATTTGTGTTTGTTTAACTGACGAAGTGAGATTGTTTTAGACGAATTTTGATATTGCGTCTGAGATTTTGGCATATGAACCATGTGTTTGCCGGTGTATCTCGCCAGCGCCATCTATTACGCTAGTTGGAACTAGTTTTTTTAATCTAAAATGAAAGCCATCTTTATATAACCTGATAGGTTATGTCCAATTAAAGCTTGGCCTACGTGGTATTGCATTGCGCCCGTCACCGAGAGACACACCTACACATAAAAAAGTCTCGTCTCGTAATTTCATTGTAACTTAAGGCAGTTTAGTATTTAACAGATATACACATTTTATTTATAATTTGTCAAATTATACGTCACATTATGTTGCAAAATTCATGAAAAAAATACTTCATCGTGAAATTGATTAGGTAGGTATTTATAAAATAAAATAAATTCAAATTGATTCATTAAACTCTTCAAATTCGAGGACACATTAGAAATACTCTAATCTACTTAATCAATGAGGGAGGCCTTTGTCCAGCAGTGGACGTCCTACGGCTGATATGATGATGATGATGATTAGAAATACTGAACTTAAAGTCTGACTCGGATTGATATAGAACATACAGAATAGAAAAGTTTGATGGTGTGAATCAAGCCTTATTTTTTTTAATTACGCAAAAATAATCTCGTAGTTTAATTTTCGTAGGAAATAACGTAGTATTAGTTATTTTTCGCGAATACGTATTTACGTTAAATACCAAAGTATTATAATTTAATTGTAACCGAATTTAAAGTTTTTTTTTTTGTATTATTAGACATAGTTTTGTATAACCACATTATGATTGGTAAATTATTTTTATACTATGTAGTATTTATAAGTATTTTTAGTATAATAGGTCAGGTGAAATCGTAGTTACAATTCGTACTGTTATTATTATAAATACGGGATTTATCACGTACCGTCTTATCGGTGTTTCGACCGACAATGTTTCGGTTCAATTCGTGAACCTTCATCAGTGAGTGCCATCCGCTCCGAAGTCCGAACCACGTCTCGCCTCGCACTACGCGCCGCAGCCTTCTGCGTGCGAGTAGAGGGGAGCGGTGGTGGGGGTTGCGTAGTGCGAGGCGAGACGCAGTTCGCACTGCCGTATTTATAGTAATGATTGAAATAAATCACGAAAGTTCTCGAAGTAAAATTGGTACTGTTTTACAATTTTAACTTAATTTTATAAGTGTACAGTTTGAACCTCCGCCGATCAAAGATAATATTTTTAAGTGATATTTCAATTATCTTTTAGACTCCCAGCTGACTTGAGCTATAACAGTTGGCAATCTATTGTGATTTCATTAGATTATATTTTTTAGATTATAGCATAATATGATTTTAAAAAAAATGTTCATCAACAATTACAAACATGATGGCGGACCAGTTCCCTAAAAGTGACCACATGCATTGATAATAATAACTATTGCTGGGCATTTCACATAGCGCTATCTAGCTCCAAACTAAGCAGATCCATGGGAATCAGATAACTGATAGAATATTTATTTTACTGGTTTTTTGTAAATACATATATGTATATACATAACTCTAATATTTCGTGTCACGATTTTAGTTTTATATTTGGTATGAGAATAGGTCGTAAAGTATTTTTCACCCTCCTACCACCTCCCCCCCTTTTGTTAATCACGATTTTAGTATTATTGAATGAACAATATTCATATAATTTAACCGTCGTTCATTGACGTGAAGTCGTACATGAAGTGTCGCGTCGCTTTGACAAGTGTTTTATATAAGTTTTCTTCCGAAGTTCGCACGGGAACGAGAAATTTAAAGCGTACGAAGCCGTGGGTGGGTCAGATAGTAATAAGATAGTACTACTAGGACAGATAGTACAGATAGGGACAGATAGTAGTACAGATAGCTACCTCCTGCGTCTCAGCTGGCTATTCGTCCACTGCGCCACGGAGGTCGCATTAGTTTGGTCTTATTTCAAATTTAGTCCTAAACGAAAAATCCTTGTACAGCAAGGTGTTGCCGTTATCATGCATATGCATGCGTTTCGCTAATATTGTTATATTTTCCGGCCACACTGTCACAACATTGCCAATAAAGCATCTGACGACCTCCGTGGCGCAGTGGGTGAATAGCCGTCTGAGACGCAGGAGGTTGCTGGTTCGATTCCCACCGCGGAACAAATGTATGCATGATCTACAAATATTTGTTCCGGGTCTGGTTGTTGCTCTATATAATACTACCTGACCAATCCGCAGCTTCGCACGCGTAGTTTTTCCATAAAAACATTACCCTCCTTTGCGCAGTTGGGTACAAAGTAGCCTATGCTACTCAGGGTGAATGTAGCATTCCAATGGTAAAAGAATTTTTGAAATCGGACCAGTAGATTATGAGTTTATTCATTACAAACATACAGACAAAAATACAAATCTTTTATCTTTATAATATTAGTATAGAAGTATAGATAGACGTGTAGTTTTTCAATAAAAACATTATCCTCCTGCGCAGTTAGGTAAAATGTAATCTATGTTACTTCGGGATAATGTAGCATTCTAATGGTGAAAGAGTATTTGAAATCGGACCAGTGGTTTTTGGGTTTATTCTTTACAAACATACAAAAAATTCAAATCTTCTTTATAATAATACTAGCTGGTACCCGCGACTTCGTCTGCGCAGGATTAGTAAGTACTTCGAGCAGCTTCGTTTGTTACTACCAAATGTGCATTACAAATATATTATCAATTTTTATTGGATTTATGGTTTACTCTTTTGCCGATAATGGTTTACTCATAAAAGCTAGATATATGCTGTCGCGGACTTTTTTGTAGGACTTATTAAGTTAAACATTTCTCTTATACATTATATACGTGTAAACTCTACCGTTTTTGCAGCGTACGCCAGAATAGCTCGCAGATGGCAGATTTTTTTCCGACTTGACAACTATCGTTGTATTTTGGACAATTCACACACTATCTTTAACAATTATAGGCTATGTGTTATTCTAATGTATAAGCTATATTATTGTAAACTTTCATTAAAATCCATTCGGTAGTTTTTGCGTGAAAGAGGAACAAACATCCATACATACAAACTTTCGCGTTTATAAAATTAGTAGGAATAGTAGGATACATAAAAGAAAGTCGTGTTAGTTACACTATTTATAACTCATGAACGGCTGGACCGGTTTTGGCTGAAAATTGGTGGGGGGGTAGCTTAGAACCATGAGAAGGACATAGAATAATTTTTACCCGACTGCGCAGAAGAAGGGTAATGTTTTCATGGATAAACCACGCATGCAAAACCACAATAGACCACCACCAACCAACAACAGAGTGATACAAGAGGAAGGTTTATGTGTATAAAACATACATAGTAACTGTTTGTTTGTTAGTTTGTTTGTTACCTTTTCATAACTAAAAGGCTGAACGGATCGTAATGAAATTTGGCAAGGAGATAGATTATATCATAGGGAAGGGCATAGGCTACTTTCTACCCGAGTGCACAAAAGGAGGGTAATGTTTTTATTGAAATACCACGCACGCAAAGCCGCGGGCGAACCACTAGTTAGTTTATAAGTACGAATTTACAAAAAAAAGTATTTTAAAAGTATTCTATCAGTAATCTGGTTCCCATGGTACAAGCTTTGCATAGTTTGGGGCTAGATGACGCTGTGTGAAATGTCCAGCAATATTTATTATTATTCAAGTACCTAGTGTCAAATCGTGGGCAATCTAAGAGAGCAATTAATTACCTACTAAGGCAATTAGTGGACAATAGATTGGGCATGTGATGTCGGACAGTGGTTTTGGGCATTGCCTTGAAAAGATAACACAATAAGGGCGACTTGCGCAACGATGTCTAAACGTATTTAGTGGCTAAATAGACATTTATACATCCTATACATGCATTTATTTGCTAAATATTATTTATGGAGTTGTAAATCATACAAATATGTAAAATTTAATCATGTTACTTCCTAAATACGTTTAGGGATCGATGTTCAAGCCGGCCTTAGGCTACGAACAGCATTTAAAAGTTTGAAATAAGTTCCAGTGCACAGTTTTTCGAACCATTTTTGTTTTGAAATTGTTGATGAAAGTATTAAGGTCTATACCGTTATGGGTAGATCTTTGAGTTTTATAGTCTGTGATAAGTTTGTAAGCATAATCTTAACTGTGATTTGGATTGTTAGACCAAAGCTACTACCGAAGTGTATTAAAGACGGGTCCGGTCAGCAAAAATATGGCTTTATGTATGACTACGTTTCGCTAAGTGTAAAAATTTTTCATTTATGTAATAATTAATCATAATATTTTTTTATAAATATTTTTTTGTAGGTTCACATTGAAGGAATGAATAGCTCTTTAATTTTTAAGAAAATTACTGTTTGGACTTTAAAAATCGAGAAGTAGAAATTGTAAGCAAAAATGGGTACTTTTTAGCGGATTATATTAGTTTTTCATTTATTCCTGGATGAAGGTTTAGCGTCGATTTATTAAGTATGGTAAAAATAATAAAAAATAATCATTTTTACACAATAAATGTAAAAAATAGAGTTGGACTGCATTTCTTTTTATTTCAAAATGCATTGTAAGTAGCTCTCATTAGAACTCCGTATATTAAATAGCAATAAGTATTAAGTACTGGATTTTAGGGACATTTTAAAAATAAATAAGCTTACGAAGACTATTTTAAGAATTAAATTGTAAGTTTTTTGACCTTATATTGCTTAGGATTAAGCTGAATTCAGAATACTATAAAAGTCTTATTAAAGTCAGTCTTCCGCATTGCACCAAATTTGGTTTTAATCCCCGTTCAACATTATCTTGTGGTAATTCACAAAGGCTTTATCGATTCTAATTTTAAGTTCTTAGTGAAATCCAGTACATTTTATTAAATAAATAAATTCAAAGTACAAAAACTTTTTAAAACTAGAACAAAAATATGTGTTTCACACTAAAATATAAATATGTTTTTCACACTAAAATATAAATATGTTTTTCACACTAAAATATAAATATGTTTTTCACACCAAAATATAAATATGTTTTTCACACCAAAATATAAATATGTTTTTCACACCAAAATATAAATATGTTTTTCACACCAAAATATAAATATGTTTTTCACACTAAAATATAAATATGTTTTTCACACTAAAATATAAATATGTTTTTCACACCAAAATATAAATATGTTTTTCACACCAAAATATAAATATGTTTTTCACACTAAAATATAAATATGTTTTTCACACCAAAATATAAATATGTTTTTCACACCAAAATATAAATATGTTTTTCACACTAAAATATAAATATGTTTTTCACACCAAAATATAAATATGTTTTTCACACTATAATATAAATATTAATTTAGTACTTCCGCTATTCTTTGGGTCAAAACTTTGCAGTCTATGATAAAATACCAATAAAACTCGTAAAACAAATAATTTTTACAAAAACACACATTCTGAAAAACATTTTAATTAAAAAAAATCCTTAGATAGTGCGACCAATTCGCAGTATCTAAGATTTTGTAACCATTAAAACACTTTTCTTTTTTTTCCTTAATCTTTCGCTTCCCACTGCTGGGCAAAGGTCTCCCCCAAGTCCCTCCAAACATCCCTATCTGTCGCTATCTCCCACCATCCTCTTTGGAAGGTGTCGAAATCGTCCCGCCAACGATTTCTCGGCCGACCCCGACGTCGCCTTCCGTCTTCAGGCGTCCATGGCGTTACAATATGGGCCCATTTCTCGGAGTGCATTCGGGCAACGTGACCCGCCTATTCCCACTTAAGTACAGGCGGTTTTTATCTATAATTTTTTTAAGCATAATTATTGATTGTGTATGTAACACTTAAATATTTCTTTTCACGCCACAGTGCGCTTGCAAATAACTGCATCACATATCAGTTGCAGATAGATTCAGATAGAAAATGTCAATAGAATTTTAAAATAGCTGGTACAGAAAAGAAGTGATGCAGTTTGTTTGCACGCGAATGTATTTATGGATCTCCAATCTGTGCACTCATTTTAAAGCAGGATTTACATTACTCTATATTGCTTCAATTACTAGTACGTATTCGGGGAAAGAATTCAGTAACATTTTTGTAAAATTAATTAAACCTTCACAGCAACTTTTTATTTGCTTCTAGATAAAAACAATAAAAACAGATCATAGAAAACCGGCCAAGTGCGAGTCGGACTCGTGCTCGAAGGGTTCCGTAGCATTATCTATAAAAACAGCAAAAAAATCACGTTTGTTGAACCGGGGGGGGGGGGGGGGGGGGGCTCCCCGTAAATATTTGTTTTATTTTAATTTAATTATTTATTTTTAAAGAGAATATATAACTAAATATTCTGTGAATATTTAAAGGGTCTACCTGTTTCCGTTTTCAATATCGAGCAAAAGAATCACGTTTGTTGTATGGGTGCCCCCTTAAATATTTATTTTAATCTGTTTGTAGTATATGTTGTATGGCAACAGAAATACATCTGTGAAAATTTCAACTGTCGAACTATCACGGTTCATGGGATACAGCCTGGTGACAGGCGGACAGACAGACTACGGAGCCTTAGTAATAGGGTGCCGATTTACCCTTTGGGTACGGAACCCTAAAAAACAAGTGACACAATCCAAATGTAGGTAATGCTATGAGCATTAAATCAGCACTACTCTGTTCTGTGTAAAAGTAAATAAATAATTAGATTTTCGGTTCTACATTTGACAATTTCAAAATGCTATTATTGTTAGGTTGTTGTAACATTGAGTTTATTTTGAATAACGTCTCTTATTTTCAGTGTCCGCTGTTATATTGTATTTATTTACAGAAAAATAATATACTTATCTTCACTTGCAAAAATCAAATAAAACGGTTGCATGAACTTGCATGAAACTGTGACAGCAAACCATTTGCGGGCTCCGGCTATTCCACGTTTAAAATACAAAGCTTTTTCTGCTAAATTTTCATTTCATTTCATTTATTTATTCATAAACAATTATATAATTGTGTTTGAAATCACATCCTAAATACAAGTTACAATATTTTAAAATTATCACATACATGTCAAAAATAATAAAATAGAACAAAACAAATGTCTACTTACCTATATATAAAGATGTCAAAAAAGTCAAGAAAAGTCAAATGGAAAATAGACATCAAAGAATATAAAATAAAAATTAGAATAATATTACTAAGGAATTAATAATACAAACATGTCACAAATTAATTAAATTGACCATTAACTCAAAATCTATATAAAAAAAAAAAAAAACGACTATTCAATATTATTACAGGTCATAAAATCATTAACTGAATAGAAACACCCTTTCAAACAGAAGGATATGCCGTCGATCTCTGTGGTTACGGTCAATGTGGTTATGCAAGCTGACTGTACTGTAGATATTGGAAGTTCAGTGGCCACTTCAGGAGCTTTGTAAGCAAATTATGTGTTTCATGCCACTCTACTTTAATTAAGTAGAAGAAATAAAAACTTAAATTAGAGAGTAACTCTGTCTCGCTGTTTGTTACGTTTTCACGACAAAACGGCGGGACCGATTTCGATGAAATTTGGTACACACGGCTACACATCAAGCTATACATCAATTATCAATTATTCTTTATTGTACACAAATAGATTTACAGATAAAAATAGCTTACAAAATGGACATGTACAAAGGCGAGCTTAACCCTAATAAGAGTTTTCTTCCAGCAAACCTTTGAAGATAGAGATATTTGATTATACATTTCCAGTATAAGCTGACCTCTCATTCTACGAAAAGCTTACACAATGCGAGGTCAGCTTATACTGGAAATGTATAGCTTGATGTGTAGCCGTGTGTACATAGATACATTATGACGTGGATTGATACATAGGCTAATATTTATTGATATACCACGCGTGCAAACCCCCTAAAAGAAGCTAGTCTTATATAAAATGAGAAACAAAACAACTTTTTGAAAACTTTATTGCTAGAACACAAAAATAGAGAAGTGCTCTATCGGAGCTGCATTGCATTCAAAAAAAGTGGTCACTTTAGACTTTTTAAATTGGTTTTATACTGATATCTTTCCCTTTTAACTTCTAGAGTTTTAGCTTAGAATTTATAGGATCCTAGCGCGTAATTTAAAATTGCCAATCTTCACGGTCAATACAATGACAATCTGCCATTTTTTACGTACCCTTAGATTTTAATAAATGTAATAAATGTATGTGTAATAAACCCGTTTTTTATTTAATAAACTAAATTAACTTGTACATTCAAAGTTGAAATAGTTGACAATATTTCGGAGGTACCGAATGTTTTACTACAGGTACCAAATGGTACCAAATAGGTACTGAATACTGGCGAAAAAAATCCAATACAGAAGGTTGATTCGCTATCTTGACGCACACGTTTAAACTGCGTTTTGCTAGCGCAAACGAGGCAATGGACCAGCTTACACAAACACACTCATATTCTGCGTTCAATACTTACTAAATGTCCCTTAGTAGGTTTCAGTATAAAATCTAACTTCAACTCGAGATCACTAGCATTTGCTTTAACTTTATATCGACGTAGCAGATGGGATAAAACTGTCTTCAATGAAAACATAGCGTAGGTTCTACCTGTAACAAAACATTTGAAATGAGAGTAAGTATTTGCTTGAATATGGAACAACCAAATGGCCCACCTGATGTTAAGTGGTAATCATCGCCTATAAATATTGCCTCGTAGGTCACGCACCTCAACTTGAGTTAAGTATACGGGTGTACGATGCCTCATGCATCAAAGCCTCATGTGCCTGTTATTTCACCGGCACCCATACCCTTCAAAGTAAAACAACAATGTTCCTTGGCGGCAGTAACAGGTCCCTATGGTACTGGTGGTAGTACTTCCCCGGTGTTGAGGATCCGTGGTTTACTCGATTGAAATCACTATGAATACACATTAGCTTTTTATTTTATTTGTTACCAAATACATTTATACAAGAGTACGCCATCTTTTTTTATCACACACGTTCAGAGAGCTACCAATGGAACCATAGACCACTAGTAGTAGTGACGAGAAAAACATAGAGATGCGCATTGTACATTCATTACTCTCCCTCAATGCACATCTTCATACCTAATTCATCAACTAACTTTACAAATTGGTTCCTAGGTAAAGGCTTAGTCAATATGTCTGCTATTTGACATTTAGTATTAATATACTCTACATAGAACAAACCTTCCTCTACCTTTTCTTTTACAAAGTTATACTTAATATCCATATGTTTAAGTCTCCGTTGATCAGGATTTTAACAGTTTTTATTGTACTTTGATTGTCTTCATAAATTAATACATTTTGAAATTCAACATTCAAGTCGGACAATACTTTTACTATCCAACATGCCTCAACTACGGATTCACACAATGATACCAATTCCGCTTCTGTAGTACTTAGCGCTACTGTTCTTTGTTTTTTAGACCTCCATATAATAGTATTATTGAACAGTTTGAATACATAACCACTTGTGGATTTTCTGTCATTATCTCTGGCCCAGTCGGCATCAGCATAACCAATTAGAGGTGTTGAAATGTTACAATTACTTTTAGAATATATCAGCGAATAATTTACAGTCTGTTTTACATATCTTAGTATTCTTTTTAAAGCTCTCCATAAGTTCTCACTTGGTTTAGATTGGAATCTACTTAAGTAACATATGGCTGTAGCTAAATCTGGCCTTGAACCTACAGTTGCATACATCAGTGACCCTATCAAAGACCTACACTGAAACTCATATGACATGTCGATATCAGAATTTTCATCATATTTATAATTCATGTCCATTGGTGTGTCATTACCTTTACAATTTTCCATGTTATATTTTATAAGGATGTTTTCTAAATATTTTGATTGATTAACATTTATCTGTTCTGAATTTACTTTAATTTGTATGCCTAAATAGTTAAGATTGTTCGACCCCATGTCTTTCATTCTAAACTTAGTGCTAAGAAAACCTTTCAATTCCTTTATCTTAGTCTCATTATGTCCCATAATTAGGAGATCATCAACATACAGCGTTATATAAATATCCCCCATACTATATAGGCAATAATCATTTTCAGATCTTTTGAACCCATATCCTGTTATAATGTTATGAAATTTTTCATACCAATACTTTAGTGATTTCTTTAATCCATATAATGACTTTGTTAATTTTAGAACATGTCCGTCTGGTATTTCTAACCCTTAAGGTGGTTTTAAGTATACATCTTCTTTTATATCTCCATATAAAAATGCCCCTTTCACATCCATTTGATGAATTTTGTATTCTCTACAAACTGCAACTGACAATAAAATTCTTAAAGTTTGTAACTTCAAAACTGGTGAGTAAATTTCTCCGACATTTTCTTTCTGTTGATAACCACGTACAACAAGTCTCGCTTTGAATATTTCTTTCTCCTCGACATGCTTCTTTGTAAAAACTCATTTAGTATCCAACAACTTTTCTTTCTCCGGTTTAGGAATAATTTTCCAAGTTTCACTTTCTTCTAATACTTTAAATTCCTCTTTTACTGCATTTTTCCAATATTGTTTATCTCTTCTTTCCTCAATTTCTTGAAAACTTGATGGTACATCCTCTTGATTCAGTGACAGTAATGCATATAAAGCTTCATCATGTTCTTCATCCCAATTTATAACATAATCATTTTGCCATTTTGGATTCTTTCTTATTCTTCGAGCTCTCCCTGTTTCTGACTCCTCTTGAACGTTATCATCATCAATATGCTCCTCTGGTATAGCTTGTTTTCCTTCTACATTGTTATATTTTCTGTCTTCAGAATTTCCTTTTTGAAAGCTGCTCTCTTTTTCCGTAAAATCTATTTTTCTCTCTGTTGGTACATATACAGTATTATCTTCTTTAAGTTTTTCATCAAACACCACATTTCTTGCATTTACTACTTTCTTTTCATCCATATCGTAAAGTTTATAGCCCGATAGAGTATATCCGATCATTATCATCTTCTTTCCTGTATTATCCAGTTTCCTTCTAAGTTCCTTAGGTACGTGACTGTAGGCTACACAACCAAATACTCTCATGTTTGACATATCTGGTTTTCTACCGGTCCATATTTCTCTGGCAGTGAGGTTTCTTCCCACTGATGGGCTTCTGTTTGTTACATACGCAGAATATAATATAGCATCTCCCCAAAATGTTTTGTCTAAGCCTGATTCTATTAAAATTGTCCTTGATTTTTCCACTAATGTTCTATTCATCCGTTCTGCTACTCCGTTCATTTCGGGACTATATGGCACTGTATAATGCATTTTTATTCCTTCATGATTCGAAAAGTTTTTGAATTCATTTGAGATGTACTCCCCTCCATTGTCGCAGCGTAATGTCAGTAAATTTGTGTTGAAATACTTTGTCACATAGTAATAATAATCTTTAAATTTTTCAAATACTTCAGATTTCTCCTTGATCAAATACACAATGACAAAATGTGTGAAATCGTCAATGAAAGTGACAAAGTATTTATTACCCTCTCTATCTGTTGGTGTAATAGCACCACAAACGTCTGTATGAACAATCTCTAATGGTTTAGTAGCCCTATAGCCAGGCTTATTAAAAGGTTGTCTTGTCATTTTGCCCAGAAGACATGGTTCACATAATGTATGTTCAACTTTGCTATTTTTCAGATCGCCTAACCCGTGCACTAAATTCTTTTGTGCCAAAATATTGATATTTTGTACACCTAAATGGCCAAAACGCCTATGCCATAAGTTTATTTTACAATCATTAATCGGTGAATAATTACAATTTGATTGACTGAGTTCCATTTCAACATTATACAAACTCCCTTCTACATTTCCTATTAAAATCATACAGCTCTTATTGTACACTCTAACTTTACCTTTGTGAAACGATACCTCCAATCCACTGGACTCCATTTTAGATACAGACAATAAGTTTTTTCGCAATTCGGGAACATAATACACATTTTTTATAGTAGTCAATATTACTCTTTTTCCAATAAAACATTTTGCTTGTATATTACCTATACCTACAGCTTGTATCATAACACCATTTTTAGCTGCAGCAATATTTTTGGGTACTTTTAGTTTAATATAGTCTGTGAAATAGTCTCTACTGTTTACTAAATGATCAGAACACCCTGAGTCAATGCACCAAGAAATTATTTTGCTATCACAGTTATTCACATCACTATTTTCACTTACACATGGATATGCAACATCGCTTACTTGATTCTCTGCTCCAAAAGCCTGGTGATCTCTCCAATCTGTAAAACCTCGTCCTTGACCTGCATTGTAGTTTTTTTCTGAATTAAAAACTGGTCCCCGTCCTGAATTGTAACCTTGTCCTCTCCCTGAATTATTAATTTGTCCTCTTCCTACATTGTAGCCTTGTCCTCGTCCTGTATTATACCCACGACCATGTCCATGATGATTGATGTTCCTGTTTTGCTCATAAGAATTGTGCCCCTGGTAGTGGCCTCGCCCCTGAGTACGGCTCTGTGCTTGTTTGCACTGATATTTTTTATGTCCTGCTTTACCACAGTTAAAACATAAAAATGAGTTGCTATATGTCTGATTAGTTACTTGATTATGTTTCTTTTTCTTCTCTTCTTCTCCGAGCAATCTATTTTTTACAAAATCCACTTTGAGTTCTGACATAGTTTCAAGTGCGGTTATGATCCCTTCATATAACTCTGGCATTGACAATAATATGTAATTTATTTTCTCTTCTTCACTTAGTTCCGTTTCAGCTTCTTGTAATTCGGAGAACATCTGCTCCATCTTGACAAAATGTTGTGACAATGATTCAATCTCGACATATTTTGACTCTGACAATTTTCTTCTAATAAACAATTTGCTTCTTGTGCCCTTCTTTTGAAAGTTTTGTTTTAGGCTTTCAAACATTAAATACGCAGTTCCCTTTTTAATATATTCAATATGGCTGTCTGCCACGCCGGCTATTAAAATGGCCTGTGCCTTTGCCTCACTCTGGGCATTCTCCGCTTTGATGGAATACTCGTTGTTTTCGACCGCGGCCAAGACTCCATTTTCATTACTTTTAATCCTAAATGACCATGTACTGAAATTGGCGCCAGCGAACGGCGTCACCGGCAACCGAAAATCTTTCGAGGACGTCGACATTTTTCTACACTAGCCAGCGGAACCACACTCTGCTACCACTGTTGAGGATCCGTGGTTTACTCGATTGAAATCACTATGAATACACATTAGCTTTTTATTTTATTTGTTACCAAATACATTTATACAAGAGTACACCATCTTTTTTTATCACACACGTTCAGAGAGCTACCAATGGAACCATAGACCACTAGTAGTAGTGACGAGAAAAACATAGAGATGCGCATTCATTACCCGGGTGATCCCTTACAACTACAGTAACTGTAGTATTTTTGTACATACTGTAGGTACTTTGTGCTACTTTGTAGATAGTTTTACTTACCTATACAAATCCGTCGCCCTAAACTGAAACCCGCGAACACAAAACTTTGCGTTTCTGGTCGTAGCCATCTTTCAGGGTTAAATTTTTCTCTATCGGCACCCCAACAAGAATGTCTGTGTATTCCATAGGCAGATATTAGGCAGTGGCTGCCAGTTTTTAGAGTATAGTTTTCTGAAATGGAAAACAATGATGAAGAACGTATGTTTTATCATTAACTACCTGCCCTTATTCCTTAAAGGTAAGTTTACTTCCATATTGTTCTGTCTCGGTTAAACCTGATCACTCTTTACTTATCCATACCAGCTTCCACGACATTTAAAAAATGCTCAAGATGGTATAGACAGGATGCATGAAGTATGTAGTAGTGTACAACAACTAGTGGAGCAATAAGCTAACTTTTTTCACAACCAAACTTAAAGGACAACTAAGTACAAAGTAGAAATCACCCATTAAAGATGAGATCTTTATGAGTTTATAAGGACAATGCTGTGTGCGTAAAGATGGCGGCCTCAACTTTGTATTTAGGTATTAGCTACATGATAGCATAACAGTGTTTAGTTTTTTTCAATCTGCCTGTTATTAACGCCTGATAGGTATTATATAAATGGTTATTTCTTAAAAACTTAGTATCTTGTCTTGGTATAGTCACTGTAATGCTATTTGTTGTAATTTTCTAATCTTTTTAAAGGTAGGTACCAAATGTTTTACTACAGGTACCAAATGGGTACCTGGATACGTAACCCGGCTTGCACAACGATCCCTAAACGTATTTAGCGACTAAACATGCTTAAATTTGACGTAGGTCCCTAATTGCATGATTTGGCAACTCTTTAAATCATATTTAGCCACTAAATACGTTTAGACAGCGCTGCGCAAGTGGTCGCCCTAAATGCTGCTGAAAAGAATTTTCCAATACAGAAGTTGGCACCGCCATCTTAATGCATACAAAATGCTCACTTAGTTGGACATCCTTCTCCAAAGTCCTCAGAGTGACAGGCCCGGTGGTGTAGAGTCGCATGCTCTCCTTAATCACTGCTTCCAAATAGACCAGCTTTGGCAAATCGTTTTTATCCAGATCTCTATCTGATTTGTCGAACACTTTTTCTAACCTGAAGAAGAAATACAAATACTTACAAAAATCTTTATTGAACTATTAAACAGCAAAAACTTACATAAAAGCATCTTAAAAATATTAGTAGGTAGCACGTTGGGTAGACACACAGGCACACAGTCCTGAACCCACACTAGGATTCCCTGTGTCGTGGAGGTCAGGAATATGCACTTAGGTACCATGTAGTCTCGCCAATGCTCGTGCTACAAACTAGGATGAAGTTAGTAGTAGGATGGTTCTCTAAACTCCACACTAGGTTAACCTGCGTTGTGCAGTTTAGTGACTCTATTTTTTGCATACATAAATGTAACTTGAAACTATCATGGTTAAGAACACTATTTGAACTAAAAGCAGAAAAAAACTCATAAATCATTGTTTATATAATAAATAAAATTTGGCCAATTATGGGTTATATTATATATGTGGGCACTTATTTAAGTTAGGTAAAATGCATAGATATATGTGTACCTAGGTATAAAGTATAGGGTTAGGTATAGATGTAGGTACGGGAAAATGTAGGCATAGGTTTAGGTGTATAGTAATCTATGGAATTAACAAATGTTACTAATAAAAACATGTGGTATTTTGCCCTTAGGGATATACAGTTAAAAAGGCTCAATAACACCGGCGCACGTCCACACGTCCGCTCGCCTCAATGTCTAGTAGCAAAATGAAGAGAAATAGAGATAGCTAGCGGCCACAGGGCGGCTACACAGCGAATACTATATCTCTTTATTTATATAAATTTACAGAAAAAAATATAAAAATATTCACATATATATTTTCTTCTACAAAATATAGAAGAAACAGTACTACTACCTATCTAAAACCGTTGCAAACGATCTATAGATAGCTCAACTCCCCGGAAGTGTCTCTATGACACTGGCAGCTTTGTCCCGCTGAATTGCAATGCTTATGCGTACAGATTTTAGAACACTTATAAAAATAAAAAATATATGTTAACTAACTCTTTATAAACCTTCTCCTGGACCTCAGGGTGGGTCCCAAGCAGCACCAAGGTATACGTGAGCACCCAAGCGGTGGAGTCCAAAGCGGCTGCGATAGCAGTATCAATTTCCTCCCTTATCTCAAGGTCGGTTAACGCGTCTTCTGCCGAAAGTTCCAGTAAGAGGTCTAGGAGAGCATTGCGTTTAATTCCTGAAATATGATTTTATTTGTAACCAAAACTAATATATCTGAATATTTCTAGAAGAGTAGAAAATAGAGTGGTGTGCTCAGCCGGTAGATCTTCCTCGATACGTTTTGATCAATTTTTAGTTCGCCGGGACAAAATATTTGTATAGCTTGTCAGAGCTATATGTACCTATATAAGTTCCTACACTTTGTTCCTGTTGAACTGTTGCAGATGCTTGAAATGTTACTACATTTAACATTTTGTTGTAACCTGTCAAGCTAGTTTAGCTTAAACGATGCGCCATATGAACAGATATGTATATTACCTACCTACCCACCTTCTGCGCAGTAAGGCGCAGGACAAGTACAACAGGCGTCGGGCGAAGGCGGGGCGCGAACGCGGGCGCGGCGCAGAACAGGCGCGCTAATGTTGTCGGAAAGGCGAGGCGCGGGCGAACACAGTGGATGCATTTGGGGTATTCTAGTGTTTGATTTTATCACGACAACATGACGTCTTCTTCTTCAGATGAAGAGGATATGCAAGCTCTGGTGCATTTGGAGAACTTACAAACGATCAGAAGATGTGCGGTCCACCCTGTGTGGCCAGCAGGACAGGAGCATGCCACTGCTAACTGCGGGTGCGCCGAGGGCGAGGAAGCGGCGCCCGCGCCCCGTCCGCGCTCCGCTGTCTCGCGTATGTCTCGCGCCACACCTCGTCTATACATTTTGTATGAAATATCAAAGAAGTAACGCCTCGCCTCCGCCCGACGCCTCTTGTATTTGTCCCGCGTCTTAGACATGCGGACACTTTAGATTTCGACTCATTCGATAGTAGCCTTTACAGCTAAAGGCGATTATCTAATTAACTATCGGGAGAGTTACATATATCACGAAATATTTCAAAACGTGTAAAGTATAAACATTTTATTTCTCACCTGAAACTTGCATGTCTGGATGTTTCTTATTGTCTAACAAAGCGGCCCTCTTCTTTTTGATTATCTGTACACAAACAATCTAATGGAATTGTCTATAAATAGGTATACTTGGGCGCGTTCAAGTAGGTATAACGTAACGCAATTTTTGAGTATTTTTGACCCTCCCTCTCCCCCATGTAACGCGCCGTAACGTTTTTCTGTACCCGCCTCCACTCCCCCTTCCTAAACGTTACGTAACACCCAAGTGATAATTTTTACATAAGGTAAATAAAAATTACGTACCTACTTACAATACCAAGGAACTTGTACTAAAGCAAGTACTCTTGTACAAGTTCCTTGTACAATACAATCGAGAGATTCACCGTAAAACATAAACGAAAAGGCTTGCCAACTTGGGAGATTTTAATTCCCTAGTTTTTTATTT
The DNA here is from genome assembly GCA_918857605.2 of Philereme vetulata. Classification (NCBI taxonomy): domain Eukaryota; kingdom Metazoa; phylum Arthropoda; class Insecta; order Lepidoptera; family Geometridae; genus Philereme; species Philereme vetulata. The sequence goes on along the minus strand of OU975452.1, from coordinate 3,048,660 downwards.
AAATAAAAAAAACAATAATACGTAACGCGTTGCTCGATATCTCCCTCCTGCCCTTGTAACGCATTGTAACGTTTTACAAGACCCCCCCCCCCCCCCACCCAAATTGCGTTACGTAATACTTGAACGCCCCCTTATTCAAGTAGGTATAAATGAAAAAATAAAAAAAAATTAATATCTACACCAGACTACCATTTTTTTGCGACGGGGCTCGGGTGTTAAAAACTGGCATAATAGCTAAGACCAACTTTAGTTAAACTAGTTTTCAATTATAAAAAATCGCGTCCGAATTGCGCGTAGAGCCCCCAATATGGCCGGTTCCTATAAACATCGTTTACCGATAACGACACGTTTCTTATGAACTTTACAATATCTTAGTGATCGGTTATTCGGATGCATGTTTACCTAAAGTTGAGTTTTGACTAACAAGCTTAAGTCTAACTTTTTATTAGCTGCAGTAAAATGACGTTTTGTGGGTTGCCGGTTTTTGAAGAAAAATAAATAGGGATGTAGCTAAATGAGTGAATCATAAATGAATAATCAGTTTGGTTTTTTTTGAGATTTAATATTAAGTTGTAATGTATTTTTTTAACCTGTTATTATTACTATACTAGAGGATTGATCTTTTTTAGTGGAAGTATAGGGAGGTACATTCAAAATGAAACAAAAACGTCATAATAATGTTATTTAATAATTTTTTGTGAACTGAATCACATCTCTATTGAGATTAGGCTGGCAACATTATTTTACGGAATGACATTTAGAAACGTCATTTTACTGCAGCTAATAAAAAGTTATACTATAGGGAAGCGGCTGCTTAGAATATTTTATTAAAAATACAATCCCGGGATCCCGGTATTGGATGCATATGAATTTGCCATCTCACTCGCACACTTACAAAATGCTTATATTCCCTGAGGTCTAATAAGCCCAATCTGAAACTGCTTACAAGGTTGTTTTCGCTTTTCCTAAAATCATTTCCAGTAAAAGTAAGGAAAAACAACCATATTACGTTGTAACAAGGCATACGCAACAAGGTATACCTATGTGCCAAAGTGAGCCTTTTTTCATAGAATGTGATTTTCTTTAGATTAGACTATATGAGGGATGAATGACATACCATAAAAACCTATGCAGCTTTAGGGGATATCTAGGTTTAGTAGATAAATATATAAAAAAATTGGTTGTCTGTAAAGTCGGTTTACGGACGATAATTTTACGTGATGAGTCAAAGTCAAAATCTTTTATTCATAAAAATCACAAGGATCACTTTGAAACGTCAATTTTACTGCCTGTTCCTTCGCGACCAAGCCAGGAAAGAAATGCAAAATACAAAGCTGATTGTTTTTTTTAATGATCCTTTTGGAGTACAAACAACACAAAAAATAAATTACGTCTAAATTGTAACATTTTAAACGAGTTGGAGCAATTTCAATCCCAAGCTTCTCTATCATCTAAATAATCTGATATTTTATAGTAGGCTTTTCATAAGCGTTTTTAAATTTGTTAAGTAATTGTCAATTTTGTACATCACTTGGGAGTTTGTTATAAAAGCGAACACCTTGCCCGTTAAACGATTTACTAACTTTATGGAGTCTACAAGGGGCAACAGCGAGTTTATCTTTATTTCTATTTCTAGTATTAAAATTATGATTATCGCTATTTTTCTTAAACAAATTAATATTTTTGTGAACATAAATCAGATTTTCATAGATGTAGTGACAAGGGAATGTCATAATATTTATTTCTTTAAACTTATTGCGTAACGGAAGAGAGATAGATGCATCACAAGCCGAACGCTTAGGCCGATCGTGGCTCTCTATCGCTTGTTCCGCTTTAGGTAAATATTTATGCATCCGTTTATCCGATCTCAATTATCATCGACACATCACTGGTGGAAGACCTAAGACGAATGTTAAAATAAATTAAATAATGATGGACATTTCACACAGCGCTATCTAGCCCCAAAACAAGTCAAGCTTGTATTATGTGAACTAGATAACTGATACAATAACTATATTTTTTTTATAAATAGTCACTTATATTATTGTAATTATAAGTAACTAGTAGAAAAACTAGACTAAAATATCTGTACCTAGATCTAACAAAAATTTGTTCCGCGATGGGAATCGAAAGCGCAACCTCCGTCTCAGCCGGCTCTTAGCCCACGGCGCCACGGAGGTCATCATAGTTAGGTATAAAAGTAGTCTTACCTCATCAGCGGTCTTATTTAACATCTCCAATGCCTCATCCTCTTTCTTTTTCAGTTCAGTGAAACTGTACACAAAGTCACTATGCAGCCATATTGTTTGAAAGCGGGTAGTTAAAATGTCTAGGATCACTGTAACAGCATGGTCGTAGGACTTCACCAACTCTGTCACATCAGTAATACCAAAAGCTGTTACTGAAAAAGGTAAAACACAGATCTATCATAGTAGAATACATACCTACCAAAGGTTAAAATACTGTAAATTAATTTCTTATGGACAAAGACACACAAACCCAATAATAGCGTATTTTATTTAATTTTTATAGATTTGACTGAATTTTTTTTGACATTACATTTGTTTTTATATAGGTACATACCTACTTTTTTAATTTAATTTCCTGATCTTCATTATTGTTTTACTTAGAAAACTTTAATTATTGTTATTATTTTTTGAACTTTGACCTTAATTATTAGATAATATTAGATTGAATTCTAGAACTGTATTTGCATGACAACTAATATGGTAAAACATGTCTGGAATATATGTTGTAATATTTGTCACCTGTTTTTATACATATTTACCAATGTTTGCGAATTATAAAAAATTAAATGAATCATTCAAAAAAAGTAGGTTACAAAACTTTAATTTCGTCTCTCCCTAAGGGGTTTTCACGGCCGTACAGTGCAACCAACTTATCTGTAGAACTACTGTAGCTTAGCTGTGCGCGATGTGATCTGTAGCGATGGCGCCACGATCGTAAAATGTGGCCACCTATTACAAAAATAAACAACTTGTCTGTTTTAATACTCGAACTATGAAATATTTTAAAACATGCCTTCTTTTAGTTCAGTAGTAACCTAGTAAAATATATATATAAGACAGCGGATCTGACTAATCGGTGAGGATTTTAGCCATTTGGCATCGGAATCAATAAAATATACAACAATTTTTTATATGGTTATTTTTTGTACTGACAACAACAAAATGACGTTTTCAAAATGGCGTCAGTAGTTCCGCTTTTGGCCGTTCTACAGTTAAGTTGGTGGCACTATAACTGCTAACAGATGGCGTAGCTCTGTCATACGGTGATTAGCAGAGGTAAGTGAATTGTCAATGTCAATAATTGCCGTGTCAACATTATTTTCCGAGAAACTTGAAATAAAATAAAATCGTTTGTATTTGTTTAGAAACTGACGACGTGTGACTGTTTTAGACAAATATTGATATTCCAAGTTTTTAAAACCATTTCAAAAAATGTTCAAGCCTAGACGGGACGAATAATTTCGACCCTGACGTGACAAGAGCCTGTAGCACAATTGGTAGTGCATCCTCGTATCAAGACGAAGGTTGCGGGTTCATGTCCCGTCTAGGCTTGAAAATTATTGAGATGGTTTTAAAAACTTAAAATATCAATATTTGTATAAAACATTCACACATCGTCAGTTTGTGGAATTTTCCGTAAGTGTTTGGATGGCACTATAAAAATAAAAATCATCATTATCATCATCCACAGCTTGACTTCACCCATTGTTGGTTATAAGCCTCCCAAAGTTTGTGCCATTCACAAGGATCCTGCGCTAGTCTCACCCACTGACGGCCTGCGACCTTTATGATGTCGTCTACCATCTCGCTGCTGGTCGAAAATAAAAAATACTACATTTGAAATATTGTTTAAAGGGCCTACAGTTTGGCATAATCCGTCTTTTTGACAGCTTATTTCCAGACAGCACCATCTAATACGCTAGTTGGAACTTTTTATTTTTATACCGAGAATGAAAAACCCTCATTAGAAGTCAGGTAGACGTACTACTTCGCTAAAAGACCTTATACACCAAACAAGATAAAACTTTCGATATCGGTCGGTACCATATCGGTACCGATCACTGTCGTACGTATCTAATAATATTACGTACGACAGTGAACCGATATATAATAATATTTAATATATATGATACAAACGATATATATTATACTGCGACCTTTCCATACACCTTTGACTCTACCGAATACTCACGACAAATATTTTCAAGCGCCATTTGTCGCAAATCACGTGATATATCACAAGGGCCACTACCCGCTTTCTTGTCAAAATTATTAAACAGTGTCCGAGCTTGGACGTTTAATGTGTCCATAAACCCAAACAGAACTTGCATAGAAAACGCTGGGCTTATAATTTTACGGTGAACTTTCCAGGTGGCTCCTGAAAAAGAGATCATTTAGGACTTGTTCGTTCATGGCAGTTAAAATCAGCTGTTAACAAGACCATCTAACATCCATAGACAAACCCAATCATTTGTTTGCTATTTACATTGTAACAGATGGGACATAAGAAATATGATTTATTCAGTACATGAATGAATGAATGAAAATACTTTACTGTACACTTCAAAAGAAACGGACTTAAAAATAAAAAAAATACAAAGCAACAAGTACAATGGGCGGTCTTATCGCTTAGAAGCGATTTCTTCCAGACCACCTTTGGATGGAGAGGACTTTTGTGACATTACAATAATGGAGGGGGGTGTACATACATTAACAAAACAAAAACTAAATTTTAAGAAAGCGCTGAACACTTACAATAAAATAAAACAATATACATACATAAATATACCTACTACAAATAAATTAAATAATATATATATATATTAGGTTATGGGGCTCCACCCTAGGGAAACCCTGTGTTGTGGGGGTTAGTTCTCTTCCGAACTTGTACTTAATAAAATATATCAATTTATCAACATCAATATCCAGATTAAATTGCAATTGGTTGTTGGTTGGTAGTGTGTCAATATCAAATGTAGATGAGGTCAGATATGATTATGGATGTAGGTAGTTGTGGAGTAATGAAATTAGGAATTAGGAAAATTAATTTAAATTAGGTATGGAACATGAAAATAAAAGCTAAGCAGTTGTAAAAACATAAACAAACATTTTATATGATAATTGATTTTAAACATGAGGTATACTCGAAGCAGTAAAAGGGCCTCCTATCCATGTGTCCAGAGATGGCGTTGCGTCATTTTGTTACGTTTCGCTGTTAGCATTTGCCACTTAGCACACTTACTATTTTTTAACAGACAAATATGACAAATACACTAGTGGTTCGCCCGGAACTGAGATCTCGCGAATCTCCCTTATAATATTATTTGTAATTTTCGACTATCAAAATAGTGCCACGAAATGATAATCCCAATTACTTGATCTACAGTTTCATTCAAATTACAGGTAACGGGAGTTTATTTATTTAATTATTTAATACTTTATTGCACAAAAATACAAATTACATGTACAAAAGGTGGGCTTAATGCTAATAGCATTTTCTACCTGCCAACCTCAGAGGTAACAAAAAAGGTTGGCGTGCTAACTTTTAACAATATTAATGTTTATTAAAAAAAAAAACAAAAGAAACACAAATAACAATAAACTCCGATGTTCATGATCCGATGTCCGGAGTTCATGATTGGTTACAGTTTTTTGTGGTAGGAATTGTATTTATTATGGATTTCAGACTTTTGCCAATATTTGTATCACTAAAGCTACACACATAGCAAATTTCAGCACTGTTTAGGTACCCTGTAAATTTTGTCAAAGTTCAGTGTTATAGGTATAACAATGACTGTATGGTAAATAACTCAAATACTACAAGGTTTAAACTAAAAATAACGACGTGCCACTTGATCGGGATTTGGTTTTTTTTACCCCCTTGAACCCTAATATCTCAACGACCCCCCCCCCCCCCACACACACACATTTTTAGCTCATTTAGTCACACCAAAATTATGCCATCACTACTTACCTATGTACCAAATTTCACGATGATCGGATAAACGCTTCGAAAGTGTTATTCTCGGACAAACAAACATATACCTATTCATACAACGCCTATTTGCCCAAGTTGATTTGGAGATCTCGCTTCGCTCGATCAATAAAATACCAGAGAAGTAACATTTACTTAAAAAATGCTAGGTGTAAACAGACAGAAACAAACAATTAGATAATATGTATTTTTAAACATGATGCAGGTAGGTTTCAAGTAGGCATTATTTCAACTGGGATGGCAGTAGGTAGACGCTGTAAGTTTGTAACTATTTATGTAGTACCTAGGTAGAGTACAGTAGATACAAAGTGTATTCTTCACTTATTAACTAATCATAATCATTAGAATATAATAAAATAATTCTTTATTGTACACCAGGAATACTTAAAAAAACTAATTGATGTTAAGTATGGGCGGCCTTATCGCTGAAACCGATTTCTTCCAGGCAACCTTTGGATGGAAAGTAAAGAGCGAAGCAGTAATGGGCAGCGGTGCACAGAGTATATTTACAAATGAAAGAAATACTTGTAATCCTAATATATAAATTAATACCTAAAGATAGACTAATACTTATATACCAAACTAATAACCTAACTAAATCAATATTCTTGCAAATCTAATAAAACGAAGGCAATAACATTAAAATATATAAATTTGCCATTTATACATTATATTGTTTATTAGTTGTTTGCGTCAGCTGGTTCACTAAGGAGACTACGAAACTTTTTGCCTACGTCCACCAAGACTGCGCTTGCACAATCGCTTTTACATCCCGTACTAGACTATGCCGATGCTTGTTATCTGGACATCACTGAGGAACAGCTTAACAAGCTCGAGCGTTTACAAAATTTTTGTATTAGATTTATATTTGGCCTCCGTAAATATGATCATGTGTCTCCCTTCCGTTCACAGCTTAAATGGCTTCCGATTCGTCTTCGTCGGAATACGCATATCCTTTTTCTTCTCTATTCTATTCTTTTCAATCCCTTCTCTCCTCACTATCTGAAAGATAGATTTGAATTTCTCCATTCTTCAAATAACTATACTCTTAGGTCATCAGAAAACTTGATACTCAGAACTCCTTCGCACAGCACTTCCTTTTACAGCGCTTCTTTTACTGTCCAGGCTGTTCAGCTGTGGAATGCTCTGCCCGAAGAAGTAAGACGGTCATCGTCCTTACACGTCTTCAAATTGAAGGTGAAACATCATTACCTGACGATGTCATCTTCCTAGCGTTATTTATTTACTATTTATGTACTTATTTTATCTGTTAGTATAGTTTGCTATATGTATATACCTATATATTAGTCTATTTTATAAGTATATTAAGTATTAGGATTAAAACTTCATATTATTATTATATCTTAGAATATATTATGTGTAAATGTAATGTAATGTATCCGCTAAAGTACACCGCACTCCGTAATTTTTAAAAATTTCGCTCCATCCAAAGGTTGCCTGGAAGAGATCGCTTTTAGCGATAAGGCCGCCCATTGTATTGCCTTATTTATTTTAACCCAGTACTTATTTTTTTATTATTTCTGTTTGTGTGGTAATTCAATAAAGAGTTATCTATCTATCTATCTATATTATACATACATATTTATACATACAGCCATTTATACATACAGAAGATAGGCTTACAGAAAGATGGCATTTAATTTAAATTAATTTCACTATACCTACTCTACCCCACTCAAGTGCGTGCAAGCTTGTAAGGGCCGGCACTAACTCACGGCATGGTATGGCAAAGGATTTTGGTACGCGGAAATGATTTTGAATCTTATTTTAACACCGTTAGCGCTCACATTTCGGAATGCCACGGTATGCCATAGCCTTCCGCAGCATCCCCCGATCTCCGTGTTATATCAACGGAATGTGAGTGCTATGCTCTTTTAAACTACTCAACAGTTTTTAATGTAATTTTCAGCAATAGATAGAGAAAGAAGAGAAAGATTTATATGTATAACTAGCTTCCGCCAGCGGCTTCGCACGCGTTGTTTGTTAACAAAAAGTAGGTAGACTATGTGTTAATCCAGGTTATAATCTACTTACATACATACCAATTTGAAAGTAACTCTGTCTCTCTGTCTGTTTGTTACCTTTCTCGACCGATTTCGATGGAATTTGGTACCTATATACCTAGATAGATTATGAATGGACTTGAGACAGAATCGGTACACTTTACGCGACTGCACAGGAGGGTAATGTTTTATTGAAAAATCACGCGTACGAAGCCGCGGGCGGGTCATCTAGTATATTAAAAGAACGTATTTACAAAAAATATATGAGGCGTATAGAATCAAAGACAGCTATATCCATTTCCGCAGATTTTTCAGCCTATTCAAAAAATGCTTATTTCACCGTATTTTTACTATAAATAAAAGAGAAAATCTCTTAAAAACTTACTGTAGGAATATAAATCTATGACCAAAGCACTCCGACGTCCCTAATGGTGGTTTAAATAGTTATTGAAAAAATTAAAATCCATTCTAAAGTGAAATTAGACACAATACGGACTTTGCTGCCTTTGATTGTATACGCCTCATATATATAAGTATTCTATCAGTTCTCGGGTTCCTATAGTACAAGCCCTGCTTAGTTTGGGGCTTTAAAGCGCTGTGTGAAATGTCCAGAAATATTTATTTATTTATACTTACATTCTTTTTATAAATATCAAGTATATTTTAAAAATATACTTCTCTGAAGTTTGATTAGATCAAAATCAGAAGTCTAAAGTCTCACACAGGTTTATATTCTGTTCTTACCTATTTAAGTAAGAACACTGAACCGCCCGTCGCGGCCGCGTCGCCAACATCTACAAGTTTGGTGAACGACGAAGAACGTGAGACCGATTCACAAAAACATTTAGGTAGATACTATCACTCTTTAAACAATATTCTAAACATTTTATTTTTATTTTTTCCATAGTCGTAAAGTCAATCTCAGTTAATCCTATAACCCAAAGTACCTACCCATTTACCCCAATAGAAGACGAGGGGTGTTATAGGTAACCAAGTTTGAAGCCTTTACACAGGAATTAGTGCAGATGTTTTAAGCTCTCTTACCTGAAGCTGTGATAAGACCGTCTCCCAGCCAGCGTTTTGCGAATTTGTACGAAAAGTGCTTGTTAATGCAAACGTTGGCTACCGTCAACGAGTCTTCAGGATCAGTTAAAACTGGAATAAAACCATTTCAAATGAAAATGATCTGGGGAGGAAGATCAGTTAAATATACCTACTAAGTAATATAATGGTTGACTTAAAAATGGCTTCTCCGGACGCCATCAATGTAGCCAAGTACACACGGCTACACATCAAGCTATACATTTCCAGTATAAGCTGACCTCGCATTGTGTAGGCTTTTCGTAGAATGAGAGGTCAGCTTATACTGGAAATGTATAGCTTGATGTGTAGCCGTGTGTACCTATCTAACACAATATAAGTAGAACTATTGACACGCTAAGAAGAGGAAGAAGAAGTAATATAATTAAATTTCATGATCAGATAGGACACCACCGGCTCTAAGATATTTGTAAGAAGGGGGTCACTGATAGGTAAATTGTGATGATCTTCTAAACATTTAAATTATCAAATTACCGTGATAGGTTTGAGGTCCAAAATACATTGTAAGGACACCCCCAACATCCAAACTATCTTTAGACATTGTTTTCACGAATTTCCACAATTCTGAAACAATAAAGAAATACCTACTAAATACTTAGATAAACAAAGGTTTAGTGCAAAATAGCATAGTTCACAGTTCACCGACCGCGCAGCCAGGGCGGCAGAGGAGGAACATAATATTTTGAACCAGTTTTTGTAGTACCACAAGTTTGTTTGATCGAGGCTTACTTGAGCACAAAGCAATGATCCTAGCGGGATTTAAACAGTTCCATCGGTAAGTGTTGATTTTTTTGGCTTGTTGGATGTGTGATTGTGACACGTGTTTGGTTTCGTCATCTCTTTTTGGATGTTCTTCTAGGCAAACGGCCCCAACCGAGGTCGGAGTTTCAACAAGGCGTGGCCATCTACTTCAGCACCATTGCGACGGTGTGTTCGAGGATTGAAAACTCGAGCAGGTAAGCAGACTAACATGGCGACAGGCCCATCATGGGAAGATAGCGTGGGATCGTCGGTCGTTGGAACTTTTCTGTCCTTTTTTTAAAACGATACATTTTCTTCTTTCAACAGTGAAAGAAGAAAATGTATCGTTTAAAATAAACGCGTCGAATTCCCCATCCGAGGGAACGAGCATACACATGCTCAATCCCTCGGATGGGAAATCGACTCGTCGTTTGGTGAGGTGCGTGTGCGTCTTGCGGACGGTAGGGGCAACCACCCCTCTTTGGACGTTTTGCCAAGGTGCTTGGGCAACCTCATGCGGAGGGGATTGAACTAGGACCTGATGCTCCAGAAACGCCGCCATCTCGTGCATTTTTTCAACTTCATATTGAAGTCCACCCCTTGATCAGTGGCTCGTGGCGATTTGGTTTTCGCCTGTCGGATATAGCTTCTGTGATTATATGCTACGTAATTATAAATAGAGAATGGAACTAATATGATATTTTAAGCTGCAACTTTTGTGTTTGCCACTTCATCATCATCATCCACAGCCTGACTTCACCCATTGTTGGGTATAGACCTCCCCAAGTTTGTGCCATCCACCACGATCCTGCCCTAGTCTCACCCACTGACGGCCGCGACCATTACGATGTCATCCACCCATCTTGCTGCTGGACGTCCTACCATTCTATACCTGCTCCTCGGCCACCATTCAGTTACTGTCCTGCTCCATCTGTCATCACCACGTCTAGCCAAGTGTCCCGCCCAAGACCATTTGAGTTCCATAACTCGAATCCCAACGTCATGAACCTTCGTTCGTCTACGGATCTCGACGTTTGGAACTCGATCTAACAGTCTGATGCCTCTCTGTGCAACTCTTAACCTGTACACAGCCTCCTGCGTGAGCGTCCATGTCTCGGCACCGTAGGTCATGGTGGGCAGAACACATTGGTTGAATAAGCTGGTCTTCAGACACTGTGGAGTTTTAGGCGACTTAAGGATGTCGTCTAACTTGCCGAATGCAGCTCATCCCAATTGGATACTTTTAGAGATCTCCATCTGCTGATGCTCTTTACCAAACGATAGAATATGTCCAAGATAAACGTACTGGTCGTCTGTCTACAGCCACTCATTTCCCACTGTTACAATGGGGTTTGTGACGCCGGAGACATTCGTGGAAATCTTCGTCTGGGGCATGTTCATGTGTGTCTGGGGCCTACACTCAAAGAAGCATCAAAAAGATGTTGCAGCATTGCCTGGAGATCACCAAATAGTTTTGCAAATAGTACGAGGTCATCTACGAATCGTTTGCCACATAGATTTTGTTTATTTAGCGAGATGTTTTAATATTTGTCTTAGTGCGAGGTGTGCGTTACTACCTCATTGTGATTGCTTGAGCAAAGTGGAGGTGTCCTCATTGCCAAGCGAGCAACAATTCTCATGTGTAAGGTAGCTTCACCAATTTAAGCTTTGTTATATCATAACATAAACTTAGCCTGCGTTTCAAGGTTTTTGTATGTAACTCCGGGAAGCGAGTGACCTCATTTAGGGTTGGTTGTATATTTGCCAACATTATGTTTTTAATGTTTTATATAACATTATGTTTGTAGGGTCGAGGTAGATGGGCAAGAAATACACTATGTCGATGAATATATCTACTTGGGCCAGTTAGCAAGCTTCGAAAACAGGCAGGACAGGGAGATCGATCGTCGCATCGAAAACGCCTGGAAAAGCTACTGGTCCATGAAGGAGCACACAAGGGTGAGCTTCCTCTTACACTTAAGCGCCAGCTCATCGACATGTGTATCCTGCCCGTCCTAACCTACGGTGCGCAGACATGGTCGCTGACTGAGTCACAGAAGTCCAATCTCAAGATTTGCCAGAGGGCAGTGGAACGCAGCGTACTCGGATTCAAACGGATTGATCGAGTGAGAAACACCACGCTGCGTTCGTTGACAGGCATTACCGATGTTGGAGAAAAGACAGCTAGGCTCAAATGGGATTGGGCGGGACACATTAGCAGAATGCACCCCGATAGGTGGGCTAATCTAGCCACAACCTAGAGCCCTGGTGGAAGACGCGGTTGGGGTCGGCCAAGAAAGCGTTGGCGAGACGATCTTGTTGCCTTCGAGGAGGAGTGGTGGAGTGTCGCACAGGACAGAGATAGATGGAGAGACTTGGGGGAGACCTTTGCCCAGCAGTGGGACAATATAGGTTGACAAAAAAATTTAAATGTTGCATGCTATTTAGCTACAAATATAAGTTTATGATAAAGGGCTAGTCTTAGGGAGACTTTGTAAAATAAACTCTTTCTTCCCGGAGGCTTCTCACATCAATTCATGTTTAAATAGTTCGTCTTCAAGGGCATCAACGCCTAGACGGTTTGTTTTTGGCTTATATGGTAAACACCATTGTATAAATTAATTAATTCTGTGATCACCTTTGACTTGAGGTACTTACTAGGTTAAATGCTTTGTTTAAAAATTAAATCTTCATTTTAACACCAATTTAACTTTTTTATTTGACTTATCATTTTATGATTTTCACATTTTTTTCCTTGTAATATAAAATGTGTGGCGCCCAAAGTTTTGAGGAATCAGATTTTCTGAGGCAAACTCCAGGACCCAGCTAGCCAGGGCATAACATCTTTACACATCACCTCCACACAGGTTCACAGGTTACAATTGTACTTACGAACTTTGTTCCCCAACAGCATATGAGCATGGCCAATCAAGGGTAGCCTCCCTCGCATCACAGGCGGAGTCAAGCATTTCACTGTTCTAAGCCTCTTCTCAAACCAAAGCGTCAACAATATCAAACACCAAATAATTAGAATAAAATTTATCATTTTAGAGCAATCTAATGCGAGTGTTCGGCGGAAATGTTGTTAATTTTGTGAACGCGCGGTGTTTAAATAGGCCTTTAAGCGAGAAACGTAGAAATAGAGTTCTGTAATGGCGGGTTCCTATATCCGTCGGTAACCAGCTACGACTCGTTTCTCCTTGAAAACCTGTCAAAAGTTAGACACTAGTTTGACACTTTTTCAAGGAGATACGAGGCGTAGTCGGTTACCGACGGATATAGGAACCCGCCATTAAACGAGTAAAAAATCGCGCAGATATCTTTCGACATTGCTCACATATCCTTCTCGGTAGAAAAAGAAGCATCTACTTTGATAGCCCTAGCGTATGCAAGTTGCATATTTTTTTAATTGGTTGTTTTGATATTTGACCACAATCTCACCTGATCTAGAAGAAACCTATTTACTCTTACCTTAACGAGGCCCGGATTGTATTCTTTAGGAAAAACAAGTGTTCCATACCTTAGCTGTACGCATCAAGAACGTAGAACCAAAACGGTGTGTGCGAATGGGTGGTATATCAACTAGGTACGGATGGTACTGAGCCGTGCGCCTGCTTGTTCTTTGGCGGAAGGAAGATGGCGGGATCAGATCATATAGTTCCTGGGCACATTCTTCAAAATGTATTCTCTAAAAGATCAGTGCCGGATTGATATTTTTTATGAGTGTAGGCCACTTTATTACCGCCGCCCCATATACCTTTCTAAAATAATAATTTACCATTTGTATTAACAGGTAGGTACCTAGGATTGATAATTTTCTATAGGGGTTTAACGTATTAGTCTAGAAACCACGAGAAAACCAATGAACTTCTTTGATTTTTATCCTCTGAAATCTGCCGCCCCTGGGCCGCGGCCTATACGACCTATTGACAAATCCAAGACTGCCTAGGTGTAATTTGCCTTGTTAACATAGGTAGGTAAGCAGATATAGTATTTTTAAAAAACCGGTCGAGTGGTCCGGACCAGACCGAGCGAGGGTTCCGTAAAAATATTTGTTTTTTTTTCATGTGCTGTGAGACCTTGCTTCTAGCATAATATCATAATTATAGGTCAACGGGAACGGGTCCTAGGTTTTGATGTATTTATAGTATTTATATGTATTTATTTGCAAGAGGGGTAAAAAAATAACGAAATGAGGCAGTCAAGTAGGACGTCTAATGAAAGGTCTTCCACTGTACATTTTAACTACGTTTTTAGTCTTGTAGATTTTATGTTAAGAGCCAATGTAAACTGAACTTTGACGAAATTCACAGGGTAGGTACACCAGTAACCCACAGTGATGAAATTTGGGAGGTACCTACCTATAGTAAGTGAATATTTTATTCGTGCGTCAAAATGAATAAAAATACAATAAATAAAATACATATATAATTAAATGTCACGAAAACAAAATTACCACACATATATAATTAATAATTCTCTAGCACACTCTATCCGCGCAAGTCCATCACTAAGCACTTTTAAGCTTAGAGTCAGAGCATTACCTGTCCTTGTAAGCTTTTAGGTTATTATGTATAAGTACGTATATTATTTATAATTTGTATAATGTATTATGTTTATCTCTAATGTAGGTATAGTATAAAGGTATTATTTGTTTTTATATGGTTAAGTGTTGTATTTATTATAGTATATACTATAATATATTAATATTTTACTCCAATGTCATTCTCTGTGCACGTACCCACCACTATAATCAAATATCTCTATCTTCAAAGGTTTGCTGGAAGAAAACTCTTATTAGGGTTAAGCTCGCCTTTGTACATGTCCATATTGTAAGCTATTTTTATCTGTAAATCTATTTGTGTACAATAAAGAATAGAATAGAATAGAAAACAAAATTAATCGTTAAATGCAAAGTTTTATCTATGTCGTGATCACCATTATTTATTATTTATGGAGTTCGTTAATAACAGCGATGACAGAGCGAGACAAAGGCTAGAAGCGTTTGAGATGTGGATGGAGAGGGTCAGCTGGTCGGAGACGGTTACTAAAGTTACTATTCCGAGCGACGCTGCATGTGCAGCCGGCGGCGGCACTTGCGGTGCCGAATGATTGATGACGGCACATGCCGCGAGAGCACAACCAAAAGCAAAACAAAATGCTTAATTTTTTAGAGTTTGAGGCATTGATCGCTTACAACCGAGCGTCTTTCTAATCTAAAAACATGATGTTATTTATCATACTGCGGTCGCTCATCGCTGCACCGCCCGACCGCAGCTGCACTTGCAGCCGCTGCCGACTGCACGTGCATCCGCGGCCGGCGCTCTGTACGTATATCTGTCATAGATACAAAACAAACCATTAGTACCGCTGCACCGACTGCGTGCAGCCGCGGTAACTGCAGCTGCAGTCGGCAGCCTCGCTCAGAACAGTACTTTATCGAAGAAGTACTAAAAAGAGTAGAGAATAAAGTTTTGTTGACAACTGAACTGTACAAAACAGAAGATGGATAATGAGCGGATACCTTATACAACCTGTTTTGTTAAGTACAACATTAATTTAAAACACTCATCCGGAAAGGTATTAACTGATTTTAGAGGTGGGTTTAATATCTGTAGCTTGAATACTTATCCAGTAATCGATCCATTTCCTATAAACAATTTTTAATGTTATTCGGCGGCGCCTTTGCGTCGATGCCGCTGAGTCAGTTTAACAAACCTACTTACATGATGAATGAATATGATTTGTTTACTTATTTCAACAAGGCTGTTTCATTAATATTTTAGGACTGGAACATAAGGTTGTTTGAAAAAAAATCTGTTTTATAACAATACTGGCCAGTATTGTTATAAAATAGATTTTTTTTATTTATTTTTATTAGCCCTACCTGTGTTTTCATTTAATGCCGTACCTACATAACAATACACGCAGTATGACATGACAGCTTCATAAAGGACAAAAAAAGAAAGGTGGAAGGAAAGTGAGCATAAGGAAGAAGTTCGCAAAATAGCAGTACTTTTGCTGCTGTGTTCCGGTTAGATGGTAATGGTATGTTCCTGTAATTACTGGCACATGGGCATACCAGCTATGTCCTATATCTAGTATGGCAACGTATCCACATAGAGATCAAGACAACATAATAGCTTGTTTTGAATTATATGTGGATATCCATGCGCTGCAGTAGCCACATAACATCTGGGGCCTAATTCTACTAAACCCATCGCTTCACTATGACAATGGTATCGTCGCAAAATGGCCACTACCTTTTGGTATTTTACTATCTTTGTCAAAATAATGATAAATAATCATTGATTATTATTCCTGTCATAAGCTGCCAAATTTTCAATGGTATTGTCATAACTACGAGCGGCGATTTTTGACAAACATGTGCTGGATTGTGTTAGTAGAATACCAAAAGGTATCTATAGTGGCCATTTTGCGACGATACCATTGCCATAGTGAAGCGATTGGTTTAGTAGAATTGGGCCCCTGGTTGACTGCATGCTCGTTTGCCATATAAGTAGCATAAAAAAAAAGTTGAAGAAGTAATGTTACACGATTTAGGAAATGGGTTAAATAGTTACTCGTACCACAGACCAGTTTAATTATAGCAAATAATAGACAGCGGTCAATATACTTCATTTTGTAACTCGGTATATACCAGGTAGGACGCGAGATGTCGCTAGGAATAACGAATTGTTATTTAAAATAAAATCGTCACGTATTTTATCTGTGACCTCTAGCTTCCTACCGCTCATAATCTCTTACTGGCTTAAAAATAGATGGCGCTATTTCCAATTTCACATGCGCGATAACTTATTGCGACGTTGTCAGCATAAGCCTTTTGCGATGTTGCCGCTTTTCAGTTTCGTTAAAACTTTAGTCTCTAGTATTTTTTTGAGATTCGCGCACATTTTATCAGAATTGCCAGAACATGAAAGTTTCCGTCAAAATAAGGATTTTTTCAAGAAAGCAAAGCCTTGTTGGTGCAATAATAAATGTGTAGATATATTTTATTCATTACATAAGTCTATGATCGTACTATTAACACTTGAATGCGAAAACACCTATTTGTAAAATAAGAATAGGTACGTATTTGTAGTCTGTCAAACGAAAGTAGGCACTCGCATTTTTTCGTAACTTTTTACATGGCAATACTAATGTGTTTCCACCTACGGACGCTATGTTCTACAGCTGGGTAAATTTATGGTGGTATAAAATAATAATTGCACGTACTATAAATAACTATAATAATAACGAATTGTAACCCACTCTTATCAACTGCAGATTAATAATATTGAACTATTTTATAGGTTTTGTCATTTTGAACCGGAAAAATAGGCAAATAATGCATTTTCCCGAATATGTAGGCAGGAACCACGGATGACCATTTCCCATAAATCTGACTTACTTCTTTCGTTTCAGTCACTCTCTTAATATTCTTCAAATAGGGCGTCGTTTAAGGTAAGTAATCTTGACTTTTTTCAACAGATTAGGGAAAATGAGAATCGGAGTGTGGCATCATTATTATTCCCTAATGTTTGGGTTGCCACGCTGATATTTTTTGAATTTGCCGCGATTTTTCAGGTTCTACTTTCATTTGACAGACTAGTGACATGTACAGATAGGTAGAATACTTTTTGAAACAAAATAAAATTAATTTGTACGTACCCGGCAAATATATAAATAAATAAATATTGCTGGACATTTCACACAGCGCTATCTAGCCCCAAACTAAGCATAGCTTGTACTATGGGAACCAGATAACTGATAGAATACTATATACTTTTTTTTTGTAAATACATACTTATAATACATAGAGAAACAACCAGACCCGGAACAAATATCTGTAGATCATGCAAACATTTGTTCCGCAGCGGGAATCGAACCCGCTACCTCCTGCGTCTCAGCCGGCTATTCGCCCACTGCGCCACGGAGGTCGTCATACGCATACTTACTACAAAATAATACGTTCTATTATTTTGAACTGGAAACATAACTACTAAAATAATGAACACAATACATAAATAGGTACAACAAAATTTCGACTTGCGACTTTTAAGAAGTGAGGTTTGGCAACAGCATGTAAAAAATTATATACAAAACCGTGACTTTGCTTGCTTGCTGGCTATCAATGTCAGTAAGTTCACGGTTCCCTCTCGATCCCCTTTGTGTTAACCGCCATCTAGGTAAAAACGATGCGTTAATTTGTATGCTACCTTCCCACGCCATCTGTGATGAAGCATATGAAAGTGGTAAATAATCAATATAAAATAAAACCGTTAAATCTTATTTAATAGACAATGTTACTTACTCTACAAAAACTAGAAATATTTGGGTGCGTTATAGTGAAAGTTTCCAAGCTATGAGACAGCGCCATCTAGAAATAATATGGGATTTTGAGCTTTTTGCGGACTACGATTTCTTCTATCGACATTGACAGTCTATTGCTGTTACTGGTCTCTGCTCGTACATAAAAATATATAAATAAAACGCAAACAGTTGTAATTTTTTTTAATAATCTATATTCATAAAATCTTAACATTACGTACTATTTATCACCTTAATTTAAATCTTAAAATCTAATTTGCAATGCGTTTAAAGGGAACAAAAAAAATTAAATACCTATTTAATTTTTTCCCCATGAATTTTCGTTTCAATTATGTAATTCTGATATCTTAAAAACAAGGTGGACCACTAATTGGGGGCCATATTTAAGTTTTTTGGTTTGGTTACAATCGCAAAATAATCATAAGAAAATCTTCGTGATTTAATAAAATCAATATTATAGGCTTGCGTGTGACCACGATCTCCTGATGGTAAGCGATGATGCAGTCAACGATGGTACACGCTTGCCTAGAAGAAACCTATTCACTCGCGACAGGTTGTAGCTATCAGGAAACACAGACTCTGGCAAGGCGTTCTACTCTTTGGCGGTGCGCATAATAAAGGTCGAAGAGAACCGCTTTGTGCGAATGGGAGGTATTTCTACCATATAGTGGTGGCGCACCGCAGATCATCTGGTTGGCCGATGATAGAATGGAGATGGTGGGATTAGGTTGAAAAGTTCCACCGCAATATAATAAATACGGGATTTCTACGGCCGGTAGTGCGAGGCGAAAAGCAGTGCGGAGTTCCAATATATTTCTGTGATTAGTGAATAAACATATAGGGTCTTACCATAAATCAAATTAAACACAGGTTTAGTGCGTGTTTAAAATATCCTATACAAAAATTGAAGAGGAATTTTTTAAACTCGCGTTAAAACAGTTGTTTAACTCTTTTGTGGTAACAAGGTTAATCTATAAACCAGCCGGGCTCGTTGCTGGAGTTGTCCCAGTGATTGGTTGATCCAAAATTATCAGAGATTTTATCAAACAATACATTTCTGATTTTGTACTACTAGAAAAAACCCATCTTTTCATTAATTTCAGCCCCATCTCAACATTCCACCTTGTATATAATAAATGGCGATGAGAATCTTTTTATTCATCTATATTTCATATGGATTTTCCAAATACACATTGAAAAAAATAACGTCTTTCTTTCTAAGTTAATCTGTTAGACAATTGTATTAGAATGATTAGTAAAAATTACAATGGATGTCCTAAGAGCTTGATTTCTCCCTTGATCTCGTCATAGAGGTCCTTGTATTCTTCATGCTCTTTCACCAGGACCATGATGCATCCCCTGGTGGTACCCATTGCCGCACCTGAAATTACAAAACAAATACTATCTGAATATGGTGTTTACACATTCGCTTAGCAATAGCATCGCTCAAACTCATCCAAATGCCAATGATATATAAATCAATAAATATTGCTGGACATTTCACACAGCGCTATCTAGCCCCAAACTATGCAGAGCTTGTACTATGGGAACCAGATAACTGATTTTTTTTTCGTTTGTAAATATATAGAAAATCATTCAGATCCGGAACAAATAACTGTAGATCGTGCATATATTTGTTTCGCGGCGGGAGTCGAACCCGCTACCTCCTGCGTCTCAGCCGGCTATTCGCCAACTGCGCCACGGAGTTCGTCGAAATAAACCTAGTTAGATACCTAAATGCTTGCAAGCTCCATAGTACTCTATGTTCATTTACAATTAAAATCACCCAAACACTTTCATTTACCAGCTCGTATGTGAACCGGAGCATGTTTGCTGCATCTGATGATGATCTGATGTTTGTCAGTTGACTTTGCATGGTCCAAATAGTTCCTCTCTGATAGATGTACTCTGGGCACATTCCACAAAAGGTCATCTACATCTGTCACTCCACAACATCATCACTAACCTATAACAGTACGCTGCTGGACGTAGGTCGCTCCCAGGGTGCGCCATTGACCCCGATCCTCAGCTCTTCTAGTCGTCACTCCATCTAGTCGGAGGGCATCCTAAACTTCGCCTGCCTAGACGTGGTTTTCACTCCAGAACAGGTTTACTCCAACGGTTATCGGTTCTGCGGCAGATATGACCAGCCCACTGCCACTTCAGCTAGCTGACCCTCTGAGCTATGTCGATGACCTTGGTTCTCTGTCGGATAACCTCGTTTCGGATTTTATCCTTCAGAGAAATTCCGAGCATAGCCCTTTCCATAGCTCGCTGAGCCACTTTCAGTTTGTGGACCAGGAAAAGAAAGCACGGTACGTTTTTGGTTTCAACGTTTTCGTTCTGGAAATTTTTACCATCAGAGCCAACCCCGTGGACGGCCAGAGACCATAGTGGAAAATATAGAATTAAAGACTATTGTGGAAGCGGATCCATCACAAACCACTTCAGACATAGCTGGCTGAAGTGCTTCGGCTTCGGTGTAAGTGATAAAACTGTATTAATCTACTTGAAGCAAATCGGGAAGGTAAAAAAAACTTGAACAATGGGGTACATCATGAATTGAGTGAATCGAACTTGCAAACACGCGTCGGACTGCTGTGTTACTTTGCTCAACCGACACAATAATGAAGGGATTTTAAATCTAATCATTACTTGTGATGAAAAGTGGATACTGTACGATAAACGGAAGCGCTCATCGCAATGGCTGAACCCTGGAGACCCAGCCAAACCCTGCCCTGAACGAAAATTGACTCATAAAAAGTTACTTGTGAGTGTTTGGTGGACTAGCGCCGGTGTCGTTCACTATAGCTTTCTAAAATCTGGCCAAACGATTACGGCAGATATCTATTGTCAGCAACTGCAAACTATGAAGGAAGAACTAGCTGCTAAACAACCGAGATTGGTCAATTGCTCTAAGCCACTGCTGCTTCACGACAACGCAAGACCACACACTGCACAACAAATAACCACTAAGTTAGATGAGCTACAATTGGAATGTCTGCGACATTCACCTTACTCCCCGGACCTTGCTCCAACAGATTACCATTTTTTCCGGAATTTGGACAACTTCTTACAAGGAAAAAAATTCAACTCCGATGCGGCAGTCCAAACCGCCTTCAAAGAGTTTATTGATTCTCGCCCCCATGGTTTTTTTAGTAAAGGTATCAATGAACTACCAATGAGATGGCAAAAGTGCATAGATAACAACGGTGCATACTTGGATTAATTAAATATATTTTACAAAAAAATAATTGATTTTATATTCCTCCCGTACAAAACGCCAATTTCATATGTATGGACCTAATATAATTGATGGAGCGAAGCGAGATCTCCAAATCAAGTCGGCCAAATCGGAGTTGTATGTATGTTTGTTTGTCCGAGGATAACTTTCGAAGCATTGATCTGATCATCGTGAAATTTGACACATAAGTAGGTAGTGATGGCACAATTTTGGTTTGACTAAATGAGCTAAAAATGTTGGGGGGTTTTTGAGATATTGGCCGTCAAGAGGGATAAAAAAAATGAAAATGAGGCTAACTGGTCAAGTGGGACGTCAAATGAAAGGTATTATAGTACATTTAGACTCCGTTTTTATATTTCGTAAATTCTTTAAAGATTTTGAGTTATTAGCCATAATAAAAACTAATCTTTGACAAAATTCACAGGGTACACCTAGTGACCCTACAGTGCTGTAATTTAGTATGCGTGCAGGGTGGTATAAGGCTTCACAACGCTCTAATTTCTTGCTCCACATTGATCTTTGATTGTTCATTTTATAACCGCGAATGCCTAAGTTTCCAGAGAATGGTAAATATGAGCGCCTCATAGCACCTCTCTTTACTCCCTACGGCGCACACTTTGGGAACCCCTGATTTATCTGGTTCCCATAGTATAAGCTTTGCTTAGTTTGGGGCTAGATGGCGCTGTGTGAAATGTCGATCATATTAATTTTTTTTCTTTAGAGATAAGACATAATGAGGTCAGAAACAAGTTCAATCTAACTTGAAATTTCTGATCCAATTTTATTGTTACATCCAACATCCTACTCAGAACTTTTGAACACATGAGTATACATACCAATGTCTCTACGACTGGGAGTGTAGCAGTAGGGGACATCCTTCTCTTCACATACCGCTGGTAGGTGGCACATTATTTCTATTGGTGATATGTCTCCGGCAAATACTACAATTCTGAAATTAATCAATTGTTTGGTCAGTGTTGTCAGCGGAAAGAAGGTTATCATTTTGATAAATAAACAAGTATTACTCGTGCGCGATAACTAGGAATGCGACTCCCTGACCGCTTCCCCTGCACTTCCCAGATGGCGCCCGTATTGTACCGTTCGCATCACTATTTTTTACTAGGGTTTTTAGTCTCGTACTGGCCTACGTCACGTAACGACGCGCTCTGGAATTCTTTTAGTTTTCGTTTGTGTTATTGTTTTGTTGTTGTAGTTTTTGTTGTTATAGTTTGTGTCATTGTTTTGTTGTTGTAGTTTTTGTTGTGACATGATGACCTCTTACAAGAGACGAATGAATCGCAATTAATTGTAAATTTATCAGATACCTCTTCGTCAAGTGATTATAGTGAGACTGCGGACGAAGAACAACCTCTAGAAGGCATAAATCCACTAAGTAGTGACGAAGATGAGATAATGTAAATAATAGATAAAATAAATGTATAAACTTAAACATTGTATTTTTATTTTATTCAAATAGTGTAAAAAAGATTAGATAAAAAGCAGCGTCCTCCCTGAGTAACATAAATTAGGTTAAAAAAAACAAAGCTATGTTCGCTGCTTGTTATGTTCGCTTTTTTGCGGGCGGTACAAACACGCCAATATGACGTCACCGCGCTCAGGTCCCAACTTATCGCGCACGGGTAATAGGTTATGAAATTGTTTTATGCTATGAACCCTACCCTATTCATTTGCATTACCAATTAATTTGCAGCCCATGTCAACCCACTGCTGGGCATTGGAATCTTTTTGTTTATGCCTTATCCTGTGCCGGTCATAACGAAACCACATACAACCCACAGGCAGGGTTATTGATGTTGTTGAATATCTTGCTACAAGTCCTATATCTACAGCCAGTTCTTGGCAGTCGAATTTAGGTATTAGAGACTTCAATCTAATAGCGTGATACTGAGCATGGTGAGGTCCATGGCTTTCCGCTGCACTAATGTGCACAGCCTCCATGTCTTGGCACCGTAAGTCATAGTTGTGGAATACAGGTGGATTTTATTATACCATCTAGTTTACCGAAATCCAAGTTGATCAACTTCGATAAGTTCTATATTGGGTAAAAATGTATAACAACCAACCAGTACATAATAATAATGATAACACACCTGTATCATATCAGAAACTAGTACAGCTCTTACTACATCACCCAGACCGCAAACAGATATTAGCACATCACGTAAGCATTTGTCCTACAGTGGGAATCAAGCAATCTGCTACCGTGTCACTCAGGTCAATTACTTGACTGACATGGATTCCAACATGGTGAAGATTGAAGTCCATCAACTGACAATGATTATAATAGGTAGCTGATAATGCATATTGCATATCACATTCGGATAAAATAATCAAGGTAATCAGGAAAAGATAGGCACCTAGTTATTCTAAAGCTATGAAACGGGAAGTTATAGTTAGGCAGTTTATAACACTAATCTAACCTCAAAACTACAAAGCTACTTTTTTCGCTACTTACCCCTTTTCCCCTAATCGGAGCTGCTTCTGAACGATTTTAAGTCCGTTTCTAATGTAGTTCTTGTGTCCACTTGACTTTTTGATGAGTTTGTAGATTTTTTTACTCAGTTTTTTCGGTGCCATGGGTTTCGCTATGATGCTGCAGTGATCTACCTTGTCATCATATCCTAGGGTTTCAGTTTTGATGCTCACGTCAGCTTGGCTATCATCTGCACCAGATTCTTGCTTTACTTTGCCCATTTTAATTAAAAAATATCACAAAAACACAAACACGTGGAACATAAAATACGCAGAACAACAATGTGAAATAATTGTTTGACGTAACGTAACGTAAGTGAGTGAATGCGTTCAGAAATTTCTCAAGCAAGAATTTTGACTTTGACAGTTTGACGTAAATCTTTTGTAGGTGCCACCTATAAAACCACCTACCAGGTGGTTATTGAACGAAGCAAAGTTTCTTGATACGCTGACACTAACAAGATAGGAACGTGTTGTATTGTGATTTATGATGATTAAAGGAAGTTGTGCCAATTATTTTATACAAAATACAATTGCGTCTTCAACTATTACAACGATAGTTTTATTGGTGTAAAACACTTATATTTTATATTGGTATTTTGCTTTAAGAAATTATTCTAGTCCTATTGTTTGACATTTTCTCTGACTCCCGCCTGATTACTTTATGTAGAATGGAACGTGTTTATGCGTCGTTTCCATGGAAACGGCGATATGTCAACAATTTCAATTTCGCTTTAGTGCTGCCGATTTTCTTTCGCTCATCATAAAAATAATTAAAATAATCTACATACGAAATAAATCCCTAGTGCTATTGAAACATTATTCTCAAGGACTTTTTAATGAACCATGGTAAGTGAAAAAACCTAACCCCAGGTATACTTCCGAAACCTTGCATGCACAATCCTGGTAAATACCTAAACTCAAAATTTACAGGGTTTACTCAGCATATTGAAGAAATTACGTTCCAATTCAGATAAGGAGCTTCGTCTTCTACTGCTCGGGTTGGACAATGCTGGTAAAACAACGCTCCTCAAGCAACTGGCGTCTGAAGACGTGAATCACGTTACGCCAACTGCTGGCTTCAACATAAAGTCTGTAATGTCGAATGGATTCAAGCTAAATGTGTGGGATATTGGCGGGCAGAGGAAGATAAGACCGTATTGGAGGAATTATTTCGAGAATACGGATATTTTGGTGAGTGAGGTTGGATTTTCTTTGTTTGCTTTGGCTTTAGATACCTTACTGCCATTTGTTACTGCCTTTTATTTATTATATTTAATTAATTTATTATTTTTTATGCCTTTTATTTTTTGATTGTTTATTAGGTACCTACATTATTGTTATCTTTGATGACTATTTACCTTTAGATTTCTAGATTCTGCCAATATGTTTAGTAGGTAGAAGAAAGATTTCAATCTACTATCAGAACCACTCAATTCAGACAGGCCTAGGATTCAATAGGACTCCTAGGACTGATTATGTCTTAATTTTAGTAAATAGGAAGTTTATAAACTGTGTTCAATATTACGTGTGTACCTATTACATGATTTTATTTCAATTAAAAAAATCAACTCTCATATCACTTAATAATGACCAGATTTTATTCTGATTTTGATAATGTATGTAATTGCCCATTGTTGTTAGTTTTATACAGTGTTTGTATTCAGTTTCATTTTCATACCTTCTGAACTCAAAATGTTGTGAGATATCAAAATGGAATTTTAAGTTTAAATTCCTGTTTCAATCCCTAAAATTCCTTCAGTGCCTTTTTGAGACAAAAATAAGAAATTCTATAACCGCTTCAATTTTATTATTGGTATAGATTAGGCTTTGAATTTGAATTGAAGTACAAATAAACAATATTTTTGCATCAGGTTTATAATATCAAAGCATACATTACAATTGATATAATTTCAGATCTACGTGGTAGACTGCTCGGACCACCACCGCTTGCAGGAGACCAGCTCGGAGCTAGCAGAGTTACTGAAGGATGATAAGCTAAGAGGAGTGCCATTGCTTGTCTATGCCAATAAACAAGATTTAGCTACAGGTACAGGAATAAAAGAAAATAGGAGTAAAAAAAATTAACACAAGACCGGTCAGAGAGTGAAACTCATATATACCGAGGGTACGTAAAGTACCTAGATTTATGTTTTAATTTAGCAGCGCCATCTAGTTATGTGAGCGGTAAACACAGAAACCCTTAAGGCAAATTTGTAGATTGAGACTTTGTTTTATTTTTCCTCTAATTTATAAATAATAATTATTTATATTTTATTACCTACATAAATTAATAAAACTCAACTCCATCGGCCCACTGTTTCATATTAAGAAGGGATGTGAAGCAAGGAGACCTGCTTTCTCCCAAAATTTTAACTAGCACCTTGGAAGAGATCTTCAAACCCCTAGCAGACTCATGGACCACAAAGGGAATTGTCATTGGAGGCAAACGCCTGACAAATTTGCGGTTTGCGGATGACATAGTACTTTTTGCACATACTCCTCTAGAACTGCAACAAATGCTCCAAGATCTGAGCGCTCCAAGCCTTGAGGTTGGGCTTCGAATGAACCAGTCGATGACGGAGATCATGTCAACTAGCACGAAACGTAAGGTCGAGGTAGATGGACAGTATGTCGATGAGTATATTTACTTGGGCCAATTAGCTAGCTTCGGAAACAGGCAAGGTAGGAAATCGATCGCCGTATCGAGAATGCCTGGAAAAGCTGCAGGTTCATGAAAGAGCACATAAAGGACCTTCCTCTGACACTTAAGCGCCAACTCATCGACATGTGTATCCTAACTTACGGTGCGCAGACATGGTCTCTGACTGAAGCCCCCGAAGTCAAAGCTCAAGATTTGTCAAAGGGCAATGGAGCGCAGCATTCTCGGCTTTAAACATGTCGACTGAGTGCGTAACACCATGCTGCGCTCACTTACCGGCATTGCAGATGTAGGGAAGAGATCGGCTGGGCTTAAGTGGGAATGGGCGGGCCACGTTGCCCGAATGCACTCCGAGAAATGGGCCCATATTGCAACACCATGGACGGAAGGCGACGTCGGGGTCGATGGACAAAGAGGTGGGAGATATCGACTGATAGGGATGCTTGGATGGGCTTTGGGGAGACCTTTGCCTAGCAGTGGGACGAGATAGGTTAAAGAAAAACAAAAAATAAAATATATTCAGATTTTTTGCTTAACATAGCCTACCTTGGTTAGGGGAGGGAATGATATTTTTTTCAACATTTTACATCAGAACTTCAAAACTAAAAAACATATTAGCCATTTGAACTATTAACCCTAATTTGAAAATTTGTCCCCCTCCATTTGTGGCGACACCGCGGAACCCTATTACTCCCTGGGGACGTCAGAGACTCCTGACCCTTGGCTTGCCTTAGCTGGCCGGTCGAGGGTGGCAAGAGCCTAAGAGATATATATCCAAGGGTTGAAGTGTTCATAAAGCCGGGAGTAGCGCTTAGTGAAACTGCACACCTCTCAAACCCCTTTAACCGCCCACACCAACGTTGCCCCTTACTCTGCCTTCTATTGGCGGCATTTATACGGTCCGTTCAGTGGATGGCCAGTCACTACCTGTCTCAATCATTCTTAGTATTACAGAATTGGCAGGTGCTAACCCATTTCACGAGCAATACCCTAAAGATAGCCCGCTTAAATGTCTTGCCTCCATCTTGCAATATCCATTAAATCATAGTGAAGTATGTAATATTTCGACAGGCCTCTTACGCATTGGCTTCGGCCCCGGTAATACCTTTGTAAAGGCCAACTCTACTAAACCAATCGTTTCACAATGACAATGGTATCGTCGGATAATGGCCTTTTACTAAAACAATTTTTTTATGGTTTCTTACCCAAAGGGTAAAACGGCACCCTATTACTAAAGCTCCGCTGTCTGTCCGTCTGCCACCAGGCTGTATCTCATGAACCGTGATAGTTAGACGGTTGGAATTTTCACAGGTGATGTATTTCTGTTGCCGCTATAACAACAAATACTAAAAAAAGACTAAGATAAATATTTTATGGGGGCTTCCCATACAACAAACGTGATTTTTTTTGCTCAATTTAGCTCGATATTGATAACGACAACAGGTATATATATATACGCTTGAAATATTCAGAAAACATTTAGTTATATTATACAGTGTAAACTCCATGTATCGTCACTCGTTTTAACGACAAACTCTCTAAAGCGTCGAAATCACTCGGCTTTGGTTGGTTTAGCTTGTCATGCATACAATGGAACACTCTGTATAGCATTACACCCACTCTTAATAACGACAACAAGTTGTAATAAAAAGTTCTTTTTAAGTTGCCAAATTAGTAAAAACTGCGCAGCTGTGTATATCCTTTTGTCGTTTTATTATCCTAGACTATAATAAACTCGACTGTCGGCAACATACACACCAAACTTTCTAAGAAATCCGTTCTTTTGTTTACAAAATGGGATTGCTTGCACGTGTAGCTGCAGACTGTTGTTAGTAGAAGTGATGGATTTTATCTATACGTTGTCATATTCTTAGTAGCTCACAAACTTTCAAATTGTAAACATGGCTAGTAAGAGAAAATCACTGTGTATTGACGAAAAAGTTTCAAGACAAATCAGAAATAAATGTTTTCTTTTTCTAATACAGATTTTACTTCTCTCCATTTAACGACAACTCTCTATAACGTCAAAATATGCTCAGTCCTTTGAGTGTCGTTATATAGAGTTTACACTGTATATTCACTTTAAAAATAAATAATTAAATTAAAATAAAATAAATATTTAAGGGGGGCTCCCATACAATAAACGTGATTTTTTGCCGTTTTTATAGATAATGGTACGGAACCTTTCGTGCGCGAGTCCGACTCGCACTTGGCCGGTTTTTTTAATGACCGCCGTTGCTATGACAACACCATTGAAGATTTGACAGTTTATCACAGGAACAACAATCATAATCGTTAGTATGGCTTGATTTTCTTATAAATTTTCAAGTGTTTTTTTTATTTCATTCATTACAGAATCAACAGCACTTGATATCAATATAAACAAACTCTTATAGGTAATGTTTAATGCCAATAACAGATTCTAGACAAGAAATCCCATCCCACACTTCCCACTAATATTAGATATAAACGCGTTTGTATGGATGTATGTGTGGATGTTTGTTAGTCTTTCACGTAAAAACTACTGAATGGATTTTAATGAAATTTGGTATGTACGTAGATTATAACCTGGAGTAACACATAGGCTACTTTTTATTGACAAACCACGCGTGCGAAGACGCGGGCGGAAGCTAGTAAATAATAAAAATTAATACAAGAGATGGGAAATAAATCCTTGGAATGATAATTAAAACAAGTAACTTTTTAACAAACAAAAATAGAACCGACCTCAGATAACAGTAAAAAAATAAACTACTGAACCGATTTCGATGAAATTTCTATGGGACCAATCTGAAAGTATATCCTTTCAAATAATAAAAGAATTAGTTATTATTTGATTAACGCCGCCGTCCTCATTTGTTCACACAGATCCTGTCCATCCTTGTGACGTTGCCTGGAAGAGATCGCTTTTAGCGATAAGGCCGCCCATTGTACCTTTGATTTGATTGTGTATTCTCTTTTGTTTGTTTTATTTTTAATGGTGTGCAATAAATAAATTATCTATCTAAAAGAATTTTCCAAATCGGTTGATAAATGACGGAGTTATGATGAGGTAACAAAAATAAAAAAAGACAGTTAAATTGAGAACCTCCTCCTTTTTTGATGTTAAAAATAGGTAAATGTTTTGTTTCAGCATTACCTGCTAGTGAGGTAGCGCAACATCTTGGCTTACACCTGATCCGAGACCACACTTGGCAGATACAGGCGTGTGTTGCCGTGGACGGCACCGGTGTAAAGGTGAGACAAAATTATTAAAAAAAAATGTACTTATTAATAAAAATAACTATAAATATAACTACTAATACTATAATAACTATTAATAACTTATTAATACTTATTAATTAAAATAAAATCAGAAGAATTACTTTGAAACGCCAATTTTACTGCATGTTCCTTCGCGCATGGAAAGAAATGCAAGAAACAAAGCCGAATGTTCTTTTTAATGACGACCTCCGTGGTGCAGTGGGCGAATAGCCGGCTGAGACGCAGGAGACAGCGGGTTCGATTCCCGCCGCGGAACAAATGTTTGCATGCTCTACAGATATTTATTCCGGGTCTGGTGGTTTCTTTATATATTATAAGTATGTATTTACAAAAAAAAATGTATATAAGTATTCTATCAGTTATCTAGTTCCCATAGTACAAGCTCTGCTTAGTTCGGGGCTAGATAGCGCTGTGTGTAATGTCCAGCAATATTTATTTATATTTTATAAAAAAAATATCCTTTTAGAATACATGACAATCATCATTATCATCATCATCATATCAGCCGTAGGACGTCCACTGCTGGACAAAGGCCTCCCTCATTGATCTCCAGGAACTGCGGTTGGAAGCGGCCTGCATCCAACGCCTACATGACAATAAAGAAAATAAATACGTCTAAATTGTAACATTATTTTGTTGACACACATTGTTAAGGTTCTTACAAACATTCAGTGGCGATTCACTACATAGAGTAATAGGGATCATCCTATAGATCACGTGAGGGTTTTTCGGCCTCTTTTATAACCCCTCATTACTCCCCGTTTATTAAAAAAATATCGGAGTATCTTATCATTGATGGAGCGAAGAGAGATCTCTAAATCAACTTGGACAAGTCGGCGTTGTATGTAGGTTTGTTTGTCCGAGGATAACTTTGATCCGATCATCGTGACAATTGACACATAGGTAGGTAGTGATGGCACAATTTTGGTGTGACTAAAGGAGTTCAAAATGTGGGGGAGTTGTTGAGATATTGGGGTTCAAGAGGGGTAAAAAAAACGAAAATGAGACAATTAG
The DNA here is from genome assembly GCA_918857605.2 of Philereme vetulata. Lineage (NCBI taxonomy): Eukaryota > Metazoa > Arthropoda > Insecta > Lepidoptera > Geometridae > Philereme > Philereme vetulata. The sequence goes on along the minus strand of OU975452.1, from coordinate 3,017,762 downwards.
ATCAAGTGGGGCGGCAATGACGACCTCCGTGGCGCAGTGGGCGAACAATCGGCTAAGACGCAGGAGGTAGTGGGTTCGATGCCCGCCGCAGAACAAATGTTTGCATGGTCTACAGATATTTGTTCCGGGTCTGGTTGTTTTTCTATATATTATAAGTATGTATTTACAAAAAAAAAAGTATATAAGTATTCTATCAGTTATCTGGTTCCCATAGTACAAGCTCTGCTTAGTTTGGGGCTAGATAGCGCTGTGTGAAATGTCCAGCAATATATATAAATGAAAGGTCTTTTTTAGTACATTTGGACTCCGTTTTTATTTTTAGTAAAGTCCTTATAGTTTTTGAGTTAGTAGCCATAACAAAAACGGAACTTTGACAAAATTCACAGACTACACCAGTGATCCCAGTGCTGTAATTTGGTATGCGTGTAGCTTAAATGCCACAAATATAGGCAAAAGTCTGAAATCCAGAATAAGTGTCATTTGTACCCCAAATATTTTGTCTGTCAAAGATTACAAGGTTACATTATTTTTTGTTTTGATCGGATACTCGCGGGATCTCAGTTCTGGGCGAACCACTAGTAAATTCAGATTCAGAAAACTGCACAAGGTCGCGCATGGCAGGACAGTCTGCTGAACGCCAAATGTTCTTATGTTGCTTTTTAGACATAAATTTGCTAGCTTAGGATGCCACGTGGAAAATCGTGATCAATAGTCATGTTATTCTAACCCCCCCCCCCCCCCCCCCCCCCCCCCCTGTATATAAACCTTACGTGATTATAGACCCCATTATTTTAACTGAAATGTCTAAACATATATAAATAAATATTGCTGGACATTTCACACAGCGCTATCTACCCCCAAATTAAGCAGAGCTTGTACTATGGGAACCAGATAACTGATAGAATACTTATATACTGTTGTTTTTGTAAATACATACTAATAATGTATAGAAAAACACCCAGACCAGATATGTCTTATTACTGTCGAATAATGAATAAAATTGTACCTTCTATATCTATGTTCTATCAGCAGTGCTGCCAGTAGATATTTTACAAGTATTCGGCCAAGTTTCTGAAATTATACAAAATTGACTATCAGGATACAAACAGCGCTTAAAAATCCTAAACATACACGATAATAATTATACTAGTCACGTGAACTTACTTACGATGATTTTAAAAAAAAAATCTCTTTTGTATTTCGATAGTCGAAATTTCTAAGTTCGTGGTGATTTCTCACTCACTTAAATACGGTTTAAGACAAGAGCGAGAGGGACGGCACAATCCGAACTTCAAACTCTTCAAAGTAGTAACCACCGCATAGACCACATAGTCACGTTTGAGGGGCAAGAGAATCCGAATTGTACGGTCAAGTTGACGGCTCGTGTATGATGTGCATTAATGCGCTTCGGCGTTTGATTTGATTACAATATTTTTTATATATCTATTTGGGTGTGAGTTTCAAATTGATAATACAACTGGGGCTTTCTGTATACATGAGAGTGCAGGATACAAAGAGGATACATTCAGCCACCTAATTGTACAGGTTTTGTATCCAATCATACAATCTGGCAGCCCTGTCTATCAGTCATCTAGACATTTCACACAGCGCTATCTAGCCTCAAACTAACTGAATAACAAGACTAATTATGTATTTTATTTGTCAACAGGAAGGAATGGAGTGGGTGTGCAAAAATATGCCCACAAAGAAATGATTTAATATTAAATTATAAAAACACATAATAAAATTTTGTCCAATTTATAAACGGGACGAAAAATTTTCAGCACTTTTAAATATTCTAAAAGTTATTTTATAAAATATACTGCGTGTCATCGCATTTACGACATTAATTCAAAACACGGGTAGAGCTGATGGCTAGTATTGTTGTAAAATACAGTGTAAACTTTATATAACGACACTCAAGGGACTGAGCATATTTTGACGTTATAGAGAGTTGTCGTTAAATGGAGAGAAGTAAAATCTGTATTAGAAAAAGAAAACGTTTATTTCTGATTTGTCTTGTTAAATAGTACACGGTTGAGTGACTAAATCCAAAGCGTCTGCCAACATCACTTATCTTCTCTCCCGCCTCTATCGCGCGTATCATTAAAAGTTTTTCGTCAATACACAGTGATTTTCTCTTACTAGCCATGTTTACAATTTGAAAGTTCGTGAGCTACTAAGAATATGACAACGTATAGATAAAATCCATCACTTCTACTAACAACAGTCTGCAGCTACACGTGCAAGCAATCCCATTTTGTAAACAAAAGAACGGATTTCTTATAAAGTTTGGTGTGTATGATGCCGACAGTCGAGTTTATTATGGTCTAGGAAAACGACAAAAGGATATACACAGCTGCGCAGTTTTTACTAATTTGGCAACTTAAAAAGAACTTTTTATTACAAATTGTTATCGTTATTGAGAGTGGGTGTAATGCTATACAGAGTGTACCATTGTATGCAAGACAAGCTAAACCAACCAAAGCCGAGTGATTTCGACGCTTTAGAGTTTGTCGTTAAAACGAGTGACGTTACATGGAGTTTACACTAGTTTTATTTCAAATTCATTACGATGATTTTTTTTTTTAATTTTCTATCTACCTTAATTTCAAGTCCTAAAATATCAATGAAACAGCCTGTATAAAATAAGTAACCAAAATTATATAATATTCGTCATCTAAGTAAGTACCTGTTAAACTGACTAAGCGGCATCGCCGCAAAGGCGCCGCCGATTAAAAATTGTTTATTGGAAATGCATCGATCACTGGATAAATATTCAAGCGACCGGTATTAAACCAATCTCAGTTGCAAAAATCAGTTAATACGATTCTGCGTATGTGTTTTAAATTAATGTCGTGAATGCGGTGACACACTGTATTTGGCTACAAAAATGGAAATCGGTCCGTCCAGAGTATTTCCAAAATAAAATAAAAAAAAAACAACATTAGCTTAGTACCTAGATAATTTGAATGACTTATAATAATTTAGTTATGTTTATTGTAATTTAATCTAGTCATTATTATATAAAAAAAAATGTTATAAGTACGTGTTTTATATTGAATCTCGGAAAACGGAATTATGTTTGAATATTAGCCACATTAACTTATCTATTTTTTTTCAATGTGTGTACGTTTAATAACAAAAAAAATATACGATTACATATTTATATCTCTTTAAAAAATACAAAGCTCCTACTTAAATACATGAATTGAAAAAAAAAGTTCAAATTTGTATACTTAGATCGCATTCTAGGCCTTATCTATTGTTATAGATGGGACAATTTTGGATAACATACCTACTAATATTATAAATTCAAAAGTCTGTCTATTTGTTGCGTTTTCATGACTAAACGGCGAGACCGTTTTCGATGAAATTTGGTATACAGATAGATTATGACAAAGATTGGGACACAATCTAGTTTTTACCGGACTGCGGAAAAGGAGGGTAATGTTTTTATTGAAAAACCGCGCGTGCAAAGCCGCGGGCGGGTCAGTTAGTACTTGTTTAGTTGTGTACACACGGCTACACAAGCTACATCTAGCTATACAGTCCAGAATAAGCTGACCTCTCATTCTACGAAAAGCCACAATGCTAGGTCAGCTTATACTGGAAATGTATAGCTTGATGGAAACACGGCGTAGGGCTAATGGCTGGTATAGTTGTAAAATAGGTTTTTTTAAATATAAATTCAATAATATCATAGAAAATTTTAAATTTTTTATAACCTTAATACCAAGTCCTAAAATATCAATGACAGCCTGTATAAAATAGGTAAACAAATCATATTCGTTCATCATGTAAGTAGGTATTACCCGTGCGCGATAAGTTGGGACCTGAGCGCGGTGACGTTATATTGGCGTGTTTGTACCGCCCGCAAAAAAGCGAACATAACAATCAGCCGCCCGCGGCTTCGTCTTTGTTTTTTTAACCTAATTTATTATGTTACTCAGGGAGGACGCTGCTTTTTATCTAATCTTTTTTACACTATTTGAATAAAATAAAAATACAATGTTTAAGTTTATACATTTATTTTATCTATTATTTACATTATCTCATCTTCGTCACTACTTAGTGGATTTATGCCTTCTAGAGGTTGTTCTTCGTCTTCAGTCTCACTATAATCACTTGACGAAGAGGTATCCGATAAATTTACAATTAATTGCGATTCATTCGTCTCTTGTAAGAGGTCATCGTCCCAATACTTTTGTCGAAGCCTGTCCACATGGTTGACTTCTTTTTTCCAGTCACTCTCACTTATGCTGGTAATTGTATCTCTCGTTAATTTTTCTATTTCCCTTTCTGACTGGTACGTGTAAGAGACTAAAAACCCTAGTAAAAAATAGTGATGCGAACGGTACAATACGGGCGCCATCGGGGAAGTGCAGGGGAAGCGGTCGGGGAGTCGCATTCCTAGCAGGTCCCAAGTTATCGCGCACGAGTAATACCTGTTAAACTGACTAAGCGGCATCGTCGCAAAGGCGCCGCCGATTTACGTTAAAAATCCTTTATTGGAAATGTATCGATTACTGGAATATTAAATTCAAGCTAGCGGTATTAAACCCACCTCTAAAATCAGTTAATACGATTCTGCATATGTGTTTTAAATTAATGTCGTGAATGTAGTGACAGACTGTATACATATATGTACTTATAATTTTTTATTCTACAAATCATGTATGATCACTGGATTTAAAATAAAAGTATTAATAGCATTTTCAAAAATTTAGAGCGTGCTACTAGCGATATCTAGTTCTGTTTTTGGTAAACTTAATTTTATTATTAGTGTTACTGAAATAAGTATTTCACTAGGCTCTTTCTGTAATAATATTTTGTACAAACAAATGAAAAACAAATTATATATGTATCTTTTATTTAAGTCACAGTTTCTTGGATTGTAGGACGGATTCCTTATATATTTACACATAATATAATTATTTTATAAACAATCACAAGAAAATATTGTAAAATTATATTTTTGTCAATCTACCATAGTATCTTAGGACAAAAAATATACACATAGTTTAAAAAAATAACTGAACATTAATATTTTGTTTAAAAATTATTCATTATACAATTTAATCCTTGGAATGTCCATTTTATAGATTCTAACAAAGAATAAAAATAAATCCCCATGATGCACATATTCGGATGAAGGTCCCACAAGAGTGTTGTCAGAGGCAAATCCAAACATTACAATTGGTACGTTTTGCAAAATTAGCATTCGCGCGAAAGTTTGGAAAGCCCATCGCCGCTTATTAGAATACTAACAACATTTAAATGTAAGTTTTATTTTAGTCTTTTTTCGTGGAACGATGAAAAATAAAATGGATAAAAATGATAGAAAAAAGAATAAAATTTTACTAAAGAAAGAAGAGATACAGTAAGTTAAAAATATACAGTAAGTACCTATTTTTAGCACCAAATGTCCAGCAACAATTAATTAAATAGTTTTCTTAAGTACACAAATATTTTAACCTAAAAATACTTTACTTTCTTCAAATGCATTATAAATAAGTAGCTAGAATAATTATTATGCATTTAAAATACTTGCAATTTTAAAATTAGATTTGGAATACCAGTCGTGAATGCGAAATTAAATATTTTATAAATGTTCTAAAATTATTTAAAATATTTTAAATAAATACCTACTTAGTTTATAAGTTTAAAATATGTACCATAGTAAAATGCATAACCATAATTATCTTAAACTAACTAAACGAGAAACTTTTTATAAAAAAAAAATATCCTTTATTTTGACGATACATATGAAATTGGAAGATCAAGTTTCGTACTTGCATTGCTGCTTTAATAGTTTTTTTTATGTAGAATAGAACCTACATAACGTCTTTTGAAATAGCGTAAAACTGCATCAGAATTGAGAGTAGAAGTTTTTAAAGTATGATAAATTTTCCAAATTAGTATTTTTTCATTCTTCAAAGTCTAAAACTTGAACATAATTTATTGACAAATAATTTCTAACAATAAAAATCAGTTGGGATATCTGAGGTTTTCGGTTATTTTATGAAGACATTGTATGTTTATCTTTGAAAAAGTTTCGCCATCGATATAGTTGTAGGCTTATAACTCGCTGTGGTAGACCTCGGTGGTTACTTTCAGCTCGTGCTCGTGAAACGAGGAACAGTCTGCCGGGTAAACCGCCTGGAAAAAATAAATTTAATTAGACGCTGGTTAAACGAGCAACTTTAACAACACGTTTCGGTTTTACCTTCATAAATAGGTAGCCTACACTTGAGTGTATCTTTTTTCAAAACTGAATAAGTTGCTGCTTGTGAGATACTAACAAAGTTTCTTAGTAGGTACGCACGGCTACACTTCAAGCTATACATTTCCAGTATAAGCTAACCTTGCATTGTTTAGGCTTTCCGTACAATAAAAGGTCAGCTTATACTTGACTATAAATATCTCTATTTTCTGAAATATGTAGCCTTATTATTTATTTTAAGGTATGAAGCACTTATATCGTCTGTCTTTCCTGAAAACCAAAATCTTTAAGGTAAGAGTAAGTACATAGGTGGCTTCTAAATTTTCGTGCTCCATCTTGGATCACATCCACTCTGACCATCAGGTGAGATTTGTGGTCAAACGAAGATCGTTTTAAACACACACATACAACACTAACAAAAATACCTACATAGTCCTAACCTTAAACAAGGATTCCCTGTGTTGAGTTATAGATTTTAGGATCTACAAGTATCTGCCAGACTCGACTAAAATTTGCAATTATGGCATAATTTTTCCATCCTAAGGTTGTCTAGAAGAGATCGCGACCGTCTATGGTACCTTTATGTAATTGTTTACTTTCTTTATTACTGTATTAATGGTTGGTGTGCAGTAAATAATACAAATACATTTATTTACTCAAAGTTTACAAAAGGTATAAGTGTAAACTTAAGTTGCTAATGGTCCCCGTACTAGGTCTAGCCTGTGTCGCGGAAAACCGGATTACAATAAAAACGCTTACCATCTATCAAATAACAAAACAAGAATCTTATGAAATTACAAGATAACAAAAGAAGAAAATAATAAAATTTAAAATTAACACACAAAATTAAAAACCAAAATACTAAAAACAGTTGATCTCAGCTCAGCTAGTATGATTAGAGGAGCGCTAATACGGAAGCGTGTGTGGGTGAGTGTGTGAGTAAATGTGTGTACAGTATAAATGTGTGATTGCGAGTGGGTATAGGTGAATATACCTATTAATAATATTACGAGGCGAATTATCGCGGGCTTTAGGCCAACTATATTTATTGATACTTATTGAAAATTTGACTGAGATGATGAGTATAACTTATAATTTATGGGCACTGTGTGTTGTTGTCGTCTTAATGACAACGACAGATACTTTAAACAGAAATGAACTCAATTTATTACTCTTATCTTGCTTCAGTTTAAAATAATCGCGTGCAAAAAGTTGTGCGACTATCGCGTGACAAAAAGTTGCCGGTCTGTAATTCTTTGTATTTTTAAGCCACCGTTTAATTAATATCAAAACGTTTGTCGTGGCTCGAGGGTATTTAGTAATTCCAACGTTCATATTTCTAGAACGCCGTATTTTCTACAGGACGCTTCTGAAAATGTATTTAATGTGAAGATCAAATGATCCTCAATTACACTCTAAAAGTGCACACGCCGCACGAAGGAAGAGTACTTTAAATATAAAAGATAGCTTAACTTAACGGAGACTTCATTGTATTTTTAAAAGTAATACTGCCTTCAAATATTTTTAAAACTTCCGCATCGCTACCTTGCGGCCTACCTTGAGGCTGGAATAGAACCCGCAGAATTCACACTTGCACACTAATATTAAAAATGCGAAAATTTGGACGTTTGTTTGTTTGATTGTTACTCAATCACGTAACGGCTGAATCGATATCGATGAAATTTAATATGTACGTAGATTATAACCTGGATTAACACGTAGGCTTCTTTGAATTGGTAAACCACGCGTGCGCTCTGGCGGAAACTAGTGAGAAATAAAATCACCTAATTTTCAAGTCAAAACGTTAAGTCGAATTTACGTTCGAATCAGTTACCGACTTCAAATTCAAGACAAGTCAGTGCTGACTTGATCCTGGTATCGTGCAAACATTTTTCAAGTCACGTGTTGTCACGTCAGTGCTGATTGTGCCCTTTGTGCCCGAACACCTGCACGATGGAGGACCTAATAACCGCCTTCACTAATGCCATTATTGTGGCCAAACACTTGTACAACATACTATAAAACAAAACTTAGAACTCTTGACACGCTAAGAAGAAGCGCTGACTTCAGTATTCCGGCTGGATATTTTCCTGGCTCCCCCTGCCACCCGCGCCAGCAGCGCTGACACGTCGACGACGTGCACACACCCTAAAGAAATAACCACCACTGACTGACTCTATGTAAACAGTATGAGTCAGTTCTCGGCGTCAGTAACTGACTCAGTATAAATCCGCCTTTACTTTTGATACATGCCCACTTTCTCCATATATTTAGAAGTTCATTCACGTGACAGGTTGCAAGCTCATCGCGCTTAGTATTCAACTAACTAGGTAGAGATGTTAGGTTACTTATTTTCATTGTTCACTTACAGAATCATCTTTTATTTATAATAGGTACATATGTATTTTTAAGCATCCTGTAGGTAATTTTGCCGTGTTGCCGTAATTCCCGAGTGTTTTAACAAATTAATTCTGACTGGATTGATAGCAAGCTGTTCAACCTTATGGTGCTTTTCCACAAGCAGGCGAGGAGCGAATTGGATTGGAGTGAATTGAAATTTGTATGGCAAAATTTCTTGACAAATTAACTCTGTCTGGATTGATAACAAGCTAATTTTGTTCAAACTTATGGCGCTTTTCCCCCGGCGAGGCGAGGAGAGGATTGGATGCGAGTGAATTGAAATTTGTATGGCAAAATTTCTTGACAAATTAGTTCTGTCTGGATTAATAACAAGCTAATTTTGTTCAAACTTATGGTGCTTTTCCCACGGCGAAGCGAGGAAAGGATTAGATGCGAGTGAATTGAAATTTGTATGGCAAAATTTCTTGACAAATTAATTCTGTCTGGATTGATAAGAAGCTAATTTTGTTCAAACTTATGGTGCTTTTCTCCCGGCGAGGCTAGGAGCGAATTGGATTGGAGTGAATTGAAATTTGTATAGCAAATTTTCTTGACAAATTAGTTCTGTCTGGATTGATAACAAGCTAATTTTGTTCAAACTTATGGTGCTTTTCCCACGGCGAGGCGAGGAGAGGATTAGATGCGAGTGAATTGAAATTTGTATGGCAAAATTTCTTGACAAATTAATTCTGTCTGGATTGATAACAAGCTAATTTTGTTCAAACTTATGGTGCTTTTCTCCCGGCGAGGCTAGAAGCGAATTGGATTGGAGTGAATTGAAATTTGTATAGCAAATTTTCTTAACAAATTAGTTCTGTCTGGATTGATAACAAGCTAATTTTGTTCAAACTTATGATGCTTTTCCCCCGGCGAGGCGAGGAGAGGATTGGATGCGAGTGAATTGAAATTTGTATGGCAAAATTTCTTGACAAATTAATTCTGTCTGGATTGATAACAAGCTAATTTTATTCAAACTTATGGTGCTTTTCCCCCGGCGAGGCGAGGAGAGGATTGGATGCGAGTGAATTGAAATTTGTATGGTACAATTTCTTGAAAAAATATATCTGACTGGATTGATAACAAGCTGTATCATGTTCAACCTCTTGGTGCTTTTCCACCGGAGAGGATTGGATTGGAGTGAATTGAAATTTGTATGGCAATATTTTAACTCTTTCCTAGCGCATAGGTATTTGGTGGAAATGGTCTTTAGAGAGAATGTATGAGACGACATCCTCGCACAAGCGAAAAGAACGATAATCTCGGATCTAGTCGGTCGAACGCTAGTCGCATTTGAGAGCTAGTTGTGAATTTACGTTATAATGTTTACATGACAGTGTTTAAACGTCAAAACTGTTGTATTGGTTATAGAATATTTTAGATTAAAGTAGGTCTTGAGCGTAGGTAATTAAAATCAAAAAGCCTGAGCTGGCCTTCTGTACCTATTTATTTGGTGGCCATACGCGAGTGACGAATGCGACGACCTATTTTGTTGTCTTACACCAGTTTTCACTAACCCTAGGAGACGCCTAATTCAGATGCCTAATTAAGAAGTTGCCTAGAACAAAAAAAACGGTTTACCAATTTTTAGGTGACTAGACACGTTAGGCGTTGCCTAAAGTTACGTTACGATACTGATTTGGCGGCGCGTAATGCTAGGCGACTCTCTAAACTGACAGATGTGTTTGTGTCAGTCACAGCAGCCGCTTCATTTGTAAATTGCAAGGAAGATGTACTAAAACATGGAAGGAGTGCTAATGTTTCGTTTTATTATTGATTATATATTATTTTTAGTTTTGTATTATTACCTGTATTGTTAGAATGTGTTGTAAAGAATCATTAAAAAGAATAACCAGCCTTGTTTCTTCCTGGTTTGCTGGCGAAGGAACAGGAGGTAAATTCACGTTCAAAGTGACCTTTGTGATTTTAATAAATAAATAAGTATTGTTTTTATTCGAGTATCTCAGATAATTAAATGCACATTTTTAACAGGATTATGTAATAATAGGTACTAACTTTGTCAAATAAATTTGGATTTAATAATAATTTGTTTTCAAGAATAATTAGTAATAATCGACAGAGCCGTTACGAAATGTGTTTTATTCTTTTTAAAAATCCGAACCTACAAAATGATCCACAAAAATTGGGTTCGTTCGTATCGTAGGAAATTAGGGGTAGCTTAGGAATAGTCATCTAATTCATCGATATCAAATATAGACACGGTAGCATTACTAGCGTAAAGACAACTTGCGATACATTGACGCAATAGCACTCCTTCCATGCTTTAGTACAAGTTCCTTGGTAGATTGCTGAAAATCATAGACAAGTGTCAAATATTTAGGCAATTCTTGCTTTAGGATTTAACTATCCTTAACGAAAAAAATACTAAAGGATTGGCTTACGTAATTTTTTTTTACCTACTTATGTTTTTAAGATGTTAAAGTTTTGAGTTTGAATATAGATATCACCTTTTTTATAATAATCTTGTAGACACAAGCTGACGGGCCTCCTGATGTTAAGTGGTCACCGCCACCAATAAACTCCTGCAGCACTGGTGGTACTGCAGTCGCGTTGCCTAGCACTTAATACCCTATTTACACCTCTCTTGAAGGCGTTCATTTTGTAGCCCACCGGAAAAACCTCCGGAGGAAGGTCATTCCACATGTTGCAGGTGCGTGGAAGAAACGCGCGGGTGAGACGCACCGTGTGAGACTTCCACGCATCTACAATATGCGGGTGACTTACCTCACAGTTCTTGTCATTTTGCACAGCGTTGTAGAGGTCCCAGAATGGTTTTCCGTTTTGGAAACTGAGGGCTGCAGATGCCGCTAAGCTGGTCAATCTCGTGAGACCAGCCTTGAAGCCAGGTAGTCCTGAAATGTGAAAAAGATGATGAATATCTATGTTAATACCCAACAGGTTAAAAAGTACGGAATACGGTGACAGGTTGAACTAAAATTTATCCATACATTTTAATTTCATCTATTCAATGCTAAAATGAATAGCAGCAGATGATAAAATTAACTTAAAATTCAGATCCTCCGTAATCAGCTAATATAATATATATTTATTAAGAGCCTGTAGTATCCCACTGCAGGGCAAAGGCCTCCCTTCCCTCTCTCCAGTCTTCTCTATTTTAGGCTATTGTGGACCAATCCTGTAAATGGGCATCCATTTAGTCCCTCCATCTTCGCCGCGGTCTGCCATGAGGTCGTTTCCCGTTTAGAAGCGTCCACTCTGTGGTGGCTTTAGCCCATAACGCATCTGACATGCGGCAGACGTGGCCCGCCAAATCGCTGACAAACCCCGAGTTTGAACTTTTGCAGATCAGTCAAAGATCAGGTCTGCGCGTTGTAGGTGAGGATGGGGAGGATGCACACGTCCATGAGCTTCCGTTTCAGAGATAAAGGAAGTACTTTCATTAGCTGTTTCATTGACCAATATCCTTTAAATTTTTTGTTCAAAAGTGCAATGACCATGCCATGTTTGAATTAATTTTGTTGTGTTTTTACAAGCTTCTGCTCGCATCTTTGCACGCGTGGTTTGCCAATAATAAATCTCAATCTAGGTCATAATCTTTCAGCATACCACAACATTTAGACCAGAACCTAACATTTAGTTAAACTTGCTAATCGTCCACACGTTTGTTGCTTGGGAAATTAAACGCACATTTTAATATTCTCGACTTTATACCCGTAAAGGGAATCAAACCCGCGATTTGTATTTCGTTCGCAAGGTATTTTATTTAGGCGTACTTCTTTGGGTCTCGTATTATCGCTGTTTCAAATTGTATTTAAATCGGTTCAACCATTAGCGCTAATGAGCAAGAAACATCTGAAATTAGCTTTCGAATTTTCATGGCACTCTTTATAGAATTTAATTAAATTCGTTTGTTCTTTTCAAGCGAATATATTTAGAATGTTTGATTTACAATTGAGATCTTTTATTTGTCGTATTTTATTCGCTTATACTCTGTTAGAAGGCATTGTTATACGAGTTGATCGCTTACACCCGAGTATAACACATAACTTTTCATCACGAATGCGATGAAATTAAGTCTTTATATCGGTTTTATGAATAAGCTCAGAGTCGCTCAACGAGCTATGGAGAGGGCTATGCTCGTGGTTTCTCTACGGGATCGAATCAGAAATGAGGAGATACGTAGGAGAGCTCAAGTCACCGACATAGCCCGACGGATAAGCACGTTTAAGTGGCAATGGGCAGGCCATATAGCGCGCAGAACAGATGGCCGATGGGGCCGGAAAGTTCTCGAATGGAGGCCACGGACCGGCAAGCGCAGCGTAGGACGTCCACCTACAAGATGGGCAGACGACTTGGTAAGAACCGCAGGTCGGCGTTGGATGCAGGCCGCTTCCAGCCGCAGATCCTGGAGATCAATGAGGGAGGCCTTTGTCCAGCAGTGGACGTCCTACGGCTGATATGATGATGATGATGATGATCGGTTTGTTGCTAAAAAAAGTGGCACTCCAGGAGTGCTGACACAAGTGAAAACTTGAATAAAAGCAGACTACACTACAGATACTTATATACAGAGGTGTCAGTGTCAGTGACGGTGTCAACAGTCAGTGTCAGTGACAGGTGTCGGTAACAGTGTCGCGAGTTCAATGGTTTTTTTACATCTCAAAAAATACTACACGCGCTTATAGAAGTTTTCACTTCAAAAAATTGCGTTCCCGGGTACCATTGTTCATTTTTCACTACTAAGCTATGACCTCTTTTATTTATTAGAAAGTAGCTGACCAATCCGCAGCTTCTCACGCATAGTTTTTCAATAAAAACATTACCCTCCTTCTGCGCAGTTGGGAAAAAAGTAGCCTATGTCACCCGGGGATAGTGTAGCTTCCCAACAGTGAAAGATTTTTGTAAATCGGTCCAGTAGTTTCGGAGCCTATTCAATACAAACAAACAAATATTTCCTCTTTATAATATTAGTATAGATAAGGATTTGTGTTGGAGGATGAATTTAATTTCAGCATTTATGAATGTTCGTATAACCTCTTTTATTTTAAATAGAAATAAGGATTTGTCATCGAGGTTGTTTTTTATTTTAGTAAGTAATTGTGAATGCAGTGAGCCTCATTCCATTTTCAAATTTACTGACGTCCGTAGGGCGTAAATCGCATTTACGTATCAAGTGAGTGATGAAAATATATTTTTTACGTGTATAATAAGGCTGTTAACGTACTACTCACTTTCCAGCTTAATCACACAACATATTTTCTTCTTTCATATTCCTCTATCAGTCGTCATCCCAGTACTCACTCCTTTCTTTCCCTTCATCATCATCATCATCATATCAGCCACATATGCCCTGAACATAGGCCTCTTCCATTATCAAATACGAGTTCACACTTAGCGTTGATGTAAATAGGTCATCGAGGTAATAGAGTTTTCGTTTTGTCAAGTACGTTGATGCATTTCCAAGTATTTTTATTCAATTCATTTTCAAATTAATAATAATCATATATCAGTCGCTCAACGAGCTATGGAGAGGGCTATGCTCGGGGTTTCTCTACGGGATCGAATCAGAAATGAGGAGATACGTAGGAGAACTCAAGTCACCGACATAGCCCGACGGATTAGCACGTTGAAGTGGCAATGGGCAGGCCATATAGCGCGCAGAACAGATGGCCGATGTGGCCGAAAGGTTCTCGAGTGGAGGCCACGGACCGGCAAGCGCAGCGTAGGACGTCCACCCACAAGATGGGCAGACGACTTGGTAAGAACCGCAGGTCGGCGTTGGATGCAGGCCGCTTCCAACCGCAGTTCCTGGAGATCAATGAGGGAGGCCTTTGTCCAGCAGTGGACGTCCTACGGCTGATATGATGATGATGATATATCAGCTATAGAACGTCCCCTGGATTCCCCCATATATTTCCAGAGTGACCGATCTGGTGCGGCCTGCACCCTACGGCTCCCAGGAACCTTTAACAGGTCGGATTTCCATCTAGTGGGCAGTGCCGTCTTTACCATAAGGGCACACAGGGCCCGTGCCCAAGGCCCCTATCGTCACGAGGGCCCCTAAAGGCCGATATATTCCCTATAGGCCGTATATTTACACTACATTTCTACTATTTTAGGTAGATATAACCCGACAAATGTAAAAGAGAACTATGACAAAAGTTCATAAGTGTGGGCGTTGTTAGCGACTTTCTGGCAACCCTGAGAGCAACAAGCCTCTGTCAACTCTGTTTTTATATGTAGCTTAGCGAATTTTAATCGGACACCAGAACCGTTTTTTTAACCATTAACATTAACACCAATTAGCGGTCACCGACACAAACTACTTCAAATATAAGATCATAGCAGAAAAATGTGTTTTCTCATTCACTTTACTTTCAAACCAGGCCCCAAATTCTTGTGTGCCCGAGGGCCCCGGCATAGCCTAAGACGGCGTTGTTAGTGGGGGTCTTCCTACTCTGCGCTTTCCGGTGCGCGGTCTCCACTCGAAAACCATTCTGCCTCAACGGCCGTCAGTTCTTCAAGCTATACCTATTCCCTGCCCACTGCCACTCCAGCTTGCTTATCCTTTGTGCCATGTCGGTGACTTTGGTTCGTCTACGAATCTCCTGATCAAATTTCCCTTGACAGCTCTCACAATCCATCTCTTCTTTCGCATTTAACTACCATATCTTTGAATCTGTTCAATAAATAAAATATATATGTACATACATACATTTCTTTGTCATTTAAGAATACAAATTAAATTTTGCAGTTGATTTTAGTAATTGCAAAATTATTTTTAAGTTTGAACGAACATTAAGAACTGTGTACAAACCTAACCTACAAACTCAGCTGTGATAATTCTTCTTCTTAGAACGACTGTTTAGGTATCCAATCAAAGCGGTTTGGCTGGTGGGGGAGGGGTCGAGGGGGGGTTATATTATAGGGGATGTTGGCGAAACTATCATCGTTTCGAGTTAGACCACAAAACCCTAAAAAACGGGCAGAATCACCGCTTACTGCGATGATGGCTGCTAAACCGCTGTGGTCAAGATCGTAGCGAGTAGAGATCTGTGATTTCTGCATACCCTCCGAAAAATAGTGATGACATTATGTACACACGGCTACACATCAAGCTATACTATTTCCAGTATAAGCTGACCTCTCATTTTACGAAAAGCCTACACAATGCGAGGTCAGCTTTTACTGGAAATTTATAGCTTGATGTGTAGCCGTATGTACTTAGGTCTCTACACGCAATTGCGTGACCATCTGATATAAAAAACATCTCTGTTTTATCATGCTTAATAGCGATGAACTTGATGTACACGACCATGTTGATCGTTTGATATAACCAGTAAATGAATTGTTATTATACAGAACTAGCTTCCACCAGCGGCTTCATACGCATGGTTTGTCACATGTTATAACCTGTTGTTTATTGCTTTTCAAAATACTCTCCTTTACATTTTAAACATTTTTTCATGCGATCGAACCGGTTTTAAAACAGTAGGACCACAGATCTGAAGGCATGTTGCTACGTGCTGATTGAACGCTATCACTGCCTCTTCGGAGTTGGTAAAAGTGAAACCTCTCATCAAATCTTTGATTTTGGGGAAAATACAGAAATCACAGGGTGCTAGGTCGGGGCTATGTGCAGGATGAGTGACGGGTTGTACTTTTTCAGAAGCAAAAAATGACTTTGTTTTTTGGCCGTGTGTGAAGAAGCGTTGTCATTCGTCTTTCGCGAACTTTTTCTAACACCCTGAGTAAACAAATGGTAGAATACCACTCGGCATTAATATTCGTTTGATCTTCAAGTGGAATTGTGCAGATGGGACCCGTAGCTGAGAAAAAAAACGCGATCATTTTTTTACCAACGTTTCTCGCCTGCCTCACTTTTGTTGGCCTGTTCTCATTTTCAAACACCGATTCACAAGATTGCTGTTTTCGGGTTCAAAACAATAAATCCAAGTTTCGTCTCCCGTGACAATGTCATAAACAGCATTAAAATGTCCGTGGTCGTACTTCAGTAGCATCTGTGAGCCCATTCCACGCGAGCCCGCTTCTGCTCCGCTGTCAGTTCATGAGGGATCCAACGACAACAAAGTTTCCGAACTTTCAATTCTTCGTGTAAAATTTTCTGAATTCGGCTCATACCAATCCCCAATAGTCTTCGAATTGTCTCATATGTAATCCGCGTGTTTTCTTCAATTAGCCGCTTAACAGTAGTTTATTTTCGTTCCACATTATTTTCGTTAACGGCAGTTGAAGGCCGCCCTTCACGAAATTCGTCATGTAAAGAAACCCGACCTCTCTCAAATTCAGCAAGCCATCGCCTTACGGTGCACAAACAAGGTGCTTCTCTCCCAAAAGCATTTTGAATACGAGCGGCACAGTCTTGCGGCGAGAGAGAACTTTTAAAATCATAAAAAATCATCGCTCAAAAAACTTTTCGACTTATTATTCCATTTTCGTTGCGTACGTAGAACTTTGATGTGTGATAAAAAAAACAATTGACAAATGATTTCCCGCCAATTTTTTTTTACTAAGATGGTTGCAACGTTTCAAAAAATATAACATTTGAAATTCAAATACTAGTAGTTCGGATTAGCTAGAAGTGCAAAACTTTTAGTGTGCCCCATGTATACTTTTGCTGTAGGTATATACGAGAAGAAGTAAACCTTATTTACAACAAAATAGAGTATTTTTTTCTCAATTAGACATAATTATACTTTACTTTAAGTGGTATCTAAATTTACCTAACTGTTAAAGTTAAAGTAACTTATAAATACATTTTCCGATCTATTTAATTCTGTCTCGCGGCCTATCATCGAGTTATTTGTAACTTTCTTAGAGTTTCGGCAAAGTCTGCTAAAACTTAAATGATACTTCGCAGATAAGTTATTTTCTAAATGTCACTAGTTTTCTTGTAATTCAATAAGATTGAGGACGAAATTTCAGCAAAATATTTCGCTTAATAGGCTTTGTATAGACTATTGAGTGGGTAGGGTACTACTGATCGGATTGTTGTTTGGGTCTTCAGAGACTCAAAGAGCGTCAGCGTTCCACGTTACTTGATTTTCTCCTCGTAATGAAGGCAATCTAATTTCATTGTATTGTAGATTCACGTCGTGAAGCCAAATTTATCATCATCATCATACTTGCAAAAGGATGTCAACTGCTGAGCATAGGCCTCCCCCATAGATTTCCAGAGCGACGGATCTTGCGGCCTGCACACAGACCTTTCTGCCCCCAACTCAACGGCAGTCTGTTCTTCGAAATATGTGCCCTGCCCACTGCCACTTCAGCTTGCTAATCCTTTGTGCTATCTCGGTGATTTTGGTTCGTCTACGAATCTTCTCATTTCTAATTCGTTCTCGCAGAGAAACAACAAGCATAGCCGTCTCTATAGCACTCTGAGCGACCTTTTTTGCCTTCTTATGCGAAATTATTTGATCATTATATTCAGAAAATGACCGGCATATGCCTCCGTGCGATTGTTTGAGCAATCTACAACACGGTCCTGCGCTAGGCCCGAGCATGATCTACTTCTCTGCAGGACGAGACGAGTCAGAGAATAATGAGACTTCTTACTACGTGTGGTACAAACATTATTAGTGTTTTCATTCTGCTTTGTGTTTGTTACGTAAGTTGTAAATTGAGTGGTTTACTTACTGGTTTATTGAGTGGTTTGACGACCTCCGTGGCACAGTGGGCGAATAGTCGGCTGAGACGCAGGAGGTAGCGGTTTCGATTCCCGCCGCGGAACAAATGTTTGCATGATTTACAGATATTTGTTCCGGGTCTGGATGTTTTTCTATATATTATAAGTATGTATTTACAAAAAAAGTATATAAGTATTCTATCAGTTATCTGGTTCCCATAATACAAGCTCTGCTTAGTTTGGGGCTAGATAGCGCTGTGTGAAATGTCCAGCAATATTTATATTTATTTACTTATAGTTTTATCCTATTAAAGATAGTCGCAAAAACCTATAGTTTAGTAAAACAACAGAGCCACAGCGACCACTTACCACGCTTGTCCTGGTCAGGGTGTTTGTTCACGAGGCACATGAGGTGTTCTTGGCAGTGCGGCGCGGTCACGGAGTGCTTGTAAGCCCTGTAGACTCTGAGCACTGGTTCTATGATCTCCAGGTTCAAGGTGTCGGTCAGACGGTCAGCCAGCGCGCTGTAGTCTCCGCGAGAGGACATGGATTGAGTAGTCTTCTCGGCCATTTTCAGGGTTTGCTGTGGACAGACGAAAAACGTGGTGTTATGTTGTTTCATGGAACTCTTGAAACTTTTTTCTGTATATTGAAAAGCCTACAGTTCCAGGTCTAAGAGATATCTTTAAGAGAATCAGGAAACTATGACTCGTTTGCTGTAGAGAAGAATTTTCAAATTTCGGCGTCCGTCTCTTATAGGGGCAAGAAAGCCATCGAAACTGAATCAGCATTTGTTTGACATTGAATTCGAAGTTTACTTTTAGACTTTGCAAAAAACCTCAAGAATCAGGGAAATAATTAAGAGGTTTGAAAATGTATTTTAATAGGGATGGAAGTTGTTAGCTGACGTTGTTTTCTGGATCCTTACTTTAGCGTACTCAACAGCTGGTTTCACATACTCCGTGACGTCAGTGTCGATATCCAAGTACTTCTTCAGTACATAGTTAGTGAGAACAGATATGGACTTCTCCGGTTTCTTGCTACTGAAATGGGTGCTCTTTGGCAGGCCTTGGGAGTCGAGGAAGCTGTTGATGATATACTGTGCAGAGGTTGCGTATCTGAAATAGAAGAGTTCACCATTATCATCATTTTTAATAGGCTTCTCTCGAAAAGCTCCACTGAGTCATTTAGAGGAAAGATGTCAGGATTCGTCGTCATTGTTCGACTACATTAGTGATCGAGCGAAGCGAAATCTCTAAAGGCGGGTTCCTATATCCGTCGGTAACCAGCTACGACTCGTTTCTCCTTGAAAACCTGTCAAAAGTTTGACACTTTTGCAAGGAGATACGAGGCGTAGTCGGTTACCGACGGATATAGGAACCCGCCATAAATCAACTTGGGAAAATCGGCGTTGTATGTATGTATGCAAGTATGTATCTATGTATGTTTGTTTATCCGAGGATAACTTTCGAAGCGTTGATCCGATCATCGTGAAATTTGATACATAGGTAGGTAGGGATGGCAAAATTTTGGTGTGACTAAATGAGATAAAAATGTGAGGGGGTTGTTGAGATATTGGGGTTCAAGAGGAGTAAAAAAATGAAAATGAGACTATTAGGTCAAGTCGGACGTCAAATAAAAGGTATTCATTAGTACATTTCGACCATGTTTTTATTTTTAGTTTAGTCTTTGTAGTTTAGGAGTTATTAGCCATAATAAAAAAATACTTTGACAAAATTCACAGGGTTCACCAGTGACCCCACAATGCTGAAATTTGGTATTCCTGTAACTTTAGTGACACAAATATAGGCAACAGTCTTAATACCAGAAAAACTGCATTTTGTACCCCAAAAATCAGTTCGGGGCGATCCACTAGTATAAATTCTACAAAACTTTTTTTCCGAAACGGGGTTATGTTGTTTGATACTATTTATCAAATACTTTACTTAATATAAAGCCAGCGTTATGGAAAAGACATTTTCCTCATCCTTTGGTTAGGGTAATAAGCTAAGAAGAGGCATGCAATTAATTAGACTGGCCATAATAGTCAGAAAAAGGATATCAATCAAATAAATGGTCTATCTGGTAAAAGGTACGGTACGTACTTAGTAAAAGGTCAAATATTCAAATCTGTTTCATTCGTCGATTATAAAAGCCGATGTCCCTTCCATTCATCTACAACCTTTACAGACAAAATTCAGAGAAAGGTTTTATTCTTAAGAAATGTTTTAAATATCTATTGAATATAGATAAAATGGGTTTTAGAGTGGTTTGGATTTCCATCATTATAGGTAACATAAAATGGTTGCTAGAGAGAGTGATTAAAAATAGCCTACCTCTGATAAACTTCAGGTTTCACGAAATGCACGGCGAAGTCGGTCAAGTATTTAGCCGCAACCTTGATCCAATGTCTTCTAAACGAGTGGTTTTCGAAGTTCTTGAACATCATTTCAAAGCTGATCTTGCCGTCAGGACCAGTAAATGCCTTCATACCCTTCTTCAACCCTGACTTTTCCCACACGGTTTTACCCAGATCAGAGTTGATGAACAAGTCCCAGTATAAGTGGATCTTCTCTAGGAAAGGAGGTAGGAAAGACGCATGGTCTTTATGGTCATCTGCCAATTTAGCTGTTTCAGAGTTTGATAGAGCACTAACAGCGTTCATGACAACAGGCAGGAAGCTGGCAGCGTCTTTGCTTCCCATGAATCCAGAAGCCAGGTTCAGTATGGCTTCGAAATTAAAGTCGTTCTTGGGCGCTTGTTTGTCTTCTCGTTTCTGTCTAGCTGGTGCTTCGGAGGACGCCATGCTTTGGGCGAACATGCTTAACATAGAGCCGATTAGTGCAGGGTCTATTTTGGGCTCCCCGCCGGTGCCGCCGTTACCTAACAGACTTCCCAGGCCTGAAAAATAAGAATAGTTATCAATTTGCTATTTAATATTCCGGCACAATTATCCGATTTTTAATTTCACATTCTTCCAGGTTTGAAATTATATTTTTATCTTCTATTTTATTTCTTTGTCATAAATGCATTGAACTAAGTACCCACAAGTAGGTGTGCACTGGACAGAAGCTTATAAGCTTACACTAGAGTTGGTCTCTAGATACCTAGCCTCTCACATGCCAGATGCCCCTGCTGCGTTAAATTGTAGGGATGAGGTAAGGATTTAAAAAAATTTAAAAAAATCTTACTTGACAATACATCTCCGGCATTGTTTCCTCCACCACCCTGCATCAGCGAGCCCATGATACTACCAAGAGCCGCCATGCCGTTGGTGTTTCCTCCATCTCCCATGTTCTGGAGAAAGGAGGAGGCCATATCCAATAATGGGTTGTCTTCGTTGCAGTGGTAGCTGGGGAAAGCCAGCAGGCAGAGGAACATGATGGATGTGCTGAGTCGAGCCATTTTGTATTCTGGAAGTAGAAGAGATACATTATGAATAAATATTGATACGGAGTGTGCAAATAATTTAACTTTTTAATTAAAATAATTAGGCCTAGGTATTTTTTTTTAATTTAAGGTTAGAGAGCTGACACGTTGAATATTGTAAATAATGTCATCTCAATAAGTTTAATTTTTCTATGATAGAACGCTGTTTAAAATTGCATGTGATAAATACTGATAGAAGAACTCCAACTGTATCACTAACCATCTGTTACTAATCTAGATTCGCAATAAATAAATTTATTATTAGTATTTTTTAAGTTTTGCGATCCCTACATAATTACTGGTATTTATTGCGTATAGATAGATAATTTCTTTATTGCACACCATTAAATACAAACATATAAAAGAAAATACACTTTTAAATCATACGTACGGCGGCCTTATCGCTAAAAGCGATCTCTTCCAGGCAACCTTTGGATGGACAGGATCTATATGAACAAATATGGACGGCGGCGTAAGATATTATAGAATCCTTAGAACAAGTATATATTACAATTTATAAAAAATGTAGATAATATAAAATGAATATTGTCATACATACATACATAAATTATAAAAAAGTATAAATAAATAAATGGCCTAGAGAGCGATGGATGACAGAAAATGTTGTCTGACCATGTTTTTAAAGATGAGATTTTACACGATGAATTCGAGACAGGTAGGGCATTTCAGAGTCTGGTAGCCTGCAGCATAAAAGAAGTACTATAAAATACTGAGCTATGATGGGGAGTTTTTTATTGAAGGAGTCAGTCTCGATCCTTACGTTCCTCTGAAACCCTTCAAGGGTTTCAGAGGAACGTAAGGATCGAGAGTTGGAAAAGTGAAGAAAGTCAAAGCGTTCTTTGAGGTACTCGTAGGACGGAGTAGATTCCGTATGTTGCTTTTTAATTTGTTATCCCGACGTTTCGATTGTGTTGCAACAACCGTAGTCGCGGTGGAGTGGAGTACTTGGAGCTACCGTCAAGAAGTGATTGCAGCTGCAGCAACTACCCTCACTTGGTCTTCAGAATTAGAAATATCCTTATTCATATTACGACGCACTACACTAACCGTATCTACGCACTGAGACTACTGATCACGACGCGCGCACCTAATAATCACCGGGTTCCAGGACGCTGAGAGTCTAGACCCATCTTCTTGTTTGAGATTTGAAAATTTCTTGATTTCAATCGCTTCACGAACCATTCTCTTGTAATAACGGCGTTCACTACAGATAACATTAGGATCGTGAAGTTCAATCCAATGATTCGGTCCCGAGTCTACTCGTACCAGATGCTCTGCTATCGCTGACTTGTTTACCTGGCGATTTTTGACAGCTGCAATATGCTCTTTGACACGCTCGGCTATAATAAAAAAGGTAGATACGGGATAAATACCCGTTTTAATCAGTAAATTAATTATTGATTGACTGTTATTATTCTTTACGACATTGGTATAACAATACGTCCCAAATATCCTGATTCAAAGCGCTTTAGATACCTGTGTCTGACCATATCGAGATCCATGTAGAGATCGTACATAATAATTATATCGAGCATAGATCGAGCTGATGATGACCATAAAAGAAGGTATCTACCTACAATCATGCAAGTAAAAATGTGATCCAGAAATTCCACTTTGCCACAGTGAGGACAGGACCTATGACCAAAAATAACTATGTACTAAAAAGTTTTTAACTGCATCTCACTTAGGTAGAGTACCAGTTCTTGAGTTTCCGTTTTTTCAGCATGCTTCATTTTGCCCTACATAACTAATTTATGCAGCAGACTAGTCGGTACCATACCAACACGTAGTTATTCCTTCACCAATACAGATAGTTCCATGTAAGCTAGCATGCTGTGGCGTAGCTACCGGACGGCTAGATGGGGCAAGGCCCCGGGGCCCCCAAGGTCAGGGGCCACGGGGCCCCCAAGGTCAGGGGCCCCTCGGATTCTGACTTACAACTTTAAAATTTTCTTTTATTTTCATAAAATAGTTCTACTTTTAATTTAATTGCTAAGAAATATCCTAGACCTGGTGCGACGAGAAGGTACTCTGCGAGTGAGGAAGAATCGGAAGGCGAAATAAAATCTCATCGATTACGCTGGCTCGATCACGTTGAGCGAATGGGGGACGATCGTGCTACCAAACGTGCCTACCTAGGAATGCCAGTCGGCCGACCCAGATGTCGCTGGAAGGATGAGGCGGAGAAAGCCCTTCGCGCTCTTCAAGTGTCAGACTGGCAAAAAGTGGCGCAGAATAGGGACCAGTGGCGTCTTTTAGTGTCGGAGGCCAAGACCCGCTTCGGGGTTGATGTGCCATGATAGTAAGCAAGTTTTACTTTGTTCATTAAAATATGTTACAATTTGTATTTGGTTTTTAATTTTATTATGGAGTCGACTGTATTACGGAAAATCTGGAGAACGACGAATCTGGATTACGACAAATCTGGAGAACGACGAATCTGGATACGACAAATCTGGAGAACGACGAATCTGGATACGACAAATCTGGAGAACGACGAATCTGGATTACGACAAATCTGGAGTACGTCGAATTCGGAACACGACGAATACGGAACAAACGATTTTAAATAGTTTAGTTGGGGGCCCTTAGTTTATTTTTTGCCCCAGGGCCTTTGGTTACCTAGCTACGCCACTAGTATGCCTAGTAAACGGTAGACAGGAAGCTAAAACACAATGACCGGAATCAACTGACGATTTAGCCGGAACTCTCTCGAACTAATCTAGCTTTACTTGAAAGCCGGACGGTACTCGGGCCGGATGGGATTGGAGCTGTGAATATGCTTATTATAAATGCTTTTAAATGCACTCAGGAGCTTATGAATAAAGCCATTTAATATGTCGGACACAGCTCTGAATTTAATTCTCTAGAGAGTATGATAAAGTTTTTGTTTCTCATCGCTTTGTAGTTTCTGCTTATTATAAACGTAGAATAGAAACAGCTTTGTTCTATACTTTAGGGAGTATCTTTTAGAAAACGCTACAATATGAGTTTGTGAGCGAAATGAGTGCTGGCTGTTTTTTAAGCATTTTATTTTCCAGTCAATTTTAGTTTATGGATTTTCAAGAGTCAAGTTTAATGATAATCTTGTGTTGTGTTGAATTTGGAAGTACAATGTACTATACTTTAGGGAGTATCTTTTAGAAAACGCTACAATATGAGTTTGTGAGCGAAATGAGTGCTGGCTGTTTTTTAAGCATTTTATTTTCCAGTCAATTTTAGTTTATGGATTTTCAAGAGTCAAGTTTAATGATAATCTTGTGTTGTGTTGAATTTGGAAGTACAATGTACTATACTTTAGGGAGTATCTTTTAGAAAACGCTACAATATGAGTTTGTGAGCGAAATGAGTGCTGGCTGTTTTTTAAGCATTTTATTTTCCAGTCAATTTGAGTTTATGGATTTTCAAGAGTCAAGTTTAATGATAATCTTGTGTTGTGTTGAATTTGGAAGTACAATGTACTATACTTTAGGGAGTATCTTTTAGAAAACGCTACAATATGAGTTTGTGAGCGAAATGAGTGCTGGCTGTTTTTTAAGCATTTTATTTTCCAGTCAATTTTAGTTTATGGATTTTCAAGAGTCAAGTTTAATGATAATCTTGTGTTGTGTTGAATTTGGAAGTACAATGTACTATACTTTAGGGAGTATCTTTTAGAAAACGCTACAATATGAGTTTGTGAGCGAAATGAGTGCTGGCTGTTTTTTAAGCATTTTATTTTCCAGTCAATTTTAGTTTATGGATTTTCAAGAGTCAAGTTTAATGATAATCTTGTGTTGTGTTGAATTTGGAAGTACAATGTACTATACTTTAGGGAGTATCTTTTAGAAAACGCTACAATATGAGTTTGTGAGCGAAATGAGTGCTGGCTGTTTTTTAAGCATTTTATTTTCCAGTCAATTTTAGTTTATGGATTTTCAAGAGTCAAGTTTAATGATAATCTTGTGTTGTGTTGAATTTGGAAGTACAATGTACTATACTTTAGGGAGTATCTTTTAGAAAACGCTACAATATGAGTTTGTGAGCGAAATGAGTGCTGGCTGTTTTTTAAGCATTTTATTTTCCAGTCAATTTTAGTTTATGGATTTTCAAGAGTCAAGTTTAATGATAATCTTGTGTTGTGTTGAATTTGGAAGTACAATGTACTATACTTTAGGGAGTATCTTTTAGAAAACGCTACAATATGAGTTTGTGAGCGAAATGAGTGCTGGCTGTTTTTTAAGCATTTTATTTTCCAGTCAATTTTAGTTTATGGATTTTCAAGAGTCAAGTTTAATGATAATCTTGTGTTGTGTTGAATTTGGAAGTACAATGTACTATACTTTAGGGAGTATCTTTTAGAAAACGCTACAATATGAGTTTGTGAGCGAAATGAGTGCTGGCTGTTTTTTAAGCATTTTATTTTCCAGTCAATTTTAGTTTATGGATTTTCAAGAGTCAAGTTTAATGATAATCTTGTGTTGTGTTGAATTTGGAAGTACAATGTACTATACTTTAGGGAGTATCTTTTAGAAAACGCTACAATATGAGTTTGTGAGCGAAATGAGTGCTGGCTGTTTTTTAAGCATTTTATTTTCCAGTCAATTTTAGTTTATGGATTTTCAAGAGTCAAGTTTAATGATAATCTTGTGTTGTGTTGAATTTGGAAGTACAATGTACTATACTTTAGGGAGTATCTTTTAGAAAACGCTACAATATGAGTTTGTGAGCGAAATGAGTGCTGGCTGTTTTTTAAGCATTTTATTTTCCAGTCAATTTTAGTTTATGGATTTTCAAGAGTCAAGTTTAATGATAATCTTGTGTTGTGTTGAATTTGGAAGTACAATGTACTATACTTTAGGGAGTATCTTTTAGAAAACGCTACAATATGAGTTTGTGAGCGAAATGAGTGCTGGCTGTTTTTTAAGCATTTTATTTTCCAGTCAATTTTAGTTTATGGATTTTCAAGAGTCAAGTTTAATGATAATCTTGTGTTGTGTTGAATTTGGAAGTACAATGTACTATACTTTAGGGAGTATCTTTTAGAAAACGCTACAATATGAGTTTGTGAGCGAAATGAGTGCTGGCTGTTTTTTAAGCATTTTATTTTCCAGTCAATTTTAGTTTATGGATTTTCAAGAGTCAAGTTTAATGATAATCTTGTGTTGTGTTGAATTTGGAAGTACAATGTACTATACTTTAGGGAGTATCTTTTAGAAAACGCTACAATATGAGTTTGTGAGCGAAATGAGTGCTGGCTGTTTTTTAAGCATTTTATTTTCCAGTCAATTTGAGTTTATGGATTTTCAAGAGTCAAGTTTAATGATAATCTTGTGTTGTGTTGAATTTGGAAGTACAATGTACTATACTTTAGGGAGTATCTTTTAGAAAACGCTACAATATGAGTTTGTGAGCGAAATGAGTGCTGGCTGTTTTTTAAGCATTTTATTTTCCAGTCAATTTTAGTTTATGGATTTTCAAGAGTCAAGTTTAATGATAATCTTGTGTTGTGTTGAATTTGGAAGTACAATGTACTATACTTTAGGGAGTATCTTTTAGAAAACGCTACAATATGAGTTTGTGAGCGAAATGAGTGCTGGCTGTTTTTTAAGCATTTTATTTTCCAGTCAATTTTAGTTTATGGATTTTCAAGAGTCAAGTTTAATGATAATCTTGTGTTGTGTTGAATTTGGAAGTACAATGTACTATACTTTAGGGAGTATCTTTTAGAAAACGCTACAATATGAGTTTGTGAGCGAAATGAGTGCTGGCTGTTTTTTAAGCATTTTATTTTCCAGTCAATTTTAGTTTATGGATTTTCAAGAGTCAAGTTTAATGATAATCTTGTGTTGTGTTGAATTTGGAAGTACAATGTACTATACTTTAGGGAGTATCTTTTAGAAAACGCTACAATATGAGTTTGTGAGCGAAATGAGTGCTGGCTGTTTTTTAAGCATTTTATTTTCCAGTCAATTTTAGTTTATGGATTTTCAAGAGTCAAGTTTAATGATAATCTTGTGTTGTGTTGAATTTGGAAGTACAATGTACTATACTTTAGGGAGTATCTTTTAGAAAACGCTACAATATGAGTTTGTGAGCGAAATGAGTGCTGGCTGTTTTTTAAGCATTTTATTTTCCAGTCAATTTTAGTTTATGGATTTTCAAGAGTCAAGTTTAATGATAATCTTGTGTTGTGTTGAATTTGGAAGTACAATGTACTATACTTTAGGGAGTATCTTTTAGAAAACGCTACAATATGAGTTTGTGAGCGAAATGAGTGCTGGCTGTTTTTTAAGCATTTTATTTTCCAGTCAATTTTAGTTTATGGATTTTCAAGAGTCAAGTTTAATGATAATCTTGTGTTGTGTTGAATTTGGAAGTACAATGTACTATACTTTAGGGAGTATCTTTTAGAAAACGCTACAATATGAGTTTGTGAGCGAAATGAGTGCTGGCTGTTTTTTAAGCATTTTATTTTCCAGTCAATTTTAGTTTATGGATTTTCAAGAGTCAAGTTTAATGATAATCTTGTGTTGTGTTGAATTTGGAAGTACAATGTACTATACTTTAGGGAGTATCTTTTAGAAAACGCTACAATATGAGTTTGTGAGCGAAATGAGTGCTGGCTGTTTTTTAAGCATTTTATTTTCCAGTCAATTTTAGTTTATGGATTTTCAAGAGTCAAGTTTAATGATAATCTTGTGTTGTGTTGAATTTGGAAGTACAATGTACTATACTTTAGGGAGTATCTTTTAGAAAACGCTACAATATGAGTTTGTGAGCGAAATGAGTGCTGGCTGTTTTTTAAGCATTTTATTTTCCAGTCAATTTTAGTTTATGGATTTTCAAGAGTCAAGTTTAATGATAATCTTGTGTTGTGTTGAATTTGGAAGTACAATGTACTATACTTTAGGGAGTATCTTTTAGAAAACGCTACAATATGAGTTTGTGAGCGAAATGAGTGCTGGCTGTTTTTTAAGCATTTTATTTTCCAGTCAATTTTAGTTTATGGATTTTCAAGAGTCAAGTTTAATGATAATCTTGTGTTGTGTTGAATTTGGAAGTACAATGTACTATACTTTAGGGAGTATCTTTTAGAAAACGCTACAATATGAGTTTGTGAGCGAAATGAGTGCTGGCTGTTTTTTAAGCATTTTATTTTCCAGTCAATTTTAGTTTATGGATTTTCAAGAGTCAAGTTTAATGATAATCTTGTGTTGTGTTGAATTTGGAAGTACAATGTACTATACTTTAGGGAGTATCTTTTAGAAAACGCTACAATATGAGTTTGTGAGCGAAATGAGTGCTGGCTGTTTTTTAAGCATTTTATTTTCCAGTCAATTTTAGTTTATGGATTTTCAAGAGTCAAGTTTAATGATAATCTTGTGTTGTGTTGAATTTGGAAGTACAATGTACTATACTTTAGGGAGTATCTTTTAGAAAACGCTACAATATGAGTTTGTGAGCGAAATGAGTGCTGGCTGTTTTTTAAGCATTTTATTTTCCAGTCAATTTTAGTTTATGGATTTTCAAGAGTCAAGTTTAATGATAATCTTGTGTTGTGTTGAATTTGGAAGTACAATGTACTATACTTTAGGGAGTATCTTTTAGAAAACGCTACAATATGAGTTTGTGAGCGAAATGAGTGCTGGCTGTTTTTTAAGCATTTTATTTTCCAGTCAATTTTAGTTTATGGATTTTCAAGAGTCAAGTTTAATGATAATCTTGTGTTGTGTTGAATTTGGAAGTACAATGTACTATACTTTAGGGAGTATCTTTTAGAAAACGCTACAATATGAGTTTGTGAGCGAAATGAGTGCTGGCTGTTTTTTAAGCATTTTATTTTCCAGTCAATTTTAGTTTATGGATTTTCAAGAGTCAAGTTTAATGATAATCTTGTGTTGTGTTGAATTTGGAAGTACAATGTACTATACTTTAGGGAGTATCTTTTAGAAAACGCTACAATATGAGTTTGTGAGCGAAATGAGTGCTGGCTGTTTTTTAAGCATTTTATTTTCCAGTCAATTTTAGTTTATGGATTTTCAAGAGTCAAGTTTAATGATAATCTTGTGTTGTGTTGAATTTGGAAGTACAATGTACTATACTTTAGGGAGTATCTTTTAGAAAACGCTACAATATGAGTTTGTGAGCGAAATGAGTGCTGGCTGTTTTTTAAGCATTTTATTTTCCAGTCAATTTTAGTTTATGGATTTTCAAGAGTCAAGTTTAATGATAATCTTGTGTTGTGTTGAATTTGGAAGTACAATGTACTATACTTTAGGGAGTATCTTTTAGAAAACGCTACAATATGAGTTTGTGAGCGAAATGAGTGCTGGCTGTTTTTTAAGCATTTTATTTTCCAGTCAATTTTAGTTTATGGATTTTCAAGAGTCAAGTTTAATGATAATCTTGTGTTGTGTTGAATTTGGAAGTACAATGTACTATACTTTAGGGAGTATCTTTTAGAAAACGCTACAATATGAGTTTGTGAGCGAAATGAGTGCTGGCTGTTTTTTAAGCATTTTATTTTCCAGTCAATTTTAGTTTATGGATTTTCAAGAGTCAAGTTTAATGATAATCTTGTGTTGTGTTGAATTTGGAAGTACAATGTACTATACTTTAGGGAGTATCTTTTAGAAAACGCTACAATATGAGTTTGTGAGCGAAATGAGTGCTGGCTGTTTTTTAAGCATTTTATTTTCCAGTCAATTTTAGTTTATGGATTTTCAAGAGTCAAGTTTAATGATAATCTTGTGTTGTGTTGAATTTGGAAGTACAATGTACTATACTTTAGGGAGTATCTTTTAGAAAACGCTACAATATGAGTTTGTGAGCGAAATGAGTGCTGGCTGTTTTTTAAGCATTTTATTTTCCAGTCAATTTTAGTTTATGGATTTTCAAGAGTCAAGTTTAATGATAATCTTGTGTTGTGTTGAATTTGGAAGTACAATGTACTATACTTTAGGGAGTATCTTTTAGAAAACGCTACAATATGAGTTTGTGAGCGAAATGAGTGCTGGCTGTTTTTTAAGCATTTTATTTTCCAGTCAATTTTAGTTTATGGATTTTCAAGAGTCAAGTTTAATGATAATCTTGTGTTGTGTTGAATTTGGAAGTACAATGTACTATACTTTAGGGAGTATCTTTTAGAAAACGCTACAATATGAGTTTGTGAGCGAAATGAGTGCTGGCTGTTTTTTAAGCATTTTATTTTCCAGTCAATTTTAGTTTATGGATTTTCAAGAGTCAAGTTTAATGATAATCTTGTGTTGTGTTGAATTTGGAAGTACAATGTACTATACTTTAGGGAGTATCTTTTAGAAAACGCTACAATATGAGTTTGTGAGCGAAATGAGTGCTGGCTGTTTTTTAAGCATTTTATTTTCCAGTCAATTTTAGTTTATGGATTTTCAAGAGTCAAGTTTAATGATAATCTTGTGTTGTGTTGAATTTGGAAGTACAATGTACTATACTTTAGGGAGTATCTTTTAGAAAACGCTACAATATGAGTTTGTGAGCGAAATGAGTGCTGGCTGTTTTTTAAGCATTTTATTTTCCAGTCAATTTTAGTTTATGGATTTTCAAGAGTCAAGTTTAATGATAATCTTGTGTTGTGTTGAATTTGGAAGTACAATGTACTATACTTTAGGGAGTATCTTTTAGAAAACGCTACAATATGAGTTTGTGAGCGAAATGAGTGCTGGCTGTTTTTTAAGCATTTTATTTTCCAGTCAATTTTAGTTTATGGATTTTCAAGAGTCAAGTTTAATGATAATCTTGTGTTGTGTTGAATTTGGAAGTACAATGTACTATACTTTAGGGAGTATCTTTTAGAAAACGCTACAATATGAGTTTGTGAGCGAAATGAGTGCTGGCTGTTTTTTAAGCATTTTATTTTCCAGTCAATTTTAGTTTATGGATTTTCAAGAGTCAAGTTTAATGATAATCTTGTGTTGTGTTGAATTTGGAAGTACAATGTACTATACTTTAGGGAGTATCTTTTAGAAAACGCTACAATATGAGTTTGTGAGCGAAATGAGTGCTGGCTGTTTTTTAAGCATTTTATTTTCCAGTCAATTTTAGTTTATGGATTTTCAAGAGTCAAGTTTAATGATAATCTTGTGTTGTGTTGAATTTGGAAGTACAATGTACTATACTTTAGGGAGTATCTTTTAGAAAACGCTACAATATGAGTTTGTGAGCGAAATGAGTGCTGGCTGTTTTTTAAGCATTTTATTTTCCAGTCAATTTTAGTTTATGGATTTTCAAGAGTCAAGTTTAATGATAATCTTGTGTTGTGTTGAATTTGGAAGTACAATGTACTATACTTTAGGGAGTATCTTTTAGAAAACGCTACAATATGAGTTTGTGAGCGAAATGAGTGCTGGCTGTTTTTTAAGCATTTTATTTTCCAGTCAATTTTAGTTTATGGATTTTCAAGAGTCAAGTTTAATGATAATCTTGTGTTGTGTTGAATTTGGAAGTACAATGTACTATACTTTAGGGAGTATCTTTTAGAAAACGCTACAATATGAGTTTGTGAGCGAAATGAGTGCTGGCTGTTTTTTAAGCATTTTATTTTCCAGTCAATTTTAGTTTATGGATTTTCAAGAGTCAAGTTTAATGATAATCTTGTGTTGTGTTGAATTTGGAAGTACAATGTACTATACTTTAGGGAGTATCTTTTAGAAAACGCTACAATATGAGTTTGTGAGCGAAATGAGTGCTGGCTGTTTTTTAAGCATTTTATTTTCCAGTCAATTTTAGTTTATGGATTTTCAAGAGTCAAGTTTAATGATAATCTTGTGTTGTGTTGAATTTGGAAGTACAATGTACTATACTTTAGGGAGTATCTTTTAGAAAACGCTACAATATGAGTTTGTGAGCGAAATGAGTGCTGGCTGTTTTTTAAGCATTTTATTTTCCAGTCAATTTTAGTTTATGGATTTTCAAGAGTCAAGTTTAATGATAATCTTGTGTTGTGTTGAATTTGGAAGTACAATGTACTATACTTTAGGGAGTATCTTTTAGAAAACGCTACAATATGAGTTTGTGAGCGAAATGAGTGCTGGCTGTTTTTTAAGCATTTTATTTTCCAGTCAATTTTAGTTTATGGATTTTCAAGAGTCAAGTTTAATGATAATCTTGTGTTGTGTTGAATTTGGAAGTACAATGTACTATACTTTAGGGAGTATCTTTTAGAAAACGCTACAATATGAGTTTGTGAGCGAAATGAGTGCTGGCTGTTTTTTAAGCATTTTATTTTCCAGTCAATTTTAGTTTATGGATTTTCAAGAGTCAAGTTTAATGATAATCTTGTGTTGTGTTGAATTTGGAAGTACAATGTACTATACTTTAGGGAGTATCTTTTAGAAAACGCTACAATATGAGTTTGTGAGCGAAATGAGTGCTGGCTGTTTTTTAAGCATTTTATTTTCCAGTCAATTTTAGTTTATGGATTTTCAAGAGTCAAGTTTAATGATAATCTTGTGTTGTGTTGAATTTGGAAGTACAATGTACTATACTTTAGGGAGTATCTTTTAGAAAACGCTACAATATGAGTTTGTGAGCGAAATGAGTGCTGGCTGTTTTTTAAGCATTTTATTTTCCAGTCAATTTTAGTTTATGGATTTTCAAGAGTCAAGTTTAATGATAATCTTGTGTTGTGTTGAATTTGGAAGTACAATGTACTATACTTTAGGGAGTATCTTTTAGAAAACGCTACAATATGAGTTTGTGAGCGAAATGAGTGCTGGCTGTTTTTTAAGCATTTTATTTTCCAGTCAATTTTAGTTTATGGATTTTCAAGAGTCAAGTTTAATGATAATCTTGTGTTGTGTTGAATTTGGAAGTACAATGTACTATACTTTAGGGAGTATCTTTTAGAAAACGCTACAATATGAGTTTGTGAGCGAAATGAGTGCTGGCTGTTTTTTAAGCATTTTATTTTCCAGTCAATTTTAGTTTATGGATTTTCAAGAGTCAAGTTTAATGATAATCTTGTGTTGTGTTGAATTTGGAAGTACAATGTACTATACTTTAGGGAGTATCTTTTAGAAAACGCTACAATATGAGTTTGTGAGCGAAATGAGTGCTGGCTGTTTTTTAAGCATTTTATTTTCCAGTCAATTTTAGTTTATGGATTTTCAAGAGTCAAGTTTAATGATAATCTTGTGTTGTGTTGAATTTGGAAGTACAATGTACTATACTTTAGGGAGTATCTTTTAGAAAACGCTACAATATGAGTTTGTGAGCGAAATGAGTGCTGGCTGTTTTTTAAGCATTTTATTTTCCAGTCAATTTTAGTTTATGGATTTTCAAGAGTCAAGTTTAATGATAATCTTGTGTTGTGTTGAATTTGGAAGTACAATGTACTATACTTTAGGGAGTATCTTTTAGAAAACGCTACAATATGAGTTTGTGAGCGAAATGAGTGCTGGCTGTTTTTTAAGCATTTTATTTTCCAGTCAATTTTAGTTTATGGATTTTCAAGAGTCAAGTTTAATGATAATCTTGTGTTGTGTTGAATTTGGAAGTACAATGTACTATACTTTAGGGAGTATCTTTTAGAAAACGCTACAATATGAGTTTGTGAGCGAAATGAGTGCTGGCTGTTTTTTAAGCATTTTATTTTCCAGTCAATTTTAGTTTATGGATTTTCAAGAGTCAAGTTTAATGATAATCTTGTGTTGTGTTGAATTTGGAAGTACAATGTACTATACTTTAGGGAGTATCTTTTAGAAAACGCTACAATATGAGTTTGTGAGCGAAATGAGTGCTGGCTGTTTTTTAAGCATTTTATTTTCCAGTCAATTTTAGTTTATGGATTTTCAAGAGTCAAGTTTAATGATAATCTTGTGTTGTGTTGAATTTGGAAGTACAATGTACTATACTTTAGGGAGTATCTTTTAGAAAACGCTACAATATGAGTTTGTGAGCGAAATGAGTGCTGGCTGTTTTTTAAGCATTTTATTTTCCAGTCAATTTTAGTTTATGGATTTTCAAGAGTCAAGTTTAATGATAATCTTGTGTTGTGTTGAATTTGGAAGTACAATGTACTATACTTTAGGGAGTATCTTTTAGAAAACGCTACAATATGAGTTTGTGAGCGAAATGAGTGCTGGCTGTTTTTTAAGCATTTTATTTTCCAGTCAATTTTAGTTTATGGATTTTCAAGAGTCAAGTTTAATGATAATCTTGTGTTGTGTTGAATTTGGAAGTACAATGTACTATACTTTAGGGAGTATCTTTTAGAAAACGCTACAATATGAGTTTGTGAGCGAAATGAGTGCTGGCTGTTTTTTAAGCATTTTATTTTCCAGTCAATTTTAGTTTATGGATTTTCAAGAGTCAAGTTTAATGATAATCTTGTGTTGTGTTGAATTTGGAAGTACAATGTACTATACTTTAGGGAGTATCTTTTAGAAAACGCTACAATATGAGTTTGTGAGCGAAATGAGTGCTGGCTGTTTTTTAAGCATTTTATTTTCCAGTCAATTTTAGTTTATGGATTTTCAAGAGTCAAGTTTAATGATAATCTTGTGTTGTGTTGAATTTGGAAGTACAATGTACTATACTTTAGGGAGTATCTTTTAGAAAACGCTACAATATGAGTTTGTGAGCGAAATGAGTGCTGGCTGTTTTTTAAGCATTTTATTTTCCAGTCAATTTTAGTTTATGGATTTTCAAGAGTCAAGTTTAATGATAATCTTGTGTTGTGTTGAATTTGGAAGTACAATGTACTATACTTTAGGGAGTATCTTTTAGAAAACGCTACAATATGAGTTTGTGAGCGAAATGAGTGCTGGCTGTTTTTTAAGCATTTTATTTTCCAGTCAATTTTAGTTTATGGATTTTCAAGAGTCAAGTTTAATGATAATCTTGTGTTGTGTTGAATTTGGAAGTACAATGTACTATACTTTAGGGAGTATCTTTTAGAAAACGCTACAATATGAGTTTGTGAGCGAAATGAGTGCTGGCTGTTTTTTAAGCATTTTATTTTCCAGTCAATTTTAGTTTATGGATTTTCAAGAGTCAAGTTTAATGATAATCTTGTGTTGTGTTGAATTTGGAAGTACAATGTACTATACTTTAGGGAGTATCTTTTAGAAAACGCTACAATATGAGTTTGTGAGCGAAATGAGTGCTGGCTGTTTTTTAAGCATTTTATTTTCCAGTCAATTTTAGTTTATGGATTTTCAAGAGTCAAGTTTAATGATAATCTTGTGTTGTGTTGAATTTGGAAGTACAATGTACTATACTTTAGGGAGTATCTTTTAGAAAACGCTACAATATGAGTTTGTGAGCGAAATGAGTGCTGGCTGTTTTTTAAGCATTTTATTTTCCAGTCAATTTTAGTTTATGGATTTTCAAGAGTCAAGTTTAATGATAATCTTGTGTTGTGTTGAATTTGGAAGTACAATGTACTATACTTTAGGGAGTATCTTTTAGAAAACGCTACAATATGAGTTTGTGAGCGAAATGAGTGCTGGCTGTTTTTTAAGCATTTTATTTTCCAGTCAATTTTAGTTTATGGATTTTCAAGAGTCAAGTTTAATGATAATCTTGTGTTGTGTTGAATTTGGAAGTACAATGTACTATACTTTAGGGAGTATCTTTTAGAAAACGCTACAATATGAGTTTGTGAGCGAAATGAGTGCTGGCTGTTTTTTAAGCATTTTATTTTCCAGTCAATTTTAGTTTATGGATTTTCAAGAGTCAAGTTTAATGATAATCTTGTGTTGTGTTGAATTTGGAAGTACAATGTACTATACTTTAGGGAGTATCTTTTAGAAAACGCTACAATATGAGTTTGTGAGCGAAATGAGTGCTGGCTGTTTTTTAAGCATTTTATTTTCCAGTCAATTTTAGTTTATGGATTTTCAAGAGTCAAGTTTAATGATAATCTTGTGTTGTGTTGAATTTGGAAGTACAATGTACTATACTTTAGGGAGTATCTTTTAGAAAACGCTACAATATGAGTTTGTGAGCGAAATGAGTGCTGGCTGTTTTTTAAGCATTTTATTTTCCAGTCAATTTTAGTTTATGGATTTTCAAGAGTCAAGTTTAATGATAATCTTGTGTTGTGTTGAATTTGGAAGTACAATGTACTATACTTTAGGGAGTATCTTTTAGAAAACGCTAAAATATGAGTTTGTGAGCGAAATGAGTGCTGGCTGTTTTTTAAGCATTTTATTTTCCAGTCAATTTGAGTTTATGGATTTTCAAGAGTCAAGTTTAATGATAATCTTGTGTTGTGTTGAATTTGGAAGTACAATGTACTATACTTTAGGGAGTATCTTTTAGAAAACGCTACAATATGAGTTTGTGAGCGAAATGAGTGCTGGCTGTTTTTTAAGCATTTTATTTTCCAGTCAATTTGAGTTTATGGATTTTCAAGAGTCAAGTTTAATGATAATCTTGTGTTGTGTTGAATTTGGAAGTACAATGTACTATACTTTAGGGAGTATCTTTTAGAAAACGCTACAATATGAGTTTGTGAGCGAAATGAGTGCTGGCTGTTTTTTAAGCATTTTATTTTCCAGTCAATTTGAGTTTATGGATTTTCAAGAGTCAAGTTTAATGATAATCTTGTGTTGTGTTGAATTTGGAAGTACAATGTACTATACTTTAGGGAGTATCTTTTAGAAAACGCTACAATATGAGTTTGTGAGCGAAATGAGTGCTGGCTGTTTTTTGAGCATTTTATTTTCCAGTCAATTTGAGTTTATGGATTTTCAAGAGTCAAGTTTAATGATAATCTTGTGTTGTGTTGAATTTGGAAGTACAATGTACTATACTTTAGGGAGTATCTTTTAGAAAACGCTACAATATGAGTTTGTGAGCGAAATGAGTGCTGGCTGTTTTTTAAGCATTTTATTTTCCAGTCAATTTGAGTTTATGGATTTTCAAGAGTCAAGTTTAATGATAATCTTGTGTTGTGTTGAATTTGGAAGTACAATGTACTATACTTTAGGGAGTATCTTTTAGAAAACGCTACAATATGAGTTTGTGAGCGAAATGAGTGCTGGCTGTTTTTTAAGCATTTTATTTTCCAGTCAATTTGAGTTTATGGATTTTCAAGAGTCAAGTTTAATGATAATCTTGTGTTGTGTTGAATTTGGAAGTACAATGTACTATACTTTAGGGAGTATCTTTTAGAAAACGCTAAAATATGAGTTTGTGAGCGAAATGAGTGCTGGCTGTTTTTTAAGCATTTTATTTTCCAGTCAATTTGAGTTTATGGATTTTCAAGAGTCAAGTTTAATGATAATCTTGTGTTGTGTTGAATTTGGAAGTACAATGTACTATACTTTAGGGAGTATCTTTTAGAAAACGCTACAATATGAGTTTGTGAGCGAAATGAGTGCTGGCTGTTTTTTAAGCATTTTATTTTCCAGTCAATTTTAGTTTATGGATTTTCAAGAGTCAAGTTTAATGATAATCTTGTGTTGTGTTGAATTTGGAAGTACAATGTACTATACTTTAGGGAGTATCTTTTAGAAAACGCTACAATATGAGTTTGTGAGCGAAATGAGTGCTGGCTGTTTTTTAAGCATTTTATTTTCCAGTCAATTTTAGTTTATGGATTTTCAAGAGTCAAGTTTAATGATAATCTTGTGTTGTGTTGAATTTGGAAGTACAATGTACTATACTTTAGGGAGTATCTTTTAGAAAACGCTACAATATGAGTTTGTGAGCGAAATGAGTGCTGGCTGTTTTTTAAGCATTTTATTTTCCAGTCAATTTTAGTTTATGGATTTTCAAGAGTCAAGTTTAATGATAATCTTGTGTTGTGTTGAATTTGGAAGTACAATGTACTATACTTTAGGGAGTATCTTTTAGAAAACGCTACAATATGAGTTTGTGAGCGAAATGAGTGCTGGCTGTTTTTTAAGCATTTTATTTTCCAGTCAATTTTAGTTTATGGATTTTCAAGAGTCAAGTTTAATGATAATCTTGTGTTGTGTTGAATTTGGAAGTACAATGTACTATACTTTAGGGAGTATCTTTTAGAAAACGCTACAATATGAGTTTGTGAGCGAAATGAGTGCTGGCTGTTTTTTAAGCATTTTATTTTCCAGTCAATTTTAGTTTATGGATTTTCAAGAGTCAAGTTTAATGATAATCTTGTGTTGTGTTGAATTTGGAAGTACAATGTACTATACTTTAGGGAGTATCTTTTAGAAAACGCTACAATATGAGTTTGTGAGCGAAATGAGTGCTGGCTGTTTTTTAAGCATTTTATTTTCCAGTCAATTTTAGTTTATGGATTTTCAAGAGTCAAGTTTAATGATAATCTTGTGTTGTGTTGAATTTGGAAGTACAATGTACTATACTTTAGGGAGTATCTTTTAGAAAACGCTACAATATGAGTTTGTGAGCGAAATGAGTGCTGGCTGTTTTTTAAGCATTTTATTTTCCAGTCAATTTTAGTTTATGGATTTTCAAGAGTCAAGTTTAATGATAATCTTGTGTTGTGTTGAATTTGGAAGTACAATGTACTATACTTTAGGGAGTATCTTTTAGAAAACGCTACAATATGAGTTTGTGAGCGAAATGAGTGCTGGCTGTTTTTTAAGCATTTTATTTTCCAGTCAATTTTAGTTTATGGATTTTCAAGAGTCAAGTTTAATGATAATCTTGTGTTGTGTTGAATTTGGAAGTACAATGTACTATACTTTAGGGAGTATCTTTTAGAAAACGCTACAATATGAGTTTGTGAGCGAAATGAGTGCTGGCTGTTTTTTAAGCATTTTATTTTCCAGTCAATTTTAGTTTATGGATTTTCAAGAGTCAAGTTTAATGATAATCTTGTGTTGTGTTGAATTTGGAAGTACAATGTACTATACTTTAGGGAGTATCTTTTAGAAAACGCTACAATATGAGTTTGTGAGCGAAATGAGTGCTGGCTGTTTTTTAAGCATTTTATTTTCCAGTCAATTTTAGTTTATGGATTTTCAAGAGTCAAGTTTAATGATAATCTTGTGTTGTGTTGAATTTGGAAGTACAATGTACTATACTTTAGGGAGTATCTTTTAGAAAACGCTACAATATGAGTTTGTGAGCGAAATGAGTGCTGGCTGTTTTTTAAGCATTTTATTTTCCAGTCAATTTTAGTTTATGGATTTTCAAGAGTCAAGTTTAATGATAATCTTGTGTTGTGTTGAATTTGGAAGTACAATGTACTATACTTTAGGGAGTATCTTTTAGAAAACGCTACAATATGAGTTTGTGAGCGAAATGAGTGCTGGCTGTTTTTTAAGCATTTTATTTTCCAGTCAATTTTAGTTTATGGATTTTCAAGAGTCAAGTTTAATGATAATCTTGTGTTGTGTTGAATTTGGAAGTACAATGTACTATACTTTAGGGAGTATCTTTTAGAAAACGCTAAAATATGAGTTTGTGAGCGAAATGAGTGCTGGCTGTTTTTTAAGCATTTTATTTTCCAGTCAATTTGAGTTTATGGATTTTCAAGAGTCAAGTTTAATGATAATCTTGTGTTGTGTTGAATTTGGAAGTACAATGTACTATACTTTAGGGAGTATCTTTTAGAAAACGCTACAATATGAGTTTGTGAGCGAAATGAGTGCTGGCTGTTTTTTAAGCATTTTATTTTCCAGTCAATTTGAGTTTATGGATTTTCAAGAGTCAAGTTTAATGATAATCTTGTGTTGTGTTGAATTTGGAAGTACAATGTACTATACTTTAGGGAGTATCTTTTAGAAAACGCTACAATATGAGTTTGTGAGCGAAATGAGTGCTGGCTGTTTTTTAAGCATTTTATTTTCCAGTCAATTTGAGTTTATGGATTTTCAAGAGTCAAGTTTAATGATAATCTTGTGTTGTGTTGAATTTGGAAGTACAATGTACTATACTTTAGGGAGTATCTTTTAGAAAACGCTACAATATGAGTTTGTGAGCGAAATGAGTGCTGGCTGTTTTTTAAGCATTTTATTTTCCAGTCAATTTGAGTTTATGGATTTTCAAGAGTCAAGTTTAATGATAATCTTGTGTTGTGTTGAATTTGGAAGTACAATGTACTATACTTTAGGGAGTATCTTTTAGAAAACGCTACAATATGAGTTTGTGAGCGAAATGAGTGCTGGCTGTTTTTTGAGCATTTTATTTTCCAGTCAATTTGAGTTTATGGATTTTCAAGAGTCAAGTTTAATGATAATCTTGTGTTGTGTTGAATTTGGAAGTACAATGTACTATACTTTAGGGAGTATCTTTTAGAAAACGCTACAATATGAGTTTGTGAGCGAAATGAGTGCTGGCTGTTTTTTAAGCATTTTATTTTCCAGTCAATTTGAGTTTATGGATTTTCAAGAGTCAAGTTTAATGAT
This sequence comes from Philereme vetulata, assembly GCA_918857605.2. Lineage (NCBI taxonomy): Eukaryota > Metazoa > Arthropoda > Insecta > Lepidoptera > Geometridae > Philereme > Philereme vetulata. Next base: position 2,976,730 of record OU975452.1, on the reverse strand, counting down.
AATCTTGTGTTGTGTTGAATTTGGAAGTACAATGTACTATACTTTAGGAAGTATCTTTTAGAAAACGCTACAATATGAGTTTGTGAGCGAAATGAGTGCTGGCTGTTTTTTAAGCATTTTATTTTCCAGTCAATTTGAGTTTATGGATTTTCAAGAGTCAAGTTTAATGATAATCTTGTGTTGTGTTGAATTTGGAAGTACAATGTACTATACTTTAGGGAGTATCTTTTAGAAAACGCTACAATATGAGTTTGTGAGCGAAATGAGTGCTGGCTGTTTTTTAAGCATTTTATTTTCCAGTCAATTTGAGTTTATGGATTTTCAAGAGTCAAGTTTAATGATAATCTTGTGTTGTGTTGAATTTGGAAGTACAATGTACTATACTTTAGGGAGTATCTTTTAGAAAACGCTACAATATGAGTTTGTGAGCGAAATGAGTGCTGGCTGTTTTTTGAGCATTTTATTTTCCAGTCAATTTGAGTTTATGGATTTTCAAGAGTCAAGTTTAATGATAATCTTGTGTTGTGTTGAATTTGGAAGTACAATGTACTATACTTTAGGGAGTATCTTTTAGAAAACGCTACAATATGAGTTTGTGAGCGAAATGAGTGCTGGCTGTTTTTTAAGCATTTTATTTTCCAGTCAATTTGAGTTTATGGATTTTCAAGAGTCAAGTTTAATGATAATCTTGTGTTGTGTTGAATTTGGAAGTACAATGTACTATACTTTAGGGAGTATCTTTTAGAAAACGCTACAATATGAGTTTGTGAGCGAAATGAGTGCTGGCTGTTTTTTAAGCATTTTATTTTCCAGTCAATTTGAGTTTATGGATTTTCAAGAGTCAAGTTTAATGATAATCTTGTGTTGTGTTGAATTTGGAAGTACAATGTACTATACTTTAGGGAGTATCTTTTAGAAAACGCTACAATATGAGTTTGTGAGCGAAATGAGTGCTGGCTGTTTTTTAAGCATTTTATTTTCCAGTCAATTTGAGTTTATGGATTTTCAAGAGTCAAGTTTAATGATAATCTTGTGTTGTGTTGAATTTGGAAGTACAATGTACTATACTTTAGGGAGTATCTTTTAGAAAACGCTAAAATATGAGTTTGTGAGCGAAATGAGTGCTGGCTGTTTTTTAAGCATTTTATTTTCCAGTCAATTTGAGTTTATGGATTTTCAAGAGTCAAGTTTAATGATAATCTTGTGTTGTGTTGAATTTGGAAGTACAATGTACTATACTTTAGGGAGTATCTTTTAGAAAACGCTACAATATGAGTTTGTGAGCGAAATGAGTGCTGGCTGTTTTTTAAGCATTTTATTTTCCAGTCAATTTTAGTTTATGGATTTTCAAGAGTCAAGTTTAATGATAATCTTGTGTTGTGTTGAATTTGGAAGTACAATGTACTATACTTTAGGGAGTATCTTTTAGAAAACGCTACAATATGAGTTTGTGAGCGAAATGAGTGATGGCTGTTTTTTAAGCATTTTATTTTCCAGTCAATTTTAGTTTATGGATTTTCAAGAGTCAAGTTTAATGATAATCTTGTGTTGTGTTGAATTTGGAAGTACAATGTACTATACTTTAGGGATTATCTTTTAGAAAACGCTACAATATGAGTTTGTGAGCGAAATGAGTGCTGGCTGTTTTTTAAGCATTTTATTTTCCAGTCAATTTTAGTTTATGGATTTTCAAGAGTCAAGTTTAATGATAATCTTGTGTTGTGTTGAATTTGGAAGTACAATGTACTATACTTTAGGGAGTATCTTTTAGAAAACGCTACAATATGAGTTTGTGAGCGAAATGAGTGCTGGCTGTTTTTTAAGCATTTTATTTTCCAGTCAATTTTAGTTTATGGATTTTCAAGAGTCAAGTTTAATGATAATCTTGTGTTGTGTTGAATTTGGAAGTACAATGTACTATACTTTAGGGAGTATCTTTTAGAAAACGCTACAATATGAGTTTGTGAGCGAAATGAGTGCTGGCTGTTTTTTAAGCATTTTATTTTCCAGTCAATTTTAGTTTATGGATTTTCAAGAGTCAAGTTTAATGATAATCTTGTGTTGTGTTGAATTTGGAAGTACAATGTACTATACTTTAGGGAGTATCTTTTAGAAAACGCTACAATATGAGTTTGTGAGCGAAATGAGTGCTGGCTGTTTTTTAAGCATTTTATTTTCCAGTCAATTTTAGTTTATGGATTTTCAAGAGTCAAGTTTAATGATAATCTTGTGTTGTGTTGAATTTGGAAGTACAATGTACTATACTTTAGGGAGTATTTTTTAGAAAACGCTACAATATGAGTTTGTGAGCGAAATGAGTGCTGGCTGTTTTTTAAGCATTTTATTTTCCAGTCAATTTTAGTTTATGGATTTTCAAGAGTCAAGTTTAATGATAATCTTGTGTTGTGTTGAATTTGGAAGTACAATGTACTATACTTTAGGGAGTATCTTTTAGAAAACGCTACAATATGAGTTTGTGAGCGAAATGAGTGCTGGCTGTTTTTTAAGCATTTTATTTTCCAGTCAATTTTAGTTTATGGATTTTCAAGAGTCAAGTTTAATGATAATCTTGTGTTGTGTTGAATTTGGAAGTACAATGTACTATACTTTAGGGAGTATCTTTTAGAAAACGCTACAATATGAGTTTGTGAGCGAAATGAGTGCTGGCTGTTTTTTAAGCATTTTATTTTCCAGTCAATTTTAGTTTATGGATTTTCAAGAGTCAAGTTTAATGATAATCTTGTGTTGTGTTGAATTTGGAAGTACAATGTACTATACTTTAGGGAGTATCTTTTAGAAAACGCTAAAATATGAGTTTGTGAGCGAAATGAGTGCTGGCTGTTTTTTAAGCATTTTATTTTCCAGTCAATTTGAGTTTATGGATTTTCAAGAGTCAAGTTTAATGATAATCTTGTGTTGTGTTGAATTTGGAAGTACAATGTACTATACTTTAGGGAGTATCTTTTAGAAAACGCTACAATATGAGTTTGTGAGCGAAATGAGTGCTGGCTGTTTTTTAAGCATTTTATTTTCCAGTCAATTTGAGTTTATGGATTTTCAAGAGTCAAGTTTAATGATAATCTTGTGTTGTGTTGAATTTGGAAGTACAATGTACTATACTTTAGGGAGTATCTTTTAGAAAACGCTACAATATGAGTTTGTGAGCGAAATGAGTGCTGGCTGTTTTTTAAGCATTTTATTTTCCAGTCAATTTGAGTTTATGGATTTTCAAGAGTCAAGTTTAATGATAATCTTGTGTTGTGTTGAATTTGGAAGTACAATGTACTATACTTTAGGGAGTATCTTTTAGAAAACGCTACAATATGAGTTTGTGAGCGAAATGAGTGCTGGCTGTTTTTTAAGCATTTTATTTTCCAGTCAATTTGAGTTTATGGATTTTCAAGAGTCAAGTTTAATGATAATCTTGTGTTGTGTTGAATTTGGAAGTACAATGTACTATACTTTAGGGAGTATCTTTTAGAAAACGCTACAATATGAGTTTGTGAGCGAAATGAGTGCTGGCTGTTTTTTGAGCATTTTATTTTCCAGTCAATTTGAGTTTATGGATTTTCAAGAGTCAAGTTTAATGATAATCTTGTGTTGTGTTGAATTTGGAAGTACAATGTACTATACTTTAGGGAGTATCTTTTAGAAAACGCTACAATATGAGTTTGTGAGCGAAATGAGTGCTGGCTGTTTTTTAAGCATTTTATTTTCCAGTCAATTTGAGTTTATGGATTTTCAAGAGACAAGTTTAATGATAATCTTGTGTTGTGTTGAATTTGGAAGTACAATGTACTATACTTTAGGAAGTATCTTTTAGAAAACGCTACAATATGAGTTTGTGAGCGAAATGAGTGCTGGCTGTTTTTTAAGCATTTTATTTTCCAGTCAATTTGAGTTTATGGATTTTCAAGAGTCAAGTTTAATGATAATCTTGTGTTGTGTTGAATTTGGAAGTACAATGTACTATACTTTAGGGAGTATCTTTTAGAAAACGCTACAATATGAGTTTGTGAGCGAAATGAGTGCTGGCTGTTTTTTAAGCATTTTATTTTCCAGTCAATTTGAGTTTATGGATTTTCAAGAGTCAAGTTTAATGATAATCTTGTGTTGTGTTGAATTTGGAAGTACAATGTACTATACTTTAGGGAGTATCTTTTAGAAAACGCTACAATATGAGTTTGTGAGCGAAATGAGTGCTGGCTGTTTTTTGAGCATTTTATTTTCCAGTCAATTTGAGTTTATGGATTTTCAAGAGTCAAGTTTAATGATAATCTTGTGTTGTGTTGAATTTGGAAGTACAATGTACTATACTTTAGGGAGTATCTTTTAGAAAACGCTACAATATGAGTTTGTGAGCGAAATGAGTGCTGGCTGTTTTTTAAGCATTTTATTTTCCAGTCAATTTGAGTTTATGGATTTTCAAGAGTCAAGTTTAATGATAATCTTGTGTTGTGTTGAATTTGGAAGTACAATGTACTATACTTTAGGGAGTATCTTTTAGAAAACGCTACAATATGAGTTTGTGAGCGAAATGAGTGCTGGCTGTTTTTTAAGCATTTTATTTTCCAGTCAATTTGAGTTTATGGATTTTCAAGAGTCAAGTTTAATGATAATCTTGTGTTGTGTTGAATTTGGAAGTACAATGTACTATACTTTAGGGAGTATCTTTTAGAAAACGCTACAATATGAGTTTGTGAGCGAAATGAGTGCTGGCTGTTTTTTAAGCATTTTATTTTCCAGTCAATTTGAGTTTATGGATTTTCAAGAGTCAAGTTTAATGATAATCTTGTGTTGTGTTGAATTTGGAAGTACAATGTACTATACTTTAGGGAGTATCTTTTAGAAAACGCTAAAATATGAGTTTGTGAGCGAAATGAGTGCTGGCTGTTTTTTAAGCATTTTATTTTCCAGTCAATTTGAGTTTATGGATTTTCAAGAGTCAAGTTTAATGATAATCTTGTGTTGTGTTGAATTTGGAAGTACAATGTACTATACTTTAGGGAGTATCTTTTAGAAAACGCTACAATATGAGTTTGTGAGCGAAATGAGTGCTGGCTGTTTTTTAAGCATTTTATTTTCCAGTCAATTTGAGTTTATGGATTTTCAAGAGTCAAGTTTAATGATAATCTTGTGTTGTGTTGAATTTGGAAGTACAATGTACTATACTTTAGGGAGTATCTTTTAGAAAACGCTACAATATGAGTTTGTGAGCGAAATGAGTGCTGGCTGTTTTTTAAGCATTTTATTTTCCAGTCAATTTGAGTTTATGGATTTTCAAGAGTCAAGTTTAATGATAATCTTGTGTTGTGTTGAATTTGGAAGTACAATGTACTATACTTTAGGGAGTATCTTTTAGAAAACGCTACAATATGAGTTTGTGAGCGAAATGAGTGCTGGCTGTTTTTTAAGCATTTTATTTTCCAGTCAATTTGAGTTTATGGATTTTCAAGAGTCAAGTTTAATGATAATCTTGTGTTGTGTTGAATTTGGAAGTACAATGTACTATACTTTAGGGAGTATCTTTTAGAAAACGCTACAATATGAGTTTGTGAGCGAAATGAGTGCTGGCTGTTTTTAAGCATTTTATTTTCCAGTCAATTTGAGTTTATGGATTTTCAAGAGTCAAGTTTAATGATAATCTTGTGTTGTGTTGAATTTGGAAGTACAATGTACTATACTTTAGGGAGTATCTTTTAGAAAACGCTACAATATGAGTTTGTGAGCGAAATGAGTGCTGGCTGTTTTTTAAGCATTTTATTTTCCAGTCAATTTGAGTTTATGGATTTTCAAGAGTCAAGTTTAATGATAATCTTGTGTTGTGTTGAATTTGGAAGTACAATGTACTATACTTTAGGGAGTATCTTTTAGAAAACGCTACAATATGAGTTTGTGAGCGAAATGAGTGCTGGCTGTTTTTTAAGCATTTTATTTTCCAGTCAATTTGAGTTTATGGATTTTCAAGAGTCAAGTTTAATGATAATCTTGTGTTGTGTTGAATTTGGAAGTACAATGTACTATACTTTAGGGAGTATCTTTTAGAAAACGCTACAATATGAGTTTGTGAGCGAAATGAGTGCTGGCTGTTTTTTAAGCATTTTATTTTCCAGTCAATTTGAGTTTATGGATTTTCAAGAGTCAAGTTTAATGATAATCTTGTGTTGTGTTGAATTTGGAAGTACAATGTACTATACTTTAGGGAGTATCTTTTAGAAAACGCTACAATATGAGTTTGTGAGCGAAATGAGTGCTGGCTGTTTTTTAAGCATTTTATTTTCCAGTCAATTTGAGTTTATGGATTTTCAAGAGTCAAGTTTAATGATAATCTTGTGTTGTGTTGAATTTGGAAGTACAATGTACTATACTTTAGGGAGTATCTTTTAGAAAACGCTACAATATGAGTTTGTGAGCGAAATGAGTGCTGGCTGTTTTTTAAGCATTTTATTTTCCAGTCAATTTTAGTTTATGGATTTTCAAGAGTCAAGTTTAATGATAATCTTGTGTTGTGTTGAATTTGGAAGTACAATGTACTATACTTTAGGGAGTATCTTTTAGAAAACGCTACAATATGAGTTTGTGAGCGAAATGAGTGCTGGCTGTTTTTTAAGCATTTTATTTTCCAGTCAATTTGAGTTTATGGATTTTCAAGAGTCAAGTTTAATGATAATCTTGTGTTGTGTTGAATTTGGAAGTACAATGTAAAGGAAACTGATAACAAACTGGTTTTCTTTTGATTTACTTCTAGGAGTCTTTCGTTATGGCATAAAGTAGTTTTTAAAAACATCCTCTACAATTTAAAATTAATGTCTTAGCTTTTGTGTCACAGTCACGAACTTTAATTTGGAACTCATTTATGACTGAATATTGAATATTGTTTATTAGGAATATTGTTATTGAATATTGTGGGCCACGAGTATACACATTTCGTCTATAACTTTTAAATACAATTGAACAAGAGGAAACAAAATATTAGCATCTGTACCTGTACCTAATACACCTTCGACCTACGAGTAGAACTGTTGAAATTAATACTCAATACTTAATCGTTTAGTGCAGCCTTTCCCAAAGTGGGCGATAACGCCCCATTGTGGGCGCTGCAGGCCTAAAGGACCGAGAAAAAAATGGGGACGTTGTGTAGAATGTAGCGGCTTGGGGGGCGATTTGTAATTTCAGCTTATCCTAGCTGACTGACCGACTGACCTCTCGACTCTCGACTACAACTTGTACCTACTGCGCTCAGGTCTCAAGTTAACTCTTGCAGATTATAGTAAAAGTCTCATTTAGAATGAATGTTTAATCTCCGCTAATATAGCTCACAATCATTAATTTAATTTGAAGTTATGTGGTTTTTAAGTAGGTGGAAAAATGGGGGCGCCAAATAATAAGGTATTCTCAAATTGGGCAGAAGACAAAATAAATTTGGGAGCCCCTGGTTTTGCGTATTCCAGAATGTAATAATTGGTGGTAATTGATAGGTACATGATCATTAAGGACCCTGTTGAGCACAACAATATTATGGAGAGAGGAGGACGACATTCTTCTTGTTAAGTTATATTTAATTTAAAAAGAAAACATTCAAATCTAATGTCAAAGTAGATAGTACGTGAGCATCTAAAATTTGTCATCTACATATTTATATAAAAGAAAATCGTGTTAGTTACACTATTTATAACTCAAGAACGGCTGAACCAATTTGGCTGAAAATTGATGGGGAGCTTAGAACCAGGAGGACATATGATACTTTTTACCCGACTGCGCAGAAGAAGGGCAATGTTCTCATGGACAAATCACGCATGCAAAACCACAATAGACCACCACCAACCAACAACAGAGTGATTCAAGAGGAAGGTTTTTATGTATAAAACATACATAGTTACTGCAAAAGTAACTGGTTGTTTGTTACCTTTTCATAACTAAAAGGCTGAACTGATCGTAATGAAATTTGGCAAGGAGATAGATCCTGGGGAAGGACATAGGTTACTTTCTACGCGAGTGCACAAAAGGAGGGTGATGTTTTTATTGAAATACCACGCACGCGAAGCCGCGGGCGAACCACTAGTTTTTCATAAAATTTGTCATTAAAATATTCGTCAATTGTATAATAGGTTTTAGTAGTTAGTAAGTATTCTAATTGTTTTTTAGATTTTATATTATTAGTCTCATTTTTGAACGCGTCAGGTAGTTTGTTAAATATTTTGATTGACGAAGGGCTTGAAGAGTGCAGTTTGAGTCGGGAAGCGGGTGTCGCGTGTCGTATGCATTTCTTACCGTGTTGTGTAGAAACAGTGCCGTAATTAGCCTTTTATGCGCCCGGTGCGAGCTGCTATAACCGCGCCCTTGAAATATTTTCTAATCATAACCGGTTCTGACAGTAAAATCATCATCAGCCGGGGGGAAGTCCACTGCTGAACATAGGCCTCCCCCTTAGATCGCCACAACGAGCGGTTGGTAGCCGTTTGCGCCCAACGGCTCCCTGCGATTCTTACTAGATTGTCGGTCCATCTTGTGGGGGGCCAACCTACGCTGCGTCTTCCAGTCCGTGGTCTCCACTCGAGAACCTTTCTTCCCCAATGGTTATCGGTTCTACGAGCGATGTGGCCTGTCCATTGCCTCTTCAACTTGCTAATTTTGAGAGCTATGTCGGCAACTTTAGTTCTTCTGCGGATTTCCTCATTGCGGATTTTGTTACGCAAAGAAACCCCGAGCATAGCCCTCTCCATAGCTCGTTGAGCGATCTTGAGCTTGGTCATGAGGCCATGAGTAAAGGACCACGTTTCAGTGCCATAGGTCATTACTGGCAACACACACTGGTTGAAGACTTTAGTCATCAGGCTCTGGGGAATTTTGGACGAGAAGATATCGCGAAGTTTCCCGACCGTAAAATGGATTGTGAAAAATAAATCTATCATCCAAAAACTAAGTTTAAAAACTTAATTTTAAGTACTTGGTAAAGTTTTATATGAGAAAGTTCAAATTAAATGCGTTTATAAATTAGGTGACACGTATAAATATATAAATAATAGGTATTGTTAGTGGCCCTGGTCTGGTCATTTCTGCGCCCCTCCAGGGTCTGCGCCCTGTGCCTGAGCACCGCAGGCACTGGCCTAGCTACAACACTGTGTAGAAATGCTTGTATTTCCTAGCAAATTTATATACTTACTTATTATAAATACATGGGCAGGTAATTCATCATCATCATCATATCAGCCGTAGGACGTCCACTGCTGGACAAAGGCCTCCCTCATTGATCTCCAGGAACTGCGGTTGGAAGCGGCCTGCATCCAACGCCGACCTGCGGTTCTTACCAAGTCGTCTGCCCATCTTGTGGGTGGACGTCCTACGCTGCGCTTGCCGGTCCGTGGCCTCCACTCGAGAACCTTTCGGCCCCATCGGCCATCTGTTCTGCACGCTATATGGCCTGCCCATTGCCACTTCAACTCGCTAATCCGTCGGGCTATGTCGGTGACTTGAGTTCTCCTACGTATCTCCTCATTTCTGATTCGATCCCGTAGAGAAAATTCGTACATACATATGTATAAATACATGGCAGGGTAAGAATTTTGTGTTTTTTAATTATCTGCGTTGATGTTTTAAATAAATAATAGATGTATAAATAATAGATTTTACTGGTGGTAGAGCTTTTGTGAACGGGCTCGAGGAAGTGGGCACCACCGCCTTACCTTTATCTGCCGCCAAATAGCAGTACTTGTGCTGCTGTGTTCCGGTTAGATGGTAATGGTATGTTGCTGTAATTACTGGCACAGGCATAACAGCTAAGTCCTATAGTATGGCAACGTATCCACATAGAGATCAAGACAACATAATAGCTTGTTTTGAATTCTATGTGGATATCCATGGGCTGCAGTAGCCACTTAACATCTGGTGGACTGCATGCTCATTTGCCATATAAGTAATTAGTATAAAAAAAAAATACAATTGTCATGGTTCGATGCGAGTTGTTTAGTAAATGGTTGTGTGACCTACAAAGATTCTATGATAGATCGAGCTGACGAAGTTTAAGAGACCCATAAAATGGCTTGGCCCGATTCCGGGAGTGTGGTTTAGTACCGAGTCCTAGGGAGAGTAATCGTTCAATATATACATTTGCACAGTTAACCAGTGTTTTAGTTGTCTTTCCAAGATACTTATTTTACATTTAAACCGCTAATATATAATCTATTGCAATTTAAACCAGTTATATTGAAGGGACGGTTGGTACACAACAAATAAAAATAAATAAATTATCGAAATCTCTAGAAAGTCGATAAAATGCTGCTTGACGAATGCTGCTATGCCACAGATTATTAAAAAGTTACTACGAGCCGTTCAACGCCGACCACGCTCAATCAATGGCACGACCCAACCAGTCAACAAAGCGCGTACGATCCGTACGGCAGGGCGGTTACTGCCTACATGTTAGGGCCAAAAACTAAAAAATAATGTTATTTAAAAAAACATTAGTTATTTATTATTGATGGTCTCAAAAAGATACTCCGTCATTATTTGTATTTAAATTGCAAGACCTTATAATACCGCAAACTGTTTTTTCTTTCTTTATTATTTTGGATTTGTGTCTATTTCTAGGGTTCCGTATCCAAAGGGTAAAACGGGACTCTATTACTAGGACTCCGCTGTCTGTCTGTCTGTCCGTCTGTCACCAGGCTGTATCTCATGAACCGTGATAGTTAGACAGTTGAAATTTTCCCAGAGGTTGTATTTCTGTTGCCACTATGACAACAAGTACTAAAAACAGAATAAAATAAATATTTAAGGGGTCTCCCATACAACAAAAGTGATTTTTTTGCCGGTTTTATAGTTAATGTAATGGAAACCTTCGTGCGTGAGTCCGACTCGCACTTGGCCGGTTTTTATTTTACTGGTTTTTGCTCGATATTGATAACGACAACAGGTAGACGCTTGAAATATTCACAGAATATTGAGTTATATTATTATTAATAAAACAAATATTTAAGGGGGGCTCCTATACAACAAACGTGATTTTTTTGCTTGTAATGATAATGTTAAGGAACCCTTCGTGCGCGAGTCCGACTCGCACTTGGCCGCTTTTTTGATTATCTGTAACTAAAAGCAGGATCACCGAGGCCCCTAACCAGCGTTATTCGCATTTGAATGGCTTATCTGGTCTAGCTAAACCAATTTGAATGTAATGAATTTACATAGATATACCCAGTCTGTAAGGGCATTGATACTATTGATAGCTTTCGTATTTATTAGTATAACAAGAACGATATTTGAATCTTGAGAACTAAAATACATCTGAGAATAGTCAAAAGAAATTGTTGAATTGACGCGTGAAGAACTATGTGTCCTAGCAAAATGCGTAAACGTCTTCTATCCACAATTTTAGAGGTTATTATTTCCAAAAATCGTTAGGTACCTACTAAAAGTCTACTAGAGTCTGTCAAATGAAAGTAGACCCTGAAAAATCGCGGCAAATTCAAAAAATATCAGCGTGGCAACCCAAACATTAGGGAATAATAATGAGTCAAGACCTTAAACGACGACCTATTTGAAGAATATTAAGAGAGTGACTGAAACGAAAGAAGTAAGTCAGATTAATGGGAAATGGTCATCCGTGGATCCTGCCTACATCTTCGGGAAAAGGTATTTTTTGCCTATTTTTCCGGTTCAGAATGACAAAACCTATAAAATAGTTCAATATTATTAATCTGCAGTTGATAAGAGTGGGTTACAATTCGTTATTATTATAGTTATTTATAGTACGTGCAATTATTATTTTATACCACCCTAAATTTACCCAGCTGTAGAACATCGTCCGTAGGTGGAAACACATTAGTATTGCCATGTAAAAAGTTACGAAAAAATGCGAGTGCCTACTTTTTCGTTTGACAGACTCTAGAATGTATTTTATTTTTTGGCAACAACAACACCACGGGTACCGGCAGGTATTTTTCAAATTTGATCGATTGAGGCGAAACTGTGCCGCGGTAGATGTAAATATTACCTGTGAATATAGAAAAATGAAAATTTCGTTTTTGTACGTGTCAAAAACAAAACTTGAAAAAACAGATGAAGCGTTTATCCGATCATCGTGAAATTTGGTATAGGTATAGGGAGTTAGTGATAGCACAATTTTGGTGTGACTAAATGAGCTAAAAATGTAGGTGGGGGGGGGGGGGGGGGGGGGGGGGGGGGTTGAGATATTGGGGTTCAAAAGAAGTAAAAAAAACAAAATAGGACTATCCAATCAAAGGACACGTCTAATAAAAGGTCTTTGTAAGTAAATTTCGACCCCGTTTTTATTTTTAGTTTAAACTTTGTAGTTTTTAAGTTATTATTCATAATATAAACCGAACTTTGACAAAATTCACAGGGTACACCAGTGACCCCCACAGTTCTGAAATTTGTATGCGTGTAGCTTTAGTGACACAAATATAGGCAAAAGTCTGAAATCCAGAATAACTGCAATGTCTACCCCAAAAAAATGTTATCAATTGACATGAACTCCCGTTACTTGTAATTTGAATGAAACTGTAGGTCAAGTTATTTGGTTGAGTATTTCGTGGTACTATTTTATTAGTCAAAGATTATAGACCGGGAGATGGTGACACAAAATATTAGGTCATTTGTACCAGTATGGCGGTTCTTCAGGGGTTTAATTGCGTAAAGGCAAAAAGGAAAATGATGGTCATAGCGCTAGCACCGGCGGTCCAATCGCGTGGGCGTTAATCGAACGCGTCGGATAAATAACGAGTGTCGAACGATTTGTTCCACAAAAATGCTTGTATTTTCAGATAGTCGAAAAAAACGAAGTAGGCGGTAGAGTAATGCCATACTTCTCGGGTGTGACTTACAGCCCGCCATACCGACGCGAATACATTAATTTAAATAAAACAATTCAACCATTTGTACCCAGCTAATTTTTGCATAGCTAATCATCGTCGAGTAGCCATTCACGAAAATCACCTTGTCATACTTTTTCGACAGTTCTCAATGGCCGCCATACCACTGCAAAGGATTAATTTTTTTTTCGCCAAACGATTTGTCGCCCTGAAACTTTTTTAACAGTTCCCTGTATGATCATAAATAGAAGTCTGATAATGCCATACCTGTGGGAGGTGGCGAATGTGAACAATATTTTTTTAAAATTCTAAGATTTTATTCTTAATTCGAACGATTTGTACCAGTATGGCACTAATTTTTCCTGTAAGTTTGAGGTTTAACCAATATAAATACAAAGTTTCAAACACCTAGGTGGCGGCAATCTTGTCTTATAAGCAGATGTTATGTTGTATAATATTCTGCGGCTTCCACCGCTCGAAATATTTCTCGAATTGTAGAGGTCTTGGCTCATCGTGTTAGTAAGACATAATGAAAAAAAAAATTTATATTCAAAAAATTATTTATTCGAGTATACACTTTGGCACTTCACCATAAGTACGGTGTAATTTTCCCAAAGCATAGTTGTTTTTTTCAAGTTTGGAAATGATTTGAAATGCCATATTGTTACAATTCGTTCCTATTTTTTTTTCATGTCTTGCTTGAGTGTGACAGTCTTCTGCCCCATAGTTAGAGTATGGGATAATTTTTTTAGGTTGAATTTTATCCAAATGAACCGAATACAATGATGCCATACTGTAACAAATGATTTTATGTCTTGTACCTTGAAAACGTGTCGAAAAATCAGGTTTTTCAAGTATGGCGCCACTTTTTTCTTCTAATAGAAGTATGGCAAATATAATAATGGTCACATTGTATCGTATAATTTCCAAATTCTAAACTAGTACAAATCGTCAATTTTTTTTTTCACCTTTAGCTTCACATCCGCCCCATGGTTACAATCTGTAATATTTTTTTAGGTACAATTGCATCCAAATTACGAGAATACAATGATGCCATGATGTAAAAAATGATTTTACGTATTTTACAGTCGTATTTTTAAAACGTGTCAAATAAATAAGTATTTCAAGTATGGCAGCACTTTTTCCCCCTACTAGAAGTATGGGAAAAATAATAACAATCACATTTTGTCAAATACTTTCCAAAAATTCAAATGCAATACTGGTACAAATCGTTTGGCGAAAAAAAATTACTCCTTTGCAGTGGTGTGGCGGCCATTGGGAACTTTCGGAAAAGTATGGAAAGGTGATTTTCGTGAATGGCTACTCGACGATGATTAGCTATGCAAAAATTAGCCTGGTACAAATGGTTGAATTATTTTATTTAAATTAATGTATTCGCGTCGGTATGGCGGGCTGTAAGTCACACCCGAGAAGTATGGCATTACGCTACCACCTACTTCGTTTTTTTTCGACTATCTGAAAATACAAGCATTTTTGTGGAGCAAATCGTTCGACACTCGTTATTTATCCGACGCGTTCGATTAACGCCCACGCGATTGGGCCGCCGGTGCGAGCGCTATGACCATTATTTTCCTTTTTGCCTTTACGTAATTAGACCCCTGAAGAACCGCCATACTGGTACAAATGACCTAAAATTTTGTGTCACAATCTCCCGGTCTATTAAGGCCGGCTTGGACAGCGATCCCTATACGCATTTAGCGACTAAACATGTTTAAATTTTATGTATTTGTATGATTTGACAACTTCTTAAATCATATTTAGCAACTAAATACGTTTAGGCATCGTTGCGAGAGTCACCCTAAGAATATTTTTTTTTTGTGTTTTGGGAGACTCGCGAGATCTCAGTTCGGGGCGAACCACCAGTTAAGTCACATCAAAATTGTGCCAGCACTACCTACTTATGTATCAAATTTCACGATAATTGGATCCACGCTTCGAAAGTTATCCTCGGACAAACAAACATACATACATACATACAACGCCGATTTGCCCAAGTTGATTTAGATATGATATAAAAGCATTGTCTTATGATAAATGCTTTGTTTTAGTACTGAACAACATTAATAAAGTAGCTAGGAGGTTTCTCTAAACGAAACGTCGACCCATTTTCAACAAGAACATAACAATTTATACCGTGCTTGGCTATGTCAAGGTGTTTTATGTTTATTGCCTGCCATTTTATGGGCTTGTCGCATTGCTGATGCTGCCACTTTGGCAGTAAAGCATTTTATTCACTAGACGACAAGTCTCGAATACGGGTCGCAAGAAATGTTGCGCGGTGGCTTCACTGCGCGATGTATCGGGACTTAAAAAAATATTTACATTCTTACCTATTCATAGAGTACCTAATTTACAGCAGATTATGCAAGAAATAAGAGATTAAAAACGCAGCAGGTGCATACCAGAACAGATAAACATATACATTATTATGAGTGGATACTGCACGGATAGAAAGTACACAAATAATTAAATTAGAGATAATACAGTAGATTTACAACCGTGAAATAAGAAATTTTAAAATTAAAACAGATTCATAACAGAATAGGTAAACATAGCAACATAGATAATATAAGGTAGACTGGACATGCACGGATAGAAAGCAAACAAAGAATGAAAATGGCGGTATTCCTGTCTTTTGAAAAATTAAATTGGAAAGAGTCTCGACACTATCGGGCTTATCGGTCGGGGAGACTACTCCCAGAAACGTGGGAAGGTAAAGTACTCCATATAAAATTTTTGCTATAAAACAATTGAAGTTTTTGTAAGTGGGTATGCCGTGATTTTGAATTTTTTGGGCCAGGCATAAGACGACTAGATATATCAAATGATCAAAAACACACAATTGCAGGAAGATTCTGTTGCATCAAGACAAAATTAGGTTTACTAGGTAGCAAAATTTCTTCTCTGGTCTTGCGACGCCTTTCCCAAGTATATGATTATCTACAATCTTACCCCGCATTCCGAATCACGACATAATCGATGCTAGCATTCACGTAGTTATTTTGCGTACCGATTCAGTTATCGCGCTGATGACAGTTGAGTGCCGTCAAGAATTCAGAACGATCATGAACGCGCTGCAAGTCAGTGTTCTTCTAATTACATACCAACTTTAAAATCAACCCTCCACAGAACACTATTACTCACAAGCAACCACCAACCAGCTGTAACGTCACTTTTGACAGGGAGGCTCACGGTGATATCGGTTTGGAGCATGGACATTGTTAGCGCAAAATGGCGGATGTAATGACGTCATCTATGACGATTCACGGGACATCGTTGTCGCGCTCACGGTGAATGCTTGTTAGCGTGATGATATCGATTTTAACGCGATTCGGAATGCAGCCTTTATACTCTGTGCCGTGTGCAGTCTCGCGGCTTGTAAATAGAGAAAAATAAACCCGTGAATACACGGCTTTAAGCGCCTAAAGCATGCGACTATTTTGGATATTATGTACAAAGTACACTTTGGGCCTCTCAAACTGGTGTTTTGTAACTTGAATGTTCTGACATTCTTGTCCTTGAATATCTCTAGATATATTTTAATATAAATAGTAGATATAACTTCGACGATAATTGAACGAAACGGTCAAAGTTTTAGGAGATAGTGATTACTGGGTGACGTTTTAAGAAAAAATAGTTTTGTTTTAAATTGAAGTAGCAATATTTAAAATTTGTCGATAGTTTACCAATTCTAAGGCACACTGAAAAGCCGAATAGGTTGTTTTAACCTTTTTCAACCTATATTTTAGGTTAATATAGCACCTACCGTCATGATATGTTGAATTAACAAAATAAAAATTGTTGAAGTATAAAGGTAAATTTGACCTCATTATATATTATATTTAACTTAGTTATTCTGTTGACTCTACTTCGTTAACATGTTGGCTTCACTAAAATTATCAGTTAGACTTACTTAGATTCGAATAAACCAAAAATGTTGTGTTGTAATAACCTCTTTTAGTGGTGGGTTTAACCTATTAATTTTATATAATTTTATTTCTGTAGAAATAAATGTACCTACTATAACAGTTGTTTATACATAATATTAAGTTAACGCAACTTATATTGAATCAACATTATGGAGCTCAACCTATTCGGTTTTTCAGAGCAGGGTCTGATATATATAGTTAGTTAAAATAAGGACGCCTACAGTTCACTGTATTACATTGCATCGTTTAATTTTTAGGTTAGGTTATGTTTTGCTCTAATAGGTGCTCTTGCCATTACAGGCAAACACAATATTGCCAATTAGTTAAATATAAATACTTAACTAAACTATGATCAAATGAAAATGTATTAAAGTTGAGATGGTTGCATTGTTACACCTTCTTTAGGTAGATCAGTACTGTATCTGGTATCTCTATAATTTCAACTATTATTGAAAGAAAAGGCAGTCATACCTATATCTACATCAGTTACATAAATAAATAAACATTCTTTATTAAGCCTTCTTTTACCACATTCTTTTACAAGCGAGAAGTACACAAAAACAGAAAGATCAAAACAATCGTAATCCTAATAATAATATTATAAACGCGAAAGTTTGTACGTTTGTATGTATGTTGCTCTTTCACGCCGGAACGGCGGAACCGATTGCGATGAAATTTGGTATGTACGTAGACCATAACCTGGATTAACACATAGGCTATTTTTTATTGGCAAACCACGCGTGCGAAGCCGCTGGCAACAACTAGTATAAAATATATGTAAGGATAATGAGCGATCTTATCGCTAAAGAAAGCGAACTCCTCCAGACAACCGAAGGATTACACTGACTTCCGCAAGTAAAGGAAAACCATCAATTAAAAGTAGACAGTCCCGTCAGACTCAATAAACACGATACGCAAGAGAACGCATGTGTACAGTAATTTTTGTAAGCTATAGACAGTTTCACTTTAATCAGAAAATTAAACTACCTACTTCGTCATATGAATAACCATTACCGTTGGGGTAAACGTGTTGTCAAGTTTCTGATGACGATGTCGAGGATAGAGTGAAGTGGAGAAGAACGACCAGATAAGCTAACCCCACCACCATGTGGGGTACATAGCTTGGAAGAGAGAGAGTTGGGGTAAACGTATTCTGGAGTAGAAATTACTAGGCAAGCGTAAGACAGCGGATACCGGATACGCACTGTATGTGTGAAAGGGATGGCTTGACCAGCGATAGCGACGCGACAACAATTGGTTTACGTAATAAGGCTCTGGCTAGATGGAGCGATGAGCTGCGCATTGTTGCTGGCAGAGACGGATGATAAGAACTGTGGACAGTGCTCAGTGGCGCACCTTTGGAGAGACTTACGTCCATCAGTGGACCGCTGATGATGAAGCATAGAAATAACCACCCATTAGGATATTTTGGTAGTTTAAGATGGTCTCGCACTACTCCCCTCAGAAGGCTCAAGGCCGCTCAGCGTGCTCTTCTAAGAGAAACACCAATCATAGTTATCTTCATAGCTGAAGATAACTATGATTGGTGTTTCTCTACGTGATCGGATCAGAAATGAGAAGAGAGACAAACCAAGGTCACAGAGATAACCAAGAGGATTAATAAGCTGAAGTGGCAGAGGGTGGGCACATTGCTCGAAGAACTGTTGACCATTGGGGAAGAAAGGTTCTAGATAGAGATCACGCACTGGAAATCGCAGCGTAAGATAGCCGTCTTATAGATAAAAAGACGACTGGATAAGTGTTGCTGGGAGCCATTTGAAGTAGGCAGCACAAGATCGGTCGCTCTGGAAATCTATGGATGAGACCTATGTATGTTCAGCAGTAGAATTATCTGATATAATGACGAACATATTTTTAGGGTTCCGTGCCCAAAGGGTAAAACGGCACCCTATTACTAAGGCTCCGCTGTCTGTCTGTCTATCCGTCTGTCACCAGGCTGTATCGCATGAACCGTGATAGTTAGACAGTTGAAATTTTCACAGATGATGTATTTCTGTTGCCGCTATAACAACAAATACTAAAACAGAATAAAATAAATATTTAAGGGGGGCTCCCATACAACAAACTTGATTTTTTTGCTCGATATTGATAACGACGACAGGTAGACGCTTGAAATATTCACAGAATATTTAGTTACATATATATTTAATTCAAAAATAAATAAACAAATTAAAATAAAACAAATATTAAAGGGGCGCTCCCATACAACAAAACTGTTTTTTTTGCTGTTTTTATAGATAATGGTACAACCCTTCGTGGACGAGTCCGACTCGCACTTGGCCGGTATTTTATTGTCCCACATTCACCAAACCTAAAATTTGATTCTTGTTGAATGTGGAATACCGATCGATGCTCAAAAAACAGATGCTGATGCTCCGAAATTCCTAGACAAACTATTGTCAACTAATCAGAGTTAGAACAGGCTGGTAGTTTATCATAGCCGTAGATCTTACTCGATGTACAGATAACAGTTATCGTACGATCGCTATAGAAAAGCTAACCAATCTGTTGAGTCAACGACTTAGAAACAATTAGATGGAAGCCATACTTTTACTGTTGTTTTCAGTATAATGGTTTTGCTATTCATTTTGAAGAGTCCATTCTTTTGTACGGTCACCTTTGTTTGCTGATTCGTCATCGCGAAAATATGTTGGTGATTTTTACTCGTTTTGAACATAATTTTTCGGAATGTCTGTTTGTTTGGGTTTGTGTGTTTTTGAAACAAAAACAAATAGGTTATTTTTTTCTTTGAATTATTTTGGTGTTTTGCTAATACATCTCACGACTATATAATTACCATGGCAATATGCAGACTTCTAGACAAGGATATCTTGCAATTATGAGGCAAGTCCATGTCCAAGAGAGATGGTAATGGTATGTTCCTGTAATTACTAGCACATAGGCATAACAGATAAGTCCTATAGTATGGCAACGTATCCACATAGAGATCAAGATAACATAATATGTAGCTTGTTTTGAATTCTATGTGGATATCCATGGGCTGCAGTAGCCACTTAACATCTGGTGGACTGCATGCTCGTTTGCCATATAAGTGGTATAAAAAAGTCCAAACATGTACATGATTACTTTTTGAAAAGAACTTATTGTCGCGTCAGGTTTAGTGTTTTGGGTTTTAAATTGATTTAAAAAAACGAGGTCAAAAACAACTTTTTTGTTTGTTACCTCAGAATTTCGTACCTAATTTATTAGCCGATTTCGAATAATCTTTTTTTTATTTGAGATGATACCTATGCTTTCAGATTGGTGCCATAGAAATTTCATCAAAATCGGTTTCTTGGTTTTTCTGTTATCTGAAGTGGTTTATTGTACTTAGAAAACTTTCGTGATTGATTTCAATCATTATTATAAATACGGGATTTATCACGTACCGTCTTATCGGTGTTTCGACCGACAATGTTTCGGTTCAATTCGTGAACCTTCATCAGGATGAGTGCGATCCGCTCCGAATAACGTCTCGCCTCGCACTGCGCGCCGCTGCTCTCTGCGCGCGAGTGGGCGGGCGGGGTGGTGGGGATTGGGTCAACGAACGTTTCGACAAGGCCCGGGTTTTAGCGAGAGAGAAGTTCGTCGTTCCTCGCAAGATCCGAGAGGCGATAGAAATAAGTCGTGTGCCGAACTTTAACAGGGATAGAGGATGGGTTCTACCGCCGGCCTGGAGGCCATGTCTTCATGATGCAAGTGACAGAAGAGTGAGTGAACCTGGTAGTGACATAGTTAGTGTTGTGTGTTTGCCTGTACCAAGAACTACAGAAGAGAGAAGCAGTGATGATAATGATGATGACACAGCGGGTCAACGCACTGTGCTTTCGTTGACCCAATCCCCACCACCCCGCCCGTCCACTCGCGCGCAGAGAGCAGCGGCGCGCAGTGCGAGGCGAGACGTTATTCGGAGCGGATCGCACTCACTTTGATGAAGTTTCACGAATTGAACCGAAACATTGTCGGTCGAAACACCGATAAGACGGTACGTGATAAATCCCGTATTTATAATAATGATTGAAGTGGTTTATGTTTTTTTAAAAGATACTTGTTGATTGGTCTAGCTGACGGCAATGGCAATCCAAGCTAACTGTCTCAGGCGCTACAGAACCTGAATCTATTATCCAACCAGAGCTGCCAACATGCCGGATGACGCATCGTCATCTTCGAATGTCAAATAATCTGTTATACAAGCTTTTTATTAACTTGCAATGTATGTACGAGTATGTTTGTCCGATTGGAATCCTGCAACTGAATTTAAACCCGTTCCCCTCAATCGATTGAGCTAAAATTTGAAATACTTATAGGTATGTAACTTTGGTGACCATGCAATAATATGGTACCATGAAGGTGGTGTCATGAAATCGTTTAAAGGGCAAGGTGTTCGCTTATATAACAAACTCCCAAGTGATGTACAAAGATTGACAATTAACAAATTTAAAAACGCAAATCTTTATAAAAAAGCCTACTATAAAATATCGGATTATTTAGATGATAGAGAATCATAGGATTGAAATTGCTCCAACTCGTTCAACATATTACAATTTAGACGTCATTTATTTTCTGTATTGTTATGTATTCTAAAAGAATCATTATAAAAACAACCGGCCTTGTTTCTTGCCTTTCTTTCCTAGCTTGGTCGCGAAGGAACAGGCAGTAAAATTGACGTTTCAAAGTGATCCTTGTGGTTTTAATGAATGAAAGATTTTTACTTTGACTCTGAAGACGGATGCTAGATAACGGAACTTCTGAATGGATTATAGTAGGCTACTAATGTTTGGGCTCATTTGAATCTGCTCGCGGTTCCGATTATGAATTTTATAAAAGCTTGTTTTAAAAAAGTATTTTTTCAACAATAAACTTATGTAACGTCAATGATATCTGCTTATTTTAATTCTGGGGTGCGGGAATAAGATCTGCACTGACATCTTGCATTTCCTCCTCATTGAACTGTTACAAGAAGTGGGCCTTAGGTTTGAATGAATTTAGTTATTTTATTCAACGTAATACAATCGCCAGAGCTTATATTCTCACAGAGGTATATTCAGCGAAAAACTGCACGATTAGATTTCCTTTCCAATCGCATTTCTTTGGTACGAGAATGATATGATGCGCGTCGTATGTTTTATTCATGCCGCATAAGTTGAATTCTATACTTTCTGTAACGTATGTAGAGATTTATATAGAAAATGAGATTTGAAAAACTAAAAGCTTTACGGTGAAAATGGTGAATACAACTTACAGTGAAAAAGTACTGCGTAAATTATATATGCATTTACAAAAAAAATATAGACGTAAGTATGTATGTCTTATTAACATAGGTAATGATAATTTAAAAAAAGAAACAAATAGATAGCTTAACAGCTCCAGATTACTGCCAAGCGTATGTCATATAGGTCATATATGTCGAAGATAAACGAGTGATGCACCCTAGGACACACATTTTCGAAAATAATTAGTATTTAGAACTTTTTTAAATTTTGCGAACTATACTCATGTTTTTAAGACAAATCGGCCGTGGTCACGAGAGACGGAGAGACGGTTTCTCGTAACCACGGCCGATGGTAAATCTGTGCGCGAAAGACCCGTTTTGTCTTAAAAACATTATTAGTTTTTGTTATAGACAGGTACGAAGTTGTTTTATATAGGCAATTGTATGGAATGTTAGTGCTACGAAATACTTAAGGGGAGACCGGAGGGGAATCGCCCATACAACACGTTCTACCAAGATCATTTCTAATTGGAGCATTTTTCTACCTTAATAAGGTATTGTTTTAATTTGAATAGTATTTATCTAGGTTCCCAACCATATATTTGATCAAAATACTTACCTAAAATGAAATAGAAGCATATCGCATTCTGCATGTTTTTACGTCATAAAAGACTTGTTTTCAACCTAATTGTTTCGTATTAAAAACAACAACATCTTACGTATCCTAGTCATGGGAACATAGATTATATCGTCTAGTTACAGAATAACAACACAATGAGAAAAATACAACAAGTTTTCAGTCATAATTTTTGGTATTACGGAACACGGTCAAAATCTAATCAAATTTAAAATCGTTCTATTGCTATTACTGTCGCTCTGCGTGGCTAAACTTCGTCACTAAACAGGGATAGCGATATTCAGGCCGAAGTTTTTGACGCGGCCGAATTGAAGTTGCGCTCGGGGTTCGCCGGCTTCTTAATAACGCAGCTAATATCCTTTGAAACTACAAATGCAATATTTATTTAAATCTGTATTAAGTTTGATAACTTTGTTTATTGGATATCATAATTGGTTTCCATTTTATGTAAACAAAATATATTTAACCGTGCATGTTCTGAATAGGCCTGACACTACTCGTATGACTTTTTCCTCGATTTTCAATTGAAGGTTTTATATTATTATTTTCGAAATATTGGGATACTCAAAAACTTTCAAATCATATCCCATTTTAATAAAAAAATGTGTTCACGTTTTGAGATCGAATAAGTTTTTTCTTGAAAAATTACATTTACAAAACAAGCTTTTATACATAATAGGAACCGCAAGCAGATTCAAATGAGCCCACACACTAGTGGCCTGCTATAATCCATTCAGAAGTTCCGTTGTCTAGCATCCGTCGCCATCATGAGACCACCTCCATGGTACCATATTATTGCATTGTCGCCGAAGTTACATAATATGTATTCCAAATTTCAGCTCAACGGGTTTAAAATTCAGTTGCAAGATTCCACCCAGACAAACATAGAAAAAGCTTGTAAAAATTTATTGGATTGGATTAGTTTTGTCTATATAGATTTTAATTTGTATACATATAATGCTATAATTTGAATATATAAATTGGTTAGTCAGATTAAACACAATGAGGCTTCCACAGTCAGTGCGGTCGGCTGTATGATATTCATTCTAAATGAAGTTCGTTTTGTCATTTTGTATAAAGATTAGGTACTCAGAACAGAACTGTTTTGTTTACGTAGTTAGTTGCCTCCTGATAGGTTACCGTGACGTCTAATTGCGATTGAATGATAAACCTAAAATTATTCAGTAATTAATTGATCTAGCGAAGCGGGATCTCCAAATCAACTTGGGCAAATCGGCGTTGTATGTCTGTATGTTTGTTTGTCCGAGGATACCTTTCGAAGCGTTGATCCGGTCATCGTGAAATTTAATAAATATGTACGTGGTGATGTCACAATTTCGGTGTGACTAAATAAGCTAAAAATGTTGTGGCATTGTTGAGATATTGTGGTTCAAGAGGGTTAAAAATAATGAAAATGAGACTATAGGTCAAATGAAAGGTATTAGTAAATTTTGACTCTATTTTTATTTTTAGTAAAGTTTTTGTAGTTTTTGAGTTATTAGCCATAATAAAAATTGAACTTTGACAAAATTCACAGGGTACCTCAGTGACCCAAAAGTGCTGAAATTTGTTATGCGTGTAGCCTTAGTGACACAAATATAGGCAAAAGTCTGAAATCCAGAATAACTGCAATTTGTACCTAATAAATAAACATGAACTCCCGTTACCTGTAATTTAAATGATACTGTAGGTCAAGTTGTTTGGTTTATTTTTCGTGGCACTATTTTGATAGTCAAAGATTACATACGAATAATATTTTTTGTTTTTATGGTAGACTCGCAAGATCTGAGTTCGGGGCGAACCACTAGTAAATAAATAAGTTGACAGATACGCATATCGCTTGGTTGAAAATAAACGTAATACAAAAACGGTTATTTCTATGGGTATGTTACTCCTCTATTACCAACTGTGTTTTCCCTACTTTCTGGAAAGAAGCTCAAGTCACTCCTCTCCCGAAAAAGTATAATCCAGCTTCTTTCTCAGATTTCCGTCCAATCTCTATTCTTCCTTTCCTATCCAAAGTCCTGGAACGTCTTGTTCATAAGCAACTGCGCACTTTTCTTTCCAGGAATAATCTTCTAAATCCTTCCCAATCCGGTTTCCGTCCAGGTCATAGTACTGTTTCAGCATTAGTTAAAATAACTGATGATATACGAGATGGCATGGACAATGGAAAAGTAACAGTACTATCACTTTTAGATTTTAGCAACGCTTTCAACAACGTTGACTTCGAAATTCTTCTTGGTACCCTACGCTCTCTTAACGTATCTCCAACAGTAATTGAGTGGTTTCACAGTTATCTGAACGGGTGCCGTCAGCGTATACGCATTAATGATAATTACTCATCGTGGTGCACGATATCAGCTGGTGTCCCTCAGGGTGGCGTTTTATCACCTCTTCTATTTGCAATTTTCATAAACTCAATATCCCAACAATTAACTTCATCCTACCACCTCTATGCAGACGATCTTCAAATTTACACACAAGATACAGTAGAGCGGCTGCCTGAAGCTATATATAGAATAAACCTTGACCTAGACCGTATTCTGGACTGGAGCAAGGCACATGGTCTAAGAGTTAACCCACTCAAAACTCAAGTAATCGTCGTTGGGGGTTCTAGGATGATATCGAGGATAGACTGGTCTTGCCTTCCACAAATTGTATTTGATGGCCTACGTTAAGCAGAATGAGACGGTGAAAAATTTAGGTGTTCTCATAGACAGGCAACTGTCATGGGGACCTCAGATATCTGAAGTCAGTCGTAAGATGTTTGCCTCAGCGGGTTCTCTTAGGAGATTGCGTAACTTCCTTCCGACTGCCACTAAAATTTCGCTCGCGCAGTCGCTTCTTCTCCCGGTACTAGACTATGCTGATGCTTCTTATCTAGATCTCACTGAACAGCAACTAGATAAACTTGAGCGCTTGCAAAACTTTGGCTATCCGGTTCATCTTCGGCTTGCGGAAGTATGACCATGTGTCCGAATTTCGCAGTAAGCTCAAGTGGTTACCCATACGCCTTCGCCGGGATACTCACATCCTTCAGCATTTATATAACATCCTGTTCAACCCTTCCTCACCTTCCTATCTTAAAGAACGCTTCCATTTCCTCTATCAATCCAATCCTCGATCCTTGCGTTCATCTGACACACTCCAACTCAGGACACCTGTACACTCCTCCTCCTACTTTGATAAGTCTTTTACAGTGCAGGCTGTCCGGTTATGGAACGCGCTGCCGGTGGCTATCAGATGTGCCAAGTCACTTGCCATTTTTAAACGTATGCTCAGAGAACACTATCTGAGTATTTGTCGCTAAATATATATGTATTTATTATTAATTATTTGTTTCTTAAATAAGTCTAAGCATGTATCTATAAATTATTATGAGTAGTTATTATTTAGATTCATGTAACTTTCATTTATGTAAGTTTTATATTTTTATTTTTATATAATTAGTATTAGTATGTATGTCTAGATGTAGTATGTTAGGTACACCATTACACCCCAGGTAATGTCTACACAGTCCATTCCATCCAAAGGTTGTCTAGTACAGATCGCTAATTAGCGATAAGACCGCCAATTGTATCCATAGATTTACGTAGTTGTTTTTTATATGTATTTGATTCGTGGTGTGCAATAAAGTATTATCTAATCTAATCTATGTTGCTAAACTAGGAACAAGTAACTTTTTTAACAAAAATAAAACCGGAATCAGAAAACAGTAAAAACCAAACTACTCTACCAATTTTGATGAACTTTGCATGGGATCAATTTAAAAGTTTTTCCTTACAAATCCAAATCGGTTGGTGTATAACGGAGTTCTGAGCTAACAAATATAACATAGCATAAAAATTAAACAAATTTAAGACTTATATGGATGCTATTGTCAGAACTGGACCAAATGGAAATGGACGGGAAGCACCAGCATTCATATAAAAAAAGAATCATCAAAATCTGTTCACCCAGTCGAAAGTTCTGAGGTAACAAACATAAAAAATACAGTTGAATTGAGAACCTCCTCCTTTTTTAAAGTCGGTTAACAACTAATCGACACGGCCAAACCTTATTATATTTTAGTGGAAAAAAAAATAAACGGCTTAGATTTAATAAATATATTACTTAGATCTTTTCTGTCTATTTTTATACTTACCTACTTTTATTTTAATGATACAAAATTAATTAAAACTTAAAGACTACGTTTTCATTCTAATCTAATTTTAAATATATCCATTAGGTTAATTTGCATTCATCGATTAGGTATAGATTCTTAGTATCTGCGAGCGTATTTATGAATGAGTCAGATATAAGGTGAATGACCTCTAATGAATTCACATTTTTGGCGGTTCAATGCTAATGATAGAAACGTTACTTCTTATTGATAAACTATGACTAAGCGCATTCTCCCAAGAAAATAGTTTTTAGTCGCTAAAATTTTTTTGTGGATTTTTTTTAAATTCCGTACCTAATAGTGGCGAGTGGTTTGCAACCATTACCTTTCATTATCTCTTTATTTTTTAGGTTTATTCCCCTTTTTAGTAAATAAATACTTACTTATTCATATACGCTGACGAAGTTGTTAATAATATTACTAGTGGTTCGCCCCGACCTAGGGTTTCCACACGTCCCGTATTTCACGGGACGTCCCGTATTCCAGGCATAATTTTGAACGTCCCGCCGGGACATACTCTGTCCCGTATTTCAACCCTAGTTTCAACTGCTTTGTAGAGAGGTTTTTTTTGCAGATGGCATTAAAGCGGACTGAAGTGAGCAACAAATGTACTCCGGATTTGAGAGAGAGAATAAATGACCGTTTTCAAATATGATTGATTATAGCTGCATTGTATTTTAATAAAATGAAAAATCAAACAAAAATATGCTAAACCTTACACGATCTTCTTTAAAATATACCTAACTATTAACTAGCAATAAAATAATTTGTTTTCATTTGTCCCGGGGAAAAATATAAATCCCGTATTATTTTGCCAAAATGAGCATTTGCCCCTTTCAGGATCAAAACAAATCTGGCAACCCTACCCCGACCTGAGATCTCGCGAGCCTTCCATAAAAACAAAAAAATATTATTTGTAATCTTTGACTATCAAAATACCTACAGTTTCATTCAAATTACAGGTATCGGGAGTTCATGTAAATGGTTAACCTTTTTTGGGGTAGAAATTGCAGTTATTCTGGATTTCAGAATTTTGCCTGTATTTGCGCATACCAAATTTCAGCACTGTGGGGTCGCTAGTGTTCCTATACCCTGTGATTTTTGTCAAAGGTCAGTTTTTACTATGGCTAATAACATAAAAACTATAAGGTTAACACAAAAAATAAAAACGGGGTCGAAATTTACTCAAAACGACCTTTTATTAGAGGTGCCACTTGACCAGATAGTCCCATTTTGGTTATTTTACCCCTCTTGAACCCGAATATCTCAACAGCCCCCCACATTTTCAGCTCATTTAGTTACCAAAATTGTGTCATCACTACCTACCTATACACCAAATTTCACGATGATCGGATAAACGCTTAGAAAGTTATCCTCGGACAAACATACATACAACGCTGATTTGTTCAAGTTGATTTGGAGATTTCGCTTCGCTCGATCAATTAAAATAATACTTTGTACCTACTGATTCACTTCAAATAGAGTAACTTTCTCAGATAAGTAGGTATTTTTATTTAAAATATTACAAAACCCTGGACTTTCTTGATCACTCGCATTTAGACTTAGATTAAGACAAGCACATCACATTTATTCGTCTTAAAAATCTAAATACGTCCAAAACTATTTTCTTCCATTGCGCCTTCATAAAACTTCCACAGTCCTACCTCAAATAGCGGTACAACCTTATTGACGTCACAGGCCGTTGACCTCGTCACCTGTATCTTGTACTGTACTACCAGTTATGTGGTCGAGATGACAATTTGATTATCATTGTGCGTGCACGTTTTTATGATGAAGTCGATTTAGATTTGCAGATTTTTTTAAACATGATTCGATTATGAGTAGGTATTACCCGTGCGCGATAAGTTGGGACCTGAGCTCGGTGACGTCATATTGGCGTGTTTGTACCGCCCGCAAAAAAGCGAACATAACAAGCAGCCGCCCGCGGCTTCGTCTTTGTTTTTTTTTTAACCTAATTTATTATGTTACTCAGGGAGGACGCTGCTTTTTATCTAATCTTTTTTACACTACTTGAATAAAATAAAAATACAATGTTTAAGTTTATACATTTATTTTATCTATTATTTACATTATCTCATCTTCGTCACTACTTAGTGGATTTATGCCTTCTAGAGGTTGTTCTTCGTCCTCAGTCTCACTATAATCACTTGACGAAGAGGTATCCGATAAATTTACAATTAATTGCGATTCATTCGTCTCTTGTAAGAGGTCATCGTCCCAATACTTTTGTCGAAGCCTGTCCACATGGTTGACTTCTTTTTTCCAGACAACAAAACAATAACTCAAACGAAAACTAAAAGAATTCCAGAGCGCGTCGTTCCGTGACGTAGGCCAGTACGAGACTAAAAACCCTAGTAAAAAATAGTGATGCGAACGGTACAATACGGGCGCCATCGGGGAAGTGGTCGGGGAGTCGCATTCCTAGCAGGTCCCAAGTTATCGCGCACGAGTAATACCTAAGATTTTTAAATTTAACTCAAAACTAATTTTAATAATAAGAATCTAAGAATAACTAATCTAGTGTGTTTTTAAATAGACTAGTATATTTTAAACCTTTAATTAACTACTGGTTCACTCCGAACTGAGATCTCGCGAGTCTCCCATAAAAACAAAAATATTGCTATTCCTTATCTTTGACAATCAAAATAGAAATTAACATCCACATTACTTGACCTACAGTATCATTCAAATTATAGGTAACGGGAGTTCATGTCAATCGGTTAATTTTTTTTGGGGTACAAAATGCAGTTATTCTGGATTTCAGACGTTTGCCTGTATTTTGTGTCACTAAATCTATGTACACGGATACTAAATTTCAGCATTGTGGGGTCACTGGTGTGCGTGTACCCTGTGAATTTTGTCCAAGTTTTGTTTTTATTATGGCTTATAACACAAAAACTACAAGGATTTAACTAAAAATAAAAACAGAGTTCAAATGTACTAATGAAGACCTTTCATTTGACATCTCACTTGACCTAATAGATTTATTTTAATTTTTTTACCCCTCTTGAACCGTAATATCTCAAAAATCCCTCTACATTTTTAGCTCATTTAGTCACCAAAATTGTGCCATCACTACCTATGTATCAAATTCACGATGATCGGATCAACGCTTCGAAAGTTATCCTCGGACAAATAAACATACATACATACAATGCCAATATGCCCAAGTTGATTTGGAGATCTCGCTTCGCTCGATTACTAACTTGTTTTGACTACGTTTACGGGTTTTAAATTTAAAATGATTCCCACATTACCTAAGAATTATTTATAAGAATTATTTCATTATTTTGAACTAGGTATTATTGGTATGTTTTAGTGCATTATATAGAGGTAGCTGTTGCCCGCGACTTTGTACGCGTTACACTACTTAATAAGTAGGTAACCTAGATATAAGATAAACTCGCTGTTACAACTTCACTTGACACCCGCGGGATTGAAATCCCGCGGGATCTCGAATTTGCAATCTCGAGTCGGGATTGCATTCCCTAATTACCACATAGGTTACTTTTTATCCCATTAATCAGGTCCCATTGTACAAAAATGGGGTGTCAAGTGAAGTTGTAACAGCGAGTTTATCTTATATCTAGGTTACCTAAATTTATATAAATAATAAAAAATACCGAAATTTTAGGGATCCCGTCTAGTTTAAAAAAAATGTTAAATTCGGATGACTGAAAAAGCTAATAACTGCTTGTTTGTGATAGTGAGGTTAACTAAAATAACATATTACTCGAAAGAAAATAAAAATCTTTAATCTTACCAACTAAATAATTATCGTCACCTGTCGCTAATATTCGGAAATAGTCGGAATAGTTTTCTAACGCTGTTTGGCGTTCCTACCGCTCGCGGCCGTCAGTCAGCGCGCCGCTTTCGCCCCGAGTGGACGCGTGTAGCGTCGCTGACCACTGCCGCCCAATCCCGTCAATCTCGAACGGGATCTCGTCATATGATGCGTCGGGATTGATCCCGAAAAATTGCACGAGATCAGGATCTCGCGGGATCGGGATTGCATTCCCTAGTGGTAATCCAGAATATAAACTACGTATATACCAAAGTTCATCAAAATCTGTTCAGCCGTTACGGCGTGATTGAGTAACAAATAAATAAATAAACTTTCACATTTATAATATTAGTGTGATAGCATTTGTTTTGCATACTTCCAAAATCAATTATTTCAATGATAGTGAAAACTTTATCAAAATCTAGAACTGAGCGCACTATATACAGACAGATGCGGATAGCGACTTTGTTTTATACTGTACTAGCTGCTACCAGCGGCTTCGAACGCGTGGTTTGCCAATAAAAAGTAGCCTATGTGTTAATCCAGGTTATGATCTACGCACATACCAAATTTCATCGCAATCGGTTCAGCCGTTCCGGCGTGAAAGAGTAACAAACATCCATACATACAAACTTTCGCGTTATTTTAACATTAGTAGGACTAGCTGACCAATCTGCAGCTTCTCACGCGTAGTTTAAAAAAAAAAACATTACCCTCTTTTGCGCAGTTGGGTAAAAAGTATTCGGTGCCACCCGGGGATAGTGTAGCTTCCCAACAGTGAAAGATTTTTTTAAATCGGTCCAGTAGTTTCGGAGCCTATTCAATACAAACAAACAAACATACAAATCTTTCGTCTTTATAATATTAGTATAGACTAGCTGATTCGCCCGCGGCTTCGCACGCGAGGTTTGTCAGTAAAAACATAACCCTCCTGCACAGTCAACAAATTTCATCGAAATCGGTCCAGCAGGTTAGTTGAGAAAACGTAACGAACAGACAGAGGGACCGAGTTACTTTCGAATTTATAATATTACTAGCTTCTGCCAGCGGCTTTGCACGCGTGGTTTTTAAACAAAGAATAGCCTGTTAATCCAGGTTATAATCTACGCACATACCAAATTATACATTCATCCACATCATCATCATCATATCAGCCGTAGGACGTCCACTGCTGGACAAAGGCCTCCCTCATTGATCTCCAGGAACTGCGGTTGGAAGCGGCCTGCATCCAACGCCGACCTGCGGTTCTTACCAAGTCGTCCGCCCATCTTGTACGTGGACGTCCTACGCTGCGCTTGCCGGTCCATGGCCTCCACTCGAGAATCTTCCGGCCCCATCGGCCATTTGTTCTGCGCGCTATATGGCCTGCCCATTGCCACTTCAACGTGCTAATCCGTCGGGCTATGTCGGTGACTTGAGTTGTCCTACGTATCTCCTCATTTCTGATTCGATCCCGTAGAGAAACCCTGAGCATAGCCCTCTCCATAGCTCGTATTTATACATTAATTAATAATATTAATAATTAATAATAACAGTAATTATACATTAGTTTCCGTTTATTATAGGTGCAGTGTAGGACCTACTAATACAAATTTGATTGTAATTGTATTTCTAGAATAGGCTAGACTAGACTGTCTTTGTTATGTTATTGTTCCCGACATCTTTCTTTACAATATTTAAACGTAGAAACCTGTTATTAGCCTTACGTTTAGTTCTAAGCTATTTAACCAAACAATTTGTATCGCCGTTGGTTTCTTTAAATAAATAAATAAATATAAACAAATTTCTAGAAAGTTCTCGAATCGAGGCCACGGACCGGCAAGCGCAGCGTAGGACGCCCACCTACAAGATGGGCAGACGACTTGGTAAGACAGGTCAGCGTTGGATGCAGGCCACTTCCAACCGCAGTTCCTGGAGATCAAAAGGGAGGCCTTTGTCCAGCAGTGGACGTCGTACGGCTGATATGATGATGATGATGATGAAATAAATTTCATCGAAATCTTTTCAGACGTTACGAGTTTACGGCGCGAAAGAGTAACAAACATTCTCGTTAATAATAATAGTGGGATAGTATGGGTAGAGATAGTCAACAGTATTCTAACATTGCATTCGATTCTAGAACAAATATTTAGTCTCAACTTGCATTCCGGTATACATTGTTTGCGATATTCAAGCTTCCTTGTGTATCAATCGTTTGTTTCTGCAGTATTTACGGATGGTATTCAACCAAATCTAGAGAAGTGTCTTCTTAGCTAAATCGGTATATAAAAATGTTATTTATCGCTCAAAAAAATAATATTTATATGAAAGAGAAATCAACAAAGTTTCGTTATGAAGCCGGCGAACCCCGAGCGCAACTTCAATTCGGCCGCGTCAAAAACTTCGGCCTGAATATCGCTATCCCTGTTTAGTGACGAAGTTTAGCCACGCAGAGCGACAGTGATAGCAAATGAAAGATTCTAAATTCGATTAGATTTTGACCGTGTTCCGTAATACCAAAAATGATGACTGAAAACTTGTTGTATTTTTCTCATTGTGTTGTTATTCTGTAACTAGACGATATTATCTATGTTCCCACGACTAGGATACATACGATGTTGTTGTTTTTAATAAGCAACAATTAGGTTGAAAACAGGTCTTTTATGACGTAAAAACATGCAGAATGCGATACGCTTTTATTTCATTTTAGGTAAGTATTTGGATCTAATATATGGTTGGGAACCTAGATAAATACTATTAAAATTAAAATAATACCTTATTAAGGTAGAAATATGCTCCAATTAGAAATGATCTTGGTAGTACGTGTTGTACGGGCGATTCCCCTCCGGTCTCCTCTTAATGACAACCTTTCCAAAGCTACTATGGGTAAGCAAATGAGAGACAAAGTATTGTGCCAAGTGAAATTTCTATACTGGTAATGACAGTGACTCATAAGGGTTAATGAGGATACTCACGAGAACAATAGAAATTCTGATCTATAAAAACTTTCTCATTTATGTTTAAAAACATTAATGATTCATCGCCATACCACCAGTACATTCACTGCTGAATATAGGATTGTTTCTTAGATTTGGAGAGCGATCGATCTTAGTGCGTGGTCTACTATGATAATTGATAACATTCCTGCCTCGATGGCTGACATATCTGGAAGAGATCGCTTTGAGCGAAAAGGCCGCCCATTGTACCACCATGTATTAGTCTTTAAGTTTTCTAGGTTAAGTTATTTTAATTTGGTGTAGCAATAAAGAATTATCTATCTATCTATATCTCAGAGTTATGCAAATTGTTCAAGCTTTTTACGACTATCAGGAATTGAAATTTGGATTAATAATTATTAAAGAAAAAAATACCACATTTAGCACACACAGGACCGACTACTTCATGCATATGAACAACATATTTTTTACACTCACCTTTAAAATCATCTCTCTCTAGCCTCAAAGGTTTGCTGGAAGAAAACTCTTTCCATAATTCACAGTTTTATGGTGACTCCTTTACAGTACAAGCTGTGCGACTGTAGAACGCCCTACCTTTGTCTGTAAGGTCGTCCCAATATCTTTTCAAAGTCAAGGTATACAACCATTTCCTTTCGTTCTCTCGTAACTGCTAGTTAGTGTTTATGTTATTTATCCTCTTTATGTAGTGTAGTTTATTTATACTTATATTATTTGTATGTATTAAGTTTATGTTTATTAGTACTTACCCATAACTAATAGGTATATTTTATTTTGTGGGTTCTGTTTATGTCTGTAGGTACTCTTACACCGCCGTCTTTTGATTTTGTTTATCCTGTCCATCCAAAGGTGTCTCGAAGACATCGCTTTTAGCGATAAAACCGCCCATTGTACCTTTATTTATTGTTTATTTACATTATTACTTTATTTTTATTTGGTGTGCAATAACGAGTATTTTTTTCATTCATTCATTCTTTTTAGGGTTGACCTCGCCTTTGGACATGACCTTTATTTCTTTATTTTTAAATGTATTTTCTTGTGTGCAATAAACATTATAGAACAACATGAAATAAATCGTAGTTATTGTCATAGATATTTATTGTTTCATGTTTGTTTTACAATAGATGTTTTACAAAAAAAAGTGTAGGTATGAGTACTTACTGGTGCGCACGTAAGAAGTTATAGATCCTTCTTTGGCGTAATATAATAAAAACAGCTAAAGATTTCATCCCGTACGCCACAACTCTTTGTTTGTAAAAGGAATGATAAATTAATAAATATAGTTATGAGTGTTCACTAGGGAATGCAATCCCGATCTCGTGTAATTTTTCGGGATCAATCCCGACGCATCACATGACAAGATTGACGGGATTGACGGGATTGGGCGGCAGTGGTCAGCGACGCTACACACGTCCACTTGGGGCGCAAGCGACGCGCTGACTGACGGCCACGAGCGGCAGGAACGCCAAACAGCGTTAGAAAACTATTCCCACTATTTCCGAATATTAGCGACAGGTGACGATAATTATTTAGTTGGTAAGATTAAAGAATAAAGATTTTTATTTTCTTTCGAGTAATATGTTATTTTAGTTAACCTCACTATCACAAAAAAGCAGTTATTAGCTTTTTCAGTTACCCGAATTTAATTTTTTTTTTAAACTAGACGGGATCCCGAACATTCCGGGATCCCGCGGGATCTCGAATTTGCAATCTCGAGTCGGGATTGCATTCCCTAGTGTTCACGTAAAACTTGAAAGACAGCTATCGGCTAACTTCATCATGTGGCTTTTGGGCTGTCGGTGTGCACGTGTACGAGACAGTTATCAGCTAACTTCATCATGTCGCTTTTTGGCTGTCGGTCTTGATCTAATAGTCTGATTTTAATTTTTTACACCTCTTGAACCCCAATATCTCAACAACCCCTCAACATTTTTAGCTCATTTAGTCACACCAAAATTGTGCCATCACTAACTACCTATGTACCGAATTTCACGATGATCAGATCAACGCTACGAAAGTTATCCTCGGACATACGAACGTCATACATACATAGAACGCCGATTTGCCCAAGTTGACTTGGCTTCGCTCGATCAATTAATATGCACTTATTAGTATGTCATATTATCATCATGGTCATAATGTATGTATACATTTATCGGAAAAGATCTTGACCTATTTCCTTTGATAGTGGATTCCACTTTCTTTGACAATCCGATAAATAGGTATTGTGCGATTCGATAGCTTTGAAGCAAAATGATTATTGAAACGTTCGTCACTTGATAAATGATACACTCACCGTTTTTATTCCGCTAACCAGCCAAGTCCCGGGACACACTCACTTTAAGGGGTGCACAGACACTAGGCTCAATCACGAAGGTTTTCACTGCTATGAAATGAGGAATTTTAAAATTTTGCATAAAATGTTCAAGATGCGTACGCGCGTTCTTTTTAGTGTCAGGTGGCAGACTCCCTGTTATTGGCTAGGGCCGCCTTGCGTCCATCGACTGCGCGCGGGAACTGCGAGTCGTATGCTTTGGCGGGAACGCGGGTCGTGGTTCAAATATCAAGCATTTTAAACCCAACAGGTATCATATATCATTTTCAGTTCAATTTGTTGCCTTTGTGCTCTGATTTCTTCTGTCACATTGTTATATTTGGTGTGAATAGCATGAAGAGTTATTTCCGAATGTGTCAATTATTTCTCTATATTACCTTATACATACCCCAATTCCTTCAATTATGAATACAACTCAGGCCGTTTTTGGTGTGTACTCTTTAATAATCGATTTTCATATTTATGGCCAGGGTATAAAAATTTAAAGAGTATAAAATCAAACTTGTTACGTTATGCGTTATGTTCGTTCCCATCTTATTGTATAAGTAACCTATTTATTAAACAATTTATTTAAGACATCTTTCTTAGTAAATTTTCATGTTTATGCGACATCCATCATGATCATTGTGACACATCTTTTTGTTTTTTAAGTTTCCATGACTATGTATTTTGTTAATATAAATAAACGTATATATAATAAATACCCTCATATATTATTATATATAGGTATATTTTATAATCGTTCATAAGAAGTAAACTCCAGTCGTGCGTCGGAGCTGACACACAAACTTTTTTTGTTAGTTTAGATTAGATTAGATTAGATTAGATAATTTCTTTATTGCACACCATTAAATACAAACATATAAAAGAAAATACAATTTCAAATCATAGGTACAATGGGCGGCCTTATCGCTAAAAGCGATCTCTTCCAGGCAACCTTTGGATGGACAGAATCTATATGAACAAATAAGGACGGCGGCATAAGATTTTTTTAGAATCAGTTTTTTTTTTTTTTTTTTTTAAAAAACAAGCATATATTACAATTTATAAAAAATATAGTTAATATAAAATAAAATGCTTTATTATATTAAATAATATTATCATAAAATTAATAAATATTAATATTAAGATACATAAAATACATATATATATATATATTTATATATATACAATATATATTGTCATACCTACATACATAAATTATAAAAATGTATAAATAAATAAATGGCCTAGTGAGCAATGGATGACAGAAAGTTTAATTGTGCCTATACTTTGTAATAAGTAATAACCCATGTGACATGTTTGAATTAAGTTTTTTACTAACAAATATGGATCTTTAAAATCTGAAAATTGAATTGCAGTTAGATTGGAACTACTAATTTAAAAATGCGAAGCTAACGTTAACGAAGCGATAAAGTTTACACTAAGATGTAGAATGAGAAGTTTGATGCATGTTTCGATCGACAGCTTTTACGTTATCTGCTTCCAAATGAAACTATTTCTTCATTCATTACATATCGCTCGAATACTATTCATACTAAAATCGGGATATTTGCCCTGATTTGTGAGTGTTTGAGTATCCCAATATTTCGGCGCAGTTGCATGCGCCATGATCACGATCATATCAGTTTACCCGTGATCATGGCGCATGCAACTGCGCCGAAACATCGGGATACTCAAACACTCACAAATCATAGTAAATATCCCGTTTTTAGTATAAATAGTGTTCATAATCATGATGTGATGATGATCATGACAATGTTTGACTCTAGTAAAGTTTGAAGAATTCTATCAACTTTGTATGATAACGATTGTAGAACCACTTTTATCTTAGATGTTTATGCCCTAATACAAATTACAATTTCTTACTAGAAAAGATAATAGTATAATTAGATAGAAAGTAGATACCCTTAAGTAGGATACAGTTATGATGTATATAATAAAGTTATCCGCGACGTGTCGGTCGATGACGAACCTATGCTCTGCCATGGCCGCGAATATGACTGGCAAAACCCGATATACAAAGCAGTTGACCGGGGGGTCAACCTCAATCTCTTAAAGCTATATTAAAATAATATTACACTGATATTTCGTACTAACCTAGCTTACTTTATTATTGTCAAGGCGAAGCAGTTTTGGTGACGCCACCATATATCGTTCACTCAAAACGTTTCACATTAGAGCTCAAATAAAGCGAACAATTATCCTAAAAAGTAAGTACTTAAATCGTGTTTATTTTCGCCGTGTTTTATACTGAACGTGGTGTAATCACTAGAAAGCTTAAATATACAACATTATTAAGATAATACAGTTATGTAAAAGTTTTGCAGTTTAAATGAAAAATTATCGAAGTAATGTTGCTACAAGCTTGAACCAAAACGCTTCTGAAACACGTTTTCTAAAAGATTGTGGTCTGCGCCCAGAAGTATTGTAGGTTTAATTGTATAAGGGATTTGGTTTTATTTTAGCTATGATGTACTATATAGCTTAACTAATACCTAACTGAATACCTACCTATATGAAATTATTCATGTATGAATTTTGGTATTTAATCCATCTTTAATAATTAGAAGGATTAAGAGATAACATTTATCTACTAATGATAAATTGATATGACAATGTATTTCAAGATAATCGAGTAGCTGGACAACAATTAAAATCATTTTGTACTCATTTGAACCTAGCAATGTTAGAAGTGTGAATCTGTTAGATGTTGGCGTATTCCAGAGTATCTATCTGCCTTGCTATGCGATGGGGCCAGGGAATTTCTTTTGAGTCTTTAATATTATCTAAATATAAATGAAGCCAAAATTATTTATAGTCGTCTTTATCTGCAGTTTAATAGAATTTACAAGCTTTTTATTAACTTGCAATGTATATTATGTATGTTTGTCCAGGTGGAATCTTGCAACTGAATTTTAAACCCAATACCCTCAACCGATTGAGCTGAAATTTGGAATACATACCTATATAACTTCGGTGACAATGCAATAATATGGTACCATAGAGGTGGTCACATGATGGAGACGGATGCTAGACAACGGGACGTCTGAATGGATTATAGTAGGCTACTAGTGTTTGGCCTCATTTGAATCTGCTTGCGGTTCCGATTATGAATTTTATAAAAGCTTGTTTTGAAAAAGTAATTTTTCACCAATAAACTTTATTTAAAATTTATACCTTGCAGCAGGTGGGTGATGGTAAGCGGTCACCGTCGCCTATTGACACCGGCAACACCCGGGGTATTGTCGATGCGTTCCCTACCCTATAGAAACCGCCTTACATTTTTCTTGAAGCGTATGTACCATTATCATATCGTATGTACATATATGTAAATTATTATTTTTTCAATCGAGGGATTTAAATACTTCAGTAGTAGTAACGATACTCTGAAATTTTTGAATAGCTTGTCATAAAATCGCGAATATTGCAAAATGTTCAGTCGGTATTTTATGTAGGTACCTACCTAGGTATATAAAATCGCTGATATAACTTCATGGAAATGAAGGTCTTATATGTATGCGGGCGCAGAATATTTGCTTTATTACGGTATTCCATTGTACGGTTTATGTTTTCTTAACTAATACTACAGCAAGTTAGTCTGAAACTCAAAAGGTGCTGATAATTTAAAACTTAAAAGTTTCAACTTACCCCCAAAAACGCTGATGATCGTGATAGTTCAGGCACAAGTTTTTTTTCACTGTAGTATTTATCAGAAATATATTTCTTTGCTCTATTTAATTTATCTATGTAGTCTTGTAAACACTTTTATGTATAAGTCATCACTACAATTTCGCACCTTTCGCAATTCACGCACCGGTAAATGTAAAAGTCCACGTAACTTCAATTCATTCGTTCACCTCACAATGTTGCTACACTCGAAAACAAATCAAACATTTTCTACAATAAAAACACTGGCCGGAATTTTAAGAAAAATGAAAACGAAGAAAATGTTTCACAAATTTAAATATTGCGCTCTGCGCGCGGGCAACGTAGACGATCTTCTCTTTTCATCTAAACTGAGACCATATCTTTGTCCTTTTCTTTCGAATAACGCTGTCTTCTTTTTACAAGTGGATGACCAAGTGCATTCGTCCTTGACTCTGAACTCGGTTCTACAAGAAATGAAGATATTATAATGTACCGTTGCTTCGCCGCCGCCGTCTCTGTCTCGACCGCGTTTGCGCGTATGCGTGAATGAGAAGCCAACAGTGCTGCCAACTGATCTTAGGCAAAACGCGCTAAAAGACACCTATTAAAAAGCGCTAGAACACGCGATGAATGACACCTGTTTTTATCGTATTTAGCTCAAATGATTATGTAGATAAAATAAAACAAATTAATTTGAACATACGAGATAAAACAAAAATACCTTATATTTAAGAATGAATAGTACTATTATTTATCAAATAATAATTAATGAAATAAAAATATTCAATAGAAAAAAATTGTAGATTCCTACTAAAAATATTGAGTTTTTGGCGGCAATTTCGTGCGAAACGATCGACAATAACTTTGTGATGGTGGTCTTTAAGATTTCAAAGAAAGCGCTAGATTTAGTGCTAGGCGCTAAAATGCGCTTTAGGTAAATAAAAGCGCTAGATCTGGCGCGTAAAACGCTAAGTTGGCAGCAGTGGAAGCCAGTAATATTACAAGTTGGGTGTGAAATCTGGCTGTCAATGACCGAAGGCTCTAAGGATCAAAATACGAATCAGTGGACTGTTATATTTTACTGTTATTCACCGTAAAGAGGTCCTATGACCTCCTCGTTTTGTTGAACATTGTAAGCGCGAATCCTACTCGTAGGTACATGACTGGTTTGGTCAAGTACGTGTGCGACTAGCACACCGAGGGTTCCGAAGCTACGGGAAACTTATAACGAAGTCTCCATCTAGAACAGTTTTTTAGTTAATTATTTTAAAAGTTTCCTTCGTTTACCGGTCAAATAACTAGATGGCGCTGCTTAATTAACACAAATAAACCTATCTAGGTTCGGAATCTTCGGTGTGCAGGTCTTACTCGTACTTCATCGGTCTTGTTTCCTTTTGAGGTAGGTACGGAACTTTTTGAAGTAAAACTTCTTTACACACGCTTGACTTGGGGAGTAAGTTGGTGAATGCGTGACGAGACCGTTACGAAAAGGAGTGATCGGGCGAGGCCAACGGAAGTTGAGAGGGAGGGAGGTTTCGTATATAACTCTAGGGGCAGGAGAGGGAGAGGTGCGAGCACACATTTTCTTTCTCTCTTTCTCTCATAGCCAGTTACGTTTCGTATATCTAAGACACAGTGCAGGCTTATTGTCTGTATCAAACCCTCCGTCGTCCGAGACACGTTCTCGGAGACCCGGATGACGAAATCACTTCCGCTAATGCGGGTGAGTCATCCACATTAGACAGAGCAAACACTCCACAAATACACCGACCTCGCCGGCGAGGTCGACGAGTCCCATTAGTCGCCGCCTACACGAGGTACAAGCACGTACCCGGGCGTTTCTCTCCTATCCCCGTCCCGGCAACAGCCCAAGCCGAGGTTCGTACCTGACCTTGCGCTAGTTGCCTCTTCAAAAATAAAATTATAGGGCTGAGCGCCTTCTGCGCTCGCCAAAAGCTCGGTTAAGCTGCAACGGCCTCAGAGGCCAACAGCGAGATAAGTCCATTCGAGAAAAAAATAAAAAATTATTGTCTGTATCACACTGTAGGAGCAAGAGAGAGCAGTGCGCTCGCACATTTTTTCTTTCGCTTTTGCTCTCATAGCCAGTACATGATATATATATATATATCTCAGTCAGTAGGTCGTTTGAGAGTTTTCTAGCGTTACGCGAACGGTGATTTCTTATGTATATATGATATTTTTCGTAATTTTATTTCGAACAATTTTATAAATTATTATTTTGAAAAATAAGTTTTACTTCAGTCTTGTTTTTTAATCATTCATTACAGAATCTTGCTAACAACGAAAAAAATAAAACTTTTAACTAATGCATAATGTCAATAACAGATTCTTATTTTATAGACATATCTTTTTAGAAATTCATCATCATCATCTCAGCCCGTCTGCACCCACTGTTGGGTATAGGCCTCCTGTTTATTACAGCATTCATTCCGGTACCTTGCGAGTAGTGTTGCCAGATCCAGTGTGGCAAACTTATGAACGTAGGTAAGGTTAAAATAATCGGGATATTGATTTTCAAATAGGGACAGCTAAAAAGCAGGGTTTTGTGAATAATATAGCATAGCGTCCAGTCAGACCAAGGTACTTAGTTCATTATGAACCTTTAGAAACTTTTCTAGCATTTTAACGTTTTCCCTGAAGACCTATCTACACATTCTAGACTTTTCTAACCTGAGAAAACTAATTAGAATTCAGTTGAGTAAATTTATTTTGAGTCAGCTCTTACCTTCGGTTTGAATTTCAAGTTATAAACTGAATTTGAATGAGATACCTTTTTGGAATATTAAAAGCAGTGCTGTCAATGTAAATTTCTTGATTCCCCACTAAAGTGAGCTCGATTCTCCGAAATTCCCTGCTATGATATTAATAAAGAAATTCTATGAAAGAGTGTTTATACACTGTTTCATACAAAAAATTGTGTAATGATTTACTAGATTAAAATTGAAATAATTTCTTACGATCTAAAATAAATCCTTTCACAATTTGTATAAAATATAGGTAGGTAGGTACTTCAAACATTTTTTTCCTCCCTTTCGCTATAAGCATAGACCGGTTCGGTTCGAAGTTTATGATTTCTCCCGTTTTGGCTATCTATTGTTTGGTATGCAATAAAGCTACAAAGAACGGTAACATTATTGACGATTTTACAGTGCAAAAATCAGTCGGTCTCGATTCCCCGAAATTCCCCGATTTTAGTCATTTCCCGAGCTTGTTACCAATTCCCCGCAAATCGGGGAAGTTCCCCGCCATTGGCAGCACTGATTTAAAAGTGGGTTTGCATTTTAAGTGATGAGACGAAGACGTGCCCCTAAATGTGTCAAAATAAGTTTTGACTCAAAATGTATAGAAACAAAATTAATGGGAGATATCTTCCCAGAGGGTACATTGACGGGACTAATGGGAATTATCTTCGCAAAGGTTACATTGAAGGGACTAATGGGAAGTATCTTCCTAGAGGTTGCATTGAAGGGACTAATGGGTATTATCTTCCCAGAGGTTCCATTGAAGGGACTAATGGGAATTATCTTCCCAGAGGTTCAATTGAAGGGACTAATGGGAATTTTCTTCCCAGAGGTTCCATTGACGAGGCTAATGGGAATTATCTTCCC
The DNA here is from genome assembly GCA_918857605.2 of Philereme vetulata. Lineage (NCBI taxonomy): Eukaryota > Metazoa > Arthropoda > Insecta > Lepidoptera > Geometridae > Philereme > Philereme vetulata. The sequence goes on along the minus strand of OU975452.1, from coordinate 2,933,544 downwards.
AGAGGTTCCATTGAAGGGACTAATGGGAATTATCTTCCCAGTGGTTCCAGTAGTTGTCGCGGGACGGGGCTGCTGGGATTAGTAAAATAACGTCCTAATTATTTTTTGCTGGATAAGCAGTAAGCCCTCGCAAAATTGGTATCGTGTATCCGTATCAAGGGTATGGTTGCGGGTTCAAATCTTGTCTGGTTCGTCATTTATAAAAATATAGTATACGTTTATAAAAAACATTTTATTTGGTCCAACTGTTTACTTGCTTATGAAATAACTCTGATTCAATTTCGGGGTTTGTGCATAATAATGGATTATATTTTCATCCGTCACATACACAAATAGTATTGGAGCATACGCTACGTCATCGCGATGGCATGGTGTTGACATCAGTGCTAGCACGATAATGATATGTTACCGTAAATTTAATGTAATAAAACCGTGGTGCTAGTTTGACAGCAGTCGGTCTAAGTCCTAATGCAGACGGCCGAATAAAATTTCCGGCCGATGAAAGTCGGCGTTCTATTTAATACCGACAACGCACGCGTTCTACACCCGACTTCGTGTTTATCATGTATTTATCTCTGTATTAGTGATTTTCAATGATAAACGTGATTTTTTTTGTCATTGGTATTTTTAGGGTTCCGTACCCAAAGGGTCAAACGGGACCATATTATTAAGACTCCGCTGACTGTCTGACCGTCTGTCACCAGGCTGTATCTCATGAACCGTGACAGTTAAACAGTTGAAATTTTCACAGATGATGTATTTCGGTTGCCGCTATAACAACAAATACTAAAACCTGAATAAAATAAATATTTAAGGGGGGCTCCCATACAATAAACGTGATTTTTTTGCTGGTTTTATAGATAATGGTACGGAACCCTTCGTGCGCGAGTCCGACTCGCACTTGGCCGGTTTTTTCTTTTAGTTACGCCATTGGAATCCACGTGTGTTGTCAGTCTTCTAGCATATAATTAGTCGTATCTTCTCCTTGTATCCCTATCTTATAAATTAATAATACATATTGCTGGATATTTCACAAAGCGCTATCTAGCCCCAAACTAAGCAGAGCTTGTACTATGGGAACCAGATAACTGATAGAATACTTATATACTTTGTTTTTGTAAATACATACTTATAATATATAGACAAACATCCAGACCCAGAACAAATATTTGTAGATCATGTCGGACTCGAACCCGCTACCTCCTGAGTCTCAGCCGAGCCGAGAGCTATGGAGAGGGCTATGCTTGGGGTTTCTCTACGGGATCGAATCAGAAATGAGGAGATACGTAGGAGAACTCAAGTCACCGACATAGCCCGACGGATTAGCACGTTGAAGTGGCAATGGGCAGGCCATATAGCGCGCAGAACAGATGGCCGATGGGGCCGAAAGGTTCTCGAGTGGAGGCCACGGACCGGCAAGCGCAGCGTAGGACGTCCACCCACAAGATGGGCAGACGACTTGGTAAGAACCGCAGGTCGGCGTTGGATGTAGGCCGCTTCTAACCGCGGTTCCTGGAGATCAATGAGGGAGGCCTTTGTCCAGCAGTGGATATCCTACAACTGATATGATGATGATGATGCAGATGAGAAAATGAACAGCTCATGTATTCATTTAAATGATAAAATGAGGGTCTTAGAACGTTTTTGATTTGAGTTTAAATCCTTTCAAAGGAAGTCGTGTTATTTCCAACGGAAGCTTATTGTACATAGCGAGCTTTATACAGGTACCTTGTTTATGGGTTTTGACAAGTCTGGTTCTTGATATGTATAATTTTTCTCTGTTTCGAGTATTGTAAAATTATGTATGTATATTTTCATAGGTAGTTCGTCTTTTATTTCATGTATCAATCTGTGTCATCGTCATTATTTAAGAGCTTCGTACGAGGCTGTTTTTTACATATTTAAACGATGTTACAGCGATTTTCTCCTCAGTTAAAGGAAACCATCTATCCCTTTTCTATTCTCTATACCTAGTTATTATTCGAAATGTTCTTTTCTCGTTCACTGTCTGTGTTCAATTTAATAAAAAAATAACGCTGGACATTTCACACGGCGCTATCTAGCCCCAAATTAAGTAGAACTTGTAGTATTCGAACCCAGTTATCTAATATATTTTGGAAATCTATAACTATAATACCTAGTCAGTTCATAAATTCTGTCACATGTTTAATATAAAATAATTGAAACAAGTTTATTCATTATGTAACCATTTATATACCAAAATGAACTTAACAAAACATAGATTCTTATGACACAAAATTTTATTCAAAATGACCTCCGTGATTTTGAATACAGGCCTTCAATCTGCGCGGCCAGTCGTCTATCGCAGCACGAACGAGGTCCATGTCAATATCGGCGGCTGCCTTAATCAAGGATGTCTTGAGTGACTCCAAATTGGGATGAGGCTTTGAGCACACCTTTTCCTCCAAGTGTTGCCATATCTTGTAATTTAACGGATTCAAATCTGGACTGGAGGAGGGCCAGTCTTCGTGCCGGATGAAGTCGATTTCACGCGCCGCCAGCCAGTATTGTGTGCTCTTCGCTCTATGAGCTGGCGCCGAATCTTGTTGGAATACCCAGTGCCTGTTATTGAACATAGTATGAGAAACAGGTTCCACAATGTTCGTCAGGACTGTATTTTGATACACAACTGCATTCGTTTTTACACCTTTCTCACAAAAATGTACCTCTGTTAAGCCCCAATAAGAAACTCCCAACCATACCATGAGCGAGGATGGAAAATGACCTCGTTGGACACGCGGAATACGGTTGATCGCTTCTTCACTACTGTGTGCGTACACCTTATCATTTTATTTGTTGTAGCTCTCTTCTACGGTAAAAAATTTTCATCCGAAAAAAGAATTTCCTAGAATTATCACTGCTGGAGTCCTAACTGACCAAGGGCGACCACTTCTTGACCTGTCATCTACACTAGAGTCTTCATTGTATCGTTTGATGGTGCGATAAACGAATTTTTGGTTATATTCAAATTTTGACGTGACAACGTCTTATAATTCGATAGAGCCGGCTGCACGCACGAAAAAATATGACTCATGCGGCGTTACCTCGCTCTGAGGCGTTCCATGCAAGCTTGAAGTGCAAGCGAGAGCGCGGAACGAGCGACAAAGAAGCACAATCGGCCTTTGCGTTCGGCAGCGTTCGACATCCGTCTCTCTCCTACTTGAGTGAGCGATGCGTCTGTTTGGACAGCTGCTATACATTTACATGTTTTGATCGAGTATCAAGTGCAGTGAAAAGTGAATGTGGTGTCAATTGTTTATAGTAACGATAATTACGACGACGTGACGATTACGTGACGTTGTCACGTTCAACTATCGTCAGTAAACCGACTTTACAGACAACCAACTTTTTTCAGTATGTCAAAAATTTGAATTGGCGCGTAACCGCAACGATGCAACGCAATAACTGCAACACGGTCTTCTTTAAGCGTCCACTCCATATTTAAAAAATGAGTAAAATTCTAAAAAGTATACATTTTTATTTTCATGAACAATTCGAAATTCGAATTCTATAAACTTTAATGTGGCCAGCATTCTAAATGAAAAGTTTTTACTGTGTGACAATACTTATGACCTGACTAGGTATATATTTTTAAAGAAAAACATCCAAACACGATTATTAAATTGAAATATACATAGACTAGTGGTTCGCCCCGAACTTAGATCACGCGAGTCTCCCAATTAACAAATAAAATATTATTCATAATTATTAAAATAGCGCAACGAAATCAACAATCAACTAACTTGACCTACAGTGTCATTAAAATTACAAGTAACGGGAGTTTATGTTAACTCTCATGTTCTTTTTAGGGGTAGAAATTGCAGTTATTCTGGATTTCAGACTTCTCCCTATAGGTATTTGTGTTACTAATGCTACACGAATAGCAAACATCACTGTGGGATCACTGGTGTATTGCCTGTGAATTTCGTTAAAATTCCGTTTTTACTATGGCTAATAATAACTCAAAACTACAAGGACTTAGCTAAAAATAAAAACGGGGTCGGAATGTACTAATGAACTCCTTTCATTAAACGTCCCATTTGACCTTATAGTCTCATTTTTAGTATTATAATTAAATTTTTTGCTCATTTAGACACTCCGGCATTATGCCATCACTACCTACCTATATATTAAAATTCACGATTCACGACAAGCATACATACATACAACGCCGATTTGCCCAAGTTGATTTGGAGATCCCGCTTCGCTCGATCAATTAGTTGTCTGCTTATTTGTGTTTCGAGCAGTGCTGTTCCTCAAAATTATTATACCGTATCTTCCTGCCCTTTTCTCACATTACGCGGGGTCGGCACAACATTTATTCCTCCTCAATATCTCTCTATCAGTCGTCATCTCCGTTGTTATTTCCCTCTTACCTATATCATTCTTCACACAGTCCATCCATCTCTTCTTCGGCCTTCCGCTACTTCTATATCCATCCTCACTCATATCTAACCCTCTTTTAGTCACATGATTTTCTTCCCTTCGCATGACATGCTCATACCACGCTAGCCTCTTACTCCTCCATGTTTCTATCACTGGCGCTACTTTTGAACTTCCTCTAATATACTCATTCCATAACTTATCCATTCTCGTTAACCCACACATCCATCTCAACTATTCTCAACATTCGCATTTCATTTGTCCCTTTCGTAGCCCAACACTCAGAACCATACATTACGACAGGTCTTAAGATCGTCTTGTTATTGGCGCACTATACCTGGGGAGACGATAAATCGCTTATTTTGAAACAATGTTTTGTTCAACAAATTTTGTGATTTAAATTTATAATTCATATATGTTATAGTTAAGGATACGTGCTAGAGCGCCTGTGTTGTAAAAATACGATTCCGTAAAATTTTCTCGATAGAAAAAAATCCAAAGATGACTCCAAATTTATCTTAAAACCGTTCTTATGCGATAAATACTACAATTTAGATCTTGAAACTGTATACAGTAATTCTACACAAAATAAATAAGGGCACCTGTGTTTTAAATTTTCAAAATACCTTTTTATTTTATCATAAAGTGAAAATATCTAAGTTTTGTACTAATGAAACCATTCGCTCCGGACGCCCGTTTCCCGATTCAGTCTGGCCTCGGCTTTCAGACGGGGTACCCGTGACGCTTGTCGCTCCAAACGAACACGTAATTCTAAGGTAGAATTTATATTTAGTTGGTTTTTGTAAAGACGCAGTAATGAGAAATAAACAGAACAAGATAATGAAAGGACTGAATGTTAAAAAACCGGCAAACATAAGGACCACGCCGAGATAGGACGTGCAGCGGCGCGCGGAGAAGCGGGGGTGAAATTCGAGTTTGAGCTGAGGTATAGTCAACTCTTAATTGTAAATATTTTTATATAGTACCTACTAATTACAAAATAATGTAGGTACATATTTACAATAGGCATCCAGGTACATTGTTGTTTAATGATTTTGAACTAATCTCAGTTGTTGTGAATTTTAGTTCGGCTGAAGGAAATGGGAGAAAAACAAACAAACCGATAAGCTTAGTTTAGATTTTCTTCAATTAGTGATTAGCATTGCGTGTATTGAGGAGAATGAAACTGACGCGGAAATGAACCTACGACTGCTCCTCGAGTTATCGCTTTTTAGTATTTGTAGTTTATTTTATATAACGGTAAGTACTTTTTATGCATTCGTTTTATCCATACTAATATGTACTAGTGGTTCGCACCGAACTGAGATCTTGCGAGTCTCCCAGATAAAAACAGTATATTATTATTTACAATTACTATGAAAATAGTGCCCCGAAATGCGCCAGCAAATTACTTGACTTACAGTTTCATTCAAATTACAAGTAACGGGAGTTCATGTTATATGGTTTAATTTTTGGGGTAGAAATTGCAGTTATTCTGGATTTCAGACTTTTCCCTATAATCGTGTCATTAAAGCTACACGCATACCAAATTTCAGCACTGTGGGGTTATTGGTGTACCTTGTGAATTTTGTCAAAGTTTAGATTTTATTATTGCTAATAACTTAAAAACTACACGGTTTAAACTAAAAATAGAAATAGGGTCGAAATGAACACACAAATACCTTTTTTTAGACATGTCACTTGCCCGTATAGTCCCATTTTATTTGTTTTACCCCTCTTGAACCCCAATATCTCAACAACGCCTAAACATTTTAAGCTCATTTAGTCACACCAAAACTGTGCCATTGCTGCCTACCTATGTACAAAATTTCACGATGATCAGATAAACGCTTCGAAAGTTATCCTCGGACAAACAAACATGCATACATATTATACTCACGATATTCAAGTGACGGTTTCTCAAAACATAAAAAAGACTTATCGAAAAAAAATTACTACTAAGTAATATTATCCAATTAAAAAAAATCGACTAAGTTTAGGTGATTAATTCGATATAAAACTTACTGCCTACTCTTGCAATCAACATCCAAAAATAAAGGCCGATTTGAGATCTCTTTCGGAAATGGCTGCGGGTTTTGGGCTAGAAAGGGACAACAAGAGATATCTCGAGACGTCGCCAATACAGTATTTGTGGTTAGATGGCAAGCATTATGCAATAGCACAATTTAAGTTTAATAAAGTGTTTTAAACGTGGTCCTTTACTCATGGCCTCATGACCAAGCTCAAGGTCGCTCAACGAGCTATGGAGAGGGCTATGCTCGGGGTTTCTTTGCGTGACAAAATCCGCAATGAGGAAATCCGCAGAAGAACTAAAGTTGCCGACATAGCTCTCAAAATTAGCAAATTGAAGTGGCAATGGGCAGGCCACATCGCTCGTAGAACCGATAACCGTTAGGGAAGAAAGGTTCTCGAGTGGAGACCACGGACTGGAGGACGCAGCGTAGGCCGGCCCCCCACAAGGTGGACCGACGATCTAGTAAGAATCGCGGGGAGCCGTTGGGCGCAAACGGCTACCAACCGCTCGTTGTGGCGATCTAAGGGGGAGGCCTATGTTGAGCAGTAAACGTCTTGCGGCTGATGATGATGATGATGATGATGAAAGTGTTTGTTAACGCCAAAATAAATTTCACATTTCTATGGTAAACACTTCACAAATGTATTTATTATGCTCATCAAAATAACCCCTTTCATTGTTGTGCGTATATTATCGAACAAACATAAGTATGTATATGTGTACAACGCCGATTTGCCCAAGTACATCAATTGTAAATTCGAAAGAAACTGTCCATCTGTCTCTCGTTTGTTACATTTTTACGGCTGGAACGACTTCGGTGTATTTTGCTATATAAATAGACTATGACCTGGATCGAGACATGCCGGTCTGGGCCTTTTTACCGGTCTTAAAGAAATATCGCAAAAAATACATAAATAATATTCCGACGAATTGAAAACCTGCTAAAGAATAAAGTATAGTACAAATAAGTTTTTCAGTAAAATTACCAGCTGCTCTTAATTTTATTAAAATAACTTATTTTGCTGGCATATCGACGCTCACTTTTTAGGGTTCCGTATCTAAAGGATAAAACGAAAACTTATTACTGTTTTTATGTCTGTCCGTCTGTCACCAGGCTGTATCTCATGAACCGTGATAGTTAGACAACTGATTTTTTTACAGGTGTTGTATTTCTGTTTCCGCTATAACAATAAATACTAAAAACGGAATAAAATAAATATTTAAGGAGGGGATTCTCATACAACAAACGTGATTTTTTTGGTCGTTTTTGCTCGATATTGACAACGGCAACAGGTAGATATGTAGATAGATAATTCTTTATTGCTACACCAAATTAAAATAACTTAACCAAGAAAACTTAAAGACTAATACATGGTGGTACAATGGGCGGCCTTATCGCTCAAAGCGATCTCTTCCAGGCAACCTTTGGATGGACTGGATTGAAAAGACGAGTGAGGAGGCGGTGTTACAATAAATACCTATTTATGTGGGATAAAAATAAATAAATACCTAAACCTAAAATATACTTATATAAATAAATATAAAATATATACATATATACTTTTACAATAAATATCGAAAGGAAATACAATGTTTACTCTAAAGAAGCCGCTAAGTATAGTTTGTAGACCTCATTTTTGAAAATAGGTAAAGATTTAGCAAGTCTGATGGAAACGGGCAAGTCATTCCATGATCCGACAGCTCGTACCGTGAACGAGTTACTAAAGAAGTTGGAATTATGGGCTAGAGTTTTTAACTGGAGAGTAGTGGAAGAACGCAGATTGCGGGTATGGGAAAGATTTAGGAATTCAAATCATTGTTTGAGATACGGCGGAGAAGAAGAAGTAAATAGAATTTTATATAAAAGAGTTAGAATAGATGCTTGAAATATTCACAGAGTATTTAGTTTGCTTATAATGCTGTTGGGGTTGCCGCGACATTGGAGCGCGTCAGGAATGTTCGCGAACGCGCACGTCGACGGTTTTCACGCGATCATGCGGAAAAGAATCGTGTCTCCTTTTTACAGATTGCGCGGTAGTCCCAACAGTATTCTGAAGATGATTGATGATTTCGTTTTGATTGCTCTATTCAGAGGCACTGGGGTGGGGATAACTACTGGCAATTTAAAACACGTTGGTAATTAACTAATTTATTTATTTGTCTGTTGTTTATTTTAGTTTTAATTTTAACTTAACTTCTGTGATATAATATTGATTTAATTTAATTTATTTATTTTAATTTATTTTAATTATTGTGATTATGGATTATAATTATCTGAAATAAAGTTAATACAATACAATAAAATAATTATTTATTTTTGAATATTCACTTCAAAAATATATAATTAAGTTAAAATAACATAAATATTTAAGGGTGGCTCCCATACAACAAACGTGATTTTTTTTGCTTGTTTTAGCTCGATATTGATAACGGCAACATGTAGACGTTTGAAATATTCACAGAATATTTAGTTATATATTCAATTCAAAAATAAATACTCAAGTTATGTAAAACAAATAATTAAGGGAGGCTCCTATAGAACAAACGTGATTTTTTTTGCTATTTTTGCTCGATATTGATATGATAACGCTTGGTGGTGCAGAGGAAGGTTGACGGCAAAAGAGCGCGTGGCAGATCGCCTATGACATGGACGGATCAAATAAAGGCTGCCTTAGATGTTCCTTTGAACGAATGTGCCGGAAGAGCAGCGGTGCAAGAAGAGTGGCGAAGGGTAGTTAAGCGCGCCACAACCCTGATTTGACGACCACGACCACTCTCCCAAGAATGCTACGACTAAGAAGAAGATTGATAACGACAAAAGGTAGACGCTTGGAATATTCACAGAATATTGAGTTATAATTTTCACTTTTAAAATAAATAAATAAAATTAATATCTAAGGGGGTTCCCATACAACAAGCGTGATTTTTTTGCCGTTTTTATAGATAATGGTACGGAACCCTTCGTGCCCGAGTCCGATTCGCACTTGGCCGGTTTTTTTACAACGTTGGTAATATCGCATTAAATAGTTCATAATAAAAGTTGTTTTTAATATTATATACTTAGGTACATAAACTTACACTTTACCCCGATAAAATTATTAAAACCCGACTCACATTTTATATGAAAAAAGTTAGATTGTACTCAGATTAGCTAAGTTTCAGTAAGTCAGGTGATATTGGTATTATGATAATTTTGTTTATGCACATTTTTTACAGATATTTTTAGTATAAAAAGTATATTTAAGATATGAAAACTCCTCTTGTACAACTTTTTACTAAACATACTATCTCTAAAATACCAGTTAATAGATAAAATCGGATTATTTAGTTGCTGACCAACCCACAGCTTAGTACGCGTAGTTTTTCAATAAAAACATTACCCTCCTTTTGCGCAGTTGGGTAAAAAGTAGCCTTTGCTACTAACGGATAATGTAGCATTCACCATCTAATGGTGAAATAATTTTTGAAATCGGTCCCGTAGTTTTGGAGTTTATTAGTTAAAAACATACAAAAGTATGAATCTTTATAATAAGCGTATTAGATGTCATTTAGGTATGAAGTCAGAAAAATATATAAATTTCATCCCCTTCTGGGGGATCTAAAAGAAAATATTGCAATTGTACTTACAGTATAAAAGATCACAATTCTAGTCGTATTAAATACTACAATTAAAATCACCAGAATGTTACAACACGGTGTTCGGGAATGAACTACAAACGTCCAAGGATGCTCAATTCAAAACGCCATTTTAAACATTTCCATGTTTATATACTGAAAAACGTGTTTATTGTAGGAAGGTTATACATAATTTACAGCTGGCATACTTGTTCCAATAAATACATGCCACGTAATATGTTATAGATAAAGAGCCGGTTCCTAAAAGCCTACGTCATTTTGTTACCAAATTAAATATAAAATTATACATTAAACTAAAGGAAATAGTATGTCAGTTTTACGTCTATCATTTAGCATACCGTGATAGATTAAAAGAATAGAATAATCATTTATTTGATACACAAAATTACATATGAGACAATTATAAAGAGAAGTAAGTACAAATGAATTTATGTATGACAGTGGCCTCATGTGTCTGCGTACCAAAATAGCGTCCAGCTCAGCATAATGTGCGATGTTATGCAACCAACGCAGATTTTCAGCTGATAGCTTTGAACGACCCGAACGTCTACACAGGTAATCAAAAAATCAACAAAGCATAATAATTGATCGAGCGAAGCGAAATCTCCAAATCAACTTGGGCAAATCGGCGTTGTATGTACGTATGTATGTTTGTCCGAGGATAACTTTTGAATCGTTGATCTGATCATCGTGAAATTTGATATATAGGTAGGTAGTGATGGCACAATCCTGGTGTGACTAAATGAGGTAAAAATGTTAGGCGGTTCGGCGGAGTTATTGGGGCTTAAGACGGGTAAAAAAAAAAACAAAATCTGACTATCCAGTCACATGGCACGTTTACTGAACGGTCTTCATTGGGACATTTCGACCCCATTTTTGTTTATAGTTTAAACCTTGTAGTTTTTAGGGTTCCCTACCCAAAAGGGTAAAACGGTACCCTATTACTAAGACTCCGCTGTCTGTCTGTTCGTCTGTCACCAGACTGTATCTCATGAACCGTGATAGTTAGACAGTTGAAATTGTCACAGATGATGTATTGCTGTTGCCGCTTTAACAACAAATACTATAATATATATTGTTTTATTTTCATTTAATTATTTATTTTTAAAGTGAATATATAACTCAATATTCTGTGAATACTTTAAGCGTCTACCTGTTGTCGTTATCAATATCGAACAAAACCGAGTAAAAAATCACGTTTGTTGTTTGGGAGCCCCCCTTAAATATTAATTTTATTCTGTTTTTAGTATATGTTGTTATAGCGGCAACAGAAATACATCACCTATGAAAATTTCAACTGTCTAACTATCACGGTTTATGAGATACAGCCTGGTGACAGACAGACAGACAGACAGCGAAGTCTTGGTTATAGGGTCCCGCTTTACCTTTTGGGTACGGTACCATAAAAACTAAAATTTTAATCCATAATTTGTGTCAATTGAAAGAAGAAAATATCGTTGATGACATCCCACCCTTAGCAAATAAATAATTCAATCATTTGTGTAACATCATCATCATCATATCAACGACATACAGGACGTCTACTACTGAACACAGGCTTCCCCCATAGATTTCCAGAGCTTGTGGCTCTTGTACGGCCTGCACCCAACGGCTCCCAGCCACCTTTATCAAATCGTTCCATCCAGTGGATATAATCACACTAATAATATACATGCGAAAGTTTGGATGTTTGTTATATTTATTTATTTGTTTGTTTGTTACTCAATCACGTCGTAACGGTGTAATTTCGATGGAATTTAGTATGTACGTAGATTGTAACCTGGATTTATACATAGGCTACTTTTTATCCCATAAATATGGTGCCTTGGGATGTAAATGGGATGTCAATTCAAGTTGCAACAGCGAGTTTAGCTTTATTTTATGTTACCTACACATTTTAGTAGTGTAACGCATACGAGGTCGCGGGCAACCGCTAGTTGTGTAATTGTGTAATATAATGATGTGTACTAAATGGCTCCAGCTCTCGGTCTATTATAAATCTGTCAGTCGACACAGATGGCGAGACTCTATTTAATAATAATGTATTTATTTAATTTAATATTATTTCTGTATAATTTCAGGATGGCGCTGATCAAGCACATCATGCAATAACACACGGAAATATGCAATTGAACCCTGATGTCTTTTATAATGAGGTATCTGCAGTTACACTTTTTGAAGACTAGCTTTTAGCTTCTTTTTCTTTCTTCTAACTTTTCTATATTTGGGATAGGTAAGTACCTATTATGCTAACTACTCTTCAGCAAGGCTAGCACAGCGATTTCCTTGTCGATTCTTCGAGGTGATGACAAGGCTCTGACCGCAACTTGTATTTCTACGTGTAGGTATTGTTATTTGTTTTTTTAAATATTGTTTTAAAAATTAAGCGTGTGTGATAAAGCGTTATTCTATTTTATTCTCTGTTGATTCTTCCGAAATTGTCTTTGCTTCGAGCAGGCTCAATAAGGTTTCTTCCTAGACAAGAGAAGGATACTCTGTCTATAGCGTTGTATACCTGTCTATTATAATTAATTAAATATCTAACCAAAAATTGTTGGCAAACGCGCGATTGAGAAGAGTGCGAAAGAGACAACTATTGAGAAAACAGCGTTGTCTTTTGTATGTTTGCCGGTATTTTTATCATTGAGTCCCTTCATTTTCTTGTTGTGCTTATTTCTCATTACTCCGTCTTTACAAAAACCAACTTAATATTAAATTCTACCTAAGAATTACGTGATCGTTTCGAGCGACAAGCGTCACGGGTACCCCGTCTGAAAGCCAAGGCCAGACTGAATCGCGGACCGGGCGTCCGAAACGAATAGTGAAAAAGCATTAGTGTAAAACTTAGTTATTTTCATTTTATGGTAAAATCAAAAGGCATTTTGAAAATTTAAAACACAGGTGCTCTTATTTATGATGTTTAAAATTACTGTATAAAGTTTCAAGACCTAAATTGAAGTATTCATCGCATTAGAACGGTTTTAAGGTAAATTTGGAGTCATCTTTGGTTTTTTTTTCAATCGAGAAAATTTTACGGAATCGTGTTTTCACAACACAGGCGTTCTAGCACGTATCCTTAACTATAACATATATGTATTAATAACAAATTGAAAGAACAAAATTTGTTGAACAAAACATCGTTTCTCATTATGCGATTTATCGTCTCCCCAGGTATATTTAGTGTGCCCTTAAATGTCAAAGATTATGGCTGTCCTGTGTGTCCTGAAGTGTCGACAACGTTTCTTCCCGTTCACTCTCGCAATCGCCGTGCTATTAGTGAAGGTCGATAAGTGTCTTCTTTCTTCTGAAAAATGACTCATGTCAAAACCCTTCTCTACAGATACTGTGCTAAGCCTATATAGGTCCAAATCCTGTCTGGTTCGTTTGAATGAATAAATGAATGAATTAAAATAGTTTATTGTACACGAATAAATAAAAAAAAATACAAATAAAATAGAAGACACGAAGCAAACAGTATTAAATACCGAATTTATAATAATTATTGAAATAAATCACAATTGTCTAATTTATGTATGTAATTTAGTAATAATGTTAATTATTCATATCAGCCATATACATAGGTATTAATAATTACAATATTTATTTCCGAGAATCAAACTAGATGTCGCGTCCAAAAATTGTCCATTCCCAGATAGGGTTACCAACTGTTTTTCTATCAAATATAGTATTTTAGAAGCTGTTACCTCTAAAAATATAGTATATGGCAAAAAAATAAAAATATATAGAACGTTCCAAGATTTTTAAAATCATCTCAAAAATTTCAAGCCTAAACGGGGCCGCGTTCAAGTCCCGTGCGGGTTCAAGTCCCGTCTAGGCTTGAAATTTTTGAGATGATTTTAAAATTGGAATTTTCCGTATGTGTTCGGATAACACTATAAATAAAATACTATATAGAATGTTGTTAAAATATTTATTGTTCAAATAAATATTTTTTCTACTCTGTGCCTTGATAATTAAATTTTAATTTTAAGAAAGCATTCATATGCTTGATGGCAGTCCAAATTTAAGTTGAAAAACGCCGAAAACTCGAAAACTCTGCTTTTATTAAATTCAAACTGGCCCTGTTACGCTCATCTCTCCATTTCGTCTTCATGGCAGAAAATATGCGCTCTGAGAATGCTGATGTTGCAGGAATTGAAAGAAGAAATGATACAATTTTTAAAATATTAGGCTAGTCTGAATTATTTATGAGAAGAACTTCTTGCCAATTTTCAACAGTTGGTTTAGTAGAAAATTCTGGATTAGAAAGTACTAGAAGTTAAAAGTAAAGTAAAAGTAAAAGTAGTACTAAAAGTACTAGTACTATGTCCGAAATTTTGTTCATTTGATTGATTTCTGAGTACAAATTGTTAAAATTAATATTTAGTTTATCAGCAATTTCTAATTTTAGAGCTGAGCGGGCTTTAAAGATTAATACTGCGTTCCGCTTTACGCAAAATATTGTAGTTTCGCCTACTATAATTTTTTTTGATCTTCTAATATAAATAAATAATAAATAAATATTGCTGGACATTTCACACAGTGCTATCTAGCCCGAAACTAAGCAGAGCTTGTATTATGGAACCAGATAACTGATATTATACTTAATATACTTTTTTTTGTAAATACATAGAAAAACATCCAGACCCGGAACAAATATCTGTAGATCATGCAAATATTTGGCATGATCTACAGATATTCCGCAGCGGGAGTCGAACCCGCTACCTCCTGCGTCTCAGCCGGCTATTCACCCACTGCGCCACGGAGGTCGTCATATATTTAAAGTAGGATACTATATAATATAGTAGGGTTGGCAACCCTATTCTCAGATCGCGCTGACGAAAACCGCTCGCAATTTTGTAAGGCCTCAAGAGTAAACGCGTGATTAAGCTCGTTCGGGGTCTTGTTACTTGCAATAAAATAAAGCAACTTTGAAAGTACGAGTGCCTTGTGATTTGGGAGAGAACTTTACAACGAAAGTTTTCTAACTAAACCCAAGCAAACAGTACAATGCGTCGTCTTATCGCTTTGAAACGATTTCACACAGACAATTAGTTTCGTGGTTATTGGAATAATTTTAAAATACTAATTAGATTAAAATAAAATATTAATACGGTTTCAACTCTCTCATGCCACGTAACGTAATGCTTGGACTTCCCTCTGACCATCCACTAGTGAAATATCTTCACGAATCTCACGTTAAATCCCAAACTCAAGTTTGGGATTTAAAGTGAGATTCGTGAAGATTATCCCCGTGAGTATATCTAGTGAAACTCAAATTTCACTAGATATACTCACGGGGATAATAATGTGAAATTTTCGTGACCGAAGGTTCAAGAATAGTAAAATTTTGGGGTTGATAGGTATCGGTTCACGTAAATTGAGTTTTATTCACCGAATGACATAAGAATAAAATATTCAACGAACTGTCAGAGCTAGTGACAAGGGTCTCGACACGAAGGGTATTCATTCAAATAAACCTATTATACACCCTGGTTTGTTACGTACGACATTAATTTAAACACACACCCGGAATCGTATTAACTGATTCAAGAGGTGGGTTTAATACCTATAGCTTAAATATTTACCCGGTAATCGTTACATTTCCAATAAACAATTTTTAACGTAAATCGGCGGCGCCTTTGCGACGATGCCGCTTAGTGTAATGAATTTGAAAAAAACCTCATCATCATCATTCTCAGTCCGTGTCGACCCACTGCTAAGCATAGGCCTCTCTTTGTTTCTGCCATCTTCCCGATCCTGTGCCAGTCTGAACCACGTACGGCTCACAGTCTTATTGATGTCGTCGACCCATCTCGCTGGTGGATGTCCCCTGTTTTCGATGCCCAGAATAAAAAAAAACTATTTAAAAACAAAACTAGCCATTAGCCCTATCTGCCTTTTCATATAATGCCGTACATAACGAAACACGTGGTACAAGAATCGAAGTCTGAGAACATAATATACGCCTAGCTTATACCGCTAGCGGCTTAGGCCCTCTAAGAATCTAGAGATTAACCCAGATAGGTACATACCAATGGACAGGGACGCGGTTGAATCCAACCAGGACCCCGTGACCCTGTCTAGTGTTAGTGCAGCATCGACATCTCAAGATGGGCGGTTTGATGATGCACCGGTACTGAGGTGATTGTAAGAATATCGGTGGGTTTTTAGTCGGTATGCCGTTGGTTGCTAACCTGCGGAGAGTCTGACAGACCCCTTCAGCTCTCCCCGAGTGCGTAAAGCATTTTCCAATCGTAAAAAAAGATAGGTACCTACCAGCTCTCCGACTAGCTTTCTGATTTGCCGTAAAGTAACGTCACTTACAGGAAATCCTAAAATTTCAAGTCGCCTAATGAAAAAATGTTGAAAGTTTTTCATACCTACAAATTTAATCACCCCGTTTTGGGAACCGAAACCTAAAACATGTCCTTATGTCAAGAGTATATGTGTGTTAGTACCTACCCTATTTGTGCAGGAATCCCTATTAGGGTCAAAATACAATTATGGCACTAGGAGGCTGCCAAAATTGTAAGATTTTTGTCAGAGTTTGCCGAGTCGTGTAGGTACCGTCAATGTAAAACTTCAGTATGCTATTTTTCGGGATTTTTTTTTTTCGGTTACTAAGTTTTTAAATACTTTTACACTATAATTTTTCGTTTTAAAATGAAAATTTTACGAGGGGTTTTTTATAGTTTTCTCTGAACCTGTTGAAGTCTTTTGTCAAAAACAAACACTCACAGCAAGAAAATATAGCTTATTATCAAATTCTAAGACAATTTTTTATAGATTAATTAATAATCCTACAATATATAACATTTATTATTAGATTTAAAAAAAAATTCTATTACCTACTTACGTTTAATTTACGACTTTGGGGCATCGCCACATATTTTTAGGTATTTTTTTTAACAATAATACTCGGATCAAAATTTAAATTAATATTTTTTTCTACAGACAGAGGCAGCCTTATTTTATTTCTAAGGGCATTCTGAAAGGCATACACTTTAATGTCTCATACCCATAAGATGTACATGTTTTTCATATAATTTCCAGAACCCACATTCAGGCCTATCAATGTACAGTGAAGACACACCGTTTACATATATACCCAAAACAAGAAGTAAAAAGAAGAAAAAACCTAAGCTAAAAGCTACACATTACGACAGGATTGTTGAAACCAGAAAAGGTAATAAGAAATTGAAGAAAAAACACGTTAAAAAAATTAAAAGTAAGATGATATCGCAGAGTCCTGTTGATATAATCGTACATATTAAAATGAATGAATAAAGCAATTTTATTTAAGTTTGTATAATTTTTTATTGGTAACCCTCATTTTACTAACAGTACTTACAACTTAGAAGCCGGCGAACCCCGAGCGCAACTTCAATTCGGCCGCGTCAAAAACTTAGGCCTGAATATCGCTATCCCTGTTTAGTGACGAAGTTCAGCCACGCAGAGCGATAGTGATAGCAATGACCGATTCTAAATTTGATTAGATTTTGACCGTGTTCCGTAATACCAAAAATGATGACTGAAAACTTGTTGTATTTTTCTCATTGTGTTGTTGTTCTGTAACTAGACGATATAATCTATGTTCCCATGAATAGGATACGTAAGATGTTGTTGTTTTTAATACGAAACAATTAGGTTGAAAACAGGTCTTTTATGACGTAAAAACATGCAGAATGCGATACGCTTCTATTTCATTTTAGGTAAGTATTTTGATCTAATATTATGGTTGGGAACCTAGATAAATACTATTCAAATTAAAATAATACCTTATTAAGGTAGAAATATGCTCCAATTAGAAATGATCTTGGTAGTACGTGTTGTATGGGCGATTCCCCTCCGGTGTCCCCTTAAGCGTAAAGGAAAGAAAGGTGAAATGTGGCACAATAGGTAAATACTAAATTCAACCATGTCTCTGAATTTCGTCTCAAACACAAGTGGCTACCTATTTCTCTTCGCCGGAAGTCAAAGTCAAGACAAAGTCAAAATCTTTTATTCATTACAAACACAAGGATTACTTTGAAACGACAATTTTACTGCCTGTTCCTTCGAGACCAAGCCAGGAAAGACAGACAAGCAATGGTTGTTTTTTTAATGATCCTTTTAGAATACATAACAATACAGGAAATAAATTACGTCTAAATTGTAACATTTTGAATGAGTTGGAGCAATTGCAATGCTCATATCCTTTCCCTGTTATCATCCTCCAAAATCCCTTAACCCCCTCCTATTTGAAGGAGCGATTTGAGTTCCTTCATTCCTCCAATCCCCGCCTAGTCCGGTCGTCTGAAAATCTATTTCTCAAAACTCCAGTGCACAGTACTAACTTCTAAGACAAATCCTTGTCCGTCCGTGCAGTACGTCTCTGGAACGCGTTACCAGTAACAATACGGCAAGCCTCATCCTTAGCCATATTTAAATCCAGGGTTAAAAGTTTGTATTTGTCAGAAACGTTGTAGTATTGCACAATTCATTTATAGGTGTATGTAATCGCATTTATCAGCTTATCTTTATATTACATATTATTAATATATAATGTAATTTATATGTCTCTATATATATTTAATAAAAGTACATATGTTCTATTTGTAGTCATATTTATTTATAAATCTTAGTATGTAATTATATTTTTATTTTAGTATTGAATGTAATACTCTTTATTGCACAACAAACAAAAATATAGTAATATTGGAAATAAACAATAAAAAAAAAAGGTACAATGGGCGGTCTTATCGCTAAAAGCGATCTCTTCCAGACAACCTTTAACCTTAGTATTAGATGCACTTTCATTATTTAGCCATAAATCTACACCCCCGACCATCATCTTTATTATAACAAAATCCTCTCCATCCAAAGGTTGTCTGGAAGAGATCGCTTCTAAGCGATAAGACCTCCCACTGTACTATTCGCTTTGTGTTTACTATTTTGTTTGTATTTTTGAAGTAAAGCTTCTTTACGCACGCTTGACTTGGGGAGTAAGATGGTGAATGCGTTACGAAAAGTACGAACGGAAGTTGAGAGGGAGATATAAGTTAGTGAAGATAACAAGAGAAAGAGTTATGTTTCGTATATTTTTAAACGTTAATGTGCGAGTGCGACTAGCATCTGCCCAGAATAAACATAGACTGATCGACCTACAGACGTGTGGACAATTTTGTAATTGAACAATTTTATAAATTAATATTTTGAAACAGAAGTTTTACTTCAGTCGTGTGCTCTAAAGCACACTCGTTTTGTTTGTTTATGTGGTGCACAATAAAGTGTTTTCATTCATTCATTCATACTATAGCTGATTGAACCGATAAAGCCACAAGAAAATGTTTTTTTTAATTATTAAAAATATTCATCACATGGCCATTCACGCAGGAGGTTAAGAGTTAAGCAGGTCATCAAAAGTCGGCATTTATGTGTTATCTTCATGAGAAATAAAAAATACAAGGAAATTGTTGCTTTTTATTTTTCTAAATCAAGCCTTCTAGATGACTACACATTATCTATACTAATATTATAAAGAGGAAAGATTTGTTTGTTTGTATTGAATAGGCTCCTAAACTACTGGACCGATTTAAAAAATTCTTTCACTGTTGGGAAGCTACATCTCTAGGTGACATAGGCTACTTTTCACCCAACTATGCAGAAGGAGGGTAATGTTTTTATTGAAAAACTACGCGTGCGAAGCTGCGGATTGGTCACCTAGTTGGCTTATAAATTTATTTGCACTTGACCTAGTGTACCTACCTAATTTTCATGTTATTTGGTATTGATTGGCATTCGACTTAGGGCGACTCGCACAAGGAAGCCTAAACGTATTTAGTGGCTAAATGTGATTCAAGGTGTTAATCATACAAACAGGTCAAATTTAAACATGTTTAGTCGCTAAATACGCAAAGAGATCGTTGTGCAAGTCGGCATGTATATAGATCGTGTATAGAAGATTACGGGAGATTTTGTAGGTTATATTGTTGGGAGTAGGGACATATGAAATGTCGGCAGAATCCAGACGCATCTATTTGACAGCCATAAAGCTACTTGTACACACTACTAGGTACGGTAGTCGATATTCTTTTTTTAAATTAATGCCTTATTTTATTTTATTTATTAGGTTTACCATTAGTTAAACACATGATTGCTTACAAAATAAAACATAGTACCTAAATGCTTTATGCTACATGTGAAACCAATAACAGGCAAACACAACATGCTCAGTAATCTAACACTTTAGTTAGGTAACCATAAACGTAGGTATTATAAATATATACGAAGGTAAATTAAAAATAGTACAATAGTTAGCCACTTCCAGCCAACAAGTAGTGTCAAGATGTCACTTCTATTAAGAGCCAAATGAACAGCATTTGTGATAACATAGCAGTCATGAATATAGAACACGACAAGATAAAATCGGAGGTACTAACCTTAGTAACTCTAGCTATTGCTACAGAGAAAAAAGTTGAACTTCTTGAATCAGATGTAGGACTTTTGAAATCATCCTCTGGGCAGATATCTACGTCTCAAACTTCCACTTCTTTCTTTTTTCATTTCTAACATCTTTGTTACAAGTGTTAATTTTTTTTTGTTAATACCCTCTATTTTTATTTTAAGAGGTAATGATAATAATCTTACTCACTGTACGTTAAACATTAAAAAACATTATTTTTAAGTTCTCATGTAAGTGAATATGTTATTCTTATGAGAATAAAGTTTCTTAAACCAGAAGTAATTTGATTATCTAGAAAACAAACAAACACGGGATTTGCAAACAGCCCGGCCTGCACAACGACCCCAAAACGCACCAAGCAATTAAACACGTTAAACTTAACTAACCTATCTTTGCTAGACAAAATTATAATCTATCGATTCTGAACTCTACTGCGAACAACTGATGAGATTAAAGCAAGAAGTTGAAAGAAAGCGGCCGGAATTAATCAACAGAAGGGGTGTGGTTTTTCATCATGGATAACGCTAGACCTCACACATCTTTAGCCACTCAGTAAAAATTAAGAGAGTTTGGCTGGGAGGTGTTAATGCATCCACCGTATAGTCCTGACCTTGCACCTTCAGATTTCCACCTGTTTCGGTCTCTTCAGAATTCTTTACGATCTACGATCTGTACGATTACGATCTTTCTTTTTTTTTTTTTTAAATTTTGTATATTATTTTTTATTGTTTTTTCTAATTACCTATGTATTTTGAAGTAGGTTATTTAATATTATAAAATTATTTA
The DNA here is from genome assembly GCA_918857605.2 of Philereme vetulata. Taxonomy (NCBI): domain Eukaryota; kingdom Metazoa; phylum Arthropoda; class Insecta; order Lepidoptera; family Geometridae; genus Philereme; species Philereme vetulata. The sequence continues at coordinate 2,912,236 of OU975452.1, read as the reverse complement.
TATTTATTTATATGTATATTTTATTTTAGTCATTTATGTACTAATTCTGTTAGTTATTATTTGATTAACGCCGCCGTTCTCATTTGTTCACACAGATCCTGTCCATCCAAAGGTTGCCTGGAAGAGATCGCTTTTAGCGATAAGGCCGCCCATTGTACTTTTGATTTAATTTTGTATTCTCTTTTGTTTGTTTTATTTTTAATGGTGTGCAATAAATAAATTATCTATCTATCTATAAACTATATTAAAAAATGTTTAGAATTTTCTTAAAAAATGCGAAGAAACTTTTTCCCCAACCTAATAGGTTAATACTCGTATAATGGGAGAAGCCCCTGGCACCGGAAACACAGTTTTTTACTAGTTCGGGAGCCTATGGATTTAAATTAACTATGTCATTATTAATTATGTCAATAAATACATTCTTCCTTTTATTTTACTGTTAGTTTTGTACTTGCACACACGGCTACACATCAAGCTATACATTTCCAGTATAAGCTGACCTCGCATTGTGTTGGCTTTTCGTAGAATGAGAGGTCAGCTTATACTGGAAATGTTTAGCTTGATGTGTAGACGTGTGTACACACTGCTAGGTACGGTAGTGGAAATCATAGGCGAAATAAAATCTTATAGATTACGCTGGCTCGGTCACGTTCAGCGAATGGGGGATGATTGTGCTGTCAAACGTGCCTACCTAGGATTCCCAGTCGGCCGATCCTGGAAGGATCGTGCAATTTATACTATGGGCCCCAGAGAATCATTACAGGTCTCAGGGAATTACTGAGGGTCTGTGAAGACCATGCTGTTGAGCACGGGCTTATATATAATGCGAAGAAGAGCGAATACATGGTTTTTAAGGCCGCCGGTAAATGTCCCGGTTATACACTGAATATAACCCTAAACGGCTTGAACTTAAATCGTGTTACGAAATTTAAATATCTGGGACATTTTCTTGCCGACGATCTTAAAGACGTTGCAGATGTTGAGGGAGCGTAGGGCCTTGGCGGTCCGAGGTAACATGTTGGCCCGTAGATTTTCCCGTTGTACTGAACAAGTTAAAGTTACGCTTTTTAAAGCGTACTGTCAGAGCTTTTACACGGGAAGTCTGTGGGTCCGAAATACCAAAAGATCATTGGAGGACCTACGCATCCAATATAATAACATCTTCCGGATGATGTTGCGGTTGCCCCGATACTGCAGTGCATCGGGGATGTTTGCCTACTATCACACAGATGGCTTTCACGCCATCATGCGCAAAAAAACGGCATCGCTGATGAGCAGAATTCGGGGCAGTCGCAACAGCATCCTGAGGACAGTGGCTGAGTGCTGCACATCTCCGCTCTGGAAGTGTTTTGTGCGGAGGGTGATTAATGAAGGAAATAATTTCCTCAGTTAGTCACCCACAGCACAAAATGGTGTTTTCTATTTTCACCCAGTGCCTATTTTTTATTTTTGTATATTTAGCTGTTCTTTTTTGTTGTTATATATATATATATATTTTGTGTGTATGTTAGACTTAAGATATGGACTCTAGTTGTCTGAAATAAAATATTTTTATTTTATTTTTATTACGCAATAAGTTTAAAGAAATAAATATTATGACATTCCATTGTCAATACATCTATGAAAATCTGATGTATGTTCACAAAAATATTAATTTGTTTAAGAAAAATAGCGATAATCATAATTTAAATACTAGAAATAAGGATAAACTCGCTGCTGCCCCTTGTAGACTCCATAAAGTTAGTAAATCGTTTAAAGGGCAAGGTGTTCGCTTTTATAACAAACTCCCAAGTGATGTACAAAAATTGACAATTAACAAATTTAAAAACGCAATTAAACAAAATCTTTATAAATAAGCCTACTATAAAATATCGGATTATTTAGATGATAGAGAAGTTTGGGATTGAAATTGCTCCAACTCGTTCAAAATGTTACAATTTAGACGTAATTTATTTTCTGTATTGTAATGTATTCTAAAAGGATCATTAAAAAAAACAAACAGCCTTGTTTCTTGCCTTTCTTTCCTGGCTTGGTCGCGAAGGAACAGGCAGTAAAATTGACGTTTCAAAGTGATCCTTACGATTTTAATGAAAAAAATATTTTGACTTTGACTTTGATGAGGTGGAGAATAGAGTAGTGGCGCAGAATAGGGACCAGTGGCGTCTTTTAGTGTAGGAGGTCAAGACCAGCTTCGGGTTTGATGCGCCAGGATAGTAAGTACCTAAGTAGAACGGCCCTAATGATGATGTGCCCTGATGTGATGAATGCTTGTAATTTTCTCATTGTCTGTTATGTTTTTTGACTTCTTCATCTTCCTTCTTTTCATTAGTTTCCTTCGTAAGTGTCTCATTTTATTAGTTATTTCTTGCGCCACTCTTGAAAGTTGACTTTTAGACACCATTTGGTTTGGGTGCGAATATTTTTTTTTAACTTCATTTAATAGGTGCTCTATAACACCCTCCGTCACAGCTTTAACATGACGAACATACTGAAAAAAAAATGATCCGATTACTAAATAAATATGAACAATCAAATCGAAAACTGGTGGTTTACTGGTGGTAGAGCTTTTGTGAACGGGCTCGAGGAAGTGGGCACCACCGCCTTACCTATATCTGCTGCCAAGTAGCAGTACTTGTGCTGCTGTGTTCCGGTTAGATGGTAATGATATGTTCCTGTAATTACTGGCACAGGCATAACAGCTAAGTCCTATAGTATGGCAACGTATCTACAAAGAGATCAAGACAACATAATAGCTTGTTTTGAATTATATGTGGATATCCATGGGCTGCTGTAGCCACTTAACATCTGGTGGACTGCATGCTCGTTTGCCATATAAGTAGCATAAAAAAGAAAAAAAAAGATTAGGTGTATTGCCGAAATTTGAACCCACAACTTCCGCATTGGAAGTCAGGGTGCATCCCCCTAGGCCACCGCGGGTTTAAGTCACTTATTATATGTACGAATCAATAGGGTTTTGCGTAGTCTCATCATCATCATCCACAGCTTGTAGGGTATAGGCCTCCCCAAGTTTGTGTGACATCCGTCACGATCCTGCGCTAGTCTCACCCACTGACGGCCCGCGACCTTTACAATGTCATCGACCTCGCGGGATGTCGGGGGTGGGGGGCGCAGGGTTGGGGTTTGACCCCTTCCTGCGGAGTTACGTATATTAGGCAGGAGCAAGAGAGAGGTACGAGCACACATTTTTTTCTCTCTTTCTCTCGCCAGTTGATTTGTCGCATATCTTCTATCGTAAATTAGCTCAGATTATACAAACTGCAAATATATAATTTTATATTAGCAATGATCCTCTCCATCCAAAGGTTGTCTGGAAGAGATAGCTTTGTTTAGTGATAAGACCTCCCATTATGCTTACATTTATTTGTTTATTTCTTTATATCTGTTGTGTCTAGCTTGTAAGGTATAATAAAGAATTTTCATTCATTCATATATATAAACATTTACATATACATACATATAGATGGCGCTAAAGAAGTTTTACTTCAGTCGTGTGGTCTAAAGTAGACTAGTTTTTTGAGAAACCAAGCGTGCAACGCGCGGGCGGGTCACCTACTAGGTATTAAAATCAGGATTTCAATTCGAATACTCAGACCGGGACCAAAACCTTCACAGAAAATCTAAAGTTAAGCATGTACAAGGTGATTTAGCAAACAATGCCACCATTTTTCAGCTCAAAAGATGTTTTCAATCGTCGGTAGAATCTTTTAAAAACGAAGCCAATTTTGGGACACCTTTGATATAACAACGGTGATTTCAGGACACCTTTTTAGTTTAGTATTTTTGAGTCTCACCCTCTCATGTTCTTTGTTCTTTTTATAATGAGTACATCCAGTTTCTTTTATCAATGCCTGTAAAATAAAAATAATATAATTGTGGTATCATCTATACTTCTGTACTAATATTATAAAGAGGAAAGATTTGATTGTTTGTTTGTATTGAATAGGCTCCTAAACTACAGGATCGATTAAAAAAAATCTTTGCCTGTTGGGAAGCTACACTATCCCCGGGTGAAATAGATTACTTTTTACCCAACTGCGCAGAAGGAGGGTAATGTTTTTTATTGAAAAACTACGCGTGCGAAGCTGCGGATTGGTCAGCTAGTATTTTATATGCTTCATCATAAGACCGTCCACTGCTGAAAATAAATTTCCCGGATATATTTCTAGAGTGGCCGATTTTGTGCTGATCTTTTTAACCTCCAGCACAAAATTAGGGCTGTCATTAGTTTGACGACTATTTCTCTGTGTGTATGTCTATGGCATCGTGGTTCCCAAACGGATTGACCGATTCCGATGCGGTTTTTTAATAAAAAGCTAGTTAAACTGGGGTGGTTCATAGCTTTGTCAGTTTTTCTTGCGTTTTTTCGGTTAAAAACATTAGTGTCTGACCACAAAAAAAACCAAACACTGTTTAGCGCGTCTTTAAAAAATCTTAAACAACAACGTGTAGACGTCTACAATATACAATATTGAGTAAGGAATGTTTTAAACATGCGTTAAACAGTTGTTTAACTTATTTGTGGTAACATGGTAGGTTTTTAATATATTTTTCAACACACTTGCTCGTAAAATGTGCCATAGTCCATCGTTATTAGGGCCTTAAACCGAACTATAACACACGCGTGCCTAATAATATAACACACTAGTGCATAATAGAATTAATCCTACAAAGTTATGTTAGTACCTAACTGCAAATTATATGCGAGTAAACAGAGCATTTTCAATTTAAGCGGGTAATACAGTTTTTGTAACAACAAAGAGGTTTTATGCCGCTGAAAATCCTATTACATTTTTGGAATAAATAAATGTGTCCCTAATTAAGACTAAAATACATTTATTATTATCAAATTACTTATAATTCACAATAATCTGTTATAAAATATTAAAATTTTATCACTAAAATTATAATTTTGAAGTAGGCTGTATGGCTATATGTAATCAATCAATCAAGTTACATTTGGCGCGTGCAAAAAAAAAATTGCGCGCCATTTCCCATTTTTTCGTTTGTATCGCATGTGTTGCTGTGTGGCAAATAATTGTTTAAATGTCAAATTTTGGTACAGAAGATTAACAAATTTAACCCCGCCAGAAATACTAAATGCAGCACAAAATGCAAATGAAAGCCTAATACCTGCAAAATCTAGAGCAAAGTAGCTGCTTACGATAGTTTCATACAATGGAAAAGCAACAAAAAACAAAAAACCCAGTCATTTTCTGAAAATGTGATTTAGCGAATTTCTCTGAACTGGCCAATACATACAAACCCAGCTCCCTTCCCTGTGGTGCATCTATTCCTTGTTAAGAAGCATGGTTAGGCTCAAACATTGTGTTGATATCAAAACGTACTGTAACCCACAACCATGTACATCTCGTAGCATTAGTTATTTGGTGCCTTCTCCTTCCAGTAATTTGTATGATTTACCTTTGTCGCCGACATTTACACAAGAAGTAAATGAAGATACTAAAGAAGTGGTAAGTACCAATGTAAGACAAACTGTGAAATCGCCATCAAAAACAATCCAATATCGTTTTGAAAATTGTACATTCACCAATTGTTTTAATAATTATATTTAATAAATTCAGAAATAGAGGACATGTATGTAGGTATAAATAGTTTTTATTTTTGTAAAATACATACTTCTTGCTGAAAATCTTTTGTAGAAATTGTTTTGATCAAAATCGAACACAATATCAAGAAACAAGATTTCATTTTGAAATAAGAATTTCAATTTTCAACGTTGCGCTGTTCCAGTCAGTTTTTTGTTCTTATTTCGAATTTAGAATCGCAGAGTAACCTAGATGTGATATGCAACTGAACATTGGCAAGTGCACGAAGTTAATTTTGTAATGTAATTTTTGGTATATAAAAAAAACTTTAGCATATTATAAATTTACCAATGTATAATTATGTGTTTAGTGTAGTTTTCGTCGTGCATTATGTATCCTCCACTAAATTCCTGGCCAATTAAATTGACCTAAAGTTTCCTTTGAATTATTTGTAACCGGAGTTCATGTTAAATGGTTATATTTTTTTTCGAGTAGATACTTCAGTTATTATGGATTTCAGACATCCCTTTGTGTTACTAAAACTACTCGTATAACGAATTTCAGCACTGGATTACTGGTGAATTTCGTCAAGATTCTGATTTTGTTTTGGCCAATAACTCAAAACTAGAAGGCTTAAACTAAAAATTCAAATGGAATCGAAATGTACTAATAAATACCTTTCATAAAACGTCCCACTTTGCCTGATAGTCTCATTTTGTTTTTTACCCCTCTTGAACCCCAATATCTCCCCCCAACAAATTATCCAACAAAATAAATGGAGTATCAAATCATGTGCAAAAATGCACAGTAACAGACAAACAACAACTCGCCGTCGTATCGTCTCGCGACCATCGACGCGAGTTTGAGGCTCGGACTATATGGCGTCCGGGTCTCCCCGATCCTGCGAATCCGGAGCATGTCCCGGTTACTTCCAGGTAAATATCGGAGTCGGACGGCCTCGGATCGTGTGTAGTCGATGCAGGAAAAATTCAAATGTTCGGTTGTGTGACGGATTGGCCAGGGGCCGTAAAAAACGGTCCCTGACCAGCCCGGGTGCCATATAGTCCGAGCCTGAGACGCTACCGCTACTAGGTGGACCGCGTGTGTCTCAGATCCAAAAGGTCGCATGATCGCATCCCATTCTGATCGCACGCGGATTATAATAATTAGTTCGCATTCTAGCTTTCAGTTCATACTTTCCACATGCAATGCTCTATAGTCTGGTCAAACACGTCTAGTTCTTACTGACCAGTCTGTTATTGACAAACGAGTGGACCGTTAGCACAAAATACTAAAAGTACAGAATGCTAACTTTTGTATGTAATCAATACCTCCAAAACTGAACTATAGTGCAATCGTGGAATGTTCCGAATAACAAATAAATATGAGCAATCGAATCGAAACTGCTACCAGGCCGGCTAAAGATTTAATAGTCATGCTGACTCGATACTATACAGAAGATATCCAGCATATTATGAAAAATTAGGAGCATAAGAACAAAAAGGCGGCTAGAGATGACAGAATCACAGCAGAGCTTCAGAAAGCGGGTGGAACACCGGTACTTAAAGTCCTTCAGAAGCTCTATATTTTTTTTATACTCGAGGGTAAAACGTCGGTGAAATGGAACAGAAGCGCGGTGGTATTATTTTTAAAGAAAGGTGATAAAATCTTATTGAAGAACTACAGACCCATCTCGCTGTTAAGCCATGTTTTCAGGTCATCACAAATCTCCCTGAGCGCAGGTTTGATGAATTCCAGTTTCCCGAACGATCCGGTTTCCGAAAAGGCCTCGTTACCGTAGACCATATCTACAGGCTGTTGGGTAATATGCTGACGATATTCAAGTGACGTTTTCTCAAAACATAAAAAAGACTTCTCGAAAAAAAGCTAGGTGCTGGTTATATTATCAAATTTTAAAGAAAATCGACTGATTAATTCGATATAAAACTTACTGCCTACTCTTGCAATCGACATCCAAAAATAAAGGCCGATTTGATATCTCTTTCGGAAATGGCTGCGGGTTTTGGGTTAGAAAGGGACAACAAGAGATATCTCGAGACGTCACCAAAACAGTATCTGTGGTTAGATGGCAAGCATTACGCAATAGCACAACATACGTTTAATAACGTGTTTGTTTTAATATGCCAAAATAAATTTCACTTATCACAAATTTATTTATTATGCTCATCAAAAAAACCCCTTTCATTTTTGTGCGTATATTATCAAACACCCTATATATGCTGTGGTAGATTAAACAGTTGTTTAAAGTTAATTTTAGAAGACTTAGATCCACGACATACTAAAACAGCTGTTCCAATTCGCAAACACACTTTCAAACTGTACTGATCATGAACATAAATATATTTACTATTGCTGGACATTTCACACAGCGCTATCTAGCCCCAAACTAACCATAGTTTGTACTATAGGAACCAGATAACTGATAGAATAGGTACTTAAATACTTTTTTTGTTATTATGTACATACTTATATTATATATAAAACATCCGGCCAGAATCGGAACAAATATCTATAGATCATGCAAATATTTGTTCCGCGGCGGGAATCGAACCTGTTACCTCCTGCGACTCGGCCGGCTATTCGCCCACTGCGCCACGGAGGTTGTCCTACATCAAATATTGTTAGTAAATGTACTACTAGTACAATTAAAGTAAACTAATGTGAGTGTAATCACCTAAGTTGCTAAGTGTTGCCTTTGATTGACTAAATTCTTACGCATTCAAACCGAGTGAGGACTGGCCGCTGCAGCTGTAGAGGTTAGGTAATGAAATCTGCTTGTTTGTATGAAGTGCCTGTGGCCTGGATCTGGCGCAGAAAGATACAAGAATACAAGAATTTATCAGTATATATAATATTTTACACGTCATTTGTCAAATTTCATAAATTATACTATATTGTAATTAATGTATTATTAAACCTACATATTTAAATATAAATAAATAACACATATTGCTGGACGTTTCACACAGCGCTATCTAGCCCCAAACTAAGCAGAGCTTGTACTATGGGAACCAGATAACTGATAGAATACTTATATACATTTTTTTTTGTAAATACATACATATAATATATAGAGAAACAACCAGACCCGGAACAAATATCTGTAGAGCATGCAAACATTTGTTCCGCGGCAGGAATCGAACCCGCTACCTCCTGCATCTCAGCCGGTTATACGTCCACTGCGCCACGGAGGTAATCATTTATGATTCATCTTTTTGTTTTTTTTTCGAATGGACTTATCTCGCTGTTGGCCTCTGAGGCCGTTGCAGCTTAACCGAGCTTTTGGCGAGCGCAGAAGGCGCTCAGCCCTATAATTTAATTTTTTTGATGAGGCAACTAGCGCAAGGGCACCACTTAGGTACGAACCTCGGCTTGGGCTGTTGCCGGGACGGGGATAGGAGAGAAACGCCCGGGTACGTCCTTGTACCTCGTGTAGGCGGCGACTAAAGGGACTCTTCGACCTCGCCGGCGAGGTCGGTGTATTTGTGGAGTGTTTGCTCTGTCTAATGTGGATGACTCACCCGCATTAGTGGAAGTGATTTCGTCATCCGGGTCTCCGAGAACGTGTCTCGGACGACGGAGGGTTTATTTCGTCATCCGGGTCTCCGAGAACGTGACATGATTCATCTTGTGAAACATTGCTACATTATGTATCTGAGTAGTTGGTGGTGGGGGGGATCTTCTACAGTTCGGGTAATTCGAGGAATGCACCCATGCTGCAGAAAACCCTCTCCAACAACCATGTTTTCAAACGACCCTTAAACGCCGCGATGGAGCCTGCATTTCGGATACTATAGATAGTATCCGAAATGCAGGCTCCATCGCGGCATGATGAGATGTACACCGATCAGGTCGACTTGTGCAGCCAGTGTGTTGGCGTCACCAGCCTGTACTGGTGTTTATTGCTGCGGAGAGCGTGTACTGTGTTAACCCCTCGGCGCTGGAACAGGCGAAAATTATAGATAGACAGACGATAGCTTGTGATAGCTTAGGTATAGATAGCTTAAGGTTATCTGGAAGAAAATGCTAATTAGCATTAAGTTCGCCTATGTATCATTTTATTAGTAATAGCTTTGTGCTTAGCTAGATAGATAATTAATTGATCGATCGAAGTGAGATCTAAAAATCAACTTTGGCAAATAAGCGTTCTATGTATGTATGTAAGTATGTTTGTTTGTCCGAGGATAACTTTCGAAGCGTTGATCCGATCATTATGAAATTTGATACATAGGTAGGTAGTGATGGCACAATTTTGGTGTGACTAAATAAGCTAAAAATGTAGAGGGATTTTTGAGATATTGGGGTTCAAGAGGGGTAAAAAAAATGATAATGAGACTATTAGGTCAAATGAGACGTCAAATAAAAGGTCTTCATTAGTATATTTTAACCCTGTTTTTATTTTAGTTTAATTTTTGTAGTTTTTGAGTTAATAGCCATAGTAGAAACAAAACTTTGACAAAATTCACAGGGTACACCAGTGACCCCACAATGCTGAAATTTGGTATTCGTGTAGCTTTAGTGACACAAATATAGGCAAAAGTATGAAATCCAGAATAACTGCATTTTGTATCTCAAAAAAGGGTAACCATATTACATGAACTCCCGTTACCTGTAATTTGAATGAAACTGTTGGTCAAGTGATGTGGTAGTTAATTTTGTGGCACTATTTTGATAGTCAAGATTACGAATAATATTATTTTTGTTTTTACGGTAGACTCGCGAGATCTCAGTTCAGGGCGAACCACTAGTAATATTTAGATACAGAAAAATTTTGAAGGAGATTGAGCTTTCACCTGAAATTCATTCAGACCTTTTTGCGATCAAACAGAAAGCCTTCTCTACTAGTGTTATTTTGTGCCAGAACAATTGGTATTGTTTTTAGTTTTCAAACAATGGAACTGTTTTTGATGGATTGGATTAGGGCATTTTTGAATAGATATTTGGTTTCTAAGAACATTCAAATAAATATTTTTGTTTGCTATTAAAGACTAATGCTGCTCTTAGGTAAAGAAACGTGGTCTTTCCCTATTCGCCTCTTATGAAGGCTCATAAGGTTGCTCAGCGTGCTATGGGAAGGGCTAGCTTGGTGTTTCTCTACGAAATAGTATTAGGAATGAAAAGATAGATAAACCAACGTCAACGACATAGCACAAGGGATTAGCAAACTGAAGTGGCAGTGGGCAGGATCTCGAAGAACTGACGGCCGTTGGGGCAGCAAGGTTCTCGAGTGGAGATCACGCACTTACTTACTTATTAAAAAAAGTTATAATAATATATATTTAAATTAACATATTTATTAAAATGTTACTAACTAGTGGTTCGCGCCGAACTGAGATCTCGCGAGTCTCAAAAAAACAAACAAAATAGTATTCATAATCTTAGACTAATAAAATAGTGACACGAAATACACAACCAACACTCTTGATCCACAGTTTCATTCCAGTTACAAGTAACGGGAGTTCATGTTAATTGGTATTCTTTTTAGGGTTAGAAATTGCAGTTATTCTGGATTTCAGACATTTCCCTATATTTGTATTACTAAAGCTACACGAATACCAAATTTCAGCACTGTGGGGTCACTGGTGTATCTTGTGAATTTCGTCTAATTTCTGTTTTTATTATGGCTAACAACTCGAAAACAACAGACATTATTTTAAAATAAAAACGAGGTCGAGCTGTACTATTAGAGACCTTTCATTTAACGTCCCATTTGACCTAATAGTCTCATTTTGTTATTTTATCCCTCTTGAACCCCAATATCTCAACAAACCCCCCCCCCCCCCCCCATTTTTAACTTTTTTAGTCACACCAGGATTGTGCTATCACATCACTACCTACCTGTATACAAAATTTCACGATGATCGGATCTACGCTTCGAATGTTATCCTCGGACAAAGAAACATACATACATACATACAACGCCGATTTGCCCAAGTTAATGCTTACAAGAGAGATAAGAACATGTGGCTTTACCTGTATGCCTCAAGTTCCTCATCTGAAGAACTTGAGGCATGTTGGCTTGTTACTTTTCTTTAGGCGATGGTTACCACTTAACATCAGGTGGGCCATAGGCTTGTTCCATTTCCAGATGGTATAAAAAAAAACTAGTTAAAAGTCCGAAAATACATTTTCCAAGAGGGCAATCAATTACAGAAAAGTTTGAGCGTTCCGGTTCAACACATATTGAACTAGAGACGTCCCTGAGCAAGTTCATATGTGTTCATGTAGTATGTCATCAAAAGTAGCGTAGGTCTATTATATTCTATAGAATATACCTATCACATTTTACAAAATCGGTTCAGCCGTTATGTCGCGAAAACGTAAAAACAGACAGAGAGATAGATTTACTTTCGAACTTAATAAATGCTTGTCTGTTTCTGGCACCTCCAAAATTATGGTGCGATGAGCTACTTAGATAAGACGTGACATGTAATTCATTAAGTAATATTATTGACGTAACCAAATGTTCTACTGTGTTCCTACGGTTTGAATAAAGGAGTATGAGTAGGAGTATTTCAAATTTATACAATTAGTGTGGATTTAATCACCAAAGTAGAAAACATGTCATCCCACTGCTGGGCAAAGTTCTCCCCCACTGTCTTCCAGGACTTTCGCTCGCGTTCCAAATCCCACCAACCTGCCTCGAAGGCATCGAGATCGTCACGCCAGCGTCTACTAGGCCTTCCTCGGCGCCGTCGCCCGTACGTGAAAACATATGAAATTAAAAATCATATGTCACACCTGCTATTTTTCTGTACATACCCTATTAAAAATCATTCAAAATAAATCACTTTCGGTTTTTGTCGTATATCGGTCGCGGTCAATTAAATCTGCTACAAATCACAGTCGTTCGCATTACTTTGGAATTCATCGGGCGTTTTCGTTGCCCGTGGTTTTTCACATGTGAAAAGAAAATCATAATTACGATCAAATGATGGTGTTCAACAATGGGTTTGGTATTCCCTTTTATGCAAAAATATGCTTGTATTAGAAGTTACCGCTCTTCTATAGCTATGGCAGTAACATTTTATAAGTATGCGTATTGCAATTTGATTTAAAAGTAGCATTAATTTCCATGCCTACTGGACGTATGTAGGTCTAGGAGCGAAACTTCAAATTTACTACGGTAAAATAGTTTAAGGGTTCCGTACCCAAATGGTCAAACGGAACCCTATTACTAAGACTCCGCTGTCTGTCTGTCCGTCTGTCACCAGGCTGTAACTCATGAACCGTGATAGTTAAACAGTTGAAATTTTGGCAGATGATGTATTTCTGTTGCCGCTATAACAACAAATACTAAAAACAGAATACAATTAATACTTAAGGGGGGTTCCCATACAACAAACGTGATTTTTGTGCTCGTTTTTGCTCGATATTGATAAAGGCAACAGGTAAACGCTTGAAATATTCACAGAATATTGAGTTATAATATTCACTTTACAAATAAATAAAAATAAAAATAATATTTACGTTGGGCTCCCATACAACAAACGTGACTTTTTTGCCTTTTTTATAGATAATGGTACGGAACCCTTTGTGCGTGAGTCCGAATCGCACTTGGCCGGTTTTTATCTGTTGCCGTTCCTTTACTGGTAGCGCTGGTAGCGCAAATTATCGTATCGCGACCGATTGCTGTTGCATTCCTATCGCTGATTTTAGGTAATACCTCCTACCAAGGGTTCCTTATATACCATTTTGATCCGTTATACAAATGCTGGTCACACACCTCATTGATTTAATTAGGTAAGCTTTGCGCAAGAAATCTGAACAAATTTTTCCCGCAGAGGCAAAGAAATCGTTGAGTTTAGGGACCAAAAATAAAAAAGAAGCCTCGCCGGGACAGTGTTTCCACTGCCGTGACCAGGATTCGAACCTGGGTTACTACGGCCACAACGTAGGGTCCTAACCACTAGACGATCACGGCTACCGAGGCTGTTGGTACACCGCTCGGAATACTTCATCTTGTTCAGAAATGTAGAGCACTTTCACCGGCATTTCGTTGTTTTGTAAACACATTTTAAACAATAACTTTATTGACAGACCCTGGCGTAATTATTACTAAGCTTTGTCAAATCAATAATTTTGTGTTTATTTGTTTTATTTCACTGCAAAAACATAGTATGAATAACTGACGGCCGATGGGGCAGAATGGTTCTCTAGTGGTGGCCACGCACTGGAAAGCGCAGCGTAGGACGCCCTCCCACTACATGTAAAGACTGATATAGATTTCGGATATAAAGACTTTATTTACGCCCTATGGATAATAACATGATAACTAGTAGTTCGCCCCGAACTGAGATCTCGGGAGTCTCCCAAAAAAAATTTTAGGGCTACTCTCAACAATGCCTAAACGTTTTAGTGGCTAAATATGAGTTGCCGAATCATACAAATACGCACAATTTAAACATGTTTATTCACTAAATACATTTATGGCTCGTTGTGCAAAATAAAATTGTGCCAAGAAATGCAGAACCATATTACTTGACCTAGAGTTTCATTCAAATTACAGGTAACGGGAGTTCATGTATTTTGGTTCATTTTTTGGGTACAAATTGCAGTTATTCTGGATTTCAGACTTTTGTCTATATTTGTGTGAGCTACACGCATACCAAACTTCAGCACTGTGGGGTCACTGGTGTACCCTGTGAATTTTTCAAAGTTCAGTTTTTATTATGGCTAATAACGTAAACACTACAAAGTCGAAACTAAAAATAAAAAAATTCGAAATGAACACACAAAGACCTTTTATTAGACATGCCACTTGACAGTATAGTACCATTTTGTTTTTTTTACCCCTCTTGAACCCCAATATCTCAATAACCCCCCCCCCCCCCCCCCCCACACACATTTTTAGCTCATTTAGTCACACCAAAATTGTGCCAGCGCTACCTACGTATATACCAAATTTTACGATGATCGGATAAACGCTTCGAAAGTTATCCTCGGACAAACAAACATACTCGTACATACATTATATACATACATACAACGCCGATTTGCCCAAATTGATTTCGAGATCTCGCTTCGCTCGATCAATAATGATAATTTTGAAGTTTGTGTAATAAGTTAATATTAAAAGATATAGGACAATATCTTTTTTTTTAAGATAAATTTTTTTAAGTGTACCTCTGAGTTTGGCAGGTAGAAATAAGGCCCAACTTTAGTTCATTTAATGAGTATTTTGTGCAATAAAGTCTTAAAATAGTGTCATCAGGTGGTCATCGCATCTCCGTATCAAGACGAAGGTCGCGGGTTCAAATCCCGTCTGGTAATATTTCGGGATGACTTTAATTATTAGATTTCTTAGTTAATATAACTCTTTAAAATAAAATGATATATACCTTTTTAAATAAAAAAAGAAGCCTCGCCGAGACAGTGTTTCCACTGCCGTGACCAGGATTCGAACCTGGGTTACTACGGCCACAACGTAGGGTCCTAACCACTAGACGATCACGGCTACCGAGGCTGTTGGTACACCGCTCGGAATACTTCATCTAGTACTGAAATGTAGGGCACTTTCACCGGCAATGCGTTGTGGTTTAAACACGTTTTATACAATTACTTTAGTGACAGACCGTTGCGTAATTATTACTTAACATTATCAAATCAATATTTATTTGATTTTTTTGTTTAATCTATATATATATATATAAAAGAAAGTCGTGATAGTTACACTATTTATAACTCAAGAACGGCTGAACCGATTTGGCTGAAAATTGGTGGTGAGGTAGCTTAGAACCAGGAGACGGAAATAGGATACTTTTTATCCCGTTTGACCGCGTTCCCGTGTGACGTGAAATAAAACGTCAAAGAGAATATACAAGTCACTATAAAAAGTGGTATAACAAAACGCATCTGACATGGAATAAAAAAACGCAAATGACAGCTAAACGTAATTTTGTCTATTGTTAAGTGTGGTTGTAAAATGATGGCCGGGGAAAACAATTGACAATTCTACCAGGGTGACGTATATTGACAGCCCGCGTTATATGCATGTCAAGGCGGTACGAAGTTCGGAGGGTCAACTAGTTTAACTATACAACAATATAGTATGTTTATCTGACGGCCGACGGGGTTAGAAAGGCTTTAGAGTGGAGGCCAGGCACTGGAAAGCGGAGCTAGGACGTCGCCTCACTAGGTGGAAAGATGACCTGATAGAGGTTGCTGGGAGCCATTGGGTGCAGGCCGCTAAAGATCGGTCGCTCTGAAAATCTATGGGGTAGGCCTATGTTCAGCAGTGGACGTCAGCCATTGGACGTCCACTGCTGTGATGATGAACTGATCGCAAGTAGAGTTATTTTTAGAAACTTCGAGCAACTGAATTTTAAACCAGTTCTTCCTAACCGATTGAGCTGAAACTTGGAATTCATGGAACCATGGATTCTCATGATGGAGACGGATGCTAACCAATGGAACTTCTGAATGATTTGTAGTGGTCTACTAGTGTTTGGGCTCATTTAAATCTGTTTGCGGGTTTCCTTATGTATTTTATGTCGATGATGACGACCTCCTTGGCGTAGTGGGCGAATAGCCAGATGAAACGTAGGAATTAGGGTTTGATTCCCGCTGCGGAATAAATGTTTGCATGATCTACAGATATTTGTTCCGGCTCTGAATGTTTTTCTATATATTATAAGTTTGTATTTACAAAAAAAAGAATGTAAGTATTCTATCAGTTATCTGGTTCCCATAGTACAAGCTCTGCTTAGTTTGGGGCTAGATAGCGCTGTGTGAAATGTCCAGCAAAATATTTATTTATATAAAAAACTTTTTTTGATAAAGTAATTTTTCAACAAAAAAACTTATTATTTTAAGGTTAAGTCTGGATCACTTCGCACCTAAAGAGCAGTGGGCCTATGCGAAATTGGCATATCCTCCTCGCATCAAGGAAGGTTGCAGGTTCAAGTCCCATCCGGCTCGTAACTTATGCGATGATTTTAAAAATCACAAGTAGAGTTGTCTTTCAGTCCATTTTTTTTCAGTGTTTATGAAATGATTTTACAGCTTATGTAGGTACAAACAAAACACTTTACAAAAATGTAAAAAACAATGCCTCTCCGGGACAGTGTTTCCACTGCCGTGACCAGGATTCGAACCTGGGTTACTACGGCCACAACGTAGGGTCCTAACCACTAGACGATCACGGCTACCGAGGCTGTTGGTATACCAATCGAAATGCTTCAACATGTTTATATGTAGAGTACTTTCTCTGTTAATTCGTTATGGTTTGCGCAACTGTAAACAATAAATAGCAGTTTACATTTTATATTATATATGTTTAAATAATTAACGAAATATCAATAATCAACCTAGACCCAACCCTAGACGACCTCCGTGGTGCATTGAGCGAATAGCCGGCTGAGACGCAGGAGGTAGCGGGTTCGATTCCCGCTGCGGAACAAATGTTTGCATGATCTACAGATATTTGTTCCGGGTCTGGTTGTTCCTCTATGTAGTATGTATTTACAAAATAAAAAAGTATATAAGTATTCTATCAATTATCTAGTTCCCATAGTACAAGCTCTGCTTAGTTTGGGGCTAGATAGCGCTGTGTGAAATGTTCAGAAATATTTATTCTGAAAATATTCAGTTCAGAAATATTTAACCTATGTATGGTGGGACACATGCAAGAGGTGTGGGTTCAATTCTAGTCGCAACACAAAAATATTATATATTATCATACTTATAAATATATTTTTTTTTGTAAATACATACTTATATATTTACAAAAAAATATATATATTTATAAGTATTCTAGCAGTAATTTGGTTCCCATAGTAAAAGCTCTGCTTAGCTTGGGGCTAGTTAGCGCTGTGTGATATGTCCAGCAATATAAAATATAATAAAATAAATATAAATATTATGTCCCGGGTATGACGTGTGTGAAATTTTGCCAAACACTCGTTTTCACACAGAAACATCTTGAAGTGTGAGTAACTATCATTATTATAAAAACGAGATTACCCACGTACCGTTTTATCGGGAAGACACAAAATTTGATGTCAAAAACGCAACGTTTATTATATTGGTATTACGTACCCGTGACGTAATGCCAATATAAAAAATAGATAATCACTTATCAATTGGCTCAGATAAATATGTATGGAGCACATTTATCTGAGCCAACTGATAAATGATATGACTGAAATCAAGTAAAAGAAGGTACCTATTAGCGTTAATATATTATTAATTAATTGATCCATAACAATACACTGTGCTAATTACTATACTTAATACCTTGTTTATAGAATAGTAGATTATTAAACGAGGGGATAAAGTAGTGTCTTGCGTCACGGGCGCCATATTGAATCCCGAACGTAACGAAGGATTATAGAGTTACTAGAATCCTGAGTGCAGAGAGGGATATAAGGATGCCCAAGATGCAGACAGTTTTATCCATGAAGAGAATACTCTACTTTTCACACTTTCTGCGAGACAATACTGACCAAATCTAGGTTGGTGTATTCTGTGCAGAGGGTTAGTTCGATTTACGAATAAATTCTTATCATGTGGGTCTCTTTAGTTCAAATTTTAAAATAGATGAGGTTCTAAATTCAAATCACATAATGAAATTCAGTAAAACTTTACTCTCAGCTCAGCCGTAGGGATTTAATCACCTGCTTTCGGTGAGGTTTACATGACATATAATTTAACATTGTCGAGCAGGTGGTGTCAAAATTAATTTTATGCAATGCGCAGTTTGCACCGCAACGAATTGACAGAGAAAATGCTCTGCATTTAAACATGTTGAAGCATTATAATCATATCAGCCACTAGTTTTCGCCAGCGGCTTTGTGAATAAAAAGTAGCCTATGTTTGAATCCAGGTCATAATCTATGAATACACCAAATTTCATCGAAATCAGTTCAGCCGTTACGACTTGACTGAGTAACAAACAAACAATTAAAGAAACCTCAATACTTTCACATTTATAATAATAGCTGTTGCCCGCGACTTCGTAAGCGTACTACTAAATGTGTAGGTAACCTAGAAATAAAGCTAAACTCGCTGTTGCAACTTGACTTGACACCGCTTTTTTATCAAATGGGAATGCATTTATGGGATAAAAAGTAGCCTGTGTGGTAATCCAGGTTAGAATCTAGATACATACTAAATTTCATCGAAATTGGTTAAACCATTACGACGTGATTATATAAAACTGAAATAATTACAGTTGACCCACCAGCTTTGCATGCGCGTAGACAAAAATTTTTGTTTCTATATAAGTTTGACACCAGATTTTTATCCAATTGAATCTGATTTATTGGATAAAAAGTAGCCTATGTGTTAATCCAGTTTATAATCTACATACGTACTAAATTTCATCGAAACCGTTACGACGTAATTGAGAAACAAACAAATAAACATATAAATAATGAAACCAAACATCCAAACTTTCACATTTATATTAAGTGTGATTAGTATGATAGGATGTCTACTGCTGAACACAGGCCTTCACTATAGATTTTCAGAGCGACCGATCTCTACCGGCCTGCACCAAACGGCTCCCAGCAACCTCTATCAGGTCATCTTTCCACCTAGTGAGGCGACGTCCTAGCTCCGCTTTCCAGGTCCTGGCCTCCACTCTAAAGCCTTTCTACCCCAACGGCCGTCAGTTATGCGTACTATATTTTTGTATAGTTAGATAAAATAAAAAAATCATTGATTAGATAAAGCTTTGCAATAATTACGCAAAGGTCTGTTAGAAGTAATTGTGTAAAAAACAGTTTAAACCATAACGAATTGCCGGTGAAAGTGCTCTACATTTCAGTACAAGATGAAGTATTTCGAGCGGTGTATCAACAGCCTCGGTAGCCGTGATCGTCTAGTGGTTAGGACCCTACGTTGTGGCCGTAGTAACCCAGGTTCGAATCCTGGTCACGGCAGTGGAAACACTGTCCCGGCGAGGCTTTATTTTTTATTTAAAAAGGTCTACATCATTTCATTTTAAAGAGTTATATTAACTAAGAAATCTAATAATTAAAGTCATCCCGAAATATTACCAGACGGGATTTGAGCCCGCGACCTTCGTCTTGATACGGAGATGCGATGACCACCTTAGCTATTGGGCCATTATTTGTCTAGTACGAAATTAGCGGAATGTTTGTAAGGACCAAAGCATCGGGACCACCTATAGGATAAATTTTAGTTATTTATTTATTTTGATACTTTAAAACGAAAGTTGGGATTAATTCCTACCTGCCAGCAAAAAAAGGTTGGCTTGCTGACCTGAAAAACGATGTTCACTTTCAACATTTATTACTAGTAGTTCTGTGAGAACATTACACCTCGCGTTCCCAGTCCAAAAAGCAATCTGCGCAACAAAATTTACAAAGAAAGTCCAATTTTAAATCGAAATTCAGGTGTTGAATTTTCCAAAGCCTATGTAAACTTTTGAGCAAAATATTGATATAAGTTTTAGCGATTACTCGAGGTACTTTTAGGAGGTCGAATCTGGTATCTACGGGTTTGTCTCGTGAAGGCGTAGAGGATTGGTACAAGTAGGTACACATTTTCTAAAAAAAAAAATCTAAATATCCATCCATCTATATATAACGCTACAGCAAACTTCCCCCTGTTACCCCCCCCAATCAAAAATCGCGATCAGCTATAAAATTTCAATAAAACAAGGAACTTGTGTGCCAGTTTTCTTCAAAATCGGTTGAAAAATGCGACGTGTAGGCTAGAACAGACTGACGGAAAAAATATTTTTAGGCCGAAACTGAGCCGCTTCGCTCGGTCAATTTACTTTTTACAGAAACTTCAGTGTTATCATTATTGTCATCTTATTAACCATAGGACGTAAATAAAGTTTTTTAGAACACAAATCATTGTTTATTTATTACTTACTAGCCGTTGTCCGCGACTTCGTACGCGTTACACTACTAAATGTGTAGGTAACCTAGAAATAACGCTTAATTCGCTGTTGCAACTTGACTTGACACCCCATTTTTATACCATGGGAACTGATTTATGGTATAAAATGTAGCCTATGTGGTTATCCAAGCTGTAATCTACGTATATACCAAATTCCATTGAAATCGGTTCAGCCGTTACGACGTGATGGAGTAACAAAGAAATAAATAAACAAACATCTAAACTTTCTCTTTTATAATATTAGATTAGATTAGATTAGATAATACTTTATTGCACACCACGAATCAAATACATATAAAAAACAACTACGTAAATCTATGGATACAATTGACGGTCTTATCGCTAATTAGCGATCTCTACCAGACAACCTTTGGATGGAATGGACTGTGTAGACATTACCTGGGGTGTAATGGTGTACCTAACATACTACATCTAGACATACATACTAATACTAATTATATAAAAATAAAAAAAAAATAAAAAATATAAAACTTACATAAATGAAAGTTACATGAATCTAAATAATAACTACTCATAATAATTTATAGATACATACTTAGACTTATTTAAGAAACAAATAGTTAATAATAAATACATATATATTTAGCGACAAATACTCAGATAGTGTTCTCTGAGCATACGTTTAAAAATGGCAAGTGACTTGGCACATCTGATAGCCACCGGCAGCGCGTTCCATAACCGGACAGCCTGCACTGTAAAAGACTTATCAAAGTAGGAGGAGGAGTGTACAGGTGTCCTGAGTTGGAGTGTGTCAGATGAACGCAAGGATCGAGGATTGGATTGATAGAGAAAATGGAAGCGTTCTTTAAGATAGGAAGGTGAGGAAGCGTTGAACAGGATGTTATATTAGTGTGATGGTATCGAAAATATACTATATAGCAATGCTAGACATTAGAACTTCCCCATAATTTTCCAGAGCGATCGATCTCGTACGGCCTGCACCCAACGGCTCCCAGCAACCTTTATCAGAAGTTTTAAAATTATACAGAATGTTCCAGAACTAGTATGTGCAGTATGTCGAAAATAGCTCTGTCTCTCTATTTGCTACTTATTCAGAACTAAACGGCTGAAACGATTTTGGTGAAATTTGGTATATTATGACTGGGATAGAGACGTAGGCTACTTTTTACCCGAATGCGTAGGAGGGTAATGATTTTTATTGACGACATGTCCAAAGCCACGGGCGTATCAGCTAGTATCTAGTTATGCAGCCAGCTTAGAGATGCATATCAACCTTGAATGCTGTGATAGAGAAGCTTGGGATTGGAATTGCTCCAACTCATTCAAAATGTTACAATTTAGACGTAATTTATTTTCTGTATTCAAATTCAAAATATGTTTATTCATTTAGGTACATTTACATTGTATGCTTGGGTACACTTGTGAACGTAATTATACAATTTTTGCAATTATTACCTATTAAAAACGTAATACTAATTCATAATTTAATAACTATAGTGTGACCATTAGTGCTGTGCACTCCCTGAGGTATGCGCGCGGCGAGACGGGGGGGAGAATCGGCTGCTGCGCTCTGTCAGTTCGCTGTCAACGCTCGTGGTGGCAGGTAGTGTTATTTGTATCGGACTGTCTATGTCATGTGCGTCTGACATAGACAGTCCGATACAAATAACACTTGTAAATTATAGTGAATAGGTGTTGCTTGGACATTGATTTTCACTATAGTGTGACCATTAGTGCTGTGCACTCCCTGAGGTATGCGCGCGGCGAGACGGGGGGGAGAATCGGCTGCTGCGCTCTGTCAGTTCGCTGTCAACGCTCGTGGCGGCAGGTAGTGTTATTTGTACTGTGTGTTAGTTAGCCCCAAACTAAGCAGAGTTTATACTATGGGAACCAGATAACAGATAGATAACTTACTTACATATTTTTGTAAATAAACATATTTATTATACGCTTTGACTTTCTTCACCTTTCTCTCGATCCTTAAGTTCCTCTGAAACCCTTCAATTAAAAACTCCCCATCATACCTCAGTATGTTATAGTAGGTATCTTTTACTCTGCAGGCTACCAGACTCTGGAATGCCCTACCTGTCTTAATTCGTCACGCTAAATATCTCCCTATATTTAAAAACATGGTCAGACAACACTATCTGTCATCCACCGCTCACTATAGTGTGACCATTAGTGCTGTGCACTCCCTGAGGTATGCGCGCGGCGAGACGGGGGGAAGAATCGGCTGCTGCGCTCTGTCAGTTCGCCGTCAACGCTCGTGGCGGCAGGTAGTGTTATTTGTATCGGACTGTCTATGTCATGTGCGTCTGACATAGACAGTCCGATACAAATAACACTACCTGCCGCCACGAGCGTTATTATGTTATTTGTATCGGACTGTCTATGTCATGTGCGTCTGACATAGACAGTCCGATACAAATAACACTACCAGAAACGTTTTTAAAGTTTAGTTTTAAAAAAATCAATTACCGTTCCGCAAACTTCAATATAAGTTAACTTAACGGACTTAACGGAAGAGGTAAAGTTCAATATAACCCGTAAATTTCAATATATATTCAATATATCAATAAAAGTACCTGAGACTAAATACGACACCAAATTTGACCAAATGTTCATAGATATTAGTTTAGTACTAAATAAATCATTCAATACGTTGAGTCTTGCGTATATACTCGTAGAACCTGTTTGGTTATTCTGAATGTAAATTCTGTATGTAAACCCATAATAATAAAATCGTTGTCAAGACTAGTTAAAATTGTTATTCTTAGTCATCGTCCATGTACGACATTAATTTAAAACACTCATCGGCCCCCTTATTACCAAAGCTAAATTGAGGCGTATAGAATCAAAGACAGCTATATCCATTTCCGCTGATTTTTCAGCCTATTCAAAAATGCCTATTTCACCGTATTTTTACTATAAATAAAAGAGAAAATCTCTTAAAAACTTATTGTAGGAATATAAATCTATGACCAAAGTACTCCGGCGACGTCCCTAATGGTGGTTTAAATAGTTATTGAATAAATTAAAATCCATTCTAAAGTGAAATTAGTCACAATACGGACTTTGCTGCCTTTGATTGTATACGCCTCAATTGTTGTCGTATCGCTATCGCTAGTCAGCCCATCCCTTTCACACGTACAGTACGTACGTCACGTGTGAAAGGGATGGCCTGACTAGCGATAGCGTCACGACATCAATTTGGCTTAGGTAATAAGGGGGCCGGAATTGTATTTGCTTCTGGTTTTAGAGGTAGGTTATATATTTTATGGTGTTCACCTTGAATATTTATCCTGTAATCGATACATTTCCAATAAAAAAAAATACGTAAATCGACGGCACCTTTTTGACTATGCCGCTTAGTCAGATTAACAGGTACCAACTTACAATACAATATCTTTATTGATAACACCCAGTTATATGTCAAGTACCGAGGTAGGTATATGTTACCTAACAAGAATTTATATTTGTAATTATATACTTACTCATCATAAATTAAGGATTAAAATTATATTATTAATTGATATACGATTATTGCTATGAATTATTATTATGAATTATTATACTATTAACGAAGTGGCACATGATGCATAAATATGATTCGTTTACCCATTTTATACAGACTGTTTCATTGATATGTTAGGATATGATATTAAGGTGGTGTAATTTTTTTTTATTGTAATGACGTTAATGATAAAAAAAACTATTTCACAACAATACTAGGCATTAGCCATTCCCGTGTTTTCATTTAATGTCGTACGTAAGAAAACACTTGGTATACGTATAATCGGGTGCGGAAATTGCGAATATTGCAAAAACAAGTTGGCAGAGAAAGTACTCCATATTTCTCGACAAGGCGAAATATTTCGAGCGGTATACCAACAGCCTCGGTAGCCGTGATCGTCTAGTGGTTAGGACCCTACGTTGTGGCCGTAGTAACCCAGGTTCGAATCCTGGTCACGGCAGTGGAAACACTGTCCCGGAGAGGCCTCTTTTTTTCCAAAATATTGAACAATAGTTATTTGTTACACAAGAGTGCAAAGTTGCTTTTTGACCGTGTGCTCATTTTTGATGACCGAGTAAACGAAGGATTCTACAATAGAAAAAAGAGCGCAGCGTGTGATTAAAATTTTTTAATCCTAAGCGTCAGCGGGGGAATCAAAAGAGCACGAGGTGAAAAATCTTTGCACTCGAGTGCAACACGTAACTTTTCATCCCACCTCAGCGAGGAAATAACTAAATGCAAAAAAAAAGTAATACACCAAGAAGGTTCCGAGTCTGAGTTTTTAACAAATTAAAAAAGGTTATATGATAACTTTTGCACCATGGAGGTAGAAGTATATAGGTTTAATGATGTTTTGAATTCACAAGCTTAGTGCACACGATGTTCTAAATTCAATTTACTTTATTCTCTAGTGGATAAAAACGGCTTCTGCACTCAGATATCGAAGAGCAAAAATACTCTTTCCGAGATGGGGGGATGAAAAAAATAGTATATGTAAGTAATCTAAATTTGAGAGCGTGCTATGGAGAGGACTGTGCTTGATGTTTCTCTCCGATATCGAATCAGTAATGAAGAGATTCGTAGACGAACCAAAGTCACCGACATAGCACAGGATTAGCAAGCTGTAATGACAGTGGGCAGGGCATATAGCTCGAAGAACTGACGGCCGTTGTGGCAGAAAGGTTCTCGAGTGGAGACCACGCACTGGAAAGAGTAGCTTAGGACGGCCTCCCACTAGATGGAAAATTGACCTGGTAATGGTTGCTAGGAGCCGTTGGGTGTAGGCCGCACAAGATCGATCGCTCTATAGTCTAACTTTTTATTAGCTGCAGTAAAATGACGTTTTGTGGGTTGCCGGTTTTTGAAGAAAAATAAACAGGGATGTAGCTAAATGAGTGAATCATAAATGAATAATCAGTTTGGTTTTTTTTTTGAGATTTAATATTAAGGTGTAATGTATTTTTTTAACCTATTATTATTACTATACTAGAGGATTGATCTTTTTTAGTGGAAGTATAGGGAGGTACATTCAAAATGAAACAAAAACGTCATAATAATGTTATTTAATTAATTCTTGTGAACTGAATCACATCCCTATTGAGATTAGGCTGGCAACATTATTTTACGGAATGACATTTAGAAACGTCATTTTACTGCAGCTAATAAAAAGTTAGACTATAGAAATCAATGAGGGAGGCCTATGTTCAGCAATGGACATCCTGTGGCTGAAATGATGGTAATGATTCACAGGAAATGTTAATATCATGTTCTCTTTGTGAAATTATGGTCACAAACATGAAGATAATAAAGCTGTGGCGTACCGTGAGCGCCAGCCGCTCAGGGCGGAAGAAAATTTTGCCGGTATTTAGGTACAGTACAGTCATTATAAAGAACTTTTCGGTTACAAATAAAAAAAGTCATATACATATGTATATATATAACGGAGAATCGTTCCGGGGCATGACTTCCGGCTTGTCTGAGACGACCGGAAACCCGAAATAACCAATTACTTTTATAGTCCAATCGTTTAATCACCGATAACAATCAAAATAAAGTTAATTCACAATACAATTCCAAAGATTTATTCTGATTAGACGAATGGAAACGCGATAAGCTCCACACCGAAGCTCTGTAGGCCACCGAACAGTTTGCAGCTGAAAAAGACAGTGAAGTCAGTCTTATCCGTCTTCAACGACTGAATGTGTTGCTCGGTGACGCCCTCTGGCTCATGTTGACTTTCCCCAAGTGACAAATGACATCTACTTGACGTTTCGGAGTCATCAACGCTCCGACATATATATATGTGTGTGTTTTACAATATAAAAATCACATTTATAACAAAAATTCTTACACGAGTGCCACTTACATTGATATAACAGGCCATCCGCTCACTAGGCCATTTATTTATTTATACATTTTTATAATTTATGTATGTAGGTATGACAATATGTATATATATATATTTTATGTATCTTAATATTAATATTTATGTAATTTTATGATTATATGATTTAATATAATTAAGCTTTTTATTTGATATTAACTTTAGTTTTTATAAATTGTAATATATGCTTGTTTTAAAAAAAACTGATTCTAAAAAAAAATCTTATGCCGCCGTCCTTATTTGTTCATATAGATCCTGTCCATCCAAAGGTTGCCTGGAAGAGATCGCTTTTAGCGATAAGGCCGCCCATTGTACCTATGATTTAAAATTGTATTTTCTTTTATATGTTTGTATTTAATGGTGTGCAATAAAGAAATTATCTAATCTAATCTAATCTAACAGGTATAGAACACATGATTCTACCTTGGCGATCATCAACATTAAGTTATTAGCGAATTGAATATAAAACGCAAATTGACTTCCAATTAGAACTACAATGATACTGTTAATATTTATATTGAATTTTGAAAATTAATATGCTTCAAGAATTAAAAACAAAACTTCTGTCTTTAACTAAAACTCTATTTGTCTCCTTTTTAAGATCAGTCTTTTATTTCAGTGTCTATAGTATCACACATCTCTTGCTCAATAAAAAATAGCCATATAAGTTTGCCTTTAAGTACACATTGTTAATCTTAAATAATTTTTGACAAATTTCAATTTGTAAAACTTCTCTAACAGCTGGCATTGCTTATGCGACAAAAATATGTAATAGTTCAAATATTTATTAGATATTATTATTATTTATTAAAAAAATTTGCTGCCCCCTAAAGTATCCGCCCGGGGCGGGGCGCCCCTGCCGCCCTTACTACGCTACGCCACTGTATTAAAGTACCCATATCTCGTCTCTTGGAATTCTGATTTCCTTAATGACACACAAAAATTGCGTACAAATTTCATAGAAATTTAGAAAAAATATTTAGAAACTACGATTTTTTTGATGTTATTTGTTAAAATAAAATTCTAGTAAAATTTTCTTATAAAAATTAATTTACCCTTTTGAAGGGACCTTCCATACATAGAGTAAGTTATAGAGACACAAGACACAAAGAGAGAGTAAGAGAGAGAGAGAGAGAGAGAGAGAGAGAGAGAGAGAGAGAGAGAGAGAGAGAGAGAGAGAGAGAGAGAGAGAGAGAGTAGAGTTATAGTACATAGAGTTTATTTAAGTTTCTCCTGCCTAGCCTGGGCTTAGTTAATGCTGAACTGAGCTCAAGTGGGCGTAGCGAATAATTAACAAAAATAAGAAATATTAAAATAATAGAAAAAACAATTTTTATTGGTGTAATTTTATTGTAACATAGATATTGTTATAGGTCGAACATCACACTAATATTATAAATGCAAAAGTTTGGATGTTAGTTTGTTACTCAATCACGTCGTAACTGCGGAACCGATGTTGATGAAATTTGGCAAGTACGTAGAATATAGCGTGGATTAACACATAAGCTACTTTTTTTAGGGTTCCGTTCCCAAATGGTAAAACGGGACCCTGTTATTAAGACTCCGCTGTCTGTCTGTCACCAGGATGTATCTCATGAACCTGTTATAGTTAGACAGTTGAAATTTTCACAGATGATGTATCTCTCTTGCCGCTATAACAATAAATACTAAAAACAGAATAAAATAAATATTAAAGGGGGCTCCCATACAACAAACTTGATTTTTTTGCTCGTTTTTGCTCGATATTGATAACGGCAACAGGTAGACATTTGAAATATTCACAGAATATTAAGTTATACATTTAATTTAAAAATAAATAATTAAAATAAAACAAATATTTAAAGGGGGCTCCCATACAACAAACGTGATTCTTTTGCTCGATATTGATAATGGTTACAGGTACACGCTTGATACATATATTCACAGAATATTGAGTTCTATTATTTACATAAAAAATAAATAATTATATTAAAAGAAAATTAATATATAAGAGGGGCTCTCATACAACATACATGATTTTATAGCCATTTTTATAGATAATGGTACGGAACCCTTCATGTGCGAGTCCAACTCGCACTTGGCCGGTTTTTTTGTTGACATACAACGCGTGTGGAGCCGCTGGCGTAAGCTAGTAATAAAATAAGGCCAAGTGCGAGTGGTTATACTCGAACATAATTATATTTTTAGCATTTAATTCTCCTTAATAAATTTTAAATTTAATGTACATATTTTAACCCATCTAATTTTACATACCAATTAACGCCTGTAACAAAATACCGCCTCGTAGATCACGCACCTTGGAAACGTGCCCTACGATGCCCTGTTTCCATCAACTTGAGGCATACAATACAAATTCAAAATATATTTAATTGCAATAAAATTACATCATCTACAATATTTGTTAATACAGTACTTACCTTCCAATCATTTTAAAGGAAAGATAAATAAAACAATACTTATAGCCCTCCTACTAAGATACCCTAGATACTACTAGATAAAAAGATAGATATTTTTTATAATTATATTAAATATATATATATATATATATATATATGTATATATATATATTATAAATATGCATTTTATTTTTTATTAACTAAGTAGGTATATTTTTTGTTTTTTAATTGTTATTTAAACTTGTTATATATTATCTGATTTACGCCGCCGTCCTTATTTGTTCACATAGCTCCTATCCATCCAAACGTTGCCTGGAAGAGATCGCTTTTAGCGATTAGGCCGCCCATTGTACCTATGATTTAGAATTGTGTTTTCTGTTATATGTTTATATTTAATGAATGAATGAATGAACATTCTTTATTACACCTTACAAGCTAGACAACAGATATAAAGAAATAAACAAATAAATGTAAACATAATGGGCGGTCTTAAAGTTTAACAAAGCGATCTCTTCCAGACAACCTTTGGATGGAGATGATCATTGCTTAATGGAAGATTGGCCGAAGTATAAAAAGAATAAACTTAATAACATAAAAAGAAAAATTACTTAACCCTAAATAGTTATATACATACATATTAGGTACATAAATAATTTAAAATAAATAAATATCATATATAAAATAAATAAATATGTACTTACATACTTATACTTACAATAATAATATTAGAGATCAGATGAATCACGACTTCATGGAGATAAAAGTTTTTGAATCTATTAATGGTGTGCAATAAAGGAATTATCTACCTATCTGTCTAGACCCTGTGTTGTGGGAGGTATACAAAGCCTCATGTGCCTGTAATTTCACCGGCAACCACCCTTCAAACCGAAACACAGCAATATCGGCGGCAGAAATAGTTGTGTGGTTCTTCCCCGGGCGAGCCCTTTGACAAGGAACTCTCCAGATAATCACAAAGTCAATATCCGTGCGCGAACCGTGCCCTCCCGTACAGATCCATTTGATTTTCAGATTTCCTTGTATCTGGTTTCATCGGCCGCATGTGTTGGGACTGAAATCATTTGCATTTTATAAAACAAGCTAACATCAACCGTATTGCAAAGGTATAACGTTCTACCTAGCTCGTATCTAATACAGTTCTAATGTGCAATGAGGAGTCAATATTCAGAGCCGGGTGGTTAGTATTAGGCTCGTATCACCTTGGCTAAGCTTGGTAACAAACCTTGGCCAACTTTGAAAGTATTTTATATCGATCAATCTTATCAGCAATGCTTTAGCCAACTCATTTACATCCGATGACGATGGGGCGTCAAAAATTCAGTAGGTACACACGGCTACACGTCAAGCTATACTTCCCAGTATAAGCTGACCTCGCATTGTGTAGGTTTTTCGTAGAAAGCGAGGTCAGCTTATACTGTACCGGTATAGCTTGATATGTGGCCTGTGTACCAAGAATGTTCAAAGCTGACCAAGCTTGGTAACCAACCTTTTTTTTACGTGGAGATATCATGGATACCGCTCTGAACCCAGGGAGCGGTATGTCGGACTCCTACCGGCTAAACCTCCACGGCGTTCCTCCTCCCTCTTTATACCGGGGACACGGGAACAGAGAACATTCTTCCAAGTCAAGTCAAGTCAACATCTTTTATTCATTAAAATCACAAGGATAACTTTGAAACGTCAATTTTACTGCCTGTTCCTTCGCGACCAAGCCAGGAAAGAAAGGCAAGAAACAAGGCTGGTTGTTCTTTGGTGGGTGTATAGGCCAATAGCCTTGAGGATTCGGGCGGAGTCAATATTTTTCCCCGCGCCAAACGCATACCCCCGCTACATTTTTACATTACATTTTGGCGGCAAGCTCACGCAAATATCGTCCTTTTTTCGTGGCATGGTAACCTTTTTTCAATTCTATAAACACTATTATTTTATTTGTACTAAAAACGGGATATTTGCCATGATTTGTGAGTATTGTAGTATCCCGATATTTCGGCGCAGTTGCATGCGCCATGATCACGGGTAAACTGAAGTCTTTGCGAGTAGGTAGTTATTGGCAGATATAACGATCTATCCTCTTTCTTAGTCTTTTGCTAGGAATGAATTCGCTAATTCTATTACTACCACCCCCTCTTTACGAATGTCCCCGTGGCTGATTGTATGAGGGTAGTTGAGGCAAAAATAAAGCAAGACGGTATTCCGGCAGAGTATGTCAAGCTTCTGGAGCATGTTCTTTTCACCAACTTCTTCATATATAAAGGGCAATACTATCTTCAAATAGATGGAGTAGCCATGGGTAGTCCTGTTGCTCCCGTGGTGGCCAACATTTGGATGGAGTATTACGAGAATATAGCCATCTCGTCTGCCCCTTTACCAATCAAGTTGTGGAAAAGGTACGTGGATGACGTCTTCTGTATTTTGGAAGGAAAAACACCCGAAGTGGAACTGTTTTTGGCACACCTCAACGTCGTACATAGTAAGATGAGGTTTACGTACGAGAAAGAATGTGATCGACGTTTGGCGTTTTTGGACGTATTGGTTCAGGTTCGAGAGAATGGAAGTTTGGGCCATTCAGTTTACAGAAAACCTACACATACGGACCGATACCTACATGCGGATTCACATCATCATCCTCGACAACTTAATTCACTTACCAATCGTGCATTCGACCTGTGTGATGTGATGAGGATCACATTCACAGTGAATTGACGCATGTCCGAAATGTGTACATGAAGAATGGTTACAAACTGCGGTCCTTACCAGCTCGACCAAGACCTAATGCCCACAGTTGCAGAGTGGAACGAAAACCTGCTTTTCTACCATATGTTAAAGGAGTGACAGATAAAATCGCAAACATTCTACAAAAATTTTAACTTAAGACCATCTTTACTCCTTTAAAGAAAATTACACACTACCTGCGCTCACCAAAAGATTGTTTTCCACTAGAAAAACCAGGAGTGTATAAAATAGACTGTAGCTGTGGGAGTTCTTATATTGGTCAAACCAAACGCACAATAGCTTGTCGGGTGAAGGAACATATCAGGGCGGTGAAGAATGTTGACAGACAAAAGTCTGCCATAGCGGAACATCTGCTGGCCTCAGGCTCAATCTCAACTAAGCGACATTACATGCCAAGACTGGTTTAAGAGGCAATTGAGATTGCCAAACACAAGAATTTCAATCGTGAAGATGATTTTCAATTATCTGGAGCCTGGAATCCTGTGGTGAGAATGTGTAAGAACCGAAGAAGTGAAGTGTCAATTACGCGTCCTGATACCGCGAGTGTTGTGTGTCGGAATCGAGTTATGATCGAGAATAAAACCGGCGGTAGTAATAGAATTAGCGAATTCATTCCTAGCAAGAGACTAAGAAAGAGGGTAGATCGTTCTGCCAATAACTACCTACTCGCAAAGACTTCAGTTTACCCGCGATCATGGCGCATGCAACTGCGCCGAAATATCGGGATACTCAAATACTTACAAATCATGGTAAATATCCCGTTTTTAGTATAAATAGTGTTCATAACCATGATAGTTTCAAAAGTTATTATTTTTACTATTATTTTATGTCCAGTTACTTGTAAATAATTATGATACTTTCGTAGGATCATTAGCAGCATAGGTCCGTCGTCCAGGAAGGAAAGCATGAGCGGCACTGACGGCTCGTCCCTCGCACCGCTCAAGGGCCCCGCAGATACTCAGAAGTTAAAGTCGTAAGCGCCAAATAGATTTCTTCTAATTACAAAATACTATTCAAGTAATCAAAAATTTATTTCGGCGAATCTGTTACCCTATTTTTGCTATATTATTCAATATAAAAATCAAGTCAGTAATTCATATTGATTCGGAGAAGAAGGCAAATAAGTATCAAAATTGAGATATTTAGATGTTTTTTTTTTCATCAAACACATGCAACTAATCAAAAACTAGCTTGGCGCTTTTGTACAGAATGAAATGGAATATTAGATGTAGGAGTCTAAGAATCCTAGGTTTCATATTTGAACAGCACAGCAGTAGGATCTCAAAGATCATGAAAATGTTGATTTTTTCGAAAGATCATGATCATTTTAGAATCATTAAACTTTATAGCAATTTTAACATTTTTGAGTGAGTTTACACCAAGCTCCATCGTCAAAGCCCACCGGCTATGTCGAAGGAAGTATTTTCAATCTATAAATCTGATCGGCAATATCTTAGCCAAGTCGTTTATCAATCGAGTATCGCGGGCTTTATAAATTTAATAAATAAATGAATGAACTTTATTAAACAACATAAAATAAAATTACCAACAAAAGCAAAAGAACCACGGGCGGTCTTATCGCTTTAAAGCGATTTGACAATTGAGTGCTATGAGATCGACTGAGCGTTGTGTCATAAATATTCAGCGATCACAGGTGCGCATTTGTTATGAATTTCATGGTATAAGTGAATTACAATAACAATGTGGCAGCTGATAAAATAAATTATGAAGCAGTGAAAGAATCTTCTCGAAAAGAACTACGAAAACTTGATTATAAAAGTTTGGCGACTGGTAACATAAAATATACATTTTCATTTTGGTTAACTGTGTTGGTTTGATTTCTTTTCTGAATAGACAAAGCTGTTTCTCGACTAAAATGTGTTTTTTTTATCTAACCTATGCTGTCCCACTGCTGGGCAAAGGCCTCCCCCCTCATCTCTCCACTTTTCTCGATCTTGTACTAAATCCCGCCAGTCCCTATAAAAAGCGTCCAAATCATCGCGCCACTGCTTCTTAGGCCTTCCACGGATCGCTTTCCATCCACAGAGATCCATCCAGTTACGACCTTAGCCCACCTATTTGGTTACAGACATGACTCGCCCAATCCCACTTTAACTTGGCAGCCTTGATACCGACGTCAGCGATGCCGGTCCTTGAGCGCAGCGAGGTGTTCCGTATCCTGTCTATCCTCTTGACACCCAAAATGCTGCGCTCCATCGCTCCCCGAGCCTAGACTTTTGAGATTCAGTCAGTGACCAAGACAAAATTTGTATAACAACAAAAATTATCGTCATATCGCAATGTGGATATATATGCATAATATAATTTTTAAACTTTCGCGTTCACTATACATAATGATTGTTAATAAATAAATCGCAATGTATTGACTGTGTTGCAACAGTTAAATCTATTGGAGAGGCTCTGTTCAGTAGCAGACGTCCTGTGACTGATATGATACGGCTGATAGTTCTCTAATCAGACTACTTTTGAAAATTTCAGAGGGTAAAAGTATATAATATTTATTTAATATGAACAACTTGAACTATGAAACAAACACTGTCAACAGAAATAGAACGCTATTCTATAGATAAAAAATTTGACGACCTCTGTGGCGCAGTGGGCGAATAGCCAGCTGAGACGCAGGAGGTAGCGGGTTCGATTCCCGCCGGGGAACAAATGTTTGAATGATTTAGAGGTATTTGTTTCGGGTCTGGATGTTTTTCTATATATTATACGTATGTATTTACAAAAAAAAAACAGTATATAAGTATTCTATCAGTTATCTGGTTCCCATAGTACAAGCTCTGCATAGTTTGGGGCTAGACAGCTCTGTGTGAAATGTCCAGGAATAATTATTTATTTATTATTTAGAGGTATTTTTAGATTCTTTTACTAGTAACGGAATGTTATTAACGCAGTTTGTGTAGTGTGAGCGCAAAATAAACGTGTAATACCTTCTCATGTAAATTGTAAAGGACATCTGTTTGCTTTTTGCACCCGTAGTGTTTCTTTCTTAGTTAAAGTTGCTTATTGATAATAGCCTACAGTCTCTAAGTCTAAGGTGTTTAGGAATGGTTTGGCTTACCTTATATAGCTATTTTACTTACGCTTTTTCTCCGTTTGTAATTATTCAATTGAAGCTTTCTCTCTATATCATCTAGTTTCTCTTGATAGAATCTTCTTCTTTCGTTACTCAGATAATCATTATTTTTGCCTATATAATAATTTTTATTCCGTAATCTCCGTTCAATGTCATCTTTTCTGTGGTGATATTTCATCTTATTTCTTCGATACTCTAAATCGCGATTTATACTTCGCTTTTCGGTTTTATCATCTCTGTAATTGTGTATTTCATTATTTATATCTTGATACTGGTTTTCAGTTCTTCTTGGTATAAACTCATTCATATCACCAAGATTGTTTCTGTTAAATTCTTTTTTTCTGAATGCTTTTCTGTCATCTAAGTTGCGATCATTTTCAAAATCAAAATATGTTTTTTGAATGTGCTCATGAGATAGGTCCCTAGGTTTAATTCCTCTCAAATTGCTTTTCCTGTGGAGCGGTGTATATGTAGTATTCATATTATTTATCATTGATATTGATCTCCAATCAAGGTTGTCTTCCTGTTGAATAGATTTTTGAAAAAAGTTTGAGTCTTGTGCATCATCTATGCGTTGTGTCTTATTTAATAATGTATCAGTAGGATATTTTATATTGAAATCTAGTAGTCCAACTGATTTACCAACTACTTTTCCGTATATTTTTCGAATTTTTTCGTCAAATACCTGTTTATCTTTATCACGTAACTCTACATGTTTCACTTCTTGCTCTAAAGTATCTAAAATAGCCATTAGTTTATTGTCAGATTCTTTATTTATATTATTGACTTTCTGATTTAAATAATTTGAATTACTTTCGTCATCTTTCAAGAATGTATTCTGTATTATTAAGTTATTTTCTGCTGTGTATAATTCAGTATCTAAAGTGGGTATTTGCTTATATTTTACAATTTCATTACCAACCTTTTTCGGCTCTGTCGTTTTTAGAATATTATTTTTTTTATTTAAATGGCGTTTATTATTAAATGTCTTATGTTCTATGAACGTGTTATATTTCTCTGATTTTAGTGGCTCATAATTTTGTTTGGTTCTGCTTGTTTCTTCTCGTGTAGTATCTTTGTATAATGGCTCCGTCAAATGATTTTCCTTAAGCAAGCTACCTATAAGAGCCTCAAGTTCTACTGGTGTGTCTTTAATTTCATGAATTAGTGGATCATCATCTTTTTTAAAAGGTTTTATTTCACTCACAATTTTGCTTTTGTCCTGGATCTTCTCTAAGTTATTGTTCCTAAATAAATATTTTTTGACAAGTTGCTTAGCATTGGTGAAGTCTTTTCTTGGAACTACGTCTTTGATTGCAGTTTTCTTGTGTGTGTTTTGATTGGAAAACACTTTCCGGGTTTGAAATTCTGGTAGTTCAAATTTAACTGCTTGACTGAATAGGCTTGTTTTCTAAAATACAAATAAATAAATTTATAGTGTTATTCACAAATTACTTAACATATTATTTCGCTTAATTACCTATCTTGTTATCGTCAAATAATTGTTAAACCAACATGTCAATGTAGTTATCTATACAAATATTATAAAGAGATAAAGTTGTTTTTTAAATTAAGGAGTAATCTCAGAAACTACTGAACCGGTTCTAATGATTCTTTCCCTGATAGAGAGTAACAATATCCCTGAGTGCTATATTTATTTTGATAAAAATCTATAATATACGAGTATAAGGGCAGGTCAGCTAGAAAATTATAAAAATTATTTTAACTAAGTTAGTTTGTCAGTTAGTGATTCTACCTAACTTTACTTATACCTTTGCGTGTCTTATCCGTTTTGAATCCATCTGTTTATTGTCGAAGTAACGATTCTTGATCGTAACTTGCTGCCGACGTGATTTTCTAAAAAAAAGCGATTGTTTTTTATACAGGATGGCCGGAAAATTGACGCACAAAGAAAAAAAACGAGACCACACGACTGAAGTAAAACTTCTTTTTCAAAATATTGATTTATGAAATTGTTCAATTACAAAATTGTCTACGCGTCTGTAGGTCGATCAGTCTATGTTCATTCTGGACAGACACATAACACACACACATTTATTGAATATTTTTTTCCGAATTTTTGAAAATTTACGACCTGAGCAACTTAAAAAAATTACAAACAATTAATAAAAGAATTTTTAGAGATTTTTTTTTGCCACTGTTTTTTCCTAAGTTGTACTTTTATGCATAAAATAATCAGCTTCGTTACTTTGAGGAAAGTTGATCGATGCTTCATGACCGTCTCCGCGTGCAACTCCACAAAAATAATGTATTTCTGCATATTCACTTAACGTGTAACTCATCTCTTACACTTCCAAATAAACGAAGTCCAAATCAGAATGCAAAACACAGTATAATAAATGAGCAAAGTAGTCAAATAAGTAGGCAGCGGAATGTCAAAATGGCGACACGTTTAGCAGTAAACACAAAGTCTGCACGACTGAGGTAACTTGTTTGTTTTGAGTTGGCTTCGGTTGCGCGCTGCCTTTCGTGTCACCGAGAGTGAGAGAGATAGCAATAATTCAATATCTATCTTATCCTCTCGGCTGAAAACTGATAACGCAAAATTAATTAAACTATATAAAAAATAAATAAACCTCCCAATGTTTAAATTAGGTTAGATTTCCTGCAGTCATTTTTGGTTCGTTAACAAACTTATTATAACCTTAGGAATTATAAAATGGCCAAATACATTATTTCGACCAGAAAGTTAATTTTAAGAATTTTCCTCCTTGCCGTCTTTGAAGGCCGATTTTAGCCAAAATAGCCCCCTTAAGTAGTATGTTTTTTAAAGAACTTTTTGCTTTTTTTTATGAAAGCTGAAAGTCTGGCGCGTTCTTGAGGCCTACTTCAAAATAAGAAATCATCTGTTTAGATTTTTAATATAAAACTGAAAATTTAAGTCATAATTCACCGAACGTATCTAAATTTTTCACTTTATACCAACATTTTCATAACTTTTTCCAAAGTTACAAAGCTGATTATTTTAAGCATAAAAAACAGCTCAGGAAGATTCCGTTGCATAACAAAAATCTCTAAATAGTCTTTTATTTTTCTTTAGAATTTTAAGTAACCCCACAATATGAGGGACCTAATTTTTTTCTTTGGACGTCAATTTTACGGCCACCCTGTATACTAACAATATTAATTATTTACATCTCTGTCTGAAATTATGTAACTTACCTGACTGGTGGTTTTATTCGAAGTTTCTTTTCTGAGGCATTGCCCTTGGAGTCGGATTTCGCTTGGGACTTATTCACGATTTGATTTCGCTCATTGGAGTTTCTCTGAGGAATATAAATTCATTAAACTCGGTAGTATTTTCTTTTTTGTATTGTTTGATACCTATCCCTCATGATTTTAGCTTCACTTAAGACGAAGGTGGAGACGAAGACCCAAAGTCTCGAACACCGCCGCAAAGTTGCAAGCCTATCGATCTTTTACAGACTACATTTCTGTGGATGTGCCCAGAAACTATACGATCTGATCCCGCCATCTCACTTCCATCAAAGGACAAGCAGGCGCATGGCTCAGTACCATCCGTACCTGGTTAATATACCACCTATTCGCAGACACCGTTATGGTTCTACGTTCTTGATGCGCAAAGCTAAGGTATGAAACACTTTGCCGTCGTCTGTTTTTCCTAAAGAATACAATCCGGGTCTCTTTAAGGTAGGAGTGAATAGGTTTCTTCTAAATCTTCGTGCTTCATCTTAGACCACATCATCGCTTACCATCAGGTGAGATTGTGGTCTTACGAAGATCTATCCAGTTTAAAAAAAAAACTTTCGGTCGCATTACGTCTAACAAAGACAAACAAACTTAAACTGGCTTGATTCGAACTGGTGCCGAGTGTGTGCACACTCGCTAACACCAAGTCCATAGTTACCTCAATTCTTTTACTGAGAAAATACTTGCCCGTTCGTTCAGCAACATTTGGAAGAAGCCTCCATTAGCTGTAGACCGACGCGATGAGTTCGTATAGCTGGAACATAGAACCGGTAATCATTATTTTAAAATAAAGGTTTGATGGTAAGTTTTTTTAAAGACCAAATAGTGAACATGACCAGCCCAAACATGGTACCATCGTTCACCTTCCTTCATTCTATCAGCTAAGTCAGGTATATTATGAAAGATATCAGATATTGGTCTGGTATCGTAAAATACACTTCCCAATTAACACGTTACGTAAAAACAATACACAATTATTTTGGTCCGCTATGTTATAATAAATGATGAATGTAACTTTTTGAGTAAAGCTGCAAGCCTAGCCAGAATAGAGAAAAGTACGTAACTAGTGATTCGCCCCGAACTGAGATCTCGCGAGTTTCGCTTAAAAACAAACACAGATTATTCATAAGCTTTCACTATCAAAACAGTGACATGTAATAAAATAAGCAATAACTTGACCTACAGTTTCATTCAAATTACAGGTAACGGGAGTTAATGTTAATTGGTTACTCATTTTTGGGGTACAAACTGCAGTTATTCTAGATTTCAGACTTTTGCCTATATTTGTGACACATAAGCTCCACGCATACCAAATTACAACACTATGGGGTTACTGGTGTACCCTGTGAATTCCGTCAAAGTTCAGTTTTTATTATGACCTATAACTCAAAAAATACAAAAATTAGACTAAAAATAAAAACGGTTTCGAAATGTACTAATAAATACCTTTCGTTAAACACCTCATTTAATCGAATAGTCTTATTTTGATTTTTCTTTACCTCTCTTGAACCCCAATATCTCAACAACCCCCCAACATTTTTAGCTCATTTAGTCAAACCGAAATTGTGGCATCACTACCTACCTATAGCATCAAATTTCACAATGATTACATCAACGCTTCGATAGTTATCCTCTGACAACAAACATATATACAACGCCCGCCGATTTGCCCAAGTTGATTTGGAGATCTCGCGTCGCTCGATCAATAAACGTGCTAGCTAGCCAGAAGATAGGAAAATAGTAGGCAATGACAATTCATTCAGTTCATAAACAAACGATGACACTGTCGAGTAATTGACTTTTCTTAAAGCGTCGCGCTAAAGTTCATTATTCGTGCAAAGCTGATAGGTAACTGATTCAATAAACTTATACCTTTCATGTGAAATGAGTTTTTCTGGAGGAGCGTCCTCTACTGTGAATATAGGCAGCACGACCACCGCTGGGTCGCAGACCTCACCGTCGGGGCACTGGCGGTTATTCTCTTTCAGATCTAAATGTGGTTCCACTGTAAAGAGAGAAAGGTTTTTTCGAAAAATAATGGATGAATAAGTTTTCAGGCCCTCTGTCTAAAACCTAGCTAGAGCTAAAACATAGCTCATTTTTGACTTATGCACACAGTATTTTATAGCTTACCTACCCGTGTACTTATTAAATAATAAATAATCTTTATTTCATGAGGTCCATACACATTTACTATACAAACTACAATACACATAAATCACGATAAAAACAATAAAATGAAACAAATATTACGTACATCCCTTTATGTAGTTTAGGTGGCAATGTCCACTCAACGTCTATACATACATCTTAAAATGTTTAAGCCTTTCTGCCAGACTTCTAATGATAGCGTTATTACAAGTGTCAACTCTGGACATGAAAGACTCTATTCTACGCTGAATAGCGTTGAATGTAATACGTGTGCTCCGTAAAACATTTCGGAGGCACTACAATAGCGCTTTAAGCCCATCAGTTGACATATGATAATTGATAATACTTAGATATAGCTTAAAGTCGCGCTGCCAATCGTAAATCATGCTTGACATATCAAATTAGCATGAAATTTAAAGTGACTTTTCTAAAATATGTAACTATCCAGCAAATACACCAATTTGATTCGGCTTAGCGACTGTTTCACCTTTTCTGAGTAACGGGTACAACATATATTAAATTCGTCTTATATTCGTCATATATTATATACGTATTCGTCTTTGTTTTCACATGAAAACAGATAGAGAATTATTTTTATCCGTCAATTAAAGTTATTCAGAGGTCGTGAAATAATGTGTCTGTGGACTGAGTGACCACATTGTTTTTTGTAGTTTTTTCAACTAAAGAGTTAAGTAAAAGTTATAAAACATTTGTAAAACGAATATTGGAGTTTGTAAAGAATTTAATAAAAATATATACTACCTAATGTGTGGTCTCTCAGTTCTTCAGTTTTTTTAAATACTACCTAATGTGTGGTCTCTCAGTTCTCACACTTGCCCTTCCAAATCTGGGTATGTATATCGTTTACAGGCATGTTTTGTACCTTAACATTTATAGGCTCTAAATAAATTTTATTTTAGAAATGTCATGCTAATTTGGTTTTAAGAGTAAACGAAATAAGAATTTTCGCTTTTTACGAAAATGTATATATCTTGTAGATTGATGTAACAATCTATCTATTCGACTTTAAGAGAATACAAGAGGACGTTTCTGAACAAGATCTGTAATTTTAAGGACCTAATATGTTTCCTTCAGAGAAATCCCGAGGATAGCCCTTTCCATAGCTCGCTGATTGACTTTCAGTTTGTGGACCAGTCCCACCGTAAGTGTCCACGTTTCGGCTGCGTAGGTTATCACAGGTAGGACGCACTTTTTAGACGTTGTGGGATGGGTAATGAGAAGACATGACGAAGTTTCCCAAACGCTGCCCAGCCCAGATGAATTCGCCGATTTACTTCTTTCTCCAGATTGTCGAGAGGGCCAGCAAGCTGAAATGGCAGTGGGCCGGTCATATCTGCCGTAGAACCTATAACCGTGGGGGTAAACGTGTTCTGGAGTGGAGACCACGTCTAGGCAAGCGCAGCCCTCCGGCTAGAAGTGACGATTTGCGCGCTGTGGCTGGAAAGTATTGAATGAGAACAGCTGAGGATCGTGCTCAATGGCGCACCCTGGGAGAGACCTACGTCCGACAGTGGACTGCTATAGGTTTATGATGATGATGATGATATATATCTATAATTCCTATAATTATATTCAACCCCTGCCCCAGTCACTTAAGACGTTTTAGGAGTTAAGATGAGTTCAATTAGATTAATGCGTTTTGAGCAATTCACTTGAGGATTTGAGGATCACAGGAAACCTTGAGCAAACCCACATACAGTAAATTAGAATTGAGTAAGCTTTTGGAATCAGGACATAAAATTAGCACAAGAATTAACGGAGCAGTAAAAGTTAAGGTCATTCAGGCATTTTGTCAGTCTTTTTACATATGGAGTCTATGGACCAACTATACGCAGAAGACAATCAATGCCGTACGCGTTCAGTATAATAACGCGTTTAGGATGGCGTTGGGTCTGCCGAGGTTCTGCAGTGCATCAGGCATGTAAGCAGATGCTTGCAATGGATGGATTTCATGGCATTCTTATACAAGAGTGCCGCCTCGATGCTGTGCCGTGCCCGCGGCAGCACTAACACTATCCTACGCGTTTTGGCTGATAAAGCTGACTGCCCAATATTGTCGCACCTGATTGAGCTAAATGTTAGAAAATAATTATAAAAAAAATAATAATAAAATGCATTTATTGAGGAACAACAAATATAATATCATGTGTACAGTTTGAAACGATGATACCTGTATAAGTATGAAAACTGTGTTACATACACCAACGCCCTCCTCCTTTACAGCAATGAGTTCTAATCAGTTAGATGGCACAAAAACTAAACTAAAAATTAAAGATCTAAACCAATAGACCAGAAGGATCTGCGTGGGTATGTGTGTGTGTGAGTGGGTGTGTGTGTACGTGGGTGCGTGCGTGTGTGAGCGGGTGTGTGTATTTGGGCGTGCGTGAGTGTGTATGTGTGAATTTGTGTGTGTAGGCACTATTTGGGAATCCTTAGGAGGTCCTCAATATCTTCGTAGTTTAAAGATTTAAGCCACTCTAGACATTTAATCTTACATTTGTTGTGAGGGAGCGGGTAAATGTTAATTTCTTATTTATATATGTATGTATAATTCTTAATAACTTGAGGAGTAAGCTGGCGAATGCGTGACGAGAGCGTTACTAAAAGTGTGATTGGGCAAAGTGAACGGAAATTGAGAGGGAGATATAGGTAAGTTAGTGAAGATAGAAAGAGAGAGAGTTACGTTTCGTATGTGGGGCAAGAGAGAGAGAGAGAAAATGCGAGTACACATTTTCTTTCTCTCATAGCCAGTTACGTATTATTACTAACATAGATATAAACAAATGTTGTATTAAACCATATATAGACATAATACGTCTGAATTAAATATTATTGAATTGCACTGAATTAAAAAAAAATATACAAAATTAAAGCCTTATAAAATTTTAGGGAACACAAAAGCTAATAATATCTTATTTTTATTTTATTTAATAAGGCACACAATACAAGCAATAAAAATAAATTGAAACGTAACTTATGTGCGCACAGAAAAACAGAAATATACTCATCGAGGAAACTAAATCATAAGCATGTTTGAGGACATAACTACTTCAAAGAAATTAAAATGAATCGACACATAACTGAGAAGCAGAACAAATTTATAACAAAAAAAAACCGGCCAGGTTCGAGTCGGACTCGCGCACGAAGAGTTCCGTACCATTATCTATAAAAAACGGCAAAAAAATCACGTTTATTGTATGGGAGCACCCCTATAATATAAGTTTTATTTTAATTCAATTATTTAGTTTTAAAGTGTATATATAACTTTAATATTCTGTGAATATTCAAGCGTCTAGCTGTTGCCGTTAACAATATCGGGCTAAAACGAGCAAAAAAATTACGTTTGTTGTATGGGAGCCCCCCTTAAATATTTATTTTATTTTGTTTTTAGTATTTATTGTTATAGCAGCAACAGAAATACATCATCTCTCAAAATTTCAATTGTATAAATAACACGGTTCATGAGATACAGCCTGGTGGCAGACGGACAGACAGACAGCGAAGTCTCAGTAATAGAGTCCCGTTTTACCCTTTCGGTACGGAACCCTAAAAAACAAACACGTAATATATACAAAATACCTACGTATACTATCAACGGACTTGGTAGCCCACGATGCTACTATGAGCGTCTGAATCCCCGTTAAAATGGATGATGCCTTTGAATTGTGTAACAAATTTATATAGCTTAGATTAGAGTTAAAGATATTTCCCTTTTTTAGTACAAATAGTATTCATAACCATGATAGTTTCAAAAGTTATGATTAAAATATCCACGATAGTTTTCAGTCAACCCCCACTGAAATTGGGATATAGTCTGTTCCAAAAA
Source organism: Philereme vetulata (assembly GCA_918857605.2). NCBI lineage: Eukaryota > Metazoa > Arthropoda > Insecta > Lepidoptera > Geometridae > Philereme > Philereme vetulata. Next base: position 2,868,416 of record OU975452.1, on the reverse strand, counting down.
TATTACAGTTCTAGAACAGTGAAACTATGTAATTTATATACGTCAAGTGTTAGATTAGAAGTACCATAGAGCATAGAGGTTACCTAAGTATACCTGAGTTATATGTATTGCTTAGGACAAGGTAAGCTCCTTAAACGAATTAGTGAAGTCAATTAGATGAAAGTAGAATTCTTAAAACTATTTTCCGTTAGAATTGCTAAAATAGTTTTCAAATTGACAACATCCGTGGCGCAGTAGGCGAACAGCCGACTGAGACGCAGGAGGTAACAAATGAATGCATGATCTACAGATATTTGTTCCGGGTCTGGATGTTTTTCTATATATTATAAGTATGTATTTACAAAAAAAAAACAGTTATCTGGTTCCCATAGTACAAGCTCTGCTTAGTTTGGGGCTAGATAGCGCCGTGTACCTATGTCCAGTAATATTTATTTAATTATTAAATAAATATTAACAGGAATGACCACGTGACACGTCGCGATAACAAATAAAAAAGGTACATACCTACGCGATAAATTCCCCTTTTTATTCAGTAATTAGGAAGAGTAATCGCTAAAGTTTAAAAAATACTAGTTTTCAAATAATGAGACTAACGCGCTAGTGTACAGTTAGCATAAAAGTATCTATATTATAAGTTTTTTTCTGGAAATCTATGGGAGGAAAGCTTTACGTTCAGTAATGAACGTCCTATGGTGATGATGATAATGAAGCAAGTTAACTGTGGTTGCCTTCACAGAGTGAGCACAGTGAGTGCGGCTTTTGTATTTAGTGTATATAAATATATACACTAAATACATTTATAATACATTAGTATATTATAAATGTGAAATTTTGATTGTTTGTTTGTTTGTTAATGACAATTGTTGTAGTACAATGACAACGTAGCGGCTTAACCGATTTCGATGAAATTTAGTATGCACGTAGGTTATAACCTGGATTAACACATAGGCTACTTTTTGTTGACAAACAACGCGTGCGAAGCCGCTGGTGGAAGCTAGGCCTTAATAAATAAATTAAACCAAATTTACTAGTGATCCGCCCCGAACTGAGATATCACGAATCTCGTAAAAAACAAAATTAATATTATTCTTAGGGCGACTTGCATAACGATGCCTAAACGTATTTAGTGGCTAAATAAAATTTAAGGAGTTTTCAAATCATACAAATACGTCAATATTCATGTTTAGTCGCTAAATACTAATATATACGCTAATAGTGATCTTTGTGCAAGCCGGCCTTAATCTTTGACATATTAGTACCACGAACAGATTACCAACTCACTTGACCTAAAGTTTCATACAAATTAAAGATGAACCCTTAAAAAAATCATGTTAAATGGTTTTATAGGGGCTGTTTCCTACTACCTCTTAGTAGACGTCCCATTTTGTTTTTTTTTACCCCTCTTGAACCCCAATATCTCAACACCCCCCCCCCCCCCCCCCCCACACACACATTTGTAGCTCATTTAGTCACACCAAAATTGCTTGATTGTGCATCACTAACTACTTATATACCAAATTTCACGATGATCGGATAAACGCTTCGAAAGTTATCCTCGGACAAACAAACATACATACATACATACAACGCCAATTTGCCCAAGTTCTCTCGATCAATTAACCTTCTTCATTATAAATTAAGAAGGTTTTTGTAATATTATTATTTTTCAAATAATTAACAATAATACTGCATTCATTAATCTATCTATTATATGTGCTTTTTAGGCACAGAGCTCATAGTTGCTAGGTACGAGTGTATTATTCAGATTTAGTAACTGTGTCTTTATCTATTTGTCCATCGTATGTAGTTTCTGTGTGTTTGTGACTTGGGTTGATATACAATTAAGGCGAATATAGTAGCTGATTATTTGGAGGCTTTCTCCTCAGGAAGGAATCTGTTTTATGTATATGCTCAAAAAAATATATGTCATTAATTGACCTTTTAACTGCAAAGCGAACATACAAAAAGTTCTACCTGTTCATTTACTATGAGAAACAAAAGTAACAAAATGTAGCTGTCTTCGACTTTCACTTTGATTCAACCTCTAAACGACGTACAATTATGTAATTTTTCTTTCACCTAAATGTGGGCAAAGACTATACCTTCAAGTTGAACAAATGATTCTGTGCTGCGACGGTCTTTCACGTGGCAATTAATTACTTTAAATGTTTCCAAATAGGTAATTAGCGGGCCTTAAAAGCTGGTTGCGCGGGCGACGGGCGGCAGTGTATCGCTGACTGTCGTATTGGGAGGGTTGTGCTCGTCTGCCTCGCACTCACCTACTGGTCGGTTAGATGCGTGTGGCGGTTGGTGCGGGGCCGAAACCATAGCTACGCCCATTCGCTCAAGGTCATCGGTTACGGTTAGCGCCTTAAGAGGAAACACCAAGGTCTAGAGAATTGAAAAATAGGTATATGTGAAATCTATTGCTGTCGCGCAGTATGGCGTAGTATGCGCGATAGAGACAACTGCAGCTTGGACCGAAAATACCTATTAAAATTACACAAAATCAACGATTCGTAGTCGCCTGATTTCTTCTCCAAAACTTGACCGATTTAACTACTTTCTTCTTTATAAATTAAAAATAGGCTTTGACCGTGTTCCTATGTTTTGCTTTTTTATGTAATTTAGTCAAATTTGTTTTCTGGATGTTTGAACACAGCGGAAAATCTGACAAATTTTATACGTTTTTGAGTGTTCATATCTCTTTTAATATCTAATTTTTGAAAAAAAGGAAAAGATAAGGACATGTCAATAGCGGCCGTAGATTTTTGAGAAAAAAATTATTGCTGTACTGGCATTATCCAGGGAGGAAACAGGGGACTACGTTTGTATAAAAAAACGGCCCTTGTGTTTCCTCTTAAGGATAAAGATAACACTCTACTGTTTTAGGATAGACTGGATTTCACGAAAGCGAAATATAAAGAACAGTGACGTAGCCTCTCCTGTATTTGCGTTTTGTATTTGTCAAAGCGCAAATAGAGAAGAGACTGCCATGACACATTTTTGAAACAGCTTTTTACGATGTGTATTAAGTACTTTCAACAAAATCTCTGCGATACGTATCTTAAGTAGAATCCACGCTAGTATACAGTCTACACTTTGAAAGGATAAAGAAGGTTTTAAACGATATTTTCGCAATATATATCAGATTCCGTTTTTCATCTTTATGGATTTACTGCTCAAAGTAAGTAATACAATTTGGCACGCCTCCTTTCTATGTTCGTTCAATTTCATGGCACCGGCTAATCTTTCAAATAGTAATATTACATTTACTTTAATAAGGCTTCAGGAGGTGGTACTTACAAATGCGTTATGTGGTTAGGTCAAAGCTTATATTAGTGTTTCTAAATATGAAAGGGATGAAGGTCAGAAAGTTCTAAATCCTTGTAAATATTGGCTTTGGCAAGAAGCCTCTAAAAACAAAGTTAATGTTTAACTAACAAGACCCCGCACGCGGTTTCGCATGCGTGGTTGGTCAATATTTTTTTTCCTTAGCAAATCTCGAGTCTTTCCATCAAGTTTGTTATTTAGTATGGACTCTAATCCATACTAATAGTATTTACTTTTTCTTTCTTTTTTTGACGTTATAACGTCTTATAAATCAATGAACGCCGACTGCACGCACCAAAAAATGTCACGTTCCGCCTGAGCCGAGCGTGCAAGGGAGATCGTGGAACAAGCGATAGAGAGGCACGATTGGCCTAAACGTTCGGCTTGTGACGCATCTATCTCTTTTGCACTCGGTGTCACGTAAAATTATCGTCCGTAAACCGACTTTACAGACAACCAATTTTTTTTATCGATGATCGTCAAGCGCTTGACCACTACCTCACCTGGTGGTGTGATGGTGTGATCGAAGTTGGAGACCGCTTGCCTATAAAGAACTCTGGACTTCGAGATTATACTGGTTCGGAAAAACATACGCCGGAAATGAGTTCCACTCCTTACTTTTGGTAACTAGAAAAGTTGAAGCAAATCGTTTGAACTATTGATTAAAACGGGTATTTATCGCGTATGCACCTTTTATATTTGATATCCCGACGTTTCGATTATATTTCAACAGCCGTGGTCGCTGGCAGACACAGTCTGCTGCAACAGAGTTAAAACGTCGGGATAACAAATACAAAATGGTGCATACGCGATAAATACCCGTTTAAATCAGTAATTATGTACAGTGGTTGCTAAAGTTAGATACATACTAACATTATAAATTCCTGAGAATGGTTGCTGGAAGCCGTTTTTTTATGTTAGTTGTGGGGAAACAGGCTTACGGCCCACCTGATGGTAAGCGGTCACCGTCGTCTATTGACACCGATAACACCCGGGGTATTGTCGATGCGTTCCCTACACTGTAGAAACCTCTTTACATTTTTCTTGAAGCGTGCCATGTCTTAGCCTAATGGGATAAGCTCAGATGATAGCTCATTCCACATCTTGCAAGTATGGGGTAGAAAAGATCGCGTGAAGCGTGTGGTGCGCGATACCCAATTGTCGACGATATGTGGTTCAGCTTTATTACGTTGTCGAGAAGTGGTAAAATCTCGACGATGGGATGAGATCAAATAGCTCCTCAGAACATTTCCCATTAATATACAGGCGGTAGAATACGCTATGCGGCCCGATGTCACGGCGTTGACTCAGCGATTCCATGAGCTGACTCAGCCTGTCGGCGAGTTTGGGATCACCGATGATTCTAATGGCTCTTCTCTGAAGGGCTTGCCGTTGTTGCAATGGACGTCATATGGCTGGTATAATGATGATGATGACCCTATGTAGACCATCTGATATCTTCTATCCTCTGAAGGTACTCACCGGTCTCCGTAGTTTTCGCCCACTCTCGTCAAGTTAGCCATTCAGATAGAGCAAAATCGTTTTTTGCAAAAAGCCACAGGCTCGCCTGAGTACCTTCGCAATAATTATCTGCACCATGATATGAAACTAGAGTCCATATCCAAGTTCATGAAGCTCGTTCCAAGCGACATTATGAGCTTGCCACCCATCACCCGAATCCTTTGGTAAATACAATACCTGACTATCCTATAGATCCGCCCGCGGACAAAACCTCAGTCGACTGAGACACGTTCTCGAAGACGTCTACATTAGACAGAGCAAACACTTCACAGATACACTGACCTCGCCGGCGAGGTCAACGAGTCCCTTCAGTTGCCGCCTACTGAAGGTATAGGTACCTGGGCGTTTCTCTCCTATTCCCATCCTGGTAATGGCCCAAGTCGAGTTTCGTACTTAGGTAGGTTGCGCTAGTTGCCTCATCAAAGATTACAGGGCTGAGTGCCATCTGCGCTAAAAGTTCGGTTAAGCTGCAAAGGCCTCACAGGCCAACAGCAAGATAGTCCATAAGAAAAAAAAACTCACTGGGTTTTCTATCAATCTCTTTGCACAGAAAGTCATCGTCTGCCTCGCTGCCTTCAGGGCACCCACCCAGATTGAATGGTATTGCGGTGTCACTAGGAGGCACGGTGTTGTACACTGCTGTTCCTTGGCGGGGACGCCCAGAGTAATTGCAGATTATTTGAACGGACTGGAAGAGGCAAAAATCTCTGACTTTTACTTGAATCACTTGAGTTTTTTCACCGAGGTGCGATAAAATACTAATAGTCAACTTTAATGACTTTGGTGCACTACATAAGTAAGCTTATAGTATAATAGGTTGGGGAAAAGTCTTTTCGCATTATAGTATGTTGGAACTTGTAATAAAATCTCTTTGGCTATACTAATTGTATCTGGCTGGTTTTGGTATCATTCAAAGTTTAAATTTTAAAGAAGATAATTCCAAATTCAAATTAGGAAAATGTGTGCTTTTTATTTGTTTTTCGTACTGTAAAGATGAGTGAATCTAATGAAGAAATTCGATACATTTTAAAATTTTACTACAAAAAAGGTAAAAATGCATCGCAAGCCGCGAAAAAAATTTGCGATGTTTATGGACCTAGTACAATGTCTGTGAGAGTAGCACAAATTTGGTTTAAGCGTTTTCAATCCGGAAATTTTGATGTCAAAGATGCACGTCGCTCTGGTCGCCCTATTACGGATAAAATTGATGCCATCTTTGAGAAAATGAAGCAAGATTGGCACATCAGTAGTAACGACGTAGCTGAAGAACTGGGAATTGACAACAAAATAGTTTTGGCGCTTTTGAAAAAAAAACTGGGTACACAAAAAGCTCGATATTTGGGTACCCCACGAGCTCACTGAAAGAAACCTAATAAACCATGAACTCATTTGTGATTCTTTATTACGTCTTAATGAAACCGAACCATTTTTGAAGAAACTTATAACTGGTGATGAAAAGTGGATCACGTACGACAAGAAGGTGCGAAAAAGGTCGTGGTCAAAGGCCGGTCAGGCTTCACAGACTGTGGCGAAACCCGGGTTAACTCGCAACGAGGTGATGCGGTGTGTGTGGTGGGATTGGAAGGGCATTATTCATTATGAGCTGTTACCACCAGGCAGGACATCGATTCTGAACTCTACTGCGAACAACTGATGAGATTAAAGCAAGAAAATGAGAGAAAGCGGCCGGAATTAATCAACAGAAAGGGTGTGGTTTTTCATCATGATAACGCTAGACCTCACACATCTTTAGCCACTCAGCAAAAATTAAGACAGTTTGGCTGGGAGGTGTTAATGCATCCGCCGTATAGTCCTGACCTTGCACCTTCAGATTTCTACCTGTTTCGGTCTCTTCAGAATTCTTTAGGCAGTGTCAGGTTAATATCACGAGAGGACTGCCAAAACTACTTGTCGCGATATTTTGATTAGAAGCCCCAAAATTTCTATAGTAATGGGATCATGTCCCTACCTACAAGATGGCAAAAAGTTATCGAACAAAATGGTACCTACATACTTTAGTTAAATGTAAATAAACTATAATAAATAAATTTTGAATTTTCTTAAAAAATGCGAAGAAACTTTTTCCCCAACCTAATAATTTATTTGCCTAATTTACGTGGGTGTATTAGTTGCGTAATTGTATTAGTTGCGTAATTGTATTAGTTGCGTAATTGTATTAGTTGCGTAATTGTATTAGTTGCGTAATTGTAGTAGTTGCGTAATTGTATTAGTTGCGTAATTGTAGTAGTTGCGTAATTGTATTAGTTGCGTAATGTATTAGTTGCGTAATTGTATTAGTTGCGTAATTGTATTAGTTGCGTAATTGTATTAGTTGCGTAATTGTATTAGTTGCGTAATTGTAGTAGTTGCGTAATTGTATTAGTTGCGTAATTGTAGTAGTTGCGTAATTGTATTAGTTGCGTAATTGTATCAGTTGCGTAATTGTATTAGTTGCGTAATTGTATTAGTTGCGTAATTGTATTAGTTGCGTAATTGTAGTAGTTGCGTAATTGTATTAGTTGCGTAATTGTATTAGTTGCGTAATTGTATAAGTTGCGTAATTGTATTAGTTGCGTAATTGTATTAGTTGCGTAATTGTATTAGTTGCGTAATTGTATTAGTTGCGTAATTGTATTAGTTGCGTAATTGTATTAGTTGCGGAATTGTATTAGTTGCGTAATTGTAGTAGTTGCGTAGTTGTTGGTGCGAAAAGACTTTTTCCCCAACCTATTATATAACTCACATTGTAATTGAGAGCGGCGTTGTTGTCATAGAATGCATATTCTGTGTACGCAGAGATACCACATCCCATGTGCGTAGCGGAGCCGTAGATCATTTCTAAGTACAAGCGGCCACTCAGACTGGTCTCCTTTCTAAAAATAATTTAAAGAATCGTTTAACTTTATATGCATTGGAATAACACACCATTCGAGAAGACCATACAATAATGCCCATTTTTAAGTTTTTGCCGGAATCCAAATGATCGAGAACCTGGTGTTTCCTGTACTATACAACCTTTTTTGTTAAGTAAAACATTAATTTAAAACACACATCCGAAATCGTATTAACCGATTTTAGAAATGGGTTTAATACAGCTTAAATATTTATCCAGTAATCGATACATTTTCAATAAACATTTGTCAACGTAAAGCGGCGGCGCCTTTGCGACGATGCCGCTTACTCAGTTTAACAAGTACCTACCTACTTACATGTTGAATAAATATGATTTGTTTACCTATCTTATACAGGCTGTTTCATTGATATTTTAGAACATGATATTATAGTTGTTTGAAAATTTTAAGTTTTCAATGGTAATGAATATAAAAAAAACCTGTTTAACAACAAACTTGTCCGTAGCCCTACTCGTATTTTAATTTATTGTTATATATATAACAAAACACGTACATACGTAACGAGTTTTTTCTATAAGTTAATAAAACAAATGAAGCATTAAAATGATTTGAATATACTTCTATGATCTAACTTAACATATATGTATCAAGAACTCGTATAGTCTGACTATACGATGTGCCAGTCCCTTATATCATATTGCATCACGTGTTGGGGAAGTGCCGCTAAAACTTGCCTTTTTCAAGTCGAACGAGCGCAACGCTCTGTACTCAGTCATGCTTGTGAAATCTTATAGATATCCAACTACAGAATTGTACAAAGAAAGTGGTGTTCTAAGTGTCCGGCAACTTTTTATCTTAAAAACATCGGTATCAGCGCATAAGCATTTACTTTCATCAGAAAATTACTTGGAGCTGATAAGCAAACGAGTCTTTAAAATTCCTACCCCGCCAATCAATACATCCTTTGCGCAACGTTTTGGTCAGAATGTAAGAGCATGTGTTTATAATAATGTTATAAAATTTTGCGATCTAAAAAATAAATCTGTAAGACAAGCAAAACAATTAATACAATAGTGGCTAACTACTCTGACGTACGATGATACTGAGACTATTCTGAGTGTTACAACCTAAAAGTCCCAAATATTTATCCAATGCATTTACATTATATTACTTATATATATTTCAATATATTATATACATATTTATATTCAATGCATTACTAGAAGTTGCATATATATATAAGATTATTTATCATCTATTCAACAGGACTGACCCATGAAATAAACAATGATGTGTTGCTCTGTAAACAAAGATTTTTATTTTATTGAAAAATCTCTAAAATCCTAAACTACTTACAATATTACACAAAACGAAAACACCTACCTGTGAACAAAGAAACGACATTAAAGCTTATTCGTCATTATTAGGTAATCCATAACACTTTTAGTTCGGTATTAAAACATATTACATATTTTATCAAAAGACAATTCACTGTTTGACATTGCAAACTGTCATATTATTTTTTAACATGCCTAACATGCTTTAAGGATATTCTATAGGTTGGTTGTGAACCAACCTTCTTTGCCGACAGCGCGACACAATCCAAATTCTAAGGAATAGGTACGATTTCTTTACATATATTTATTTATGCATTATAAATTTAGGTTATATTAGTATATAGGGTTTCAATTGTTATTTTAAACTGTTATATTTCAAACATTATTAATTTAATTTATTAGTCCGAGGTGTAAACAACTGAATAATCTATATAAGAATTTCAAGGTTTTCACGATACAGGCTTGGCCTAGTGTGAAGACCACCGACTAAACCGTTTAGTTATTAAGCTCTCTCAACAATAAGTTCATTTAAAAATTATCTGTTTTAAACATATTAGTCATAAGGTGTGCTTTTTGTTGCTAAATAAAATATTTTTCTTTTCTTTTCTTTTCTTTTCTTTTCTTTTCTTTTCTTTTCTTTTCTTTTCTTTTCTTTTCTTTTCTTTTCTTTTCTTTTCTTTTCTTTTCTTTTCTTTTCTTTTCTTTTCTTTTCTTTTCTTTTCTTTTCTTTTCTTTTCTTTTCTTTTCTTTTCTTTTCTTTTCTTTTCTTTTCTTTTCTTTTCTTTTCTTTTCTTTATATTAATTATTAACAAAACACGATTAACGTAACGAGTTTTTTCTATAAGTTAATAAAACAAATAAAGCATAAAAATGATTTTAATATACTTTATGATCTAACTTAACATATATGTATCAAGAACTCGTATAGTCTGACTATATTAATTATTATTGAATATTCAGACAACGGTATAACATAACATAGCATAACAGACGGTATATATTTAAATACAAATTCGTTTAATTACACTTAAATGTAACTTTATAGAACGAATTTAATACGCTAAATCTAAAACTACTACAAGAAAATAATACAAATTTTAATTTACCTACTTTCATTTTCAAACTTACATATTTTAGGTTCAAAGTTATTTTAGGTACTTATAATTATATATATATATATATAATTGTTATATGTTATCACAGACCAGTATAATATATTAGACTGACAGTCTCAAACAAGATAATGTAACTCGATATTTGATTACCTGCTAGGACGCGAGATGTCGCTAGGAGCTTCAAATCGTTAAATATATGCCAACTTTTAGCTTACTACCGCTCATAATGATACGAAAAAAAAATAGATGGCGCTATTTCCAATTTCACGTGCGCCATAATCTTATTGCGACGTTGTCAGCTTGTACGTTGCGCGATGTTGTCGCTTTTCAGTTTCATTAAAACATCAGTCACTAGTATTTTTTTAAGATTTGCGCACATTTTATCAGAATTGCCAGAACATGAAAGTTTCCGTCAAAATAGGGATTTTTTTTAGCAAAGGATAGGATAGATATATTTTATTAATTACATACGTCTATGATCGTACCATTGTCACCTAAATGCGGAAATACCTACACATTTGTAAAATAAGAATACGTATTTATAGTGATGTACAGATAAGTAGAACACTTTTTGAATCATAATAAAATTAATTTGTAAGTACCCAGCAAATGCATACCTATTACAAGATAATACGTTCTAATAGGTTGAGGAAAAAGTCTTTTCGCATTATAGTATGTATGAACCGAGGACATATTAGAGGGAGTTTACCAGATGAACGCTGATCTTGACCGCATTAACACATGGGCTAAAACCTTTGGTCTATTGGTTAACCCTTCTAAGTCCAAGGTTCTACTTTTAGGAAGTCCATACATGCTGAGTGTTGTCAACCAGTCTACCCTTCCTCAAATCCAGTTCGATCAGGTGCTTACCTTACTCGAGCAAGGCCAAGAACCTTGGTGTCATTTTTGACAATCAGCTATCATGGACCAGCCACATCAATGCAATAAGCAAAAGGGTGCATTTCTCTTTTCAATCCCTCAAACGTCTTCAGAAATTTCTTCCCTTTGAAACAAAAATTACTCTCGCCCAAGCCCTGTTGCTGCCCCTTCTCGACTATTCAGATGTCTGCTTTCTTGATGCCACGGAGGAACTTCTCAATAAACTGGAACGTCTACAGAACTTGTGCATCCGTTTTATATTCGGACTGCGCAAGTTCGATCACGTATCCATGTTCAGATCCCAACTTAAATGGCTCCCTATTCGTCTTCGTCATGATCTTCACGTTCTTTCACTCTTATTTAAAGTATTATATTAACCACTCTCTCCTCCCTACCTCCGTGAACGCTTCGAATTCCTTGTCCCTCGCAGTGTGACATCCCGGTCCTCTAAGTTCCTTCTCCTCAAAACACCTCAACACACTTCAAGCCGCTATGGTGGCTCCTTTACCGTTTATGCGGTGAAAATTTGGAATGCCCTGCCCCATGAAGTTCGCGCTAGTCCATCGTTTAACATTTTCAAACGCAAAGTTAAAGAGCACTATATTTCTCTGTAATTTTATTTTATTGTAGGTATATATTTAATTTTGTATATATTAGTCTATTTATTTTATTTATTATACTCATTCATTTTATTTCTTTCTGTTGGTATCTTTCGTTTTATTTGTTTAAGATATATGTACATATTTATGATTCTTGTACACGCACCTACCTTTAAAGTCATCTCTCTCTCTCTAACCTCAAAGGTTTGCTGGAAGAAAACTCTTCATAGGGTTAAGCTCGCCTTTGTACATGTCCTCTATTTCTGTACTTTAAAATGTATTTTCTTGTGTACAATGAAGAATAAAGAACTTGTAATAAAATCTCTTTGGCTATACTATTTGTACCTGGCTGGTTTTGGTATCATACAAAGTTTAAATTTTAAAGAAGATAATTCCAAATTCAAATTAGGAAAATGTGTGATTTTTATTTGTTTTTCGTACTGTAAAGATGAGTGAATCTAATGAAAAAAATCGATACATATTAAAATTTCCACTACAAAAAAAGTAAAAATGCAACGCAAGCCGCGAAAAAAAATTGCGATGTTTATGGACCTAGTGTAGTGTCTGTGAGAGTAGCACTAATTTGGTTTAAGCGTTTTCAATCCGGAAATTTTGATGTCAAAGATGCAAGTCGCTCTGGTCGCCCTATTACTTATTATTTTCGAAAAAGTGGAGCAAGATCGGCATATCAGTAGTTACGACGTCGCTGAAGAACTGAGGATTGACCACAAAACAGTTTTGGCGCATTTGAAAAAAACTGGATACACAAAAAAGCTCGATATTTGGGTACCCCACGAGCTCACTGAAAGAAACCTAATGAACCGTGTACTCATTTGTGATTATTTATTACGACGTAATGAAACCGAATCATTTTTGAAGAAGCTGATAACTGGTGATGAAAAGTGGATCACGTACGACAAAAACGTGCGAAAAAGGTCGTGGTCAAAGGCCGAGCAAGCTTCACAGACTGTGGCGAAACCCGGGTTAACTCGCAACAAGGTGATGCTGTGTATGTGGTGGGATTGGAAGGGCATTATTCATTATGAGCTGTTACCACCAGGCAGGACCATCGATTCTGAACTCTACTGCGAACAACTGATGAGATTATAGCAAGAAGTTGAGAGAAAGCGGCCGGAATTAATCAACAGAAGGGGTGTGGTTTTTTATCATGATAACGCTAGACCTCACACATCTTTAGCCACTCAGCAAAAATTAAGAGAGTTTGGCTGGGAGGTTTTAATGCATCCGCCGTATAGTCCTGACCTTGCACCTTCAGATTTCTAGCTGTTTCGGTCTCTTCAAAATTCTTTAGGCAGTGTCAGGTTAACATCACGAGAGGACTGCCAAAACTACTTGTCACGGTATTTTGATCAGAAGCCCCAAAATTTCTATAACAATGAGATCATGTCCCTACTTACAAGATGGCAAAAAGTTATCGAACAAAATGGTACCTACATACTCTAGTTAAATGTAAATAAACTTTTTAAAAAATGTTTTGAATTTTCTTATAAAATGCGAAGAAACTTTTTCCCCAACCTAATATATAAATAGGGTCTCAAGGATGAACAATAAAAAAATACCAATTACTGCAGCGTCTTGCTATCCACTTCCTTTAAGTTTATTAGTGTCGCAGTGATAAGTGATAAGAAATTTTCAGCTACCGCAGCGTTTTCGAGCCCATACTCTTCGAGTTAGATAGGTACAATGATAGCAATAAAAAATACAGCTAACGTAGAGTCCCTTAGCTCACTCCCTTAAGTTAGAAAGAGTAGCAATGTAAAGTCAAAAAAATAGCTACCGCAGTGTCTCACTCTCTTCAACTATAAATAAGGTATTTTTAATTAAGTTCTTTTTAAGATGAATACGGTAATGATCAGTCAAAAAATTAGCTTCTACCGCAGCATCCCCGAGCCCACCCTCTTTAAGATAAATAGGGTCACAATGATGAGTAGTAAAAATTTGCAGCTACACATTCCGCCCGACAGCGTCACCCACATACAACTAACTACAATTCACAAGGGCAGCAACGATAAGTCATAAAAATTCTGCTACCGCAGCATCCACCAGCCCAATCTTTATATGAAAAATTGGGTTGTAAAAATTATTAGTCATAAAAATTAATCGGCTAGCGCAGCATTCCCTAGGCTACCCACATTGAAATAAATAGTCATAAAAAACGCATCGTACCCCACTCAACCCACTACAAGTTAGGTAGGGCTACAAAATTTGGATCTATCACAGCGTCCCGCAGCCCATTGCCTTTAAGTTTGATGGCATCGCAATGATAAGTGATAAAAGTTTGCAGCCAACACAGCGTCCTCACTCCCCAGGACCATAGGAGATTGTAAAAACTGCAGCGTCCCTTGACCGACTCACATCAATAACAATAACCTATCTAACTATAGGGTTGAAATGATAAGTCAAAAAAATTAGAGTAAGCGCGGCATCGCCCAGCCCACCCTCTTTAAGATAAATAGGGTCGCAAGGATGAGTGATAACAAATTATTAGCCACCGCTGGGTTTTTCAGCCTGCTTTTTTTAGTCTTACTAGAGTCTCTTAAAATTAGCTGTAGGTATGTATTTTTACACCATAGAAAAACGTGCGCGAAGCCGCTGGTATTAGACTTTTTTGACTCATCATTGCGCCTATGTCTAACATGCAGAGAGTTGGATGAGGTCACTACGGCTAGCGTTTTGTATGGCTCACCATTGCGACAATATTAAACTTAAAGGGAGTGGACTGCAAGACGCTTATGTACGAGTAGCTGCAAATTTTTTTAAATGATTTATGGAATAAAAAGTAGCATATGTGTTAATCCAGATTAAATTCTATACATATATGAAATTCCATCGAAATCGGTTCAGCAATTCTGACGTGATTGAGTAACAAACAAATAAATAAACACTCATCCGCAATGAACATCACATAAATTAATGTGATGGTTTGTGATGAATTAGTACACATTTAGTAGTGTAACGCGTACGAAGTCGCGGGCAACAGCTAGTGTTTAATATAATTGTAAACAGAAGATAAAAATTCAACAAAAATGTAATACTCACGTCCAATCTGGATAATAAGTCATCATACTAGGAGTAACAGCATTCTTCTGTCCATACCAGGACTTCAGGACCTGTGTGGTGGCATACCGAAGCTTATCTGCACTCAGACCAGGCGTGGTGAAGTTACTAGATTTGGAGACGGGAAACCAGTCAGGGTACGAGAACCGTACCAAGCCTGCTGTCTGTCCAGGGTCAGGGAATCTGGCTGAAAGATGGACATGGATACCGTCAGGACATTTTAGGAGCTTTATACCTAATATTCTAGCTATGAGAGGCACAGCTATATTGTCACAGAAACCACCCTTTCCTTATAGCACCAGCTATTCCTATTTATATGTAATAAAAACTAAACCAAAATATATCTATACTAATATTATAAAGAGGAAAGATTTGTTTGTTTGTATTGAATAGGCGAAACTACGGGACCGATTTAAAAAAATCTTTCACTGTTGGGAAGCTACACTATGTTGTGTAATGTTTTTACTGAAAAACTACGCGTGTGAATTGGTGAGCTAGTAGACAATATAAAGGAATAACACATAGTGGTGTAAATAAGATCGGTAATGGTTTTATCGTCAACAATCATAAAGCATATTATCTCTTTTCTACCGTTGACAAAACCTATGGCATCAAACCTGTCCGGCTTATACGTGCAGCGCCGTGTCTGGGGAGCGAGAGGAGGGGTCGCTCTAGGCGCCAGATGGCAAGGGGCGCCAAGCAGCCAAATGCAAAAATAATTTCCGGCGCAAAATAAAATTTTAATGGCACCTTTTGAGTGGCGCGGGAGCAGTGTTGTGTTGCCAGATCGAATTTTGAAAAATATGTTGCGTGACGCTGAAAAATCCGTTGATTGCCTCTAGATAAATCTGTAGATATACAGACTTTTTAAAAGCTAAATCTGACTGTTTGGAGCGGCTAGTAAGCTGGATCTAGTCCGTAAACAGCGTTTCTTATAAAATTATATGGGTAACAGCTACGTTTAACGTAGCTTGAAATAAAACAGCAGGAGAATTAACGTGAAGTGAAACTGTCGACTAAAGGGCGTTGAAAGACAATCCCACTCTACCCTGATCAAAAGCTAAGGCCAGCGCTGTATACGAGACAATGCAATCATCATCATTGGCATCTCAAATGATCGCCCACTGCCTAATAGTTAAAACTCCTCTATCAAACATAATAAAGTTAATAAATCGTTTAAAGGGCAAGGTACACGCTTTTATAACAAACTCCCAAGTGATGTACAAAAATTTTAACTTAACAAATTTAAAAACGTAATGATACAAAATCGTTATGAAAAAACCTACTATAACATATCGGATTATTTAGTTAGATGATAGAGAAGCTTGGGATTGAAATTACTTCAACTCGGTAAAACTGATATTTCTTTATATAATTATTTGACACAAAACAGAACAGTGCTAGGAGGACCTTAATCAATTTTGATGTAATTTATTTTCTTTATTGTTATGTCTAAAAGGATCGTTATAAAGAACAACCAGCTTGGTTTCTTGCCTTTCTTTCCTGGCTTGGTCGCGAAGAAACAGGCAGTAAAATCGACGTTTCGATGGGATCCTTGTGATTTTAATGAATTTTAGTTGAAAAAACATTTTATTTCATTAGATTTAATTTGAAACAGCTACAACATACCCTGTGCTGTTCGCATTTAGGTCTCAATACTGTAATAACATAAAAAAGAAACTTATTGGAAACTACTAGGTTGCTATGAAACCTACGAAAATATTACTCTCCAGTTTCAAATAGCAAGAGTTCATAAACGAGTAGGGCTTGCATTATCCGTTAGTTTTTGTTATCCGAATAATTCGGATAGTATTGAACTTTACTATACGGATATCCGGATATGACGGATAATTTGAATAATTTTGGGAAAAGCGTTAAAAACAAAAATAATTGTTATTAAAGTAGCTATAAACAATGTTTAAGTTATTCCAACATTCACCATTAATATATAAATCACTTTTGACAATAAGGGAACTAGATAGGTATACTTTAGTTTAGATCACGTTTTCTGTCACAAAACTTAAGCAATAAGTAAGCAACTTGTCAGTCACGAAGACAAGAGTCAGTTCTGAATGTTTTATAATGCTACAAATATTAAAAATAAAGGATAAACTGTTTTAAACTCAGATTACTTTTTAGATACATGTACTTACTGCACATACTTATGAAATTATGATTTTGATGTAGTTAATTTCATTTTCAAATCGTGATTTCTTGATGAATTTTACTATTCGTTTTATTCGAATTATCCGAATATATTGAGCGTCATTATCCGGATAGTAAAATCACACGGATATCCGAATATTACGGATATTCGGATATCCGAATTGCAAGCCCTATAAACGAGCAGTAGTCTCAAAAGCGCTCTTTGAACTAAAGTGGTCATACAACTCAAAGGGCTAACTTCTTCAATGAGAACTTACCAGTCGCTCGGCATAGGTCGTGGCGAAGCACACATTGATTGACCAGAACTTGCGCGAAAGTTGCCAACTCGTTGTCCCAGTGCTGAAATAGATTGAGCCATTTGTAGTTTGAGACATGATTAAACTTTTTCGCAAGGTTTCATATTGAACGTTTCCAGGGAAAATGAAGACAATGTTTTTTGTAAACGGCAGATAACAGCGTCTACTGCTAACCAAGTTGAAATAATGCTGAGTCGAGGCCCTTAGAACACAACTACCTCATGTTTAAAATGAATTATTAAATAAACGTTTGATTCTGTTTTTACATGTACTGTTTAATTTTTATTTTTATGTTAATTTTTATAAATCACCTTTCTCTCTCTCTTGTGTCTCACTCGTCTGTTGTAAATGTATTATATGTTTAGCAAATAAATGAGTGTCGATCTCTATGCCTCCTTCTTACCCTTTTCCCACATTAAGTTGGGTCGGCACATGTATTTTTCTTTAATATCTCTCTATCAGCCGTCATCTCCGTTGTCACTTCTTTCCTACCCATATCATTCTTCACACAGTCCATCCATATCTTCTTCGGCCTTCCTCTACTTTTATATCCATCCACACTCATATCTAACACTCTTTTAGTCACATTTCTCTTCCCTCCACATGATATGCCCATATCACGCCTCTTACTCCCCAACTTTTCTATCACTGGCACTACTTTCAAACTTTTTCCAGTATACTCATTCCTTATCTTATCCATTTTCGTTATGCCACACATTCTACTCAAAATTGACATATCAGCCGTGTGCACTTTTCTTTCATACCTGGTCTTCCTTTCGTGGTCCAACACACAGAACTATACCATGTCTATCATTATATAAGACATTTGGAGTTATTATTGTTGTTACTGATTCAGTTTTTGTTATTTGGATTAAAACATAACATCGTAATTTTATTGTCAGTATTCATACACATAAGGAAATATCAGAATGTACAGGCCCCGTGATGGTGACAAGGCATTGATATTTATCTCAATATATTTCCCAGAGGTAATGTTCCGTGAGGTTTGGCGGATATGGAAAAATGGTATAAGTCACAAAAATAATATTTATGAGTGAAAATGGTACTAAACTTTAGGAGTGAGACGTTCAGAATCTTGATCAGAAAACTTTTCTCTTAATGTTATTGCTTTCAAAATCTGTGAAAGCAGAGGTGAATTTCTCCAAAAGTAAGAAATATTCTTCTTAGAATTTTTTCTTCTAGCGAATACATATTATAACTGTTTGTAGCTGACTTTATTAAAATAAAAAAAAATATATTATGCTTTTATTACATTTAAAATCGGTTAGTTTCACACACTTTACCTATAAACTCAACATGAAAAAAAAACAAATGTGTGTATTCACTATACTGTTGGCTCCTATTAAAAAAACAACAAGATAATAGGTAGATACGTATGCAAGATCCGTGGTACAGTGTGTGAATAACCGGCTAAGATGCAGGAGGTTGGAGGTTCGATTCTCGCCACAGAACAAATGTTTGCATGACCTACATATCCGTTCCGGTATGTAAGTGTGCTATCAGTTGTCTGGTTTCCATCCATCTCTTTTACAGCAGCTACGATTTGACATGAAGATGCATATCTTGACATTACATAAAATATAATCAATGACTAATGCAATTCAATATTTATAATTAATGTTACTTACTGACATACGTAGCAATTTAGAATTATAAATAGGTATTTTAATATTTTGACAATGCCTTTCTCCAGCAGTTATAATCTTAAGTAGCTACATACTAATTAATCAATATTTAGATGTAAATGTATATGAAATGATTGTCTGTTTCTGACACCTCCAAAATGATGGTGCAATGAGCTACTTCGTGTAATTAAGTAAGTACATACTAGTAATGCTAATGACGTAACCAAGTGTTCCATTGTGTCCCTACGGTTTGAATAAATGAGTATGAGTATTGCATAGGTTTTGTATAGTTTATGGCAACATGTGAAATATCTAGCATTTTTTTAAATCCAGGAAAATTTTGCCGTAAGTGCTCAAAAACATAAAATTCTTGCTTACACCTTACACACCTTCATTCGGAGCGGTAAAATAACTTACCAATCTAAATATCCCGTAACCTCTTGGCAACAGCTCGCCATTGTTACCCTTCTCCTTACCCTGGGCTATGCGGCTTCTGATCCTGAAGACAATAACCATTCTAATTTTACTTAGAAAACTTTCGTGACTTATTTCAATCATTTACAAATACGCGATAACCTGGTAGACATCGTTAGTGTGTTTGCCTGTACCGAGAACTATCGAAGAGAGCAGCGGTGATGATACTGATGATGATGCAGCCTGTCAACACGCTGGGCCATCGTTGACTCAATCCCCACCACCTCACCTGTCTACTCGCGCGCAGAGAGCTGCGGTGCGCAGTGCGAGGCGAGACGTTATACGGAGCGGATCGCACTCACCCTGATGAAGGTTCACGAATTGAACCGAAACACCTTTAAGACGGTGTGTCACAAATCCCGTATTTATAATAACCGTTATAATTGATTAATCCCATTCTTCTGAGTAAGGGGGTTTTTATGTTATGGATTATTGTGGTCTTTTTGTGCGAGATCACATAGATACCTATGCGTGATACGACTGACTACTAATTCTCTGGACTATACGATTTGGATTTGTCTACGAATCTCCTTATTTATGACTAGCTAACAAATCCGCAGCTTTGCACGCGTAGTTTTTCAATAAAAACATTACCCTCCTGCGTAGTTAGGTATAAAGTAGCTTAAGTCACCCGGGGATAATGTAGCTTCCCAACAGTGAAATAATTTTTTAAATCGGTCCAGTAGTTTCGGAGCCTATTCAATACAAACAAACAAACAAATCTTTCCTCTTACTAATAATATTATAGTATAGATTCGATCTCGGAGGTGGTGGTCAATGGTCTGGTCACGCTTAGGGCATGGATATCGATTTTCGGTATTACCGAAAAACCGGAATACTGGGCCGTTTTTCACAGTTTTGAATTTCACATCCACACAAACAGGTTTTTCGGTATTACTATAACTTGAAAAAGGTATTTAAGAAAGAGAGGGGAAGGGGGTGGGAGGGGGGGGGGGGTACGCCACTGCACAATAGGTTTATAATAATAATAGTTACAGAATCAACAGCACTTGATATCAATGTAAACTGCCAACAACTGATTCCCATTTTATAGGCAAACTTTTTATAAATTGGTCAACTGGAGATAATTAGTATTAACCCATTATATTTTAATTATTTTAAAGAAATTTGGTAGGGAATTTAATACTCACGCATTTGTTACATCCACTAGTTTATTTGCTAGATCTGGTGTCATGGAAATATTTTTAGGATTACTGCAACGGGGACCCATTTTGCTTTTCTGAAAATAAATAATAAATAAAAGGCATTTATTTACACACACACCTATTAAGCTAACAGAAGTAGGTAGGTACAATAATTACTTAATAAAGCTAGGTAGGTACAACAGTAGGCTTAATTCTAAGTAACATTAGTACATTATTGTAGGTAGCACCGAGGTAGAAGGTGGTGGTAAATAGGTCGAGGGCTCAGCTACGCTGGTTTTCAGCCTCGCCTTGGCAGAAACATCTGCAGCTGCCGCCGCCACAGATAGGGTTCTCGGGAACTGTCAGTTTTATGCACTGAATTAACAAGTAGTAATTGAAGAAGTAACTAGACAATTACCGAAAACCCATCGCGCAAATATTTTAAACAAGAAAAAAAAAACCACACACACGATAAATAGGCAAACTTAAAGCTAATTAGCATTTTATTCCAGCTAACCTTAGTGTAGTGTAGATTAACCGGTTCAGACACTTACGTATTTATTCTAATAAACAATAGATAGTAACTAAAATAAGAGTAGACATATAAACTTAAACCATTAGTAATTAGTCGATATGGAGATTTGGTAGTTAAATAGCAAATAAAAAGAGGTAGGTAGACATACATAAGCACTGAAAATCCGACTAAGCAACTAAGTAGGTATTAAATTACAAAATAGGTAAAATACAAAATCGTAAAGATTGAAATAGAGAAGATTAAATAAATCGGTTATTTTCAAATCTGACTTTAAAGTGTTTGATAATATACGCACAAAAATTAAAGGGGTTATTGTGATGAGCAAAATAAATAAATTTGTGATATGTTTACCATAGAAATGTGAAATTTATTTTGGCATGTAAAAACAAACACTTTATTAAACTTATGTTGTGCTATTGCATAATTCTTGCCATCTAACCACAGATACTATATTTGTGACGTCTAGAGATATCTCTTGTTGTCCCTTTCTAACCCAAAACCCGCAGCCATTTCCGAAAGAGATATCAAAGCGGCCTTTATTTTTTTGGATGTCGATTGCAAGAGTAGGCAGTAAGTTTTATATCGAATTAATCACCTAAACTTAGTCAATTTTCTTTAAAATCTGATAATATAACTAGTAGTTTGTTTTTGAGAAGTATTTTTTTATGTTTTGAGAAACCGTCACTTGAATATCGTCAGTATATTACCAATCATCCTGTATTTAACTATTCATTAAGCCCACATCGACCCATTGGTAGCTAGTTATAGGTTGATATAGGTCTTGTTATATGCCACTCTCTCGGGTCCTATGCCAAGCACATCCATTGACTTCCTACAAGTCGCGGGATCACATCATAAAACTATTTGATATTTTCATCCGTAAAGTTGTATCTATGGACCTGACTGTACCTTCATAGATGATAGATAGATAGATAACTCTTTATTGAATTACCACACAAACAGAAATAATAAAAAAAAATAAGTACTGGGTTAAAATAAATAAGGCAATACAATGGGCGGCCTTATCGCTAAAAGCGATCTCTTCCAGGCAACCTTTAGATGTTATATCCTAAGTAAATACTGTACCTCCAGTGTTATTTAGTAATTAGCCGATAGCTAATGATAATCTAGTATCTTGTTATTCCCGTGAATTTGACCAGTATTGTGTTAGGCTCTGCTCAATTGCATATTCAATTTAGTAAGATTATTTCTGATACCAGACAACTAATATTAGTAACATAGCTGCTTTAGTTCGCAAGGAGAACCAGGCTTGTTAGATTGCTTGCTAAATGTGTGGTGACACTTCATTATTATTATTAGTATTATTTTATGTTATTTGTGGGGAAACAGGCTTACGGCCCACCTGATGGTAAACGGTCACCGTCGCCTATTGACACCGGCAACACCCGGGGTATTGTCGATGCGTTCCCTACACTGTAGAAACCTCTTTACATTTCTCTTGAAGTGTGCCATGTCGTAGCCTAATGGGAAAACCTCAGATGGTAGCTCATTCCACATCTTGCAAGTATGGGGTAGAAAAGATCGCGTGAAGCGTGTGGTGCGCGATACCTAATTGTCGATGATATGTGGATGAGCTTTATAACGTTGTCGAGAAGTGCGGTGGTAAAATCTCGACGACGGGATGAGATCAAATAGCTCCTCAGAACATTCTCCATTATACAGGCGGTAGAATACACTGAGCGATCCGATGCCACGGCGTTGACTCAGCGGTTCCAGCCTGTCGGCGAGTTTGGGATCACCGATGATACTAATGGCTCTTCTCTGAAGGGAGTCAAAAGGAAGCAATTGGTACTTTGGAGCTCCTTGCCAAAGAACGAATTATTCTTAACTAGCTTCCGCCCGCGGCTTCGCACTCGTGGTTTGTGTATAAAAAGTAGCATATGTTTTAACCCAGGTTATAATCTACGTACACACGGCTACACATCAAGCTTTACATTTCCAGTATAAATCGACCTCGCATTGTGTAGGCTTTTCGTAGAATGAGAGGTAAGCTTACACTGGAAATGTAAAGCTTGATGTGTAGACGTGTGTATATACCAAATCTCTATATACCTAGTCAGGTCATAAGTATTGTCACACAGTAAAAACTTTTCTGTTAGAATGCTGGCCACAAAAAAGTTTATAGAATAATAATTTCGAATTGTTCATGCAAATAAAAATGTATACTTTTTAGAATTTTACTCATTTTTAAATATGGAGTGGACGCTTAAAGAAGACCGTGTTGCAGTTATTGCGTTGCATCGTTGCGGTTACGCGCCAATTCAAATTTTTGTGACATACTGAAAAATTTGAATATAACCAAAAGATTCGTTTATCGCACCATCAAACGATACAATGAAGACTCTAGTGTAGATGACAGGTCAAGAAGTGGTCGCCCTCGGTCTGTTAGGACTCCAGCAGTGATAAAATCTGTGAAGGCGCGAATTCAAAGAAATCCCAAACGTAAGCAGAAACTGTTGGCCCTTCAGATGGGGTTAAGCAGAACCACGATGAAAAAGGTGTTAAATGAAGACTTAGGGTTTCGGGCATATTGAAGAAAAACAGGACATCGTTTGAATGCTCGTCTAAAGAACCTGAGACTGAAGAGATGCCGCGCTTTGTTGAAGCGGTACGCGGGAAAAAAATATCGGGAAATTCTTTTTACGGATGAAAAAAATTTTACCATAGAAGAGAGCTACAACAAACAAAATGATAAGGTGTACGCACACAGTAGTGAAGAAGCGAGCAACCGTATTCCGCGTGTCCAACGAGGTCATTTTCCATCTTCGCTCATGGTATGGTTGGGAGTTTCTTATTGGGGCTTAACAGAGGTACATTTTTGTAAGAAAGGTGTAAAAACGAATGCAGTTGTGTATCAAAATATAGTCCTGACGAACCTTGTGGAACCTGTTTCTCATACCATGTTCAATAACAGGCACTGCGTATTCCAACAAGATTCGGCGCCAGCTCATAGAGCGAAGAGCACACAAGACTGGCTGGCGGCGCGTGAAATCGACTTCATCCGGCACGAAGACTGGCCCTCCTCCAGTCCAGATTTGAATCCGTTAGATTACAAGATATGGCAACACTTGGAGGAAAAGGCGTGCTCAAAGCCTCATCCCAATTTGGAGTCACTCAAGACATCCTTGATTAAGGCAGCCGCTGATATTGACATGGACCTCGTTCGTGCTGCGATAGACGACTGGCCGCGCAGATTGAAGTCCTGTATTCAAAATCACGGAGGTCATTTTGAATAAACTTTAGTGTCATAAGAATCTATGTTTTGTTAAGTTCATTTTGGTATATAAATGGTTACATTATGAATAAACTTCTTTAAATTATTTTATATTAAACATGTGACAGATATTATGACCTGACTAGGTATAAAAATGAATCCCTATTTCCCTTGGTCACGCCATCACGCGTGAACGGCTGGACCGATTTCGCTAATTCTTTTTTTGTTGTATTTCTTATGGTCAGGAGAAGGTTCTTATGAAAGAAAAAATTTAGTAAGTTGCGAGCAAAATTAGAAAATTTAAGAATACTTAACAACTATATAAAATTATTTATAATCTAACCTTAGCGCTTTTTGTAACCTTATGTCGTTTGACATAGAATTGACAGACTGCGTGCTGCAAATATCGTCAAAGAGGATGTAAAAAAAAATGAATATCGTTTCAAACAGATGCTTCGGTCGGAGTTATCCCGAGATATTGTCTATATATATATATATATATACATATATATATATATATATATATATATATATATATATATATATATATATATATATATATATATATATATATATATATATATAAATGAATTGCTGTCCGTTAGTCTCGCTAAAACTCGAGAACGGGTGGAGCGATTTGGCTAATTTTGGTATTGAATTATTTGTGGAAGTCATTAATTTTTTTATACATAACGATGGCCGGGGACAACAATTGACAATACTACCAGGGTGACGTATATTGACAGCCCGCGTTATATGCATGTCAAGGCGGTACGGAGTTCGGCGGGTCCACTAGTTTCATATAAATATCAAGTTTTATTGTATTTTCGATTCACTATTTTAGCGATAGTGCCTTGGACTAGTCTTGGACTTTTTTGTAGAACTATATAAGAGATACATTTTCACTATCCCACTAATATTATAAACGCGAAAGTTTGTATGGATCTATGTGTGGATGTTTGTTACTCTTTCACGCAAAGACTACTGAATGTATTTTAATGAAATTTTGTATATATGTAGATTATAACCTGAATTAACACACAGGCTAATTTTTATTGATAAACCACGCGTGCAAAAGCTAGTACATTATATTCGTGTAACTCTTACGGTTTTTGCAGCGCACGCTAGAATAGCTCGCAGATTTTTTTCCGACTTACGTGACACTTCATCATCATATCAGCCGTAGGACGTCCACTGCTGGACAAAGGCCTCCTTCATTGATCTCCAGGAACTGCGGTTGGAAGCGGCCTGCATCCAACGCCGACCTGCGGTTCTAACCAAGTCGTCTGCCCATCTTGTGGGTGGACGTCCTACGCTGCGCTTGCCGGTCCGTGGCCTCCACTCGAGAACCTTCCGGCCCCATCGGCCATCTGTTCTGCGCCCTATATGGCCTGCCCATTGCCACTTCAACGTGCTAATCCGTCGGGCTATGTCGGTGACTTGAGTTTTTCTACGTATCTCCTCATTTCTGATTCGATCCCGTAAAGAAACCCCGAGCATAGCCCTCTCCATAGCTCGTTGAGCGACTCTGAGCTTATTCATAAGGCCAATAGTGAAGGACCACGTCTCGGTTCCATATGTCATCACTGGTAAAACACACTGATTAAAGACTTTCGTCTTAAGGCACTGAGGTATGTTGGACGAAAAGACGTTGCGAAGTTTCCCAAACGCTGCCCATCCGAGTTGGATTCGACGATTGATCTCTTTCTCGAAGTTGGACCTACCTA
This sequence comes from Philereme vetulata, assembly GCA_918857605.2. Taxonomy (NCBI): domain Eukaryota; kingdom Metazoa; phylum Arthropoda; class Insecta; order Lepidoptera; family Geometridae; genus Philereme; species Philereme vetulata. The sequence goes on along the minus strand of OU975452.1, from coordinate 2,842,478 downwards.
ATTGGACGGTTTGTCCTAGGTATACATACGCGTCGCCAACTTCAAGAGCCGAGTTCTCAACCATAACTGGGGCAGGGACGACATGGACATTCGACATAATTTTCGTCTTGTCCATGTTCATTTTAAGTCCTACCCGTTGGGAGACTCGATTGAGGCCTTCGAGCATCGTGCTGAGCTCTTCCATCGACTTTGACATGACCACAATATCGTCGGCAAACCGAAGGTGAGTGATGTATTCGCCGTTAATATTGATGCCCAGTCCTTTCCATTCCAGAAGCTTGAAGGCATCTTCCAAAGCGGTCGTAAACAGTTTCGGAGAGATGACATCTCCCTGTCTTACGCCTTTTTTTAAGGGAATCGCCTTCGAGCTCTGTTCTTGTACTCGGACTGACATAGTGGCATTTTTATACAAACACTTCATTACTTCGATGTACCGATAGTCAATAAGGCATCGTTGGAGGGACTCAATCACTGGCCGTGTTTCGATCGAATCGAAGGCTTTCTCATAGTCTATAAACGCGAGACATAGCGGCAAGTTATACTCTTCGGTCTTCTGTATGACTTGCCGCAGCGTATGTATGTGGTCTATGGTACTGTAGCCTTTACGGAACCCGGCTTGTTCGGGAGGCTGGAAGTCATCAAACCTGCGTTCGAGACGGTTCGCGATGACCCTTGAAAACAGCTTATAAACATGGCTCAAAAGCAAGATGGGTCTGTAATTCTTAAGCAAGGTGTTGTCACCTTTCTTGAAGAACAGAACCACCACTACCCCGTTCCATGCTTTTGGCGTCGTACCTTCAAGCAAGGCGGAATTAAAGAGCTTCTGAAGGACTTTAAGTACCGGTGATCCACCCGCTTTCAGAAGCTCTGAAGTGATTCCGTCCTCCCCCGGTGCCTTGTCTTTCTTAAGCTGCTTCAAGGCCATCCTGATCTCATACAGGCTGATGTCCGGAATATCTTCGGTATAATGTCGGGTCAGTTTGGCTCTTGGGTCGTTGGCCGCACTGCACACAGGTTTAGTGACCGAATCGTAGAGCCGTCCATAGAACCTTCCGACTTCCCTTAACACTTCCGCTTTTCTTGACGTTATGCTGCCATCTTCCCTCTTCAGCTTCGTCATGCGGCTCTGCCCAATAGAATTATCTCTCGCGATCTCTTTGGAACCTTTATTCCGCTCTATCGTATCTTTAATACGAGATGTATTAAAGGTACAAATGTCGTGCCGCAAGGATTTCCAAATTTTTCTATTGAGCTGCCTATGTGACTGAGCATCATCGGGAGACTGCAGTCGTAAAGAACGTCATTCAGCCATGAGGTTAATGGTGTCATCAGAGAGTTTCTGAGGCCTATTGGTACAGGGGGTCTTACAGAACTGGGACCCCACCGTATGGACGGTTTCTACGAACCTGTTACTGATCTCGTCCACTGATGCATCTACTTCTAGACAGTCAAAGCGATTTGCAAGTTCGAGTTGAAAGCTCTCGAGGTTTTGGATATGTGCGCGAGTGGGTCGGAGCGTAGATTTCATCAAACGGGACCTTTCAAGTTTAACGTTCATATTCAATGTGGCTCTAACAATTCGGTGATCACTGCCGGTTTTCACCCTGTGAATCACAGAGACATAATTGAATATCCGTTTCTTGTTGGTCAAGATGAAATCAATCTCATTTCTCGTGGAACCGTTGAGACTCATCCAGGTCCATTTCCTGTGAGGCGGCTTCTGGAAAAAAGAATTCATCATAAAGAGTCCTTCTTTCTCCAGAAAATCGGCCAGCCTCTGTCCCCTGGGGTTCCGTTGCCCATATCCAAATTGCCCCACTCTCAACTCATCATCGCTTCTCATGCCTAGCTTTGCATTGAAGTCCCCCATAACAACAATAAAGTGAGTTTTGTTCGTATGTATGGCTCTACTGATGTCCTCATACATAGACTCTACTTCTTCATCTGGGTGTGAAGAGGTCAGTGCATATACCTGCACGACCTTCAGCGAATATCGCTTAGATATTCTGAGTGTCAGGTAGGCGACCCTGCTCGACACACTGTCGATGGTGATAATGTTGTTGATGAGTGACTTGTGAACGAAAAACCCAACACCACCTTGGGACTGTTGGTCGCCCTCCCGGTAGTATAGTAGGTTACCAGACTTGAGGGATATCGTGTCCTCGCCCTCTCTACGGACTTCTGGTAACCCCAAAATGTCCCAGTGTAATCTACTAATTTCTTCTTCCAGCTCAACAATCATTTCGTCTGTCCTCAAAGTGCGGATGTTGTGTATTACCAGGGCCCGTGGTCGTCGTAGGGTTTGGTAGCCGATCGTCTCCCGGGGATTCTTAGCACCCCTGGCCCCGCCGTTACCGTGACTGCTACTGTAGCCAGGATTAGCGGGGCCGCCGGGGACTCGGGGCCTGGTTTTATGTTGTTGTATCATAAAGGGGTTGTTGCCATACTCGCCACGCTAGGCAGGCGGGTTGGCGAGCGCAGTATAGGTATTGAAAACACGAAAAGACGCTGCTGCCCATCTTTCGGAGGTATCCCTTAGCAGATTCCTACTGCACTCACGGGCAAGAGCGGAGGGGAAACATTCTACTGCCGGCGCCACACGGCGACACTTATTGTTATATTTTGGATGATTGTTATATATTGCGGATGCTGCCCCTGCATCACTATTTACACTTGCTGCACCAAGATTTGCTAATTACTTAGCGAAGGCCGGTTGCGCTGTTGGCGCATGGCGAACCATGGTGCCTGTGCGGTCAGCGTGACAATGCCAGTTTGCCTTGAATTATACTTACGTGGCGTTCCGTGAAATAAACCTATTGAATAATTGAATAATTTTGGCCAATTTTCTCAACAGCTTTTAAAATTATAGCCTATATGTTATTCTGATGTGTGAGCAATATTGTTATAAAGTTTTATTAAAATCCAATAATTAGTTTTTGTTGGAAAGAGTAACAAACATCCATACAAACTTTCGCGTTTATAATATTATATAAATAAATAATAATAAATAAATATTGCTAGACACGCCACACAGCGCTATCCAGCCCCAAACCAAGCAAAGCTTGTACTATGGGAACTAGATAACTGATGGAATACTTATATACATTTTTTTTGTAAATACATACTTATTATATATAGAAAAACATCTAGACCCGGAACAAATATCTGTAGATCATACAAACCTTTGTTCCGCGGCGGGAATCGAACCCGCTACCTCCTGCGTCTCAGCCGGCTATTCACCCACTGCGCCACGGAGGTAGTCTTAGTCTAATATTAATGGGATAAAGAACACAATGTTACACAGAACTTGATAATTGACTAAATGGTGAGGACGAGGCGAAGACGCCTTTTACAAAAAGCCGTAGAAGCGTCGCGCCTGCATCCAGTCTTCTCTGTATTATTTTATACATTTTGTACAAGGAGCGCTGCGTCTCCACCTCGTCCTCGCATAACGTCTTTCAAACTTCTCACCGAGTTATAATACATGCACATAACATGTGCTCCTTCTGGACAGAACTTCATCTTCGGGCAGTAGTCGGTCACAAAGATGCTCTTCTGCCCGGCGTTGTCCACCACAAATGAACTGCTTACTATCGGTGATAGGTGGAACACTAGCAGAAGAACCTTAAATGTATAGTTATTTATGTATATCTAATTTCTATCATACTATGGTCATCGTCTAGAGTAGAGTATGTAATTTAATTTTGACACCACCTGCTCGATAAAGTCAAATTACATGTCATGTAAACCTCAGCGAAAGCAGATGATAAAAGCCCTACAGCTGAGCCGGGAGTAAAGTTGTACTGAATTGTATTATGCCCACGCGGTGATTTGAATTTGGAATCTCTTTTGTATTTATTAAAAATTGAACCAAAGAGACCCAAACAATACGAACTTATTCGTTAACCGAACTAGCCTATCTGTACAGAACGCAAAGTAAGTATTGTAAGTTCTTAAGTTTTCTTATGTCTTCTTAGGTATTTTTAGGTCTTCTTGTGTCTTCTTAAGTCTTCCTATGTCCTTTTGTTTCTTCTTATGTCTTAAGTCTTTTATTTCTTCGTATCGTATAAAGAATATCCCGCGAAACGCTGTTACAAAGAAAAAAATTGTCTCCCAATAAGTGTGAAAAATTGAATATTTTCCTCGTGGATAAAGCTGTTTGCGTCTTGAGCGTGCTTATATCTCTCTCTGTACTCAGGATTCTGGTAACTCCATCGCTCTGCTCGTTAGTTAACTTTAGAATCGTTACGTTCGGGATTCAATATGGCGCCCGTGACGCAAAACACTGCTTTATCCCCTCGTTTAATAATCTATAATAATTTATTCGTTGTTTTTTGTTTGGATTTTCGTTTTGTCACACTTTTATTTTGTTTGTTTTGTTATTCTGTCTTATTATAAAATGTTTAAAATGTCAGCAACTATTAAAATGGTTTTAACGCAAGACCAGCGCTGATTTTTGCAACCAGCATATGCTGAGTTAAGAACCTTCTTACAACCACATATACTTTGCTCTTATATTTAGATTTGTTTTGTGTGTATTTTTGTAACTCAGGGCAAGCACCTTCTTCTCAATCGTAACGCTCTTGACAGAGCGGTCGTGGTCAACATGTTGTATCATTGTTTTTTGGGGCAGATCTTACACGCCTCACGATATCTCGCCATTTGTCTCTGTTGACAGACAAGCACCTACCAAATATCAAATAGTGTACAGCGCCGGCCGGTGGCTAAGGGCTAGTTTTTGAGCGTGTCACATCCCGTAAGAAGACAACAGTTCATAAGGGCACGCGGAACGCAAGACGGAGTAAACCAAGGTTAGTCGATCTCGCATCGGCGTTTTATTGAATTCCCGTACAAAGTACTCTATCAGTTATCTGGTTCCTATCGTACAAGCTCAGCTTAGTTTGGGGCTAGATAGCGCTGTGTGAAATATCCAGCAATATTTATTTATTTATCCGAATATCCGAAGATAATGATTGCTTAATACATTACTTAAAGTACTTATATAACAATAATCATCTTTTCGAATTATCCGTAAAATCCGGATATCTGAATAGTAAAGTTCACTATTATCTATATTGTCCGGATATCAAAATTTGTACGGATAATGCAAGCCCAAATAACTATGTATGTCATTTAAAATATTCAATAGTATTAATGCTGAACGTTTCACACAGCGCTATTTAGCTCCAAACTATGGGAACCAGATAACTGGTAGAATAGGTATATAATTTTTTTGTAAATACGTACATAATAGAAAAACTACTCAAACCCGGATCCTATATTTACAGACAATGTAAACATTTGTCCTGCAGCGGGAATCGAACCCGCAACCTCCTGCGTCTCAGTTGGCTGTTCACTCACTGTGCCATGGAGGTCGTCAATGATAGTAACGTATACAAGAGTTTTATCATAAATTCATACCTTGCAAAGCATCTTAGTGTCATCAAATATAATGTAGCCATTGTAACATTTTATCTGAGCTCATTTTCTCGCTTCATTGTATACAGGATGCTCATTTTTCAGCTGAAATAGAATGAGAAATGGTTTCATTGCTACTTATACGAGATATCTTTTGTGCGTTTTGCCCGCTATGGAATTGAGACTGGGTTGCGTTTAGGATTAAAAAATATAGATGCGGTTTTACATGACTGCGATTATTAAAATGTGCAAACTTATCTTTTAGTTTCGAGTCAGAAGGGTTCCGTACCATTGCCTATAAAAAAGGCAAAAAAATCACGTTTGTTGTATGGGAGCCCCCCTTGAATATTTGTTTTATTTTAATTTAATTATTTATTTTTAAAGTGAATATATAACTAAATTTTCTGTGAATAATTCAAACGTCTATCTGCTGCCGTTATCAATATCGGGCAAAAACGAGCTAAAAATCACGTTTGTTGTATGGGAGCCCCCTTAAATATTTATTTTTTGGTTTCAGTATTTGTTATTACAGCGGCAATAGAAATACATCATCTATGACAATTTCAACTGTCTAACTATCACCGTTCATGAGATACAGCCTGGTGACAGACAGACAGACAAACAGACAGCGGAGCCTTAGTAATAGGGTGCCCTGTTACACTTTGGGTATGGAACCCTAAAAATGACGGATCGGGGACAATGCCAAAAGTTATAAATCTCCTTTCAAGAATTTACCAACTAGAGTCAAGGGATTTTGACGATTTTAAACATCAACTTGTCGATTCATTTCGTAAGGCACTGTTGCAGGTAATATCACAAAAAGGTAATTTTTGAAACCACCTGTACGTACTTAAGTCTCCTGTGTACATTATTTTATCATTTTATTCTGTTTCACTAATTAAATTCGCCAAAATACGACTTAAATTCTCTTTCAACGAATATTAAACAAAACCACTCAACCATCTTAAAATGGAGAGTGAAAAGATAGGACTAGCTACAAAATTTACTGGAAATCCCTGGTACCACGAAAAAGTTAAACAACTGTTAACCGCGTGTTTACGTGCTAAACAGTGTTGTTTTTTTTTGGGGTAAGGACCTTTATTGTTTTACTATTCATACTAATTGATCGATCGAAGCGAGATCTCCAAATGAACTTGGGTAAATCGGCGTTGTATGTATGAATGAATGAAATACTCTTTATTGCACACCAAACAAAAATACATTAATAATGGAAATAAATATTAAATAAAGGTACAATGGGCGGTCTTATCGCTAAAAGCGATCTCTTCCAGACAACCTTTGGATGGACAGGATAAACAAAATCAAAAGACGGCGGTGTAAGAGTACCTACAGACATAAACAGAACCTATAAAATAAAATACTTATACCTATTAATTATAGGTAAGTATTAATAAACATAAACTTAAATACACACAAATAATATAAGTATAAATAAGACTTGACATTAGGTCAAGTGAGACGTCGAAGAAAAGGTCTTCATTAGTGATATTTGACCCCGTTTTTATTTCTAGTTAAGTCCTTGCAGTTATTGAGTTACTAGCCATATATTTCATATTTATTTATTTCAAACCATAGGGGCATAAAGAACACTTAGTTACGTCAGCTTCATTACATAAAAAATGTTAGAAAAACATTTACCTAACTAATATTTTAATAATACAATAATATTTTAGTTGCGGCTGTATACTGGCTTTGTCAAAAGAACATTAAAATAATAAATTAAAATTAGTTCATTTAATTATTAAATCTTTATTATCAGACACCGAGATCCATAGTTAGAAGTAGGTACAATAAACTTACAAACACAAGAAATTAAAACTAAAATTAAGTAATAATTATATTTATATATAGTGTAAAATGGTATAAAATGGTCAAAATTAAAATGTCAAAAATTTATAAAATAGAGTCTCAATAAAATAATAATAATAATTAAATTAAAATGGGGCTAAATTAAAATGAAAAAATGTCAAAAATAAATTCAAATTAAGGTAAAACACATAGTACATATTCTGAACAAAAACTTAATTAAATTTATGAGGAGCCCATCACAATCCGCATCCACTTATGTTGGATGGGATAGTCCGCGCGAGCTGCGATCATCTGCAAGATTTAAGTGGCTGTAAAGAGGCCTTTTTTTTTTTTTTTTTTTTTTTATGTTATTTGTGGGGAAACAGGCTTACGGCCCACCTGATGGTAAGTGGTCACCGTCGCCTATTGACACCGGCAACACCCGGGGTATTGTCGATGCGTTCCCTACACTGAAGAAACCTCTTTACATTTCTCTTGAAGCGTGCCATGTCGTAGTCTAATGGGAAAACCTCAGATGGTAGCTCATTCCACATCTTGCAAGTATGGCCTTGTCAATAAATAAATCTATACTTAAAACTATAACATGTCAAGTGGTTGCAGCTGTACAGGGGCTTTGTCAATAAATGGGGTCACAGATTTATGCGTAGGAATCGGCAGATACCATGCTTTTTTATCATTTAAGAACTCATCTGTGGAGTAGTAGGATTTCTGGGTTAAGTTATTTTTAATAAATCTTTTAAATTTGTTTTCGTTTAGAGCTAAAATGTCTTTCGGAATTTTATTGTAGAAACGCACTGTAGTCTAAATGCCGAATTAACTAATTTGTCCTTATTTCTAGTGTTCATATTATGAACATCAGAAAGCTTTTCAAAGTTATGTATGTTTTTACGTACATACATGATACTCGTATATATACAATGAAGGAGCGGTTAATATTCTAATTTTATTAAACACGTCTCTGAGGGATGCTCGTGTGTTTAGGTTATAGATTGCTCTGATAGCGCTTTTCTGAAGAATAAAAACTGTCTTTGCATCTGCTCCTGACCCCCACAACAGATTTCCATAACTCAGTATACTGTGGAAATAGGCGAAGTAAACAAGCCTAGCAGTTTCCACGTCTGTCAGCTTCCTTACCTCTTTAATAGCACAAGAAAGCATAATAAAACAAACCCTCCGTGGCGCTTTGACAAAATTCACAGAGTTCACCAGTGACATCACAGTGCTGTAATTTGTTATGCATGTAGCTTTTGTAACACAAATATAGGCAAAAGTCTGAAATCCAGAAAAACTGCAATTTGTACCCCAAAAATAATAACCAAATGACGTGAACTCCCGTTGCCTGTAATTTGAATGAAACTTTAGGTCAAGTAAGTTAGTTATTTGTTTTGTGGCACTATTTTGATAGTCAAAGATGACAATCATATTTTTTTTATTGTCTGTCTCTTTGTTACGTTTTCACGACTCAATTTGAGATTTGCCGTGGGTGGCGGGCTTCCCCCATCTCATCCCGTGGGTGTCGAACTAGAGTATGTTCAATAAGAGAAGAGTCGTGGCGTTTTGGTGAAGTAACATTAAAAATTTTATATGGCAACCCAATCCAGCTGTCATCATCTGTCTCTTATATTATTGTTGATTTTATTTTTGTGCTAGATAATTACTTAAAAAAGAAGAAAAACGTTACGCAGCTCTGTGAGGCAAATAATACATAATGTTATACAGTCCTGTCTACGCGAAAAAGCGTCAAAAAGCCCTATCATCGACCTGAAAAAAACTACGGAACAAGTAGTCGCAATGACTGGTATGTAATCGCTTTCTTGTGGTATTTTTGGACTGTGCATTGATTTCTTAGACGAAATAAACAGCGTCTTTATTGTTTTGTATGTGATTAGCGTAAACGGAAATACTATATTAGGTAAAATCACTAGAGCCTAAGCTAACATATTTTTATAGTACGACTAACACATATTGATACTTTGCGTTTTTAGATATTAAACTGATTATGAACATTTTATGTTGCAGGTGTTAGTAGAGTCACTGCGACTAGAATTAAAAAAGAGGGTGCTGTAAATAGAGGTGTGTGGTGCATTCCAGGGGAAAAACGCAAAGGCCGGCCCAAGACAATAATTCTGAACGATTTTGACAAATGTGCCATACGGAGCAAAATTAAACAATTGTATACTGTTCGAAAAGAGGTATCCACTCTTAGGAAGCTGCATAGAGTACTAAAATAAAGACATATTTTTTTGGTAGTGGAATGTCTAGTCTGCACAGTGTTTTGAAAGAAATGTGATATCAATATAAAAAAATGTCAGTCAAAACGAAAAATACTTATAGAGCGGCATGATATTGTGGCTTGGCGTGCCAAATATTTACGGAACATGAACCGTTTGAGAGGAACATAAAAACCAATTGTTTATGTAGGTGAGACTTACATTCATACTGCGCATAAAGTCAACAAGTGCTGGCAAGGCCCAGATGAACCTGGGGTATCTAAAGCCATTTCCCTTTGGTGAAAGATATATTATCGTACATGCTGGTACCCGGAATGGATTTGTAGATAATTGTTTACTTGCATACAAGGGTAAAAATACTTCAGCAGATTATCATCACGACATGAATGATGAGAATTTTACGAAATGGGCAACACAAAAACTTATACCCAATCTTATCGAACCATCGGTGATTGTGATGGATAATGCATCTTATCACAGTGTACGTATAAATAAACCTCTAAATAACAGTGACAAAAAAGAATGGTTAAATGATAATGGAATATCATTCCCAGAAAATGCACTTAAAGCTGAATTATTCGATTTAATAAAAAAGAACAATGGTGATCCCATGTACAAAATAAATCAATTACTTGAAGCACATGGCCAAACTGTTGTCAAGTTACCGCCGTATAATTGCGATTTATATGCAATAGAATTAATATGGAGTTTAGTTAAACGAGATGTTGCATCAAAGAATGTTAATGTATCAGCCAAGGAATTGCTGCTCATAATAAATGAATTCTTCAATAAAGTACACTGTGATAAGATGCATTATCCATCACAATCACCGATGGTTCGGTAAGATTGGGTATAAGTTTTTGTATTACCCATTTCGTAAAGTTCTCATCATTCATGTCGTAATGATAATCTGCTGAAGTATTTTCACCCTTGTATTATCTATAATTCTCATTTTTTACTGTATATTAAGATAACGTGAATAAAATTATAAAATGTCTCCTAGTTTAATTTTTTAAGTCTGGGTATGCAGTCCAGTGCAACTCATCAGTAGGTACAAGAAGAGTAGAAAGGCCATGCTCCATGGAAGCACGTTAGACTTACAACATAGCTAGCCACTATCCTATGTAAATAATTTTTATTAAAGCCAGCACTTAAACCTCAGTAGAATCATTCACGTCCATTATTTTTGGCTCATCACATAACACCTGTGCTGTGCTATGGTAGCTAATTTTAATCAGCATTATACGAAAATACGTATTAACCTACCTACTTAATAGCAAGTAAGTACCTACTGATGACAACAGTTGGTATCTATGAATGTCTGTCTAACAAGTATCAAAAACTTTTAGTCGTACTGGCAATGACAGAGCAGTGTTGTCAACGCAACAAACGTAATAAATTGGCACACGCGCGACCTCAATTCCTACGACTCTTCTCTTATTGAACAGACTATAAGAGAAAAAGCTGGGGGATAAGCAGTTGCGTCCTCCATTTTAACTTCGACAGCACCGACACACTTTACCGAGCCGCATGCCCATCAGTCTGGTGGTGGGGGAGGCCTATGTTCAGCAGTGGACGTCCTGTAGCTGAATGATGATGATGACAATGCGTGCAAAGTGTTTGACGACTCCGTGGCGCAGTGGGTGAATAGCCGGCTGAGACGCAGGAGGTAGCGGGTTCGATTGCCGCCGCGGAATAAATGTTTGCATGATCTACAGATATTTGTTCCGGGTCTAGATGTTTTTCTATACAGGGTGTTTGGTAATATACTGACGATATTCAAGTGACGGTTTCTCAAAACATAAAATAAGACTTCTCTAAAAAAAACTACTAGTTCGATTATCAAATTGTAAAGAAAATCGACTAAGTATAGGTGATTAATTCGATATAAAGCTTACTGCCTACTCTTGCAATCGACATCCAAAAATAAAGGCCGATTTGAGAGATATCTCGAGACGTCACCTATACAGTATCTGTGGTTAGATGGCAAGCATTATGCAATAGCACAACATAAGTTTAATAAAATGTTTGTTTTTACACGCCAAAATAAATTTCCCATTGAAATGTTTACAACATACATTTCACTAATTTATTTATTATGCTCATCAAAATAACCCCTTTCATTATTGTGCGTATATTATCAAACACCCTATATATTATAATTAAGTATTTACAAAGTATATCAGTATTCTATCAGTTATCCGGTTACCATAATAGAAGCACTGTTTAGTTTGGGGCTAGATAGCGGTGTGCGAGATGTCCAGCAATATATACAGCAATATTTTAAGCCTAAAAAAACTTCGACCTTTTCAACGATTTATCAATTGCTCATATTTTATTAAAACTACTTAATTTGTCTCTTCGCAATTTTCAATATTCCTAATTTAGCTTCATGAATTTTTAACTTTTTTCAATTTTATTTTAAATTCGCTTAAAATCTGTATTTAACTAGTAATCTCGCCACCGAAACTTTTTATAAATGTATTATAAATTTACACTTCGTGAATCTAATTGCACAACTTTTGAAACGTGTTTTCAAAGTAAAATAGAGTTTAGAATAAAAAATTCTATGGATGAAAAGATTTAAGATTGAATTTTTAGTTAAAATACAAAATTAAAACTCATTCATATATGAATAGCACATATACATGAATAAACAAAATTAATTTATTTTAGCTTAAGCATTGAAGTAATTAGATATTATCATATATTTACCTAATTACATTAAACGCGCCTTTGTAGGTAGGTACAGACGGACAAGAGAGTGGTCTTATAAGGGTTCCTTTTTTATCTTTTGATGTACGGAACCCTAAATAGCACCTTATACACAATTAATTAATACATAGATTAGATAATTTAATATTGTACACCATTAAATATAAAAATATAAAAGAAAATACACTATTAAATCATAGGTACAATGGGCAGCCTTATCGCTAAAAGCGATTTCTTCCAGGCAACCTTTGGATGGACAGGATCTGTATGAACAAATAAGTACAAAAGCGTAAGATATTATTAGAATTATTAGAACAAGTACGAGTAGAAACAATCTACGAGGACCACTCTGGTTAATGCGTTACTCTTACCCATCCTAGATTATGCAGATGTATGTTATCCCGATGCTACGGAAGAGCAACTGAACAGGTAGGAGCGTCTGCAGAATCTCTGTATTCGCTATATCTACGGCCTACGAAAATATGACCATGTCTCGGTATTTCGTCAGCAGCTAAAATGGCTTGACATCAGAGCTCGTCGAGATGCACACAAGCTATCCCTCCTGTTTAGTATTCTTCGCAACCCACTATCTCCCAGCTACCTCAGAGAGCGATTTGCGTTTGTATCAACTGAGGACAGAGCTGTGCGATCGTCTCGTCGTTTCCAATTGATTACTCCACAGCATAACACGGCTACTTACTCTGACTCTTACACCATAACCGCTACTCGTCTCTGGAATAATATGCCACCAAACTATTTCGAGGCTACTTCAGTGGAAGCATTCAGATTGAGAATCTATAGGCACCTTCTCGGTCAAACCGATCAAAAATGAGCAACTTAATCGTCCCTTATCACTTCTCCTATTGTTATGTATGTATGTATTTTTATTTGATAATGGTATAGTTTAGTATATGATATAAAGTATTTAAGTAATATGTACCTATGCTATTTTTATTAGTTCTGTGCAACTTTTTCTTTAGTTCCCTTTCCTGTACACTACCTACACATCTTTATCTACAATACACAAAGGTTATCTGGAAGAGAATGCTCTTTAGCATTAGGTTCGCCTTTGTACTAGTTTTATAAGTGCAATAAAGTATTTTCAATCAATCAATCAATCAACAAGTACATATTACAATTTATAAGAAATACAGTTAATATAAAATAAAATGCATAAATATAATAAAATCATAAAATTACACACATAATCATATAATGATACATAAATGTATATTGTCATACCTATTTACATAAATTATAAAAATGTATAAATAAATAAATAGCCTAGTGAGCGATGGATTACGGAAAGTGTACATAGATAAACTAAAAAAGAATACTTGTGCAAACCAAGCTTAGTCCTAGTAAGAGGTATCTTCTAGCAAACCTTTGGATTAGAATTAGATTTTTGGTATGAGCTTAGGTAAATAATGGATATGTATTGGAATATTATTTACTTACCTACTTATTAATACACTTATTCTTCTTTTTTCGTGTCACTGGTAAACTAAGCTATTTTAGAGTAGTACTTTGACTCTTCAATAGCGTTAGACGTGGCTTTGTAAAATACAGTAATACCCCGACTTACGCTACCCCGTTTTGCGCGAATTCGGAGATACGCGGTTTTTTTTATGGGCGCGCGCATCAGCTCTCCCACTCCGCCTTGTTAGTGTTCCGTTTACGACAGCTTCGAACGTGTTCCGCGTGGAACTGTTGTACGTACGCAGTGCGTTTTATTGATAACTTCTAATTAAGTAATCCAAGAACAAAAAATGAGTCATTTGAATCTAACAAGTAAAGAAAAACACTGTCTTAGGAGCGTAAACTGAATGCATAGTTACGCGAATTTAACTTACACGGTTATCGCTCGGTCCCACCTAGGGTTACCAACTTTTTTCTGACAAATATAGTATTTTCGAAGCTGTTAGCTCTATAAATATATTAGATGGCAAAAAATAAAAAATGTAGTTAAAATATTTATTTTTTAGATGCATAGTGTTTGCTGCTTGAGGCCTTAATAATTAATTTTGTATTTTTAAGAAAGCATTCATATGCTTGATGGCAGTCAAAATTTAAGTTAATAAATTCAAACTGGCCCTGTTACGCCCTTCCCTCCATTTCGTCTTCATGACAGAAAATATGCGCTCTGTAAATGCTGATGTTGCAGGAAATGAAAGAAGAAATGATACAATTTTCAAAATATAAGGCAAGTCTGAATTATTTAAGAGAAGAACTTCTTGCCATTTTTCAACAGTTGATTTAGTAGAAAAAATTTTGTAAGAAAGTACAATGTTCAAAATTTGTAGATTTGGCTGATTTCTGAGTACAAGTTGTTAAAATTAATTTTTAGTTTCTTAGCAATTTATAATTTTAGAGCGGAGCGGGTTTTAAAAAAAGATTGCGGCTTCCGCTTTACGCAGAGTATAGTAGTTTCGCCAACGATATATATTTTTTTTAAATATAGTATCTTATCCCCTAATATAGTAGGGTTGGCAACCCTAGTCCCACCTATAGCGTAAGTCCGGGGTATTACTGTACACTATTCAAAAACTGTAATACCAAAGCAAATGCTACCTATATTAAAAAAATTTACTTAAAAATTAAACACAAAATAAAAGGAACATTGATTCAACTTGAAGTGTCCTCTTGAATTTTTGTTTACATACATTGATAGAATCATAGACTTACACCAATTCTTTGAAAATCGATGAATAAACCACAGCCAACATACATTTTTACAAAAAACATGCCTATTTAGGAAACAGGTACCGTGATCCTAGCTGTTTCTTTTCAAACAATTATCCGCCTAAACATTTAACAATGGTGTTTAGAATTTCAATGCTATAAGTACAATGTTTATAAATGTTAGTACTATGTATGCACGAGTTCATTTGGTTAACTTGGCCAGCGGAAAATGTACTGCCTACTATTAGCTGCAGTCTCTTTTTTAAATCTCAGTACCGCTATTACAGGGGTAAGACACAGTAAAACCTCTATTTAGCAAATTTTCAGACTTTTTGACGTGAATACTTTTTTAAGTAAAACTTCTTTACGCACGCTTGACTTGGGGAGTAAGCTGGTGAATGCGTTACGAAAAGTGCGAACGATTGAGAGGGATAAGTCAGTGAAGATAGAAAGAGAGAGAGAGTTACGTTTCGTTTATTTTTAAACGTTAATGTGTGAGTGCGAGTTGCGTCTGCCCAGAATAAACGTAGGCTGATCGACCTACAGACGTGTGGACAATTTTGTAATTGAACAATTTTTTAAATTAATATTTTGAAAAAGAAGTTTTACTTCAGTGGTGTGGTCTAAAGCACACTCGTTTTTTTTAAATTGCTTCCATAGTGGGAGGCCATTTAAATACGAATGATAACAAAATCGGGGGATACAGTTTGGTGTTGCAGCTACTTATCTATCATCTCCATTTAAAATTTAAATACACCACTGGATAGCTAAAGGATCCAAGAATTAGTTACGCTGAGTGAAGAATGTGACGCATCGCGCGCAGTGGAGAGTGCCGCCATTTTGAGGTCATTTTGCTACGATTCGAGATTTTCATTTAAGATTTCCCGAAGGTCTTTTAGTGTTCAAACATAATTATAACATACTTAACTGTATTTTATATTTTGTAAAGAACATATTACATGTTACGTTTACGTATTCACGTACACACGGCTACACATCAAGCTATACTTTCCAGTATAAGCTGACCTCTCATTCGACGAAAAGCCTACACAATGCGAGACCAGCTTATACTGGTAATTTATAGCTTGATGTGTAGCCGTGTGTACAACACACGGCCGAGCCCATTTTTTTTCCTATTATACCCAAATTACTTATAATAACATATTATGTTATGTTGGTGGACTCCCTTTTCCGCATTTGAACTCTTAAGTGGTCCATTATGCGTGAGAGAGTTGGCTATATAGATAGCCAGCCTAACTCCGACCAGAAGCGCAGAAGTTTCCTGGGGTCTTCGCAGGCTTCACGGAGTGACCTTGGATTGTCCAGGATTTCTGCACGTTGTGCTGTTATCCCCACGCATTCCAGGACTACGTGGGCTGCTGATTCTTCTTCGGTGAGACATCCCCTGCAGAGTGGGCTGTCTGTTGCTCCCATGATTTAGAGGTGTTTGTTGAGGGGACAATGTCCTGTAAGGGTCCCCACGATGATTCAAAGGTCCAGTCTCTGAAGGTTGAGCAGTCGTCGTGTCAGTCGTGGCGAGACGGCCGGCAGAGCTGCCCTCGACTGTCTGCAGTCCATGATCTGTGCCCAACGTTCGTTGTGTAGGTTTAGAGTACGATGTCGTATCCATGTTCGTAGTTGTGTGAAAGGTAGAGGGAGGAATAGATGTGGGCCTATAGCCGTGGTTTCCGATCCTCTTTTTGTTAGTTCATCTGCAGCATCGTTGCCAAGTGATCCGCTATGCCCCTTAATCCATTGTAAAATCACCTTGTTTTTCATGGCGATTCTTTCTAGGGCTAAGTGGCATTCGTAAACGAGCTTAGAGTTACAGCTGTGACTTTCCAGAGCTCTGAGTGTTGCTGCACTGTCGGAGAGGATTCGTATATTGTAGTCTTCGATCTGCCTCCTGTTTATTGCGGTAGCTGCTTTGGTAATGGCCATACATTCACACTGGAAGATGGAACTGTATATACCTAGTGTCAATAATATATTTATGTTGAGATCCAGTGAATGAATTCCCGCGTCCGTTCCCTGTTTGGTTTTTGAGCCATCGGTGTAAACGCGGACTTCACTGATTCCTGATTGATCTCTCTGTTCCTCGTAGAGTTCTATGTTATAGTGTTTTTGAAATATCTGTTGTCTTGAGATCTTGTCGCACGGGGCGGCAAGTAGTGGTTCGTAGGCTATCGCTCGCTCTAAGATAGATGCGTGCTGACTCCTTGTGTTTCCCCACAGTCCCTGGTGTTTGAGTCTTATAGCAGCCATCATCGCTTCTTGTTGTATATAAAGATCTAAAGGAGCCAGCCCAAGGATAATCTCAAGGGCGGCTGTTGGTGTCGTTCTCATGCAGCCTGATATTGCAGAGCATGCGTGTCTCTGGAACCTCTGCAGTTTGGTAATGACAGTACTATGTTCGGTACGAGTCCACCATACAATGGAGCCGTACGTTAGTGTCGGTCTTATTACGGCTGTGTAAAGCCACTAAGTTAATTTCGGGGAGAGTCCCCAGGTTTTTCCGAGCATTCTGCTACATTGAAAGAAGCAGGTCGGCGTTGGATGCAGGCCGCTTCCAACCGCAGTTCCTGGAGATCAATGAGGGAGGCCTTTGTCCAGCAGTGGACGTCCTACGGCTGATATGATGATGATGATGATGAAAGAAGCAGGTACATGCTCGCTGTAGTTTGTAGTCAAGGTGTTTGTTCCACAGTAATTTACTATCGAGTATGACCCCGAGATACTTGACTTCGTTGGTAAGTTTCAGTTCAGCGTTGAATAATTTCGGCAGTCTCAGGTTACCTAGGTTCCTTTTGTGCGTGATTAGTTCTGTTTTTGTAGGGTTGACCGATAAACCATGGCTTGTGCACCAGTTTTCGATAATTTTAAAGGCTGCTTTCATGAGGTCACATAGTACGTTCTCGAAACATCCGGTCGCGAGGATAGCCAGGTCGTCTGCATATCCTACTGTGAATAGCCCTCTGCCATTCAGTTTCCTGATGAGATCGTCAACCACTATGTTCCATAGAAGTGGCGAGAGGACGCCACCTTGTGGGCAGCCTCTGGCCACAGTACCTCTGGTAGTTTTATTGATTGTGAACTGTATTGCTCTGTATTTAAGCATATTGTTAATCCACTCTGATATAGTCTGAGCTACTCCATATGCTTCCAGAGCTTGGTTAATACTGGCAAATGTGGTTTTATCAAAGGCCCCTTCTATATCTATGAAGGCGCCCAGGGTTGGTTGTTTTGTTGAGAGTCCGTCTCCAATGCGTGATATTACGCTATGGAGTGCAGATTCCGTGGATTTACCTTGGCTGTAGGCGTGCTGGTTCGAGTGTAAGGGCTTGTGAAGGAGAGTGTTCTCTCTTATTTCACGATCACATAGCCTTTCTAGTGTTTTGAATAAAAACGACGTAAGACTTATAGGCCGAAATGATTTTGCCAAAGTGTAGTCGCTTCTTCCCGGTTTTGGTATGAATACTACCTTCACTTCTCTCCATTTCCGAGGTACGTACCGATGGGCGATACATGCTCTAAAAATGTTAACGAGATGGTCAGCTATTAACTCGTTGCTCCATCTTAAAAGGCCCGGGAATATTCCGTCTAGCCCTGCTGATTTGAAGGGAAGGAAGCTGTTAATCGCCCATAGTACTTTCTCTCGATTGATGAGGTGTAGGGCTACGGTCCAATCTTGACAACTGGATGCTCGTTCTGTGTACACTTCCCAGTCATGAGTTTCGTTTATCTGGCAACCGGGAAAGTGTGTCTCTAGCAGTAGTTCACTGGTTTCTGCATCTGATTTGGTGTAGGTGTTGTCGGGGTTTTTGAGACAGCCTATTGTGCGTTCAGGATCTCTTGATAGAATGCCTTTTGTTCTGGCTGCCTGACTAGTGTTTTCGATGTTGGTACAAAAGCGTTTCCAGCATTCCAGTTTCCTGAAGCGTAAACGTTTTTTATATGAAGATTTTATAATGTGGTAGTTTTCCCAATCCTCGGACTGTCTTGTGTTTATTGCTCTATTGAACAATTTCCTTACTTTACGGCGTAGTTTTTGTAGTTCAGGACCCCACCAATGTCGTGTGGGTCCCACTTTGGGTGTCACGAGTGGGCACGATTGTTCGTAGCTATCGGTTAGAATAAGAGTAAGTTCGTTTACATACATTTCAATGTCTCCGACAGCTATGTTGTTTGTCGGCGCGGTCACAGCCGTGAGAGCTGACTGGACTGTTTTTACGAATTTGGACCTGTCCGTCTTACGCGGAATATAATAACATATTACGTTGAATAAATAAATAATATGGTCACAATTCACATTGTGATGAACCATGAACGTTTTTTTTGTGTCTTGGGTCCATTTTCTTCAGTATGTTACTTTCCTTCTCTCACGTTACTTACTGCACACCCTGTATAGTTACTAGAGATGTTGTAATTTCACACATTTGCTAACAAGTTAATAAAATACTATGTTGTTTTAGGAACCATCGCAACACCATATTGAAACTCAAAATTACAATTTAAATGGCTATGTAGTGGCTCAGGTAAGATATAAAGCATTTTGGTTTATTGAGGAGATGATTCGCCTAGATCTCTAAATTGTCTGCAGAAAAATAAGACGTCTATGAAACAGAGTTCAAGCTCGAAATACTGGTTTTAGATTCTAATACAATTAACGGGGGGCCGGTGCGGTGGCAATTTCAGCCGAAGATCTCAAGCGGCGCAAATATGGAAGTCTCGACAGAGCTTACGTGTTTGAGCCATTTGGGGTCGAGACCCTGGGTCCATAGGGTACCGGGGCCCATCGCGTTCAAAATTCTTTCTGGGCGTCTGGTCGAAGCGACGTGTGATCCGAGAGCTGGCGCTTATCTGGGTCAACGAATAAGCATTGCAATTCAGCGGGGCAATGCAGCCAGTGGGTTGGGGGGGGGGGGGGGGGGACACACACTTCCTCCTGTGATCTGGAGTAGTTGAGCTATCTATAGATCGTTTGTAACGGTCTTTAGATGATTCAACTGTTTCTTCTGTATTTCAGTCCTGTAAATATTTATTGTTTTTAACAGTAAGAATAAAAATATATGTGGGCATGCCAAACGGCAGATGTGAAACCTCACATCTAAACCATCCGATCTAATCCAGCAGATAATTAAATAGTTTATAATAATAGTATAAAGAGGAAAGATTTGTTTGTTTTTATTGAATTGGCCGAACTTCTGGACCGAATATTCTTTCCCTGTTGGGGAGCTACACTATCCCCAGGTGAAATAGGCTAATTTTTACCCAACTGCGCAGAAGGAAGGTAATGTTTTCATTGAAATGCTATGCGTGCAAAGCTGCGGATTGGTCATCTAGTTATTAAATAATACCGCTTATAATCATCATTTAATGTCTTACGCAATTTAAATACGCGTGACGGCAAACAATTCTATATCCGTACTTTTGACTTTTGACAATTAATGATGCACGACATCTTATCCTAAAAAAATAAAAATATTTTAATATACTTATTTAATATTTCAAAAACTAGATTATGTATGATAATAAATATAATCTTAATTTTATTTGACGCATGCTGTCCCGCTATGATGACATACGAGTGGGTCTTACTCCCAAGGCGAGCCAGATGTTCACATCACAATACAAAAGAAACAGATGAATCATTTATAGATCGTTACAAACGATTTTTAAATAGCTCAACTAATCCAGTTCACTACCAGGCGCAAGTGTCTCAAAGACACTGGCTGCATTGCCACGATGAATTGCAATGCTTACGCGTTGAACCAGATAAGCGACATTTTAGAATATACTTGAGGACTTTATTAATTAATATATAATATAACCACCGAGTGGATTCCACAAGGCGCGAGTTGCGTGGCCGGCACAGGCGGCGATGGCGGGACGAACTGGACGCGCATAGTGCTAACTGGTCGACAGAAGCCCACGGGATGAATGGAAGAATGGAAGGGAGGCCTTTGCCCAGCAGTAGGATCCATCAGGCTCATTAGATTAGATAAATATTTATATAAGATAAATATCATTTAATGTCAATTATATTTTAGAGACCACAAAACATAACCTTCGTTGACAAAGATGAAAACATGCTCAAAGTGCCAGTCCTCAGCAAATTCATTGAAGAGCATAAGTCAAAGAAAAAAATGAAAAAAACTCCAAAAAGAACAATCCAGAAGATCATAAAGAAGAACAAAGGAAAACTAAGAAAAATGTACTTTAACCAGGTGACGACAAGATCTACTATACCACCCGAAGTAGTTTACGATAGATTATACGATAAAGATGAAAGCATTAAGAAGTCGAAAGCTGAGACTACCACTCAAACGCAACACATACACAGGAGTAGGAATAAAAAGGTGATTCGATACCACATGCCGTTTCAAAAACTGCAGAAAAAGAAAGAAGACATAAGACACAAAAGAGGTTTAAGCAGAGAGCTGTTTATTTTGAAAGATTTGGATCAAGTACAGTTTTTGAGCAAGGAAAAGGATAATGATGTTGTTATTGCTCATATTACTAAATATTGGAAGGTTTAAGAGGAACTGTAATGAAACTTTTGTGATTTATTCATCTTTAAATACATACCTGAAGAGAAAGCTTTGTAAGTTATGATAACTTCATTAAAATTATCACACAGAAACCATTATAACACTAAAATAAAACACAAAAGGCAACCTTTGGATGGAAAAAAATTAATGAAGTTTTTTTTATACTACATATATGGCAAACGAGCATGCAGTCCACCAGATGTTAAGTGGCTACAGCAGCGCATGGATATCCACATAGAATTCAAAAAAAGCTATTATGTTGTCTTGATCTCTATGTGGATACGTTGCCATACTATAGGACTTAGCTGTTATGCCTATATGCCAGTAATTACAGGAACATACCATTACCATCTAACCGGAACACAGCAGCACAAGTACTGCTATTTGACGGCAGATAAAGGTAAGGCGGTTATGCCCACTTCCACGAGTTTGTTCACAAAAGCTCTACCACCAGTAAAAGTTATAACGGAGTGCAGTGTTATACACAGTATAATTTTAATAGATTGTAAGTGTATTTATTTGTACCCCTTTTGAAATTTTTGGCGCGCACGGAGCAGTGTGAGATTTGGCATAGTTAAAGTCTATATTATGGAGAAGGAGGACCGAAAGCTGAAATTTAGCTAAAAAAACCGGCCAAGTGCGAGTCGGACTCGCGCACGAAGGGTTCCGTACCATTATTGATTGAAAATTGATTGAAAATTCTTTATTGCACAAAATACATAAATCTATGCATAGGCGAACTTAATGCTAGCATTCTCTTCCAGTTAACCTTTTCGTAGTGTTGAAAAAATATTAAAAATATTTATGTAGGTAGTGCATGACATAGATAGATAGATAATTCCTTATTGTTACACCAAATTAAAATAACTTAACCTAGAAAACTTAAAGACTAATACATGGTGGTACAATGGGCGGCCTTATCGCTCAAAGCGATCTCTTTCAGGCAACCTTTGGATGGACTGGATTGAAAAGACGTGTGAGTAGGCGGTGTTACAATAAATACCTATTTATGTAGGATAATAATAAATTAATACCTAAACCTAAAATATACTTACTCATATTCCAACTCTTTTATATAAAATTCTATTTACTTCTTCTTCTCCGCCGTATCTCAAACAATGCTTTGAATTCCTAAATCTACCCCATACCCGCAATCTGCGTTCTTCCTTACTCTCCAGTTGAAAACTCCAGCCCATAATTCCAACTACTTTAGTAACTCGTTTACGGTACGAGCTGTCGGATTATGGAATGACTTGCCCGTTTCCATCAGACTTGCTAAATCTTTACCTATTTTCAAAAATGAGGTCTACAAACTATACTTAGCGGCTTCTTTAGAGTAAACATTGTATTTCCTTGCGATATTTATTGTAAAAGTATATATGTATATATTTTATATTTATTTATGTAAGTATATGTAGGTATATTTTAGGTTTAGGTATTTATTTATTTTTATCCTACATACATAGGTATTTATTGTAACACCGCCTCCTCACACGTCGTTTCAATCCAGTTCATCCAAAGGTTGCCTGCAAGAGATCGCTTTCTGCGATAAGGCCGCCCATTGTATCACTATGTATTAGTCTTTAAGTTTTCTAGGTTATGTAATTTTTATTTGGTGTAACAATAAAGAATTATCTATCTATCTATCTTACATAAATAAATATAAAATATATACGACAAGGTACTTTTACAATAAATATCGCAAGGAAATACAATGTTTACTCTAAAGAAGCCGTTAAGTAATAATTTGCAGACCTCATTTTCAAAAATAGGTATAGATTTAGCAAGTCTGATGGAAACGGGCAAGTCATTCCATAATCCGACAGCTCGTACCGTAAACGAGTTACTAAAGAAGTTGGAATTATGGGCTGGAGTTTTCAACTGAAGAGTAGTGGAAGAACGCAGATTGCGGGTATGGGATAGATTTAGGAATTCAAAGCATTGTTTGAGATACGGCGGAGAAGAAGAAGTAAATAGAATTTTATATAAAAGAGTTAGAATATGAGCATTCCGACGAGAGTGGATTGGCAACCACAAGAGTTTAACGCGAAACTCGGAAATATGATCATACTTGCGCAAACCAAATATGAATCGAATGCAAACGTTTTGAAGGCGCTCAAGCTTCTTAAGTTGCTCTTCGGTAAGATCGGAGAAACTGGCGTCAGCGTAGTCTAGTATAGGGAGTAAGAAAGAATGAGCGAGCGCAACTTTTGTGGCGGTAGGAAGATAATTGCGAAGTCTCCTCATTGAGGCAGCCGACGCAAAAATTCTTCTACTGATTTCGGTAAGATGTAGTCCCCATGACAGCTCACTGTCCATGATGATACCCAGGTTCTTGACAGTCTTGCTAAATGGAATAATAATGCCGTCAAAAGTAATTTGGTGAAAACAAGACCAGTCAACCCTAGGGAGCATCCTCGAGCTTCCAATGAGTGTGACCTGCGTTTTTGCGGGGTTCACCCCAAGGACGTATGACTTGCTCCACTCGAGTATACGATCCAGGTGGTGTAAATGGCTTGATTAAGGTTACTAATAGTGGCATGGGTATAAATTTGAAGGTCGTCAACATACAGGTGGTAGGAAGAAGTGTTTTTTTTGATATAGAGTTTATAAATATAACTAAAACACATAATGTAGTAGGAAACATTTTATATTAAAAAATAAGACTAAGATATAAAATAAATAAAAGGCATTTATTTACACACACACCTATAAAGCTAACAGAAGTAGGCAGGTACAATAATTACTAAATAAAGCTAGGTAGGTACAACAGTAGGCTTAATTCTAAGTAACATTAGTATATTATTGTAGGTAGCACCAAGGTAGAAGGTGGTGGTAAATAGGTCGAGAGCTCATCTACGCTGGTTTTCAGCCTCGCCTTGGCAGAAACATCTGCAGCTGCCGCCGCCACAGATAGGGTTCTCGGGAACTGTCAGTTTTATGCACTGAATTAACAAGTAGTAATTGAAGAAGTAACTAGACAATTACCGAAAACCCATCGCGTAAATATTTTAAACCAGAATAAAATAAATAATATTCCACACACACGATAAATAGGCAAACTTTACGCTAATTAGCATTTTATTCCAGCTAACCTTAGTGTAAGGTAGATTAACCGGTTCAGACACTTAAGTATTTATTCTAATTAACAATATATATATATTTACCTATATATATATTGCGAATGCGCATAAAACATCAAATATATGTATATACATATATAAAGAGTATTTTCAATAAACGTACTTTTTAATATTACACATCAATAAACACAAGTTATAGAAAATAATAGATAAACTAATAAATAGGTAGTTACAATAAACCTAAATAAACTCATATAAAGATAACAGAGTGGATAAATCACAGAGCATCTACAGGACACCACCCATTTTTTAGGCTTCGTTCATGAGAGTGAGGTAGTGCTTGCACACTTTGGATCTCACAACCTCAATGGAGGAAACATGCAGTATCTCAAGTGGAATACTATTCCATATTCGGATAGCAGTAATGGTGAAAGAGTTAGAATAGCAGGTTGTGTTGTGTTGAGGAGTTATTAACTGGAGATATTGTGTGGAACGTACAAGACGGTCTGCAGCATACAGGGTAGAAAACCGCTCTTTGTGGTAGTTAGGTTTATCTATAAAAACGGCAAAAATTCACTTTTGTTGTATGGGAGCCCTCCTTAAATATTTGTTTTTTTAAATGAATTATTTATTTTTTAAGTGAATGTATAACTAAATATTACGTGAATATTTCAAGCGTCTACCTGTTGCTGTTAACAATATCGTGCTAAAACAAGCAAAAAAAATCACGTTTGTTGTATGGGAGCCTCCATTAAATATTTATTTTATTTTGTTTTTAATATTTGTTGTTATAGTGGCAACAGAAATATATCATCCGTGAAAATTTCAACTGTCCAACTGTCACGGTTCATGAGATACAGCCTGGTGACAGACGGACAGACAGACAGACAGCGGAGCCTTTGTAATAGGGTGCCGTTTTACCAATTGGGTACGGAACCCTAACTCAACTATGGCTGGCCCACTGGCAACTAGTTATTATAAGTATGATATTTAATTATAATCACAGTAATCACATCACATCTAAGGAAATGTCTAAGAAAAGGAATGTTAATGTAAGGAAACCCACCTCCATTAATGTAATGTTACAAAAGTCCTCTCCATCCAAAGCTTGTCGGGAAGAAATCGCTTCTAAGCGATAAGACCGCCCATTGTACTTGTTGCTTTGTGAATTTTTATTCTTATGTGTGCTTCGTTTGCAGTGTACATTAAAGTATTTACATACATTCTCATTTTTTTTATTGATGATAGCCAAGCGCTTGACCACTACCTCACCTGATGATAAGTGAAGGTGTGATCGAAGATGGAGCACGCTTGCCTAGAAATAACCTATTCACTCTAGACTTGAAGACTCAAAGATTATACTGGTTTGGAAAAACATACGCCGGAAGTGAGTTCCACTCCTCACTTGTGCTAACAAGAAAGGTTGAAGCAAATCGTTTGGTACGGCAAGGTGGTATGCCGACCAGGTATGGGTGGTACTTCTTGGTTCGTCTGCTTGTCCGGTGGTGGAAGGGGGAAGGAGGGATAAGGTCATGAAGATCTTGCGCACATTCACCAAAATGTATCTAAAAACTGAAAGTCTGGCTACTCGGCGTCTGTGCTCTAGACTTTGTAAATTGGCTTCCACTAGTGAGTCATCACCAATGAGTCTAGCAGCACGTCGCTCAATCGAATCAAGGGCTTCAAGCTGATACTTGGCTGAGCCATCCCAGAGATGGCAGCAGTACTCCATACATGAGCGGACTTGTGCTTTGTAGAGACAGAGCAGCTGTCCCGGTGAGAAGTACCGCCGAACCTTAGCTAGGATGCCCAGCTTCATAGCAGTAATTTTGGCCCTAGATTCAATGTGCGAGCCGAAGTTCAGGTTGGACATCCCACTATTGTGATAGTGTGATGTGAATGAATGAATGAATCAAAATACTTTAATGTACAATTTGTCAGTGGGGTTAGTGTGCTAACCCCAATACGATTATAAACGCGGAAGTTCGTATGGATGTATGTGTGGATGTTTGTTACTCTTTCACGTCGGAACAGCTGAATCGATTTCGATGAAATTTGATATACCTATACGTAGATTATAATCTGGATTATCACATAGGCTACCTTTTATCCCATAAATCAGTTCCCATAGGATAAAAATGGGATGTCAAAGTTTATGTATTTATTTTGCACCCCAGAACAACGCGGGCATAGTCGTTGGCAACAACTAGTCTATACTAATATTATAAAGAGGAAAGGTTTGTTTGTTTGTATGTATTGAATAGGCTCCGAAACTACTGGAAGGATTTAAAAAAATATTTCACGATTTGGAAACTACACTATCCCCGGGTGACACAGGCTACTTTTTACCCAACTGCGCAGAAGGAGGGTAATGTTTTTATTGAGAAACTACGCGTTTGAAGCTGCATATTTGTCAGCTAGTATATTTTAAATGCAAAAGTTTGGATGTTTGTTACTCAATCACGTCGTAACGGCTTAACAGATTATGATGAAATTTAGTATGAACGTAGATAATAACCAGAATTACCACATAGACTACTTTTTAGCCCGTAAATCAGGTTCCATGGGACAAAAATGGTGTGTCAAGTCAAGTTGCAACGGCGAGTTTAACAAATATTCCTTACTAATTTTTCTACGGGATTTTTCTAAAGCTTAAGCAGCTATGTTTAATTTTTTTGTGTTAAGTCCTTTACTTATTGAAATAAACAGTTCCTTACAGTTTCAACTAAAGCGCAAAACAAAAAACTTACATAAAACTTACATGTGGAGAGATAAGGGAAATGCTTTTGCCCGGCAGTGGGAAAGCAGATGCCTGTTTTAAGGTTAAAAAAAGGTAAACCCTTATTTTGGTACTGAGCTCACATACTGCGTGTCACCGCGTTTACGACATTAATTTCAATCACGGGTAGGGCTGATGGCTAGTATTGATGTAAAATAGTTTTTTCCTAATTAATTCCCTTGGAGATTTTTTAATTTTCAATGTTACTATTACCCGTGCGCGATAAGTTGGGACCTGAGCGCGGTGACGTCATATTGGCGTGTTTGTACCGCCCGCAAAAAAGCGAACATAACAAGCAGCCGCCCGCGGCTTCGTCTTTGTTTTTTTTAACCTAATTTATTATGTTACTCAGGGAGGACGCTGCTTTTTATCTAAACTTTTTCACACTATTTGAATGAAATAAAAATACAATGTTTAAGTTTATACATTTATTTTATCTATTATTTAAATTATCTCATCTTCGTCACTACTTAGTGGATTTATGCCTTCTAGAGGTTGTTCTTCGTCTTCAGTCTCACTATAATCACTTGACGAAGAGGTATCCGATAAATTTACAATTAATTGCGATTCATTCGTCTCTTGTAAGAGGTCATCATGCCACAACAAAAACTACAACAACAAAACAATAACACAAACGAAAACTAAAAGAATTCCAGAGCGCGTCGTTACGTGACGTAGGCCAGTACGAGACTAAAAACCCTAGTAAAAAATAGTGATGCGAACGGTACAATACGGGCGCCATCGGAGAAGTGCAGGGGAAGCGGTCCCATTCCTAGCAGGTCCCAAGTTATCGCGCACGAGTAATACCTTATTTTCAAGTCCTAAAATATGAAAATGAAACAGCTTGTATAAAATAGGTAAAATATTCACATCAATCAAATGTAACTGAATTACATTTCATCAGTGATATTTATTATCCCATCACTATACCCTACATTGTTATTAGTGCGCAACGTGGAATAAAAACTTAACATTTATACCTACTGAATGAAGCGCATCAAAACGGGTGCGCTATGTGGAAGTACTTTGGTGCGCTACGAGGAATGCCTCAACAAATCATATTTATTCATCATGTAAGTAGGTACCTGTTAAACTGACTAAGCGGCATCGTCGCAAAGGCGCCTCCGATTTACGTTAAATTATAAAGATTACAGGATAAATATTCAAGATACCGGTATTAAACTAATCTCTAACATCAGTTAAACGAGTGTGCTTTAGACACTAACTTCTTTTACAAAATATTAATTTATAAAATTGTTCAAGAAAGAAATGAAATTACGAAAAATAATCAAACGGACCACTGACTGAGATATATATACTCATATATATCATGCACTGGCTATGAGAGGAAGAGAGAAAGAAAATGTGCGCACCTCTCTCTCTTGCTCCTACGGTAATATACGAACATACATATACTGTCTCTCTTTCTATCTTCACTAACTTATATCTCCCTCTCAACTTCCGTTCGCACTTTTCGTAACGCATTCACCAGCTTACTCCCCAAGTCAAGCGTGTGAAAAGTTATATATAAGATTCTGCACGTGTTTTAAATTAATGTCGTGAATGCGGTGACAGACTGTTTATTTAAATTATTTTATCATACATGCCAAATTCTGAATTCAAAACTAACTTTGACAGAACTTAGAAGAAAATAATATATCGTAATCCCAGAACTTCGGAAAGATGAAGTTAAATTGGCAATTCTTTTTATTTTGTTCTTTGAGATTATTCTGATATATTATCTAGCAGGGTTTAGAATCTTTCCTATCCTATTTTATTCAATACTAGCTGTTGCCCGCGACTACGTCCGCGTTAATCTACTAAATGTATAGGTAACCTAGAAATTATACCCCATTTATATCCCATGGGAACTGATTTATGGGATAAAAGGTAGCCTATGTGGTGTCTAGGTTATATTCTACATATATACCAGATTTCACCGAAATCGGTTAAGCCGTTACGACGTGATTGAGAAAGAAACACACAAATAACAACATCCAAATTTTCACATTTATAATATTAGTGTGATTCAAGCGAATTTTAACTTAACAATGTGATAGAATCGGCACTAACTTGTAGAAATATATCCTAATTTGAGCTTATTATGGTATTATTTTATTGGGAACCCCTCTAAAATTTGTTTTTAAGGGTTTTATTATTTTTAAGGATCCCAGTTGCAACATAAAATCATTGAGTGTGTCGGACAGACGAACTGAGGCAGTGTTCTAATAGAACGCTATTACGAGATTATCGCGCGAATAAGCGATGCGATCATCGCACGTCCGCGCGAGGACAAGAATCGGGTGTCTTAAAAGAAAGCGACCCGTTGGCGAGACGCATCTAAATATGGAAACGGAATAGAGAATATCAAGAAGACAGACAGACGGTCAACGATGTGATCCTACAGGGTTAATTTTTTTTTGAGGCACGGAACCCTAAAAATGGGAATAAACACAGAGTTATATAAAAGTCGTTTATTTACAAAATTATTAAATAACTTACACTATTTATTTAGTTTATAATCTTAAAGAATTAAAAAAAACAGTAGTTTTTGACTGTTTCTTGTCGTACTGACAAAACATTTAGATAGATGCTATCTTTGAGTAGATAAAAATTAGAGATTGAACTCCAATTTAAGATTATATGACTTCGTAATAATTTAAGTATATCCTATTATTAGTATATAAATTTATACTTAAAGCTAATACCAGGTTTACAATGGGGGCAATTATGTTGGCAATCATGTAAACAATTTAGGTTTGACAGCACTAAATGATGCGGGTTCAAGTCCAGACCAGCTCAAAAAATTTGGAGATTCTTCTTAAAATCCTAAGATGTCCCGCAAGTGTCAGAAAAAACTTTACGAATAAAAATACTAGATCTATCATTATTATAAATACGAGATTTATTCCGTACCGTCTTATCGGTGTTTCGGCGGACAATGTTTCGGTTCAATTCGTGAACCTTAATCGGGGTGAGTGCGATCCGCTCCGAATAACGTCTCGCCTCTCACTATGCGAGGCACCTATAAGGCGGTACGTGATAAATCCCGTATTTATAATAATGATTGAAATCAATCACGAAAGTTTTCTAAGTAAAATACTAGAATTAAATTTATTGGTATTCTCGTTTGTTTTCTATTGACAGTGAGTGGAAGTTGTATTTAAGTGCGTCAAAATGTATTTAGTTTAGTTTGTGCCGACTGGATTGCCCGCATTAAGTACGTTAACCCGAAAAAAGTACATTTAAACTCATAATAGCGATAGCCTCGTAGTTATCTTAGACCACTAAGTGGATGCGATGATTGTTTGTTAGATAATTGAAAATTTAGAATTTTTAATGTCTCAAATATCAATATCAAAAATTAGATTTGCACTTTAAACTTCAGTACAACGTGTGAAAACAGGCACTTTCACATAGACGCGTGCGTACGAGGATTTCAGATCAAGTCGAGCTTTCGAGATACTTGTATGCGCGCGTCTGTGTGTGCGTGCACTTGTACCTGTCTTGTATCAATATGCCAGAATTCAACTTATAACCAAATGAAGACTTATCCTCTAGAGCACCTAAATGCTGATCAGCATCGAAATTACTGTTAGTTGAGTGCCAAAACGCTGATAAGCGCTCAAAGTTTGAAGTCTGCATGATTGTAGCCTTTATCTCAATATGTAAAGGTCTTAATTAACTTTAAAAGGACGATACTTTAGTCCAACAATTTCGTAAATAATATTTTTAAGTTTCTCTATAAGTGAGTTGTAATTCTTTGAGAAATAAATATCTTAAACCAGATATATTTTTGATTGAAGATTGAACATCGATTCACGCTTGAGCATTTTCTAGAACTGGATTCAAACTAAAAAAAAAACTATTTATTATAACTATTTGGTGCTTCCCTCTAGGCCCCTTGTTTACCCTTACAACAAGTTTAAGTTATCCAGCACTTAATTCGTATCGCGATTAGTATCAGTAAAAACACCAGAAGAGAAGAAGTGAAAGAAACCAGTTCGCCTCGCAACGCCCTTGCAATATGTCATTGAAACAGTCTTAGGGCTCCTCTGCCTTGATTTCTTCTCCTTCTTTCTTGTTCCTGTACTCCCAACCTTGGTAGGCCAGGTCTTGAGGGCTCACGTCATGCTCCCTGAACGAAATTCCACCACCAGCACCGTACTTGTTACCCTGGAAAAGAATTAGATTCTATTTTAGAAAATGTTAGAAAGCCTTCATCCCGATTCTCATAATTCTACTTTCTGGGCATGCACATGTCACGCATAATACGAGAAGTCTGGTCAACGACTAATTTCTCGTTTACTAACATGCATGCCTCTATAAAAAAGTTAGTCATCATTCGACAATCTTTTGTGGTCGTAAAACTTCATTCTACGTCATCACATCTCGTTCTCAAAAAGTACTACAGCAAAATACTGACTTAGCAGTATCAAAATTTGTCAGGTTAACACAGATAGACATAATGAGATATCTCTATTTTTCAAGAGAAGATGAGTCAAGAATGTTACGATACAATACGAGCTCTCCCTGACACATCTTTAAGATACTCAGATCGCATGAGTACCATAACCCTAATGACTCAAAACCAGTACATATATATGTAGATCATGCATACATTTGTTTCAGAGAACCATCAGCATTAAGAGAAGATACTAATAAAATAACCAGTGCAAGAGAATACATCAAGTTTTGATTTAGGTATAACCAACGCTGAACATTTTGTTCAGCATAATGCTGAGCCTTTTCTTCGGCACAGGGCTCGGTGACTAAATCTTATCAAAAAACATTTATTTGTGATAAACACACAAAGGAAACATAAATAAAAAAAGAACTACAATTCATAGCATAAAGTACATATACGAATAAAAATAACAATGCAGAGTGTGTATCTCATCGTGCCCCAAGCGAGTGTCACAAAAAAGCTCTCTCAGCATGTGCTGGGTTGCAATGGCTACCTAGCGCTGGTCTTCCGTTAGATTATATTAGACCGTTAGACTAGGAACGATTATATTGTTCTGATCTAATGAATGTAATAATTGTCAATCGTATGTAGTTTGTGCATTTAATTTTTTTTTTTTAAATATTCTTATTTTATTTTATATTCTTATTATTTTTAAAATCTATTTAGTGTGAACAGTATACTTACAGCGTAAGTCTCATAGTGTCCATAATGACTAGGCTGCTCCCTGTACGGCCCGACTCCGATCCCAGCTGAGCTGTACTGTGGTCCCGTGTAGTGTGATTGTGAAAATGGGGAGGAGATATTAGGCTTGCAGAACTTGAAGTATCCGATGACGCCTAGAAATAAAAATTGAGATGATAATTAGTTTTATGAATACTCCTATAGCACTTAGAACATTCTGCAAAAGCAAATTTATGTGAAGATGTGGATAAACTTTTGCGAGGATTGTAATGAGTTCAGTAACATGATTATAATGGATCCAAACATTTAACTTCAAACATTCTACTCTATTTTAATCATTGTTATCAGTTCTTAATAGAACACTTCGTGAAATGTTGATCAATCTGGATCTAAAAAGGATTTCTTTTATCTACACGTATATTATCGTTTTACACAGATGTTCAGCCAGATTAATTGAGTAAGAAGTGACCGCCGCGCGCGGGCTCTTTTTTGTGCATTTGTTTGGATATCAGGGTTATCGATAATGGTAACATTGACTGTCTAGAATCACACAGTCACACTGCATTAGGGTAGGATCCCGAACCCCCATTTGCACATGTTCTTCTTATTTCGTGTCAAGCTTACAACTTAAGGTTGAGTAGAACCTGCACATGTTAAATGTTTTCAACTTCAGGCTGGTTCGAGGTATAACAGCCATTTATTTTTATTTTCCTTCGCTTTGTAGTTAGTAAACTTACCAGGAATTATCAGAGCCATGAAACCCAGGAATTTTTTGAAGCTGGCAAGTCCCAGAATTAGGGGCAGGAAGAGGAGCAGTTTCAGCTTAAACAGCTTCAAAATCAGCAGCATGGGGATGATCAGTTTTTTGAGCTTGTGACGACCTGGAAAAGTAAGATATTGGAAATAAAGTGCTACAATCTTAAATTGTACTTCGAACCCCTGTCAACTCTTAGATATAATCGAATTAAGATATGGTGTACACTAGGAATTTTTAGTAATACTACCTACATAAAGTTCTTTCACGCCATTTACTCTCAAAATGTTCGTTGAAAATCTTTATCTATAGGTGTTATTTGATAACTCTTATCCTTCTTTTAAAAGGATATTTTTCCCGTGTTTTCCTGGCTTAGTTGCGCAGGACCATGCGTTAGACAAAGTTATGATTGTCAGACGAAAAACTTTTAGTGTTATCCAATTGAACTTGATTATCTGGTTTTTCGAAGTGGCCCCAAAGCGTGCTTATTAGCAGTTTTGTTCAACAATTTATAAAAAACTTACGGAAAGGAGGCGCCTTCTTATCCTCAATAATGTCGACTTCATCAGCGATCTCATCGATGAACCTGGGTGCGATGACTCCATCTGATGTGACCTCATTGTCCAACTGCATTTCTAGGGCTGTAGATCTTAAGAATCTGGAAATAAAGGTGACAATAAATGAGCCTTTTTGTCCTTCTCTTTAAATTAATCTTCCATTTCGTCTTCCCCTTTATATTCCGGCTGCACTTTGCCATGCTCTTTATATTTTGCTGCAACTACATTATCCTCTTTATTTCTACTCTTTATACTTGAAAATTGTCATCCTTTTAAAATGGTAATAAAATAGAATAGGATGAATAAATGAATGAACATTCTTTATTATACCATAAAAGCTTGGTACAACAAATGGAAAAGAGTTCAACAAATAAAGTATCTGATGGTCTTATCGTCAAGGAAAGCTATCTCTTCCAGACAACATTTTTATGGAGAGAATCTAAAAATACATTCTATCCAAAACTCTTTCGTAATTCGAGACACACAGTTGTATGACACCCAAAAGTCACTACGTAGCAACCCTAGACTGGGGCGACACTCAGAGTCGCAGCAAATATTTGCTCTCTACTAAATGAATTGTCTCGCAGCGGGAATCGAGCCCGCAACCTTTTGCGTCACACATAGTTGACTAGTGGTTCGCCTCGATCTGAGATTTCAACAAAAATTTATATTATAACAAAAATACATTATTCAGAATCTTTGATTATCAAAATAGTGTCACGAAAAAAAACGAAGTCACTTGTTGACCTACAGTTTTATTCAAATTACAGGTAACAGGAGTTCATGTAAATTGGTAACTTTTTTGGGATACAAATTGCAGTGCGTCTGAATTTCAGACTTTTACCTATATTTGTGTCACTTATGCTACACGCATACTAAATTACACGCACTGTAGAGTCACTGCTGTACCCTGTGAATTTCGTCAAAGTTCAGTTTTTATTATGGCTAATACTAAAAAACTACAAAGACTTTACTAAAAATAAAAATAGAGTTTAAATGTACTAATGATGACCTTTTATTTGACGTCTCATTTGAGCTAATATAGTCTAGCTAATATGAGTCTCATTTTATTTTTTTTTACTCCTCTTGTACTCCAATACTTATCTCAACAACCCCTCAATAGTTTTAGCTCATTTAGTCACACCAAAACTTTGCCATCACTACCTACCTATGTATCAACCTATTTCACGATTGGATCAATGCTTCAAAAGTTATCCTCGGATAAACTAACATAACATACCTACAACGCCGATTTGCCCAAGTTGATTTGGAGATCTCGCTTCGCTAGATCAATTACTAGCCCGCTGCGCCACAGAGATAGTATTTTACGACTCTTTTTATTTCATCATCAGCTTTTACTAACATAGTATTAGGACCATAATTAAAGGTAATGTCTATGTATGTAAGCAGAAGTTTTGAGTAATAAAAAATAAAGATTTGGGTAATAAACATTATATTACATTTATTTTGTAAAATCCTAAAAATAATACACAATCCACTTGGCTTTAACTATCACTAAGTGTCTTTCCCCGGGTATATTCCGAAGGGATTAAAGCCTTTGCAGATAAATTAAATTTGGGTCTACGTAACCGTAGAACAATAGAGAACTCACATAAACCACATACGGTCGATAGCGAATTACCCTCATATGTAAATGTAATTTTCCTCTATTTTTGTTATAGATTTTTTTCTCTTTTTGCTGGACATTCCACACAGCTCGATCTAGCTCCAAACCAAACAGTGCAACTATGGGAACTAGTTAACTGATAAAATATTTATGTACATTTTTTTGTTAAAATATAGGTATAGAATAATGATTCAAACCCGGAACAAATATCTGTAGATTATGCAAACATTTGTTCCGCGGCCTCTTATGTCGCCCACTGCGTCACGGTCGTCATATATTATGTTTTTCGTTTTTACGTTGTTTAATGTATCTGTTCTCTGTATGTTCTAAATTTTATTTTATATGAATATATATATAAATGAAGAAGTATTAAAGTGAAAAAAAATTGAGCGTTTTATTACAGCCTTAGGATAGAAGTGACGGAAAAATACCATTAAGTATTGATATGACGGACGAGGGTTCTAAACGCAGAGTGGCCACGTGGAATGCCAAGGCGATGATGGGATGAGCTGGGCTCCTACGATAAGGGCCAGCTATAAATATCACTAAATAGGGATACATAGAAAGAAAGAAAAGGTTTTTATTTGTAACGGAACATTAGACTACAAGGTAAGACACACACATAGGAAAACAGAAGGTACATAAGTTTAAATATGTATTAGGGAAAGAGAATAGGGAAGCCCTGTGGTATCGGGCTTTTGTTGATACAAAATAAAAATTGCATTTCCTTACTACTTAATAATTACCTACCGGTGAGCACGTGGCTTTGCATGGTACCCATTCGTATCAAATTCTAACTTCAATAGGTAATCGTTGACAGGAATTAAGTAAAGCTTCCGTGATTGGCACATTAAAATATCGATCCAAAAACACTATACCGTGTAGCCTAACTCTGGCGCCAGTTTTGGCGATAACCTCAAACGAACTTCATCATCATCCACAGTCTGCCTCTCTTTGCTTGTGTCATTCTCCACGGTCATGTGCCAGCGTCAGGCTCAACTCGCAATGATTGCATCGTCGGCCCATCTCGGTGTTAGACGGCAAGTATCCGAGCCAACTCCATTTTAGCTCCGTTATACTATTCTCAATATCTTTGACCTTCGTCTGACTTCGGATTTCGGTAAAAATCTTACTTTTCTTACTTAAAATCTTACTTATCACCCGAAGGTCTTAGGCAGGCTGTGCGCGAGCACCGAGTCCAAGAAACTTTATTTAAGGCAAGCTTCAAACGTTATACATAAAAAAATACTTACTGGTTTATTTTATGAAAGAGGATGGTTCTCCCTCTCTCATATACATTATTGATCGAGCGAAGCGAAATCATAAATCAAATTGGGCAAATCGGCGTTGTATGTTTGTATGTATGTTTGTTTGTCCGAGGATAACTTTCGAAGCGTCGATCCGATCATCGTGAAATTTGATAAATAGGTAGGTACTGATGACACAATTTTGGTGTGGCTAAATGAACTAAAAATGTGGGGGGGTTGTTGAGATATTGTGGTTAAATGGGGGTAAAAAAATGAAAATGAGACTATTACGTCAAATAGGGCGTCAAATGAAAGGTATTCATTACTACATTTAAACTCCGTTTTTAGTTTTAATAAAGTCTTTATAGTTTTTGAGTTATTAGCCATAGTACAAACTGAACTTTGACAACATTCACAGAGTACACCAGTGACCCCACAGTGCTGTAATTTGGTATGCGTGTAGCTTATGTGATACAAATATAGGCAAAAGTCTGAAATCCAGAATATATGCAATTTGGACCTCAAAAAAGAGTTGCCTACCATATAACATGAACTCCCGTTACCTGTAATTTGAATGAAACTGTAGGTGAAGTTAGATGGTTATTTATTACGTGGCAATATTTTGATAGTCAAAGATTACAAATAATATTTTTTTGTTTTAATCGGAGACTCGCGAGATCTCAGTTCGAGGCGAACCACTAAGTAATTCCATAAGTAATTCCAAAATACTCTTGTTTGTGGGTAAGCGCCATCCTTATACTTTTGTGTTATTGTATTACTTAGTCCATCCACACTCAATTTTCATAAATATATTTCAGATGCCTCTTAAATTAATGAATGACCGTACCAAACTACCAAATTTATTGTATAGGTTTCAAATTAAACACATGAAATTATGTTCATATTGAAACAGCCAAATGAAATTTCGGTACACGTACCACAGTAAATTGCAGAGAACATGCTACAAATTTCATCAAATTGTGGGTAATAGTGGGTAGAATTTTAATTTTATTGCCTTCATTTCATTTGTAAAGCCTACTCTAAAGTATTAAATTTAATTGTACGATGTAATCATGAAAGTTCCTTTTTATTGTTTTTGTATAAACATATCAACCTGTCAAAGATGACTGATAAATAATTCGACCTTCTTGTTTTTGTACCATCCATCTTTGCACTATATGTATAAGCAATGATTAAACTAGAAAGCCAAAATCCGGACTTATTGGCAAAATTAGAGTTTTGATTCAATATCGATGAATACTAATGAAGGGCGATGCAACTGAAAATTATCGATAATTAAATTTACGGAAATTAGAATGCAGATTTATTCAGGTTGTTTTGTTGGCGTGTAGTTCTGACTTTATTACAAGCTTTTTATTAACTTGCAATGTACATGTTTGTCCGGGTGGAATCTTGCAACTGAATTTTAAATCCGTTCCCCTAAACCGATTGAGCTGAAATTTGGAATACTTACCGCGCCGGCGAACACTGAGCGCAACTTCAATTCGGCCACGTCAAAAACTTCGTCCTGAATATCGCTATCCCTGTTTAGTGACGAAGTTTAGCCACGCAGAGCGACAGTGATAGCAATAGAACGATTCTAAATTTGATTAGATTTTGACCGTGTTCCGTAATACCAAAAACGATGACTGAAAACTTGTTGTATTTTTCTCATTGTGTTGTTATTCTGTAACTAGACGATATAATCTATGTTCCCATGACTAGGATACGTAAGATGTTGTTGTTTTTAATACGAAACAATTAGGTTGAAAACAGGTCTTTTATGACGTAAAAACATGCAGAATTCGATACGCTTCTATTTCATTTTAGGTAAGTATTTTGATCTAATATATGGTTGGGAACCTAGATAAATACTATTAAAATTAAAATAATACCTTATTAAGGTAGAAATATGCTCCAATTAGAAATGATCTTGGTAGTACGTGTTGTATGGGCGATTGTCCCTCCGGTGTCCCCTTAAGTAACCTCGGTGACAATACAAGAATATGGTACCATGGAAGTGGTCTCATGATGGAGACGGATGCTAGACAACTGAACTTCTGAATGGATTATAGTAGGTTAGAGAGGTTGGGCTCATTTGAATCTGCTTGCGGTTCCGATTATGAATTTTATAAAAGCTTGTTCTGAACAAGTAATTTTTCAACAAAAAACTTATTTATCAAATGATGTCTGTGGTTATGCAAATATAAATGTTTCAATTGTACCTACATAAAACTTTTCATAAAAAAGATCATTAATTTGGTTGAAATCATTGCTACTTACCATTAAAATAATTTACTAAAAGTGAATAAGTTACACAGATAGGAAGGAAAGTTCAGATGGGTCACAAAGGAGAGCAATTATAACTACAAGAAAACGCTCTAAAAAGACACCCCAACTGTTTGAAAAGTTCACTGATTTAAAAAAAGTTAGAAGCAAAAACTAACCTTTCGATTTTTCTCATGCCGAACTTGACTAGGGCATCCCAATCAGAGTCTTCGCTGCGCGGCTGAGAGCTGAGTTGAGGCGGCTCTCTGGATAACGCCCTGGCCTGGGACTCCACCCTGACTAGTACTGCGTTGTCTGATAACCTGGAAGTTATTGGTTAATGGTTATCAAACAATCACCCAAAAAATGAAAATCTACAAAATCAACCAATCCATCGAGTAGTTTTTTTCACAATTACATTGGGGCCCAATTTATTTTACATAGTTTATTATCAGCAAAACTTGCAATGTATAACAATTTCCATCCAAATAAATTGAAATATGGGCAGATTGAAATATATTTTTCGTATTTTAACCCAAGAATTTGGAAAAAATCTTCGTGCTATTTCTATGATAGAAACTTAAAAAGTAACCCTTATAAAGCATATCACCTTTCGTATGCTGCATATAATTAAAATAAACTTACTGATAAGCCTGTTTATCAAAGAAGTCGTCGAAAGACCTCAAAGCCTGTGCCTTGAAGCAATCGGCCAGGTCGCCACTGATACACTGCTGGGTGGCCTGCTGGATATACGGGTCCTGGTCCTCGCCGAGACCGATCCAGTCTAGCAGACCACGCCCTTGGGCTTGAGGCTGGAACAGAAGAATATAAAGATATACAACCTGTTTTGCTATGTACGATATTCATTTAAAACACACACCGGGAATCCTAGTAACTGATTTTAAATGTGAATTTTATAGTAGAATGAATTTATCCAGTAATCGATAAATTTCCAATAAACAATTGTTAACGTAAATCGGCGGCGCTTATGCGACGATGCCGCTTAGTCAGTTGAACAGGTACCTACTTTCATGATAAATGAATATGTGTAGTGACGAAGTTTAGCCACGCAGAGCGACAGTGATAGCAATAGAACGATTCTAAATTTGATTAGATTTTGACTGTGTTCCGTAATACCAAAAATGATGACTGAAAATTTGTTGTATTTATCTCATTGTGTTGTTAATCTGTAACTAGACGATATAATCTATGTTCCCATGACTAGAATATGTAAGATGTTGTTGTTGTTAATACGAAACAATTAGGTTGAAAACAGGTCTTTTATGACGTAAAAACATGCAGAATGCGATACGTTTCTATTTCATTTTAGGTAAGTATTTTGATCTAATATATGGCTGGGAACCTAGATAAATACTATACAAATTAAAATAATACCTTATTAAGTAGAAATATGCTATGAATAGAAATGATTTTGGTAGTACCTAACTGTTGTATGGGCGATTCCCCTCTCCCAACCCCTTAAGGTTCTTTGAAAATTTTAAATTTTCTATGGAATAAATTTAAGAATAAAACTATTTTACAGCAATACTAGTCATTACCCTTGCCCGTGATTTAATTTAATGTGGTACATAACAAAACACGTAGTATTTTAAAGCGTTGTCTAGTAAGTCATCGACTTAAGTGATACTCATGTTCTCATATCTAAAAAAGAGGTTTGTATTCTTGCACCAAACGCATGATCAAAACCTACGCTCATCTGAAACTCAAAGTCTCCGAACAGTTCTCTTATTAGTCCACAGTAGTAGAATATTAGTCCACAGTTCTCAATTTTATGGCGATTCTTTTACAGTTCAAGCTGTGCTGCTGTAGAACGCTTTACCTTTCTCTATCAGATCATCAAAATCTCTTCCTACCTTTAAAGCTAAGGTTATACAACCATTACCTTTCTTTGTCTAGGCACTGCTAGTTTATCAATATGTTTATCTCCTTTGTTGTAGTTTATATATATTATTATATTTGTATATATTTTTAGTTTATTAGTAAGTAGGTATAAGTAGTTTATATAGGTTTTTGAACATAGATACACCGCCGTCTTTTTGATTTGGTTTTGACCTTTCCATCCAAAGGTTGGCTGGAAGAGATCGCTTTTAGCGATAAGACCGCCCATTGTACTTACCTTCATTTTTGTGTATTTCTTTGTATTTTAATTTTGTTGGTGTGCAATAAAGTGTATTCTATTTAATTCTATCATTCTGGGTTCTCTAAGTTTCTAAGTTGCTAGTGGATGCTAGTGGAAGATGAACTAACCGATCGCCCACCATCGTGTCCAAAGTTGACGGACCTCCCTTCAGTTTCCTTCTCCTGATCAGGGAAGTTTACTCCATCTCCTCGCGACTGCAGCGCCAGTGCTGCTGCTATGGCCAGCATCAGCCACCGGATCTGATACATTGTGGTCTATGATGTCCTGTTAATAAAGAAAAGTTCAGAATTAGGGATCAGGAAAATATAAGGACGATATGATTTCGCCACTATTAAAAAGATATTGATTATTTGATGTTGATCTGGTCTATTCTAATCAAAATCAAAAAAAAACAAAATCTTTTTATTCATTAAAATCACAAGGATCGCTTTGAAACGTTAACTTTACTACTTATTCCTTCGCGACCAAGCCAGGAAATAAATGCAAGAAACAAGGCTGGTTGTTCATTTTAATGATATTTTTAGAATGCATAACAATAAAGAAAATAAATTACGTCTAAATTGTAATATTTCTGACCGAGTTGGAGCAATTTTAACCCCAAGCATATCTATCATCTAAATAATATGATATGTTATAGTAGGCTTTTTATAAAGATTTTGATTAATTGTTGAGATGCCGGGGTAACTATATGAACCTTATAGATTATTCAGCAGTGGATATCATATATATATCTCTGAGAAGATGTGGTATCTGAAAATATATCAGACTTTCACAGTTATGCGTCCTAAGTAAGAGGTCTGAGGAAGTCTATCATGAGAATAAATACAGTTGCTTGTTACTTTTTGTATTCATGTCAATTTTTGAAGAGAAAACTCAATTCAAAATACAAGTAAAAACATTTGCACCTAAGAACAGTTTGTCATACTCTCATCAAACTCCCTACAAATCCAAATCCTATTGTATGTCAGTAAACATCACCGAAAACCGATGTTTGCTTTCCACTCAGTTACTATATCCCTGTACACGTTACTCCCATCTGGGAATAAAGGATTGAATTTGAAATTCTAACTGGAGTTTGGAGTGCGAGCGAGTTTGGTGATGTCTTAGGCAGATGGCGGCTATTCTCAATTTTAACATCGGACAACTTTCAGTTCGAGGCTGGAAAGAAAAGTCCAAGAGAGACCCAGCTGAAGAGATTTACTTGATCAGACCAAGGCCCAAAAGCCACTTGTTGATCAACTTTTGTTTGCATCATGATTTATAAAGGT
Source organism: Philereme vetulata (assembly GCA_918857605.2). NCBI lineage: Eukaryota > Metazoa > Arthropoda > Insecta > Lepidoptera > Geometridae > Philereme > Philereme vetulata. Next base: position 2,800,158 of record OU975452.1, on the reverse strand, counting down.
AGTAATTAAAATATCCACGCAGACCCTAGCATCCAAAGCTTGTCTAGTAGAGATACGATAAGACAAACAATCTATTAACATAGAATTACGTTGTTTTTACGTAACAGTTTTGTTGTATGTTGTGCCACAAAATATTTTATTTTTTATTTTTATCTGTTTTCAGCATAGACGTCCATAGCTTTCAGACTGGCAGATTGACAGATTTCGATTTTAGATTGAATGGTAAATTTGTATCAAAATCGTATAACCAATTTTTAAGAAGTTGACACCTAATTGGAGTGAAAAGGGCATTGTAGTCGGCGAAAGAAGGCTCAACAACCTTCGTTTTGCCGACGACATAGTACTCTTTTCTTCTTCCGCCGCAGAACTTGGAATCATGCTCAACGACCTGAACACCGCTAGCTTCGAGGTTGGGCTCAGCATGAACATGTCAAAGACAAAACTTATGACGAACACCACCCAACAAAGGTTAGAGGTAAGTGGTAGTGAGATTGCATACGTCAGTGAGTATTTATACCCAGGCCAAATATTATCCTTCCAGAAAACGCCTCACAGGGCTATTCGGCCATGAAAAACCTGATGAAGGGTAACCTTCCACTCACACTCAAACGTAAGCTCATGGACGCGTGCATTCTCCCCATCCTTACATATAGCGCTCAAGCCTCACGGTTTTGTGTTTACGATTGACGGATCAACAAAAGTCGAAACTCGGGGTTTGTCAGCGAGCGATGGAGCGCAGTATCCTAGGATTCAAATTAACAGAAACAGTGAACTGCGCTCCCTAACACAAATCGCGTTGGGCACCAAGTAGGCAAGTTAAAGTAGGACTGGGCGGCCCATCCATCTCTACCGCATTTCGGAGGGAATACAGAAAACGACCACGCGGCAGACCGCGACGCCGATTGAAAGACGAACTCAATTCGTTATGGAAGACTGGACACACGCGCATGATAGAGTGGAGTGAAAGGAAGGAAGGGGGGCCTTTGCCTTGTAGTGGGACGGTACAGGCTCCAAATAATGATAATAATCGTATAAAATTGTGTAATAAGCTAAGTTGTGTCATAAGATATCGGCGGACATTCACAAAATCTTCAAAGACATTTGATGCAAAGTTCAGTATTAGTGACTTCTAATCCTTGAGGAATTTTGTGTCAGTTGTCAGTTTATTTAATGTTTTTTTTTAATGTCCGCCGTTTTCTTGTGCCACAGCCCACAACTCAGAGGTAGGAGTGAACTAGGAGTGAACGCGGATAATATAGACTTAGATATTTATTACTTTCAAAATGTTTGCGCGTATTTTATTTTCATTGAATATCGTTGGGATTATTTTATCGATAAAATAAAATGGATATTATAACAATTCGTGTGCAATGTATTACAGAATTACACAAGGAGGTCTACTATTTGTGAGGAATAGTGTTCTAAGGTACCTTCTGGATGAGGTAGTATCTAATATACCTAAAGCATTTATTTACCCAAGGTCCCAATTCTGATAATTTATAAGAATAGTAGGTTATTAAAGGAGGGGATAAAGCAGTGTCTTGCGTCACGGGCGCTTTCTTGAATCCGTAACGAAGGATTCTAGAGTTAACTCACGAGCGGAGCCAGGGAATTACTAGGATCCTGAATGCAGAGAGGGATATAAGCACGCCTAAGACAGCTATATCCGCGAGGAGAATACTCTACTTTTCATACTTTCTCGAAACAATACAATGCAAATCTAGGTTGGTGCATTCTGTGCAGAGGTTAGTACGATTTACGAATAAGTTCTTATTGTGTGCGTCTCTTCGGTTCAAATTTTAATACAAATGAGGTTCCAAATTCGAATCGCAATAAGCCCCCGAGGGCATAATGAAATTCAGTACAATTTTACTCCCGGCTCAGCCGTAGGATTTAATCACCTGCTTTCATTGAGGTTCTCATTACATATAATTTGACATTGTCGAGCAGGTGGTGAGATAAAACTAATATGGAGCCATACCATTGTTGGTGCAAAATTTGCAATAGTTTTGTCATAACACCGGTGGTCATTGAAAACAGATTGTAATACACCCAAGGTATCTATAGTGGCAATTTTGCGACTATACCATTGTCATAGAAAAGCGATTGGTTTAGTAGAATTGGGACCCAGTTTATAACAATGCTATGTAACTTGTTAATCGCTTTCCTGCGTAATTCCTTGTCGCTATAGAAATTGGAAATCAATAGAACTTCCTACTTTTACTCGAACTCGTCTGCGTCTATGCCTAGTACTTCACCTATTATTTATACTGTGGTGTTACCTGTTATTTGTTCTGTGACTACACTTTCACGACTATATTGGGAAGTGGTGCGAATACTATAGGCACGTACAGTTATCAAACTAAAGGAGATTAACGTAATAACAATCTAGGATTCACATGAATGAAGGGTTTTCACAGCCATGTCTTGATAACAGATGGCGTTTGGTGTGTAATGCACTGATTATCAAAGGAAAGTGTCAAGTCAATGTCAATTGCCGTGTCAACATTATTTTCGGAAGAACATGAAATTAAAAAAAACATTTGTGCTTGTTTATCCGGTGAAGTGGGGTTGTTGTAGCTCATTTAGTCACACTAAAATTGTGTCATGACTACCTACCTACATAAGTATTAAATTTCACGATGATCGGACCAACGCTTAAAAAGTTATCCTCGGACAAACAAACATACATGTTAAACCCTCCGTCCGTCGTCCGAGACACGTTCTCGGAGACCCGATGACGAAATCACTTCCGCTAATGCGGGTGAGTCATCTACATTAGACAGAGCAAACACTCCACAAATACACCGACCTCGCCGGCGAGGTCGACGAGTCCCTTTAGTCGCCGCCTACACGAGGTACAAGCACGTACCCGGGCGTTTCTCCCCTAACCCCGTCCCGGCAACAGCCCAAGCCGAGGTTCGTACCTAAGTGGTGCCCTTGCGCTAGTTGCCTCATCAAAAATAAAATTATAGGGCTGAGCGCCTTCTGCGCTCGCCAAAAGCTCGGTTAAGCTGCAACGGCCTCAGAGGCCAACAGCGAGATAAGTCCGATCGAAAAAAAAAACAAACATACATTACATATATACAAGTTGATTTTTCAAGATTTGCCCAAGTTGATTTGATTGAAGCCATATTTTTGCCGATGTATCTCCAGACAACGCCATCTATTACGCTATTTGAAACTAGTTTTTTCTTTTTAAATATAAAATGAAAAGCACTCATTGTAAAAGTTCGATATGTAAATCGTCTTTTGTCGCTGACTGTATGAGTATAATTAGGTATTTTTTTATTGTTAATAGATTGTTCAGTAGTTCACTTTTATTTTCTATTTTGTTTTCTTGTGGAAAACTCAATATACAGGAAGAAAATCCCCGGGTGTTGCCGGTGTCAATAGGTGACCGCTTACCATCATCTGGGCCGTAAGCCTGTTTCCCCACAACTAACATTATAAATAACAAAAGAAAAAAAAAGAGTATATTGTTATACAACGACTGTAAGTTCATCAATGCGAGCGAGGATGCTAATCGAGGGTGTTATTGATTGCTTACACCCGAGTATAATGCACAAGTTTTCAACACTAATGCAAAGAAATTAAAAAAAGTATTTCACACAGTTAGTGCTAAAAAGTTAATTTGCGTTCCCGGCATTCATTATTTTTTTACTACTAAAGGACCTCTTTAATTTTAACATAGAAATAAGGATTTGTTATGGAGGTTGTATTGCATTAGAGCATATTATGTACGTGGCCTCTTTCATTCATTAATAAAATTAGTATTTGTCACGGAGGTTGTATTCAATATCAGCTTATATGCAATGAGCCTTATTCTATTTTAATTTACTAGGACCGTAAATCGCATTTACGGAGCCGATATCACGATATCGGCCACTCTTGCTCTGAAAGTTGGTCAATTGTACAAATGACCAACTTTCAGAGCAAGAGTGATGGAAAGAAGAAAAATCAGATTTTATTATGTAACTAACTGTTGCCCGCGCCTCCATACGCGTTACACTACTAAATGTGTAGGTACGAAACCGAGAAATAATTTTTTTTATGGGATAAACATGTGGTGCCTCTGTGGTAATTCAGGTTATAATCTACGTACATACTGAATTTCATGAATATCGGTTGAGTTACAAACAAACATCCAAATCGCATTTTTAATATTAGTGTGATTATATTATTTATGAATGTATAATATGTATTTTTTCTCGTAAGTAACTAGTAGTTTTAGATATGGTGTATTAGATTCATTCTGTAAAGTTATATTTAAGTGGTAATAAACGAATTTGAATTTACCTATGGTTATCTAACGTATTTAAATCACGCGACAGATATTTTGTTAGCTTGACTTAGTCTTAACTACCTACTTTAAAATTTTAGAAAAAGTTTATGCCAATCATAGTACAATTGGCGGCAAATCGATTTATTCCAGGCAACACAGGCCTGTATTTTTATGTCTTATAAAATGAACCAGGAAAAGGTGAATCAATCATTATATTATACACATACGTACAGATCGTAACTAAAGAGTTTCTTACATCGTGTCAATCTCAAACTCCTCATCACATAAATACATTTAAAACCACAGATACACCCATAAACACTCAAAAACACAAACACAGATTAAAAACTGCCGTAGATCATTCACCTGTCTCTAAAAATGAGACGAACCAATCAATTCTTATGAGAAATAGAGCGAGCTAGCGTGCAAGCGAGACGCAACACCAGCGGTGACTGCGCGTGCGCACGTAACGGAAGAAAATACTAAAACGTACAAGTATTTCACTTATCAAACACTTACAAGAGACGTGTATTAATCTGTGGTATATATGTAAACGATATTGAAGCTCAAATTGAGGGTTTTAGAGTTCATATTCCTAATAACAAAATAGATAACCGGTAGCTACATTTTAGACTGAAGGTTTTGGTGTATCCAAAACAATATAGCTTTTAAAGACGAAGTAGGAAAGCCTTTTTTAGATTAAAGAGGTTTTAAAGTAAGACACATAGGTAACGGTAGAGCAATCAGTATGAGTGGTTTGTCGCTAAAAAATGGCTTTGATTGTGCATTGAATGGAAAATATCGGTAAGTGGACTGAGGTGATTGGGCTCGTAAGTGATTGTTCGTTTTTAGGGTTCCGTACCCAAAGGGTCAAACGGGACCCTATTAATAAGACTCCGCTATCTGTCTGCCTGTCTGTCCGTCTGTCACTAGACTGTATCTCATGAACCGTGATAGTTAGAGACTTGAAATTTTCACAGATGATGTATTTCTTTTTCCGCTACAACAACAAATACTAAAAACAGATTAAAATAAATATTTAATGGGGGCTCCCATACAACAAACGTGATTTTTTTGCTTGTTTTAGCTCGATATTATTAACCGCAACAGGTAGACGCTTGAAATATTCACAGAATATTTAGTTATATATTTACATTAAATAAAACAAATATTTTTAAGGGGGCTCCAATACAACAAACGTGATATTTTTGCCGTTTTTATAGATAATGGTACGGAACCCTTCGTGCGCGAGTCCGCTTCGCACTTGGCCGGTTTTTTTGACGTTGTAGCGTCAAAAAACGAACAATCACTGATCATTATCATCACATCAACCATAGTACACACGGCTACGCATCATTTTCTCTAGGTGACTAATTTCTTAAAAGTTAAGTCTATAAATTGGGAATCTGTTATTGGCTTTACATATAAGGACTGTTTACACTGTTAACAAGTGCTGTTGATTCTGTAATGAATTAATAAAAAAAAAGCTATATATTTCCAGTATAAGCTGACCTCTCATTCTACGAAAAGCCTACACAATTCGAGGTCAGCTTATACTTGAAATGTATAGCTTGATGTGTAGCCGTGTGTACGTCCACTGCTGAACATAGCCCTCCCCCATAGATTTCCAGAGCGAGCGATCTTGTGCGGTGCACCCAACGGCTCCCAGAAACCTTTAACGTATAATTGACATTTCTTTTTATGCCTGAAGTACGAATGTTGTTATGATTATTTAACAGGTCGTCTTTTTATCTAGTAGGAGGATCTACGCTATTTAGATGATAGAGAAGCTTTGGATTGAAATTGCTCCTACTCTGTCAAAAATGTTACAATTTAGACGTCATTTGTTTTCTTTGTTGTAATGTACATATTCTAAACGGATCATTTAAAAGAACAGTCAGCCTTGTTTCTTGCCTTTCTTTCCTGGCGCGAAGAAACAGGAAGTAAAATTGAGTTCTCAAAGTGATCTCTGTGATTTTTGACAATAAACATTTTGATCTGATTGTTTTGATTTGCTGCGCTTTCTAGTTGTCTCCACTCAGGTACTTTCTGCCCCAATGACCGTCAGTTCTATAAGCTGTGTTTGGTTTATAGATAGACTAGCTGACCCGCCGAACTTTGTACCGCCTTGAGATGCATATGACGCGGGCTAACAATGTACGTCGCCCCAGTGTCATTAGCTGCATCTATGTCTGAGAAAATGAATTTTCTTCATAATTTATTTAAGCGTGAATTTTTCCGATATTTTAATAGTTATTCTGCTATTCGGGGCGGAGACGAATCCAACAAATCGAAGATGATCAAAATCGATGCAGCCGTTCTTGAGTATATTAAAGATTGTTCCTAACCTGGATTGAGAGGTAGGCTATTTTTTAAAGATAAACCATTAAAAGCGCCGGCGGAAGCTTGTAGTCTAAAAAGTCGAAAATACTCGGAAATCAGAGTTTTCAAAAGATAATTCAATCTTCAAGCAGACGACTCAATTTCCCTCGAAGCTATGCTAAATCTACGATCTCTTTTGTTCCTTTATGAATGTTATGAACTGTCAGTTCCTAACTTCCTAGCCTGAGGATGTCAGATTAACTTGAGTGCAGCCACAAGATAAATCTCTACAAATGGGAACACAGGAATGCTTTTCGTAGAAAATCGAGTGATGAATTTGTAAAGGCTTCAGGGATAAGAGAATGGCGAGGATAACTAACTAATAAAATAGTAACTTACTAACAACAAGGTTTTTTCGTCAATAGACATCTTCTCTAAGCAAAGCATCTTTTATAAAACAAATTACACCATATAACTTTTGAAACTATCATGGTTATGAACAGTATTTGTACCAAAAACGGGATATTTACCATTATTTGTGAGTTTTTGAGTATCCCGATATTTTGACGCAGTTGCATGCGCCGTGAGAACGGATAAACTGAAGCCTTTGCGAGTGGGTAGTTATTGGCAAATATAACGATCTACCCTCTTTCATTATTGTAAGTACGGGATTTATCACGTACCGTCTTATCGGTGTTTCGACCGACAATGTTTCGGTTCAATTCGTGAACCTTCATCAGGGTGAGTGCGATCCGCTCCGAATAACGTCTCGCCTCGCAGGATATTTACAATAATGATTGAAATCAATCACGAAAGTTAAGTTTACTTAACTTTCGTGATTGATTAGGGTAGATTTTAATCTATCATACTTATGGCGGGTTCCTACATCCGTCGGTAACCGACTACGCCTCGTGTCTCCTTGAAAAAGTGTCAAACTAGTGTCAAACTTTTGACAGGTTTTCGAGGAAAAACGAGTCGTAGCTGGCTACCGACGGATATAGGAACCCGCCATTAGTCTCTTCCTAGTAATGAATTATTATTTTTTTTCAAATGTTTTATTAACAGAAATTCATAAATAATAAAATATCGCTAAACACAGTCTAGGTATTCTACTCGAAAGACTGGAGCGCCTCTAAAAGTCTGTTGACAAAATTGTTATTAATAACTATTTCACGTTTTAAATCTAAAATTTATATAATGCTTTATATGTTTATACATAATTTTATGTGCACTTTGTCTGGCACAATTTTTTTTATTTTAATGAATCCACTAATACTATTACTAACTCCGGTTTCATTCTCGTTCATAACTCGATTCCGACACACAACACAAATTCATACTTAACATTATATAGAAAAACATCCAGATCCGGTACAAATATCTGTAGATCACACAAACATTAGTTCTTGCGGCGGGAATCGAACCCGCTACCTCCTGCGTCTCAGCCGGCTATTCGCCCACTGCACCACAGAGGTAGTCAATACTAACAAACATTGAAAGAAAAAGAAAAAAGGAAACGTATTATATAAAACACAACAGTAAAAGGAATAAAAAACATCTCACAAACGCACTTTCAAACTTACAAGGACTATTTAAAACTCCCGAAAAACAAAAAAGAAATTCAGAATAATTTGTTTACAAGGTTCTTCCTGTATTTTGAAGGAAATACAATAGTATTACAAAAGACGTTGAAAAAAATGATACCAACATGGGACCAAAAGTTCTTCGCAAAACAACAAAAAGAAAACTCCGAAGTTTAGAATAACGAGACATAGAAATACACGCAAAAATAAGCCAACTAATTGGAGGCATATATGGCTCTAAACGATGCCGCGCTTCGAGCTACGGTGCTAGGTGGTAGTGAGTGAAGCTATCGGAAAAACCAAAAGTATGAATATAGCATATATTGCATAATTTTGGTTTTTCCGAGGTGAGCAATATATGGCGGAGACTAAGACCCAAAGTCTCGAAAGCCTATCGATATTTTACAGAATACATTTTGGGGAAAAAAATGTATAAAATGTCCATCTGTTTGCTGCATTACTCGTGCGCTTGTGTGCCTTTCATTATTGTAAAACATGACACTGACACACTCATTCGTTGTTTTGTAGCTTGTCTCGGACGGAAATTTATTAGTAACTTCTGTTCTATGTGTAGTTATTCTAAGCTCTGAAGATTTGAATTCCCAAAACACAGAGTGTTCCGAACTCGATAGCTTAAAACTTTCCGACGACGAAATCTTAGAACTTATCATTTTTGAAAGATTTTGTTGGAAAGTTCTGAACAGCTTTGGATAAAGTGGGTTGTCGTTAGTCAATATTTTATTTGAGGATGCTGACAAAAGATATTTTATATATTATGTAAGCTGATAGTGATGATAATTAATAATGTTTAAGTTTCATCGAAGTTTTTAAAAAAAAAATTTTACGAGTATTGTGAAACTTTTATGTATTTCTATTAGGTACCTTAAGGGTTATTTTCAAGGAAAATCTCATCTAATTTGGTCTAAATTTGTCGATTTTTGAAGGTTGAAAGAAATTCAAGGTAGGCGGTAAGTTGTGCCTGTAAGTAAGTGTATATTGTTTTACAAGAGTTGATGTTATCGATCGCTCACACCCAAATATAACACAACATTTCATCACAAAAACGTGAAAATTAAATATAACTTTTTATTACAGTTTGCTGATAATTAATTACATTTATTATATAAATAACTAGCTGTTGCCCGCGACTTCGTACGCGTTACCTAAATGTGTAGGTTACCTAGAAATAACGCTACACTCGCTGTAGCAACTTAACTTGACACCCCATTTTTATCCCGTGGGACCTGATATACGGAATTAAAAGTAGCTTATGTTAATCTAGGTTATAATCTACGTACATACTAAATTTCGTCGAAATCGGTTAAGCTGTTATGACGTAATTGAGTTACAAATAAACAAATGAATAATTAAACAAACATCCAAACTTTCGCATTTACAATATTAGTGTGATTAAGAAATGCAATCTCCATTACAATATCTCTATATCTATTTAAAAATGAAAAAGTCCACAGAAAGGTTGTGAAAAAATGGGCACCGGGAACGCAAATTTTCTTTTTAGCAACAAACTGTTAACGCGCCGGCGAATACTGAGCGCAACTTCAATTCGGCCACGTCAAAAACTTCGGCCTGAATATCGCTATCCCTGTTTAGTGACGAAGTTTAGCCACGCAGAGCGACAGTGATAGCAATAGAACGATTCTAAATTTGATTAGATTTTGACCGTATTCCGTAATACCAAAAACGATGACTGAAAACTTGTTGTATTTTTCTCATTGTGTTGTTATTCTGTAACTAGACGATATAATCTATGTTCCCATGACTAGGATACGTAAGATGTTGTTGTTTTTAATAAGAAACAATTAGGTTGAAAACAGGTCTTTTATGACGTAAAAACATGCAGAATGCGATACGCTTCTATTTCATTTTAGATAAGTATTTTGATCTAATATATGATTGGGAACCTAGATAAATACTATTCAAATTAAAATAATACCATATTAAGGTAGAAATATGCTCCAATTAGAAATGATCTTGGTAGTACGTGTTGTATGGGCGATTGTCCCTCCGGTGCCCCCTTAATAAAAGACTTCTTTTAAATTTTCGAGAGATAAAAAGTAATGTGTTATAATAATGTAAGGTACTTACTATAAGTATCTTTAAGAGAAGTAGACTTCCTTGTGAAAGGGCTTGTCCAGGAAAATACTACCACAATACCTATTTCAGCATTGCTGTGTTTTGGTATGAAGGGTGTGGTTTCCGTTGAAATTACAGGAACACTAGGCTTTACACCTATGTATTCCTCAAGTTGATGGACGCAGGGCAGTGCATCGTAGGGCACGTTTCTAGGGTGATTGGCCTATGAGGCAATACTTTATTATTAGGTAATGGTTATCACATAACATCAGTGGACCATTATGCTTATTCAATCTCCAAGTAGTATAAAAAATACTAAAAACCGGTCATATAATTGGCCAATAATCCCATAAAACCTATTTGTCAAGACAACAGTCCTCGATGATTTACGGTTTTGTTATAAATAGGACGAATGAAAAATGGTGATGGATGAGGGTTCAGATTCCGTGTCATCACGGAATTTACGACACGTCGGTCGGTTGAATAAACAATTGGTTTTGAATATTCACCTCGACCGTGTCATGGACACTGAAATCCTTTATGATGTCACCTGTATGTCGTAATAATGCTGACCTAAATGAAGTCACTTTCTAATAAGAATAGTGTAGGTCATCCTTTTGAGGGTTTCGTTATCCGAATAGGGACCTTATCCAATTTGCAGAGCGCTAACTGAGTTCCACCAAAGGATAAACCGGCGCACGGCTCTGTACCATTCGTAGATACGTAGTTAATATAACACCCATTCGCACACACCGTTTTGGCTCTATGTTCTTCATGCGTATAAAACACTTTACCGTCGGTTGTTTTTCCTAAAGAATACAATCAGGGTCTCTTCAAGGTACGATTGAATAGGGTTATTCTAGATATTTCTGCATCATCTTAGACCACATCATCGCTTACCATCAGGTGAGATTATGGTCAAACGAACATTTAACAAATTTAAAAACAAACAAAAAATAAATGTTGGCGTGCTAAATTTTAATGGTGTAAAGGCAGTTAGTACGTGGTCTCCAATTGAGAACCTTTCTGCCCCAACGGCCGTCAGTTCTTCGAGCTATGTGCCATGCCAACTGCCACTTCAGCTTGCAATCCTTTGTGCTTTGTCGATGACTTTGTTTCATCTAAGAATCTTCTCATATCTGTTCTCGTAAGGAAACACCAAGCATAGCCCTCTCCATAGCACGCTGAGCGACCTTGAGCCTTCATATGAGACCCATGTTAAAGACCACGTTTATGTCGGTTGCCCCCCCCCCCCCCCCCCCCACTTAGATAGAAAGACGTCCTGATAAATAAATAAATGAATAAAAATAATTCAAGATTCAAGATATTTGTACAAGACAGATGGTGTTATTATATGCAAACTCCTTTTCCGTCCAAGCTGTCCGATTATGGAACGCCTTGCCGGTCTCCATTAATAAATCCCCCTCACCTTCCGTATTTAAAGCTCGACTCAAAAACTTTTATCTCCATGAAGAGTCATGATTCATCTGATCTCTATTATTATTATTGTAAGTATAAGTATGTAAGTACATATTTATTTATTTTTATATGATATTTATTTATTTAAAGTTATTTATGTACCTAATATGTATGTATATAACTAATTTCTTTTTCTATTATTAAGTTTATTCTATTTACACCTCGGCCAATCTTCCATTAAGCAATGATCCTCTCCATCCAAAGGTTGTCTGGAAGAGATCACTTTGTTAAGCGATAAGACCGCCCATTATGCTTACTTTTATTTGTTTTTTTCTTTAAATCTGTTGTGTCTAGCTTGTAAGGAAAAAAAAATAAAGAATTTTCATTCATTCATTCATAGATAGAGGAATCACTGTGCTTCACCTACTAGAGGTATATAAATATTTAAAATCCCTAAAAACCATAACAGATAGAAACACATTAAAATGTCAAAATACAATATTGACAATATTTTAAATTTAATTATTATATTAAAATTTATTTCAGACCAGACAGGGATCCATCATTTTTGTTAGTAAACACAGAATATTCTTATTCAAAATTATTGTTCGTAACCCAAAAAGATAAAATATAAAATGAGGTAATACTGGAGCATGTGCGCATCTACTGAGACACCAGGCAAGTGATCGGCTTAAGGGGGCACCGGAGGGACAATCGCCCATACAACACATACTACCAAGATCATTTTTAATTGGAGCATATTTCTACCTTAATAAGGTATTATTTTAATTTGAATAGTATTTATCTAGGTTCCCAACCATATATTAGATCAAAATACTTACCTAAAATGAAATAGAAGCGTATCTCATTCTGCATGTTTTTACGTCATAAAAGACCTGTTTTCAACCTAATTGTTTCGTATTAAAAACAACAACATCTTACGTATCCTAGTCATGGAAACATAGATTATATCGTCTAGTTACAGAATAACAACACAATGAGAAAAATACAACAAGTTTTCAGTCATCATTTATGGTATTACAGAACACGGTCAAAATCTAATCAAATTTAGAATCGTTCTATTGCTATCACTGTCGCTCTGCGTGGCTAAACTTCGTCACTAAACAGGGATAGCGATATTCAGGCCGAATTGAAGTTGCGCTCAGGGTTCGCTGGCGCGTTAAGCAAAGCCATCCAGCGCCTTATGATAAATAAGCTCATGGTCCTAGCAACAACGGTCCGGTAGTAAATCGTTTAAAGGGCAAGGTGTTCGCTTTTATAGCAAACTGTGATGTACAAAAATTGACAATTAACAAATTTAAAAACGCAATTAAACAAAATCTTTATAAAAAAGCCTACTATAAAATATCGGATTATTTAGACGATAGAGAAGCTTGGGAGTGAAATTGCTCCAACTCGTTCAAAATGTTACAATTTAGACGTAATTTATTTTCTGTATTGTTATGTATTCTATAAGGATCGATAAAAAAACAACCAGCCTTGTTTCTTGCCTTTATTTCCTGGCTTGGTCGCGAATGAACTGGCAGTAAAATTGACGTTTAAAAGTGATCCTTGTGATTTTAATGAATAAAAGATTTTGACTTTGACTTGACTTTGAGGAAGCTTAAAAGGTTGCTGGGAGCCGTTGGGTACAGGCACACAAGATCGGTCGCCATAATAAGACCGCCGCGCCGGTAAAAAGGCTTTAGTTAATACCGCCCATTGTACTATTTTCATAACGAATGTCACATCGACCTCGCTTATCCATTCAACTGACCCAAATAATGTCACTTTCTCAAAGTATAATCCTTGTATGGAGCTTAGCGAACGTTTGTATTGTATTCCGGAAGGCGTTACCATTCTAGGAAGGGATTTGTTTTTTGTTAGTTTTTCGTATCATCATATCAGCCGTAGGACGTCCACTGCTGGACAAAGGCCTCCCTCATTGATCTCCAGGAACCGCGGTTGGAAGCGGCCTGCATCCAACGCCGACCTGCGGTTCTTACCAAGTCGTCTGCCCATCTTGTGGGTGGACGTCCTACGCTGCGCTTGCCGGTCCGTGGCCTCCACTCGAGAACCTTTCGGCCCCATCGGCCATCTGTTCTGCGCGCTATATGGCCTGCCCATTGCCACTTCAACGTGCTAATCCGTCAGGCTATGTCGGTGACTTGAGTTCTCCTACGTATCTCCTCATTTCTGATTCGATCCCGTAGAGAAACCCCGAGCATAGCCCTCTCCATAGCTCGTTGAGCGACTCTGAGCTTATTCATAAGGCCAATAGTGAAGGACCACGTCTCGGTTCCATATGTCATCACTGGTAACACACACTGATTGTAGACTTTCGTCTTAAGGCACTGAGGTATTTCGTATACCTAACTGTTATTTGTTATAGAGCTCGACTAGATATATAAACATACATTTTTTTTAATTGGTTAATGAAAGAGCTATTACTCCACATGTTGGTAGGTGGTGGTGTGGTCTCTCTATTATCTTCTATATTCTACATCTTTAATGACGACCTCCGTGGCGCAGTGGGTGAATATGGCTGTGACGCAGGAGATTGCGGGTTCATTTCCCGCCACGAAACAAATGTTTGCATGACCTACAGATATTTGTTCTGGGTCTGGGTCTATATATTATAAGTATATATTATATTTACAAAAAAAAGTACATACGTACCTATTGTATCAATTATCTGGTTCCCATAATACAAGCGCTGCTTAGTTTGGGGCTAGCTAGCGCCGTGTGAAATTTCCAGCAATATTAATAAATAATAATAAATATTGCTGGACAATTCACACAACGCTATCTAGCCCCAAACTAAGCAGAGCTTGTATTATGGGAACCAGATAACTGATAGAATACTTATATACTTTTTTTTTTGTAAATACATACTTATAATATATAGAAAAACAACCAGACCCGAAACAAATATCTGTAGATCATGCAAACATTTGTTCCACGGCGGGAATTGAACCCGTTACCGCCTGCGTCTCAGCCGGCTATTCGCCCACTGCACCACGGAGGTCGTCGTCATTATAATTGTATTGTTAATTTTAATACATCAAGGACTTCGCCCAGTAGTAGCAGAGGGATTCAGTGCTGGCTCCTTAAATTAGATTAAAGATCCATTGTGCATTATTTAAATAAAATGAATCTATCGTTGTGACCCAAACATATTTAAGTACCTAGAGGTTACTAATAATCGTTTTATATTTGTTCTTTTCTATCTAGTTAAAACTGTTAATCCTAATTAAATTAAAATCAAAACTCACCTAATTAGAACAAAAACAATCAAAATAGACCACTGCACTGAACACTGCAAGTAAGAGTGACCAGCCATTCTCAAAACAACCTTATATAATATCAATATAAGAATTGCATAAACCTCATGAATCCAAAACATTACACAAACGAAAATAAACCTTAAAACAAACTATCAAGTTATATTATTGTTTATCTTGAAAGTAGGCTTATGTAGTGGTTTGAGAAATGTCGGTTGCCAAGGTGATTTGATCTTTATTGCGGTGAGCAAGGGTGGGTTTTGGGTATATGTGATTACGTCAGGCTAAGTGGAGTTTGAATGAAGTTAGCGCAACTTTGGGTATCCCCGTGAATATTCGCGATGTTTGAGAGTATGGAAACGGCTTTTTAAGATTGTATATAGTACAGCAAAGTATCTCTTAACGAAACACTAAGAATATTTATTTCCATAACACGCTAAGTGATAAATAGAAAGGCAATCCGATAAAGGTAGCTGGGAGCCGTTGGGTGAAGTCGCACGTGATCAGTTGCTCTGGAAACCTATGAGAGAGGGAAACCTACGTTTAACAGTGGACGTCTATGGTTGATATGATGTTCATGTTGACGCTTGCTAACCTTTCAGCCCCAACAGCCCCAATGGCCAGGGAATATGCGTAAATGCATAAAAATATCTGTTACTTACCCGTTGTTTAAATAATAAAATCCTATCCGTCCTAAGGTGGTCTAGAAGAAATCGCATTAAGTGACAAAAGTGTCCATTGAACATTTCTGTTTTCGTTTTCAGGTAGGTATCTTGTTTTTTGTATTGCATTCTATAGTTAGTTATTAACGAGTTCATCTATATAAAGAAGAAAAGCCGTCTCCATGCTCAGATTCACTATCCCCACGGCCACGAAGATCCTGGTAGTGCTTTCATAATTCGGTTCATGGGTACGATCAGGTATTCCCTTCGATTAAAAACTTATATTGTGAAACTTTCGCGAGAAATTGTTTACAATCTTCATAGTTTTATAAGTTATTGCTATGTTTTCCTGTTGCAGTTTCAGATAAAGATAAAGTTATATACAGGGAGTTGTTTCTAAGTGTGCACAATTTTTTTATAACATTCTAGACATAAATAATGTTATTTATAAAAAGTCAAATATTTAATTCAACACTTAATAAGTTAATTACGTTCATTTGAACTCGGCTCTTGAAGTTGTCGACGCGTATGTATACCTAGGACAAACAGTCCAATTAGGTAGGTCCAACTTCGAGAAAGAGGTCAATCGTCGAATCTAACTCGGATGGGCAGCGTTTGGGAAACTTCGCAACGTCTTTTCGTCCAACATACCTCAGTGCCTTAAGACGAAAGACTTCAATCAGTGTGTGTTACCAGTGATGACATATGGAACCGAGACGTGGTCCTTCACTATTAGCCTTATGAATAAGCGTCGCTCAACGAGCTATGGAGAGGGCTATGCTCGGGGTTTCTCTACGGGATCGAATCAGAAATGAGGAGATACGTAGGAGAACTCAAGTCACCGACATAGCCCGACGGATTAGCACGTTGAAGTGGCAATGGGCAGGCCATATAGCGCGCAGAACAGATGGCCGATGGGGCCGAAAGGTTCTCGAGTGGAGGCCACGGACCGGCAAGCGCAGCGTAGGACGTCCACCCACAAGATGGGCAGACGACTTGGTAAGAACCGCAGGTCGGCGTTGGATGCAGGCCGCTTCCAACCGCAGTTCCTGGAGATCAATGAGGGAGGCCTTTGTCCAGCAGTGGACGTCCTACGGCTGATATGATGATTTGAAAATATTTAAAAAAGTGCGTGATTTATAGACACCCTTTTCATTCTGCGCGCGGTCATTCGTAAGTTTTACGTTTGTGTGCGTGCGCAGTATAATTTATTGAATGATTTTCGCATTGTCCACGAGTTCTGTGTTTTAAGGAATAAAATGGTATTTGTTTTTAAAATAAAACATATTGATTTCACTTCAATAATCGCATATACTACAGAGTCTGAACCTCCTGTGCAAATTTGTGCACACTTAGAAAAAACTCCCTGTAGAACGCGATTACGAGATTACCGCTCGAGTAAGCGATGCGATCATCGCACGCTCGTGCTTCGACAAGAATCGGATGCCCTAATAGAACGTGACTATCGCGTGAATGAAGCTGGGAAATATGGGAATACACGTCAGATTTGGTTCCCGATTGTCTGATCAGATTATCTGTTCGTATTCACTCAATACACATCTGATTCTTGCGTCAGACTGAACTCAGTCGTTCCAGAGCTAATCGTGAGCATATTGTTTGCATACTAGCATCACAATCTTCCAATAAGCAATGATCCTCTCCATCCAAAGGTTGTCTGGAAGAGATCGCTTTGTTAAGCGATAAGACCGCCCATTATGCTTACATTTATTTGTTAAATTCCTTATATCTGTTATCTAGCTTGTAAGGTGTAATAAAGAATTTTCATTCATTCATTCATTTAGTTGTATGTACGGGCACTGGAAACTGCGACACAGTATTTTACTAATGCATTTTCCAGTGTTCATATTGTTTTAGTTACATGTTTTTTTGAGTTACAAGCTCCATCATTACATTAGCCACATTTAAAACTAGAGTGAAAATATTTTATCTCTCTGAAACGTCGTAGTATCGCTATAGATATGTATGTATGTATGTTTATGTATATATATTTTATTTAATTTATTTGTTGTAGGTATATTTATGTATATTGTTTTATTGTATTGTAAGTGTTCAGTGCTTTCTTAAAATTTAGTTATTGTTTTGTTAATGTAGGTACACCCCCCTCCATTATTGTAATGTCACAAAAGTCCTCTCAGTCCAAAGGTTGTCTGGAAGAAATCGCTTCTAAGCGATAAGACCGCCCATTGTACTTGTTGCTTTGTGATTTTTTATTTTTAAGTCTGTTTCTTTTGAAGTGTACAATAAAGTATTTTCATTCGTTCATTCATTCATCTCAAAAGTTCACTAAAATAAATAAACTACAATTGCTTGCATATGGAGCAAAAATAAATAATTGACGACGAAGTACATAATTACTTATTTGCTCGTGTTGGCGCGAAAGAAGAAAAAACGTCACTCTAAATCCACTCTTGGCGCTGTTTCGTTTTCACGACTAAGCGGCTTGATCGATTTCGATGAAATTTGCTATAGTGTGACCATTAGTGCTGTGCTCTCCCTGAGGTATGCGCGCGGCAAGACGGGGGGGAGAATCGGCTGCTGCGCTCTGTCAGTTCGCCGTCAACGCTCGTGGCGGCAGATAGTGTTATTTGTATCGGACTGTCTATGTCAGACGCACATGACATAGACAGTCCGATACAAATAACACTACCTGCCGCCACGAGCGTATTTGTATCGGACTGTCTATGTCAGACGCACATGACATAGACAGTCCGATACAAATAACACTACCTGCCGCCACGAGCGTTGACGGCGAACTGACAGAGCGCAGCAGCCGATTCTCCCCCCCGTCTCGCCGCGCGCATACCTCAGGGAGTGCACAGCACTAATGGTCACACTATATGCAAATAGATTTTAACCGGGATTGGCACGTAGCTTAGTTTTTAGCCGACTGGAGGACAAGAGGGCAATGTTTTATTGACAAACCACGCGTGCGATGCCGTGGGCGGGTCAGCTTGTATAATATGAAGATAATAATCGTTTCTACTCCTGGTTTAATGTGTATATTGTTTTTGTATTGTTGACAAAACAAACGCCTTTTATAATTTATCTTTATATTGACGGTGCGAATTCGATTCTAGCGATCTAGTTCTTTTTTATAAATTGTAAACTGTTCAAAACAGCCGTAAGACGTACTATATAGTACTCAGCTAGATAAGATATCACATAAGGTCCAATTTCAACAGTTTAAACATTAGGCCTTCTCATTAGGACTGGGTCTATGCCTGAGTGGATTCTAAATCTATTAATTAGACAGCTAATGGTTGGGTTAACCCATAAACATAAGGTCATATCCCCCACATCGTCAGTGCTAACAGCATTTGATTTCTATTACATACTTAGTATTTATATTTTGAGTATGTTGATAACTCATTTAGAAAACCTTTGATTTATCTATATAGGTACCTAAACAGTTTCTGTAATGTAATATTTTAAGTTAAATAATAAATGCATCCTTTCAACACTAGCCCAACCCTACTGCGCTATATATAATCTCATTTTAAACACCTGTTGGTAATATATCTATCTTATAACACTGACGACGCCCAGCCTAACACTTAATTTCTGTGCATAAAAATATGTTGTAAATGTTTAAAAAATCAGTGTTATTTAAAACAGCTAATTATTCAAAAATAAAATACTAACAATTTTAATAAATTTCATAACAAAGTTCTCGTTTTGGTCACTGACTTCATAAGGTCAATAACCGCTTTTAAACCGTGTCCATGACTTTATTATGACACTACTAACCGAAAAACACACATCAAAATTACGCAATAATTCGTTGATGATTAATATCCAAATTTCGTAAAAATCCAAGCGAATATAAACTTTATTTTAATAGAGGTAGAACAGGATGTGGCAAATGAATCAGCCAGGTCAACTTTCTATTGGGAAAGTGGAAGGGATGGTCTTAAAACCGGATCTCAGTATTCTCAGTGTAGATGGTGATATAGGTTTTGATGCTTGATGAATCATAGTGTGACCTTATTCTTAAAGGTTATAGTAGTACAAAGAACTGTTATGCATAGTGAGGCTTTTTAATGTGATTTATATAGCTTGTTAAGAAACCAGCTGCTTGACGTGCATCATATCTGACGAAATGGAACGCCTTGCCTGAGTCTCTGTTTCCTGATAACTACAACCTGGGTGTCTTCATGTCGCGAGTGAATATGTTTCTTCTAGTCAATCGTGTATCATCCTAGACTGCATCATTACTTACCATCAGGTAAGATCGTGGTCAAACGCTAACCTATAACTTATATAAAAAGTACCGATAACCGATAACACCAGTATTTATAATAATACTTAGCTCATACTACTTCTGCATATGATTTCGTTTTTCTTGAGTAATACTCATGAGTGCATACACCATGGGACTATATTTTAGTAGGAACGAATGCTACTAAAACACTTACCGCTGTCCCCTAAGGAGATAAACGGGAAAAAAACTTACCGCTGGTTTCCAGAGGGGACAAAAGCACAAGCGGGAATAATCTGGCTAGGCTGGGCAGCGTTCGAGAAACTACGTGACGTCTTCTTGTCCAAAATACCTACGTGTATGAAGACAAACGTCTTTGATCAATATGGGTTACCAGTGATGACATAGTTTCTGTACCATACAACATAAACTTGGATTCCCACTACAGGCCTCATAAGATTAGCGTGTTATGGAGAGGATATGCTTAGTATTTTTCTAGGAGATGAATAATAAATGAGAAGATTCGTCAACGAACCAAGGTCACTGATAGCCCAGAGAATTACCGAACAGAAAAGACAGTGGGTAGCGCATAAGGAAGAAAGGTTCTTGAGTGAAGTTCGTACGTTCCAAGAGGCTAAGCAAAGTCGTTTAGGAATAATGTGAGATTGTTTATTTTTACGTATTTTTCGACCGCGTTAATCAATTTTTAGGCATCTGCGGTTGGCCAACTAGATGATGGGTGAGACAGGCTATTTTTAGGCCAACTTTTGTAGACCCTTCTTTTATGCAGAGGAAAGCAGAGAGATCCTAAATAGGACTGCTTTGTCGCCAGTCGTGCTGCCGAACTCCGAGCCCTGCCTCAATCGACTCCGGGAGCGACCACTCTTTCCTGACTTAAATATTCATATCCGGGAAGAATAGCTAAGGTGAAATTATTTATTGTGGGTAAGCGTTTGCGCGGGTGCAAGTCCAATCTCTCATCCCGCCCCTTGTAGTCCGAGTGAAGATCACGCACTGGAAAGTGCGGCGTAGTACGGCTTTCTACTAGATGAAGAGATTACCTGATAAAGTGTGCTGGTAGCCGTTGCAGTCGCTCTGGAAATCTATGGGGGAGGCCTATGTTCAGCAGTAAATACCCTGTTGTTGATATGATTATGATGGTGATTGGTATATAGAATAGAATAACATTTATTTGCATAGAGTTAAATTATGACCTGGATTAAGACTTTATTGGTGAACCACGCGTTCGAAAAATAACTATAAGCTATATAAAATTAAATTTATCCGTGAATATGAGGCTGTAAACGCTAAAATGTCTTAACATGTATTTTAACATTAGAAAAGTCGTCCGCGATTAACAAAGCCTCCTATTATAATGCCATTGGTCCGCCGGATGTAGAGCCGTCTTCACTTTCGCATCGCTGAAGACCCTTTTGGTACCTAGAACCATCAATTTTATAAACTAAGGGGAATTTCTCAGTCATATTAGAGCTAGGATTTATAGCAAATACATTGTTTCAAAATGTATAATGTTGATAGTCAAAGTTATTGGGTAAATATAATTGGAATTTCATGAAAAATCCGTAGAATTGAAATATATGGTATCATTTTTCTGATACTCGTTGCTTGATCTAGGTGTCCAATAATTATTCTTTATTGTATCCATAGTATCTATTTATCTGAAAGTAACTCTGTCCCTGTGTCTCTCTGTCATTCTGTCTCTCTGTCTGTCTTTTACGTTTTCAAGACTGGACCGATCTTAAGGAAAATAAATAAGATTATACAGTGTATCATGAGAAAGGACATTATGAAAGATTTTAATAGCCAACTCCTTAGGACAAACGGTTATTTCTGTTTCAAGGATCAAAACTATAGATATGACTATAGTTTCAATATGTAACGAATAGGAAGTGTCTCAAGCATGTTTTGTTTTACACTGAACACTTGCTTTCAATACTTAATTTGTATGGAATGAGTTCACGAAATACTGTTTACTCGTTCTTAATAAGAACACTCAGTCTTTCACAGCAATAGTACTGAATGAATGAAATACTCTAAATTGCATAATTAACAAAAATACAGTAACAAAGGAAATTAACATTAAATAAAGGTACCTACAATGGGCGGTCTTATCGCTACTATAATAGCTCAATCGTTTAATGTTCAAAATATGTTGTTTACAATAGATTATACAAAAACATTCTGCCAAATGAAGTTTCAAACACAAACCCTGTAAAGGTACAGCGATAAATTACATTTTCTTTTTATAAATTATAGTATTGCGTTTGTCCACGACCTCGCCTGATGGTAAGCGATGATGCAGTCTACGATGATACACGCTTGTCTGGAAAAAAACTATTCACTCGCGACTTGAATACCCCTAGGTTGTAGTTATCAGGAAACACATTGCGCTTATTAAAGGTGGAAGAGTACCGCTTTGTGTGTATATGAGGTATGTCTACCATGTAGCGTACATCTAACTAGGTGGCTATCTTTAGACTACAGCGAGTACTTTTTTTTATACTACTTATATGGCAAACGAGCATGCAGTCCACCAGATGTTAAGTGGCTACTGCAGCCCATGGTTACATAGAATTCAAAACAAGCTATTATGTTGTCTTGATCTCTATGTGGATACGTTTCCCTACTATAGGACTTAGCTGTTATGCCTATGTGCTAGTAATTACAGGAACATACCATTACCATCTAACCGGAACACAGCAGCACAAGTACTGCTATTTGGCGGCAGATAAAGGTAAGGCGATGGTGCCCACTTCCTCGAGCCCGTTCACAAAATCTCTACCACAGTACTGTTAGGTATACAATACAGTGGATAAGAAATTCGATGTTATCAGTTTCTTCAATAAAAAGCTCTTGCAGTAAGTAAAAAGTTCAACCAGCGATAGGGTAAGGAGGTGCCGGTGAAATTATAGGCACTTTTCACCTGTTTGTCTAGGATGACGAGCGCGCGATAGATGCTTTGTGTTACAAACGTACATAGGCCACGATAAAAACTTACTATCAGGTGGGCCAGTGTACCAACTAAGTAAAAAACAGAATATATTAATCAAAACCTTTTCAGGCTACATCATCATCATCAGCCGGAAGATGTCCACTGCTGAACACAGGCCTCCCCCTTAGATCGCCACAACGAGCGGTTGGTAGCCGTTTGCGCCCAACGGCTCCCCGCGATTCTTACTAGATCGTCGGTCCACCTTGTGGGGGGCCGGCCTACGCTGCGTCTTCCAGTCCGTGGTCTCCACACACCTAAAAAATTAAAAGGTCAAATTTAATCAACCCCTCTTTACCTTCTGACTTAAAACTATCTGATTTATTTTAATTTTATATTATCTAAAGTCGGGAAAATTTGATTTTGCGTAAAATTTATATATTAGGAAAAGATACTTTTTTTAAATCATTTTGGTTTAATATTCCTCCTACTCCTGTGATAAGTGTTTTTAGGTAGTTTGAAAGCCTTCGAATAAAGATCCTATCTTTAACCATCCCTTCTGTAGCATACATGATTGCCTATTTCGTTTGACCCAATTTTGATAAAGCACCCTATTTAGACTGTAAGGTACCTATAGCAAACGAAGTTCCGTTCAACAATACTTACCAAATTATTTCTCCTTTGAACACAAAGGCACATCGAAAATTGCTTATTACCAAAATAATTATATATAAGATAAGATAAGATAAGATAAGATAAGATTATATATGGTCGCAAAA
Source organism: Philereme vetulata (assembly GCA_918857605.2). NCBI lineage: Eukaryota > Metazoa > Arthropoda > Insecta > Lepidoptera > Geometridae > Philereme > Philereme vetulata. Next base: position 2,776,561 of record OU975452.1, on the reverse strand, counting down.
TATTTAAATTAATATATATATGTAAAATAATTATATATGGTCTCCGTAATACAGAATCTTATTACCAAAATTTAAGGTTTCTCGGTTCATTACCAACACAAACATTTAACTTATCTTAGTTTCCACATGAGATACTATTATATACGAGTGGTTCGCCCCGAACCGAGATCTCGAAACTCGAACCGAATCGATAAAAAAATATTATTTGTAATCTTTGACTATCAAAATAGCCACGAAATGGATAACCAATTTACTTGACCTACATCACCATCATCAGCCGGCAGACGTCCACTGCTGAACATAGGCCTCCCCGTTAGATCGCCACAACGAGCGGTTGGTAGCCGTTTGCGCCCAACGGCTCCCCGCGATTCTTACTAGATCGTCGGTACACCTTGTAGGGGGCCGGCCTACGCTGCGTCATCCAGTCCGTGGTCTCCACTCGAGAACCTTTCTTCCCCAACGGTTATCGGTTCTACGAGCGATGTGGCCTGCCCATTGCCACTTCAACTTGCTAATTTTGAGAGCTATGTCGGCAACTTTACTTCTGCGGGTTTCCTCATTGCGGATTTTGTCACGCAAAGAAACCCCGAGCATAGCCCTCTCCATAGCTCGTGATTGACTTGACCTACAATTTAGTTTAAATTACAGGTAACGGAAGTTCAGACTTTTCCCTATATTTGTGTTACTAAAGCTACACGTATACCAAATTTCAACACTGTGAGGTCACTGGTGTACCCTGTGAGTTTTGTCAAAGTTCAGTTTTTATTATGGCTATTAACATAAAAACTGCAAAGTTAAAACTAAAAATAAAACCGTGGTCAAAATATACTCATCATCATCATCATTATCAGCTGGAAGACGTCCACTGCTGAACATGGGCCTCCCCCTTAGATCGCCACAACGAGCGGTTGGTAGCCGTTTGCGCCCAACGTCTCCCTGCGATTCTTACTAGACCATCGGTCTACCTTATGGGGGGCCGGCTTACGCTGCGTCTTCCGGTCCGTGAAATATACCCGATTTTACTATTGATGGAATATTGTTTGTTACGAATGTACTTGATAATTTGTACAAATTTACGTAACTACCTACTATCATTATTTCATGCGTTTTGATTTTTTGTATCACAATGGGTAGTCTAACGATTTATTATCAGAACGTACGCGGTTTACGAACGAAATTACAATCACTATATTCTAGCATCTTGAACCATGAATACGACATTCTAGCAATAACGGAAACTTGGTTGCACAGTGGCATAAATGATTAGGAGTTTTGCGATTCAAGATACGATGTGTTTTGCTGTAATTGTGATTTAACTTCTAGTGGTAGAAAGTGGGGAGGTGGGGCCATGATTTGTGTAAAGAGGGAACTTGGGGCTTACATACGTGACGACTGGACATCTTCTCCCACGGACCTGGTGTGGGTTACGATTCCCGCTCGTTCTTTAAATTCTGAGTCAAATCTACATGTAGCATCTACTTACATTACTAGTTATCTCTCCACACAGCCCCGTGATATTAATGATTTCCTTGGTACACTGACTAAAGCTTTAAACACTTATCCTTCGGATAATTTCATTATATTGGGGGATTTCAACTTACCGTGCATTTCTTGGCATTCCGATGGTCCCACTTTTCGTCGACAAGGGGCGGTTGAGATACAAGAATTAGCCATTAAATTAACAAACCGTATGAGCTACTACGGATTCTCTCAGTTTGATCTCACTCTCAACGCAAATGGTAATACAATTGACCTGGTGTTTGGTAATTTTTCCGTCGAGTTGAATAAATGCAGCAAACCCCTTCTTGATGAAGATCCCGCTCATCCAACACTGGAAATCTCAGCCAATGATATCAAATGTAAACCTATCAAATCTAAGCAATTAATTAAGTACAAATATAGACGGGGTGATTACGAAAATTTAATTTTACACATGAATGATATACCTTGGAAATCAATACTTTTAGAGAAGAATATTGATGAGGCCGTCCAATGCTTTTATGATCATCTTAGTTTTAGCATAAGTAAGTACATACCTAAATCTACATACGGTTCAGGCCAGAGCTATCCAATATGGTATTCCAGAGATTTAATCACCCTAATAAAAAGCAAATCTAAAGCTCATGCTCGCTGGAAGCGTTTCGGTAATCGACGTGACTATGAAACATTTGCAGACCTGCGGTCTGCGCAGGAGGTCATGTCACGAAAATGCTATGATACCTTTGTCGATGGCCTCGCTGTTGATTTGAGGTAAAATCCAAAGCTATTCTGGTCCTTTGTTAAATACAAGCGCGGAATGAAATCAAACTACCCCAAGCGTGTTGCCTATTGTAACCAGATTTTTTCTACTGGCGAGGATATTTGTACAGCATTTAATGACTTCTTTCTTAGTGTTTTTATGCAACCAAAAGCCACATATCCCGACTAAAATCTGCCCCCACCAGCCTCCAGTTCGACTGATTACATACATAGTCTCTCTTTTTCTTACGATGATGTACATAAAGTATTAAACTCTCTCGATAAAAATAAAGGGTATGGCAGCGATAATATTCCGTCTTTTTTTGTAGTCCGAGCTGCGTCTGCCCTAGCTGAACCATTAAATATACTCTATAATAGATCACTCAATGAGGGTGTTTTCCCCCAAAAATGGAAAGAGGCTCTCATTGTGCCCGTACACAAGAAAGGCTCTAAGCTAAAAGTTGAGCATTACCGTCCTATCTCTATTCTCAACATATTTAGCAAGGTGTTCGAAAAATTAGTTTCTGGTCATATTCTTCATACCGTCTCCAATGCCATACCATCCGAACAACACGGGTTCTTGAGAGGTCGGTCAACTGTAACAAATCTTTCAATATTCACTGACTTCATACAAAAATCAATAGTTAAAGGTAAACAGGTAGATGTGATCTACACGGATTTCGAAAAAGCTTTCGACCGTGTAGATCACTTCATATTGGCAAAAAAACTTCAGCATCTAGGCATTCATGGAGATCTGCTGAGATGGGTGAAGTCCTATCTGTCTAGGCGTTCTCAAGCTGTGGTGGTCGGGGGATATCGCTCGCTCTGAATTCGTAGGGATATCCTCTGGGGTACCACAAGGCTCACATTTAGGACCACTTTTCTATGATATATACCTATATGATATCTACACATGTTTCAAGCATTCCCAGTACCTCATGTATGCCGATGATACTAAGATATTCCTTGACGTAGGCAGGTTGGATGACTGCAATAGGCTGCAGGCAGACCTTAACAACCTTAATGACTATTACCAAAGAAACAGAATCAAGATAAACGTTAATGCAAAATTATCACATTATCTCGGAAAAAACATAGCATTAATTTCTCATACTGTATACAAAATAGTCAAATTGAAAGAGTTACATTGATGCGTGACCTAGGGATTCATCTTGACGCTAAGCTTACTTTCTCTGAGCATGTAGATATCATTACAGATATGGCGTACAAACTTCTGGGCTTCATTAAGCGTAGATGTCAAACTATCAACAATGCCGATTGCATCAAATGTATCTATAAAGCCTACGTGAGAAGTAGCCTCGAGTATGCTAGTTGTATATGGTATCCATACTATATAACTTACACCCAACGCCTTGAGCACGTACAAGAAAAATTTATCAGTTTCCTAAACTATAAGACAAAGAAGTACTTTAAAAGTTATGAGGATGGCTGTTTCTACCACAAGCTTATGACTCTTAGTGATCGTCGAATGGTGATGGACATGATGTTTTTGTATGACATTGTACACTCGCGGATAGATTGCCCTGAAATAGTTGGCCAGATAGGACTCTCAACTCCATCTTATAGAACACGACACACTTGCTTATTCCACATACCTACATGTCGCACAAACTATTTACAGAATTCTGTTTTTGTTCGTATTGTTACAACCCAAAAGAAGAAATTCAAAGATATTGATATATTCGATTGTTCAAAGCCTACCTATAGAGGTAGGATTATAAAAGCATTACGTGGTAAATCTTAGGGCGGGGTGGTGGATGGGAGCTTTCTAGTGCGGTGGAGGGGAGGATTTGCCTAATTTTTTTTAACATGTTTTTTTTATAATACCTACCTATGAAATTGCATGCGTTTTATTTTGAATTTTCTACAATACCTACCAACCTTGGGTTAATTAAAACGTGTTTTTGGTACATATTTCAACTTTTAGAGACGAATTTTTTCTTTTTCCTATGCTGTCTTTATTTTCTAACACAATAATTTCACATTAGATTCTTTTTATTATAAGTGCAGTGTACAACTGAATAATACTATTTTGATTGTAACTTTATAATAGGCTAACTATTATAGGCTGTTTTTCTTTTGTTTTTGTTCCCGACATTTTTTCTTTACAATGTTCAAACGTAGAAACCTGTTATTAGCCTTACGTTTAGTTCTAAGCTATTTACCCAAACACTTTGTATCGCCGTTGGTTTCTCTAAATAAATACTCACAAAGACCTTTTATTAAACGTGCCATTAGACCGGATAGTCCCATTTTGTTTTTTTTACCCGTCTTGAAATCTAATATCTGTACAACCCCCCCACCAACATTTCTAGCTCATTTAGTCACACCGAAATTGTGCCATCACTACTAAGGTACACTAAGGTACCCGTACTTTATAATAAAGTATTGTACTCTATTTTGGCCAATCGTACTTTATACTTTATGAGGGCAGCAATGCACGTGAAAGTACTTTATTTTTACTTGTGAAGATTTTTTTAAATAGACTGCTATTTTTTACGTGTAACGGAATGGACTGCTTTGGAACGTAATCTAAAACCTCAATGTCAATATCATGTAATGTTGCGAATTGAGAAAAAATTGTGTCGTTTCTGCTATCCATTCACTTCAGCATTCACAGAGAGAGTTTTTCTCTGATGAATGCGCGATATAAGTGGCGGGATGAACGCAATAGAGCGTCCCTAATAAATTACGAATTATTTATATTTGATTGATTGTAAAGATGTCGTTAATATATTAAATAAATAAAAAAATAAAAAATAATTAAAAAAAAACGAATGTGCACCACACGATTGAAGTAAAACTTCTTTTTCAAATTATTATTTTATAACAAAATAGTTCAATTACAAAATTGTACACACGTCTGTAGGTCGATCAGTCTATGACATTCTGGACAGACGCTTAATTTAACGTTTAACAATATAACAAAAGGAACTTTATCTCGGTCGTGGGCGTGGGCGTGGGCGTGGGCGTGGGCTTGGGCGTGGACGTGGGCGTGGGCGTGGGCGTGGGCGTGGGCGTGGGCGTGGGCGTGGGCGTGGGCGTGGGCGAGTGCGTGGGCGTGGGCGTGGGCGTGGGCGTGGGCGTGGGCGTGGGCGTGGGCGTGGGCGTGGGCGTGGGCGTGGGCGTGGGCGTGGGCGTGGGCGTGGGCGTGGGCGTGGGCGTGGGCGTGGGCGTGGGCGTGGGCGTGGGCGTGGGCGTGGGCGTGGGCGTGGGCGTGGGCGTGGGCGTGGGCGTGGGCGTGGGCGTGGGCGTGGGCGTGGGCGTGGGCGTGGGCGTGGGCGTGGGCGTGGGCGTGGGCGTGGGCGTGGGCGTGGGCGTGGGCGTGGGCGTGGGCGTGGGCGTGGGCGTGGGCGTGGGCGTGGGCGTGGGCGTGGGCGTGGGCGTGGGCGTGGGCGTGGGCGTGGGCGTGGGCGTGGGCGTGGGCGTTTACCACGTTTACACAAACAAACTAGCACGTTATTAAGTTAGATCGTACGCTACAACCACGTATCTTCCAAAGTATGGGCAATTCGTATCACACTTAAAAACCTTAGAAGGTTTGTCCTAAGTGCAAATTCGATATTCCTCTTTAGTATCTTTTAGTATTTGTATACATGTACGAAGTTTTTATAGATTATGTTTTGTTCTGTACATCGTACATGGCCAGCCGTGCGCCGGCTCACATTCCATCGTTATCTGCACAAACATACAGGTTGCTCTAAAATTGCAAACTTTATGGAACAATTATTCAAATAGCAGTTCAGTGGTTATGAATGAATAAAATATTATATACTATATTATATACTTACTTTAATTTTATCTTATAGATTTAATGAGTCATTGACACGACGAAAAAAAGAATGCCCAACACTTACTATTTTTGACATTTTATTATCCTAATTATTATTTGTTTTTCTGAATTTAAGTAATCGTGTAATTTTAATGGTTTGTATTTGCATATCTTTATTTCAAATTATATAATACTTGTATGCCGCAAGGCAAAATCAAGTGCTTATAGTACAAAACCCCTACCACCTAACATTGTACCTAGATTTACAAGGAATAAATGAATTAAATTGAACTTTCTGCCATAAATCTATTGTCCACTAGTTGCCGTGCTGGTATTTAATTGATCATCATTATTAGTGCTGGACTCTTGACTATTCAATAAGATCTGACATGTAAATAAAATCTGACACGCAATAAAATACTGAATATTCCTTCAAACACCAATTGAATCCATCCTGGTGCTATTCGCATCCAGGTTAATATTGTCTACCCACCGAGCTGATGATCTGCCACGACCTCTTGTGTTCTCTCTCGGCCAGCACTCGGTCAGGGCCTTACACCATCTGCCATCACCAAATCTGGCCAAGTGTCCTGCCCAACATCACTCAAGTGTGGAAATACGGTCTCCAATATCTACTACCGTCCTTCTACAAATTTACGAACTGCGGACTCGGTCTTCTAGAGATAGGCCGAGCATGACACGCTTACCTAATACGCTAATACTGAAACGCTATTTAAATATTTGAGATCGCTTCAATTGTTTGAGACGTGGCTATCCTACAATACCTTGTTCTTACTGAAACGTCAATTTGATGTAAACATGGATGATTTGAGTTCTGTTGCAAAAGCCACTTACGTTTTAATCGGTATTCTCAAAGGACGATTAGCGACAGCTGCGTAACGACGTCTCACATTCTCTACGTAGCCATTAAATCTAAGAGTACTCGCGACCTATCTCTATTAAATATTGCTCATGATTTGACTCCAGATTTATCTTCAACATTGTGTCAAAATGACAGGCATTTTATCAAATCAACTTGGGCAAATCGGCATTGTATGTATGTATGTTTGTTTGCCCGAGGATAACTTTCGAAACGTTTATCCGATCATCGTGAAATTTGGTAAATAGGTAGGTGGTGATGGCCCAATTTTGGTGTGATTAAATGGGTTAAAAAGGTGGGGGGGTTGTTGAGATATTGGGGTTCAAAAGGGGTAAAAAAAAACAAAATGGGACTATCCGGTCAAGTGGCATGTCTAATAAAAGGTATGATCAGGGAATGAGTTGACAAGCATCCTGAAGATAAATGTTGCATTACCTACTGAAAATACTTGCCAGCAAAAAATTGCTGTGAAAATACTGTTCGTTTAGGAGCGCGTTTAGGTATATATAGGTAGTCTTCTACCTTTGTAACGTATAATTTAAACACCCTATTCATTATAGAGGGTTGAAATGGTAACAGGGAACTCGACCTTAATGAGATACACATTCAAATGATACTACGTGAAAACGGACATCGATTAAGTTAAAAGTCTACTTGTAAATTTTTACGAAGAAAATGGCGAGACTGGACCCAAACAATTATATAAACCGTCCCATGACATACACAATGTAAGTGGGTAAAGGTATGGCCTACTCCGACGATATCATTAATGTGGTACTGGCGAAGTAGACGGACAAGCAGACGTACCGAGAAGTAACACCCATAACCTGGTCGGCATACCACCTTGCCGTACCAAACGATTTGCTTCAACTTTTCTTGTTAGCTCAAGTAAGGAGTGGAACTCACTTCCGGTGTATGGTTTTCCAAACCAGTATAATCTTAGAGTCTTCAAGTCCAGAGTGAATAGGTTTTTTCTAGGCAAGCGTGCATCTTCGATCACACCTTCACTAACCATCAGATGAGGTATTGGTCAAGTGCTTGGCTATCATCAATAATTTAAAAAAAAAATAGAGGTATGTAATTGATTTTTTATTTATGATATTTTTTGAATCGTAAGAAATTAATATAACATATTTTTTTAATTACTACATCTACATATTAAAATAACAAATTCAAACATCGTAATGGCTCAACAGATTTCGATAAAATTTTGTGTGTTTTTAAATTATGACCTCGATTCTAACATACGCTACTTTTTGTTGACAAACAACGCGTGGCGAAGCCGCTGGCGGGAGCTAGTATAAAATAATTATTTCTAGCAAATCGAACACAACACTTTTCCTAGGATTGGAAATTTGGAATAAAGGGGGAAAATGAAAAGAATTTCATGTCATCTACTATCATATATTTTTCAATCTAAACTGCTATATGACTACAATAACAAAGGTATTTTATTAAATAAGCAAACATATATTTTAATCAACATTTTGTGACTTGATAATTACATATTTAGATTTTTATTTTATTTAAAAAAAATACACTCACTTTTCAATCTTATATAGTTTAAACTAGGATTGAAAGTTTAAAATATATAAAATTAAAAAAAGACTATTCTTTATCTAATAATAATCTAACAAAGTTTAGTTACTTTTTAAAATAAAATAAATACACAAACATCAATTAAAATATTGAAATATAAAGCCCTAATTAAACTATACGATATTTCAGTGTGTATTGCAAATTGGAAAATGTGTTTTTGTTTTGAATATTATGATATTTGTATCAGCCGTCTCTAACCGCCATTTGTGATCGTTTTAACGTTTAGCAATATCTTTTTATATTAAAATAATTTGCTAACTTTTTAATAAAAATATAACCGACTTCTGGGGTTAAGTGGGAATGGGCGGGCCACGTTGCCCGAATGCACTCCGAGAAATCGGTCCATATTACAACACCATGGACGCCCGAAGACGCAAGGCGACGTCGGGGTCGGCCGAGAAAGCGTTGGCCGGACGATTTCGACACATTTCAAAGAGGATGGTGGGAAATAGCGACAGATAGGGATGCTTGGAGGGACTTGGGGGAGACCTTTGCCTAGCAGTGGGACGAGATAGGTTAGGAAAAAAAATAACCGACTTCAGATAACAGTAAAAATCAAACTACTGAACCGATATCTATGAAATTTCTTTGAAACCAATCTGAAAGTATATCCTTTCAAATAATAAAACCATATCAAATCGGTTGCTATATAACGGAGTTCTGAGCTAACAAACATAACAAAACATAAAACTTAAACAAATTTAAGACTTATATGGTTTTCTCATGAATGCCATTGTCAGAACTAGACTAAATGGAAATGGAACCACACGGGAAGCGCCAGCTTTCAAATAAAATAAGAATCATCAAAATCGGTTCACCCAGTCAAAAGTTCTGAGGTAACATAAGTAACATAAAAAAATACAGTCGAATTGAGAACCTCCTCCTTTTTGAAGTTGGTTAAACCTACATTTGAAAAGTTTAAATAGGGCTTTACTTACGATTTATAAATAAAAATTATATACATAAGTAACGCGCAACTCTACCATACAATAAATTACATCCATGCGAAATAAAACTAGAGTGTAAACTCCATGTAACGTCACTCGTTTTAACGACAAACTCTCTAAAGCGTCGACATCACTCGGCTTTGGTTGGTTTAGCTTGTCTTACATACAATGGTACACTCTGTATAGCATTACACCCACTCTCAATAACGACAACAATTTGTAATAAAAAGTTCTTTTTAAGTTGCCAAATTAGTAAAAACTGCGCAGCTGTGTATATTCTTTTGTCGTTTTATTATCCTAGACCATAATAAACTCGACTGTCGGCATCATACACACCAAACTTTCTAAGAAATCCGTTCTCTTGTTTACAAAATGGGATTGCTTGCACGTGTAGCTGCAGACTGTTGTTAGTAGAAGTGACGGATTTTATCTATACGTTGTCATATTCTTATAATAACAGACTATACGCAATAGCGTTCAAATTAAAACAGATTTTTATTGTAAGTACTATTTAACAAGACAAATCAGAAATAAACGTTTTCTTTTTCTAATACTGATTTTACTTCTCTCCATTTAACGACAACTCTCTATAACGTCAAAATATGCTCAGTCCCTTGAGTGTCGTTATATAGAGTTTACACTGTATATATAAAAGCAAGACTTTACAAACTACCTAAATCTATGTCCTAGAAGAAAAAAAAAAGAATTTTTGACACATCGGGCACACAAACAAAAATAAATTACATTCACACATACATACATTACAAAATAATTTAATACAATCTAAAGTTAAGATCCTAAGCATTTTGGTCATTGAAAAACCATGGTACCATTTTTGGCACCTTATTTTAGTAGGTACCAACCTAATTAGGTAAAAAATTGAGCTTAGTTATTTGTTAATCCTAAATGTAAGGATAAACAAGATTGGCGAAACTGGACCCAAGCAATATAAATAACCGTTCATGATCATAAACACAATGTTAAATGGAATATGTAATAAAATTGACTTTTAATCACCGTAATAAGAATAAATATGGTTGGAAATATAAATAAATATTGCTGGACATTTCACACAGCGCTATCTAGCCCTAAACTAAGCAGAGCTTGTACTATGGGAACCAGATAACTGATAGAATACTTAAACACTGTTTTTTTGGTGAATACATACTTATAATATATAGAGAAACAACCAGACCCGTAACAAATATCTGTAGATCATGCAAACATTTGTTCCGCGGCGGGAATCGAACCCGCTACCTCCTGCGTCTCAGCCGGCTATTCGCCCACTGCGCCACGGAGCCTAGCCTAGCAGTTGAACGAGATAGGTTGGTTAGATTTAGGGCCTCTTTCACGACCTCCGAATAACTTAATGGAGGGGTAAAAATCATTTTCTTTCTATCTGTTTTCACGTGAAATCAAACGACGTATATATTTTTTATTCATTGGATAGCGTTACTCAGAGTTGGTGAAATAGGCATGTAGACAGGAGGTAAGAGATTAAAACTGACATAGCTAAGAACCAGGTTCTTGAAGCAAATGAACAGTTAAACTACCTTCCAACCGTTTGGGAACTGCGATGCCACAAACAGACACACAGACAGACATACAACCTGTTCTGTTATGTACGACATGAATAAAAAACACACATCTGGAAACGTGTTATTGGTTTTTAGACTTAGATTTAATACCGGTAGCTTGAATATCTATCCAGTAATCAATACATTTCCAATAAACAATTTTAACGTAAATCGGCGGTGCCTTTGCGGCGATGCCGCTTGGTCAGTACAACAGATCTACTTATGTACATGATGAATAAAAATAATTTGTTTACCTATTTTATTCAGGCTGTTTTATATATATTTTAGGATTAGATAGTAAGGTTGTGTCAAAATTTAAAATTTTCTAAGGTAATGAATTTGAAAAAAACCTATTTCACAACAATAATAGCCATTAATTAGCCCTACCCGTGTTTTCATTTAATGTCGTACATAATAAAACACGTAGTATAACACCTAGCCATCAAACTCATAACACCCTTCTTTTTGCGTGGGGGTTAAAAATACAAAATATCCGTTGGCAATTAAAAGTAATTTTTAAATTATGTACGCTCTAAAATTATGTAGTTCCGGAAAATGTTTGCGGTTCACCATTTCATTTTGCTCATTCTTCGGTTCGTTGGATGTTATTCAGTTGCCTGTAAAAAAATATATAACATTAGGTATATATTTATCAACAAAACTAAGAAATACTTAATACGATTTCATCCTACGATACCTATAGAAAAAGAAAAAAAAAATCGTTATTTATTTAAATCATTACTTGTGGGTCGCCCCGAACTGAGATCTAGCGAGTCTCCCATAAAAACAAAATAATACTATTTGTAATCTTTGACTATCAAAATAGTGCCACGAAAAAACTAACCAATTTACTTGACCTTACAGTTTCATCCAAATTACAGGTAACGGGAGTTCATATGTATATAGGGGTAAAAAAACCTGAATGGCACTATCTGGTCAACAGTGGCACTTTTAATGAAAGGTCCTCATTAGTACATTTCGACCCCATTTTTATTTTTAGTTTAAATTTTGTAGTTTGTAAGTTATTAGCCATAATAAAAACTGCACTTTGACAAAACTCACAGGGTACATCAATGACCCCACAGTGCTGAAATTGCAGTTATTCTGTATCCAGAAATCCAGGGGTAAAAAAAACGTAAATGGCACTATCTGGTCAACAGTGGCACATTTAATGAAAGGTCCTCATTAGTACATTTCGACCCCATTTTTATTTATAGTTTAAATTTTGTAGTTTGTAAGTATTTAGCCATAATAAAAACTGCACTTTGACAAAACTCACAGGGTACACCAATGACCCCACAGTGCTGTAATTGCAGTTATTCTGGATACAGAACAACCCTCCCACATTATTAGCTCATTTAATCACACCAAAATTGTGCCAATACTACATACCTAGGTATATACCAAATTTCACGATGATCGGATAAACGCTTCGAAAGTTATCCTCGGAACAAACATTTATACATACATACATACATACATCGCGATTTCCCCCAGTTAATTTGGAGATTTCGCTTCGCTCGATCAATTAAGTATAGGTAATTATTATAAATGAAAGAACACCGCCCCCCAGGTCATGATCTGCCTTGGCCAGTCTGGAAGTCAATGAACAGACTCCGGACCCAAATTGGCCGTAGACCAAGCCTGTGTAAATGGGGTATAAGAAACTCCTCCTGGACTGAATGCGACTGCGGAGCACCCATTCAGTCCATGTCCCATCTGCTCCCCTGTCCCCTGTGTCCTACCACCTGCACAAGGGATGACCTCAACAAAGCCGCGTGGCAACTCTATAGAAGTGGCAAAGTACTACTCTAAAATAGTCTAGTTTACTAGTGACACGAAAGCAGAAGATTATAAATACGATATCGGTCACGTACCGTTTTATCGGTTTTTTTTTCGAATGGACTTATCTCGCTGTTGGCCTCTGAGGCCGTTGCAGCTTAACCGAGCTTTTGGCGAGCGCAGAAGGCGCTCAGCCCTAAAATTTTATTATTTTTTGATGAGGCAACTAGCGCAAGGGCACCACTTAGGTACGAACCTCGGTTTGGGCTGTTGCCGGGACGGGGATAGGAGAGAAACGCCCGGGTACGTGCTTGTACCTCGTGTAGGCGGCGACTAAAGGAACTCGTCGACCTCGCCGGCGAGGTCGGTGTATTTGTGGAGTATTTGCTCTGTCTAATGTGGATGACTCACCCGCATTAGCGGAAGTGATTTCGTCATCCGGGTCTCCGAGAACGTGTCACGGACGACGGAGGGTTTTTCTGTGTTCGGACGGTTACAGTTTTATCGGTGTTAAGACCGACGATGTTTTATAGAGAGAGCGCCTCAGCGCTTAGCGAGGCGTAGTGCTGGGCGGATTGCACTCACCTTGATAAAGGCTAAAGGTACTGACACACATGCTTATTTGAAAGCATGCTTCCAAATAAACATGCTCTGCAGCTATTCACATTTGCTAGCAATGAGCATGCTTGATTTAAGCATGCTTCCAAATAAGCGTGCTCAAAGCAAACAATTGAACACACATGCTATTTAAGCACAGGCTTTTGGCTAAAATGGAAGTTCAAGGAATTACACATTTTGGTTTCTCAAATTCAATGAAAGTTACCCAACAGAATACACATTTAAACAGTGGTTCGTGTCTTCAAAAAAAGAATTGGCCAAGTTGGTCCAGGCGTTGTTGAGTTATACGCTTACCAACACATTTTGCGATTCATGTTTATATTATAGAAGATTAGACACCTGCCTACATACAATTCAATACTTATGGTTGTCACATCGGGCGAATGGACCCAGCCTAAACTGGGTGCTCCGCCTGAGGTTAAAATATTGCTCAATGCATTGAAAGATGTTTTACTAGGTGCTTCGGAATATGCGTCTTAACCCGAAAAGGGGTCATTGGTCTCACTTTCAAGATCAATACTTGTTTGTCTTTTCTGAATCCGGAATCGTCTTGTCAGTTTCCGTTAATCCTATGTCGAAGGTTATCCCGTGATCTTGACGCTTAAGATATTTTTCATCCCCCTATCTCGGAAAGAGTATTTTTGCTCTTCGATATTTGAGTGCAAAAGCCGTTTTTATCCGCTAGAGGATAAAGTAAATTGAATTTAGAACATCGTGTGCACTGAGTTTGTGAATTCAAAACATCATTAAACCTATTTACTTCTACCTCCATGGTGCCGAATTTATCATACAACCTGTTTTAATTTTTTTAAAACTCAGATTTGGAAATTTTTTAGTTTTTTTTTGCATTTAGTCATTTCCTCGCTGAGGTGGGATGAAAAGTTACGCGTTGCACTCGAGTGCAAAGATTTTTCACCTCGTGCCCTTTTGATTCCTTCGCTAACGCTCAGGATTCTAATTTTTTAATCATTCGCTTGTTCGGTCAAAAAATTGAGCACGCGGTTAAAAAGCAACTTTGCACTCATTTATAACAAATAACGTCATATATTAAAAAGTTTCATCGAAATTAATCAAAACAAGGATACAGAGTATATTAAGAAAAACGACACACACAACTATAATTTAAGGCATAAGGAGACACTATATCAACCAAAAGTAAGACTAGCTAAAGTGCAAAAGCAGGGAGAATATAATAAACTGCCAACATAAATTGTAAATTTAGAATATATTTCAGATTTTAAACAAAAAATCAAATGGTTTTTTGAAAGACATGCTTTTTATTTTTTAAATGAATTTATCAATTTTAACTTATTAGAATCTTGTTTTGACGCAATTGTTTGACATATTCCACAATTATATTTTCTTTTATTTAGATTTAGTTTTGACATACCGTTTTAGTTAGGAACCAATAATTTTGTTTTATGCATCTGTAAATCGACCTACCTACCTATCTGTTTTGTTTTTAGTATTTTGTTATGACATTGTTTATAATTATAAGTATTATCATTATAATTTTTAGTTGACATGATTTTTAATTATATTATTTTAATTTAATTATTATAAGTTTTATAATGTAAAAATTGACATGCCTGTAACAACCAATGTTATAATTAATTTGAAATAAATAAATCTGAAATTTGAAATTTAACTATCCGTGCCTTCGGCCACGTACGAAACCGGAGGTTCATCTAGTTACGACAGAATCAAAATTCATCTTTATACTAGTTACTAAGAAATGCGTTTTTTTCCTTACACGATGTTTTGAAATGAAACTTGTAATTTATTAAGAGAACTCGTTAATTACTAACCAACTATGCCCAAAACTCTGTCATCTATCACACGCTAGATAGCTGCAACAAGGTTTTTTCGTCAATAGACATCTTCTCTAATAGCAAAGCATCTTTTAAGAAACAAATTACAGTTAAACCTGGGTAAGTGAGAACTGGATAAGTGAGAAAACTCTATAAGTGAGAGTAATAGCCAGGACCCGTCGTCAATATTGTATCGAGAGAGTCGTTTTTTCCTTATGGACCTCCGTAAGTGAGACTGCTACTTATCTATACCTCTATAAGCGACAGTCGAGCTTTATTTATAATTTTAACATCTGCTATTTTATAACTCATTCTTAATTTCGTATAATAAATTCTAACTTTCGTGGAACTTCCTACCATTGTTTTTGTATTGTTTTCTCGTCAATATTGTACCTATTCTATTTCGTGGAACTAAATAACATTGTTATTTTATCGCATTCTTTTCGAATGGACAAATCTGCTATTTTATAACTCATTCTTAACTTTCGTGGAACTTCCTACCATTGTTTTTGTATTGTTTTTCGTCAGTATTGTACCTATTCTATTTCGTGAAACTAAATAACATTGTTATTTTATCGCATTCTTTTCGAATGGACAAATCTGCTATTTTATAACTCATTCTTAACTTTCGTGGAACTTCCTACCATTGTTTTTGTATTGTTTTCTCGTCAATATTGTACCTATTCTATTTCGTGGAACTAAATAACGTTGTTATTTTATCGCATTCTTTTCGAATGGACAAATCTGCTATTTTATAACTCATTCTTAACTTTCGTGGAACTTCCTACCATTGTTTTTGTATTGTTTTCTCGTCAATATTGTACCTATTCTATTTCGTGGAACTAAATAACATTGTTATTTTATCGCATTCTTTTCGAATGGACAAATCTGCTATTTTATAACTCATTCTTAACTTTCGTGGAACTTCCTACCATTGTTTTTGTATTGTTTTCTCGTCAATATTGTACCTATTCTATTTCGTGGAACTAAATAAATTGACGGATTTTTTTAAGTGTAAATAATTTCTAAATAAAATAAAATTACATAGTGCATGAATTTTTGTTTTGTTTTCGTAAGCATCTTGATACCTACCCTTATAATGAACGTAAGATATACACACTATTAAAAATATATATGTGTATATTATGTACATAATTTTATCATATTACATTCGTACTTGCTGTGACTTGTTATTGCTGCGTACCTCTCTATGAGAGAAACGCTACCCATGTACCTGCATTAGCGAGAAACTCGGGTTAGTGAGAAATCTCTATAAGCGAGAACGAGATTGTGCTCCCTTGAACTCTCGCTTATCCAGGTTTGACTGTATATCTGTTCTTAATCATATATAACGCGTTCCATAAAATATTCAGAAACTCACACAACACACACTACACTCCCTCCCTCACCCCCTCAAGTAATACACCTCAAGTATACATATTTACACAGCATCCCTCACTCTCTTTTGTTATTTAAATGCGTACCTACTTAATTCCTTGAAAATTAATTAATACCTATATTGTAATTTAAATATTTATTTCTAGGTGAATAATTTCTTAAAAGTTATGTCTATAAAATGATAATCTGTTATTGGCATTAAGCATTAGCTATAAGTTTGTTTACATTGTTATCAAGTGCTGTTGATTATGTAATGAATAAATAAAAAAATAAGGCACTTTCTATTTTTCGTTCTATGAATATCTACAAAAATCACTCCCTGTTGGGTTCACATCATATTCCGAAATACCCTGTAAAACTAATAAGATTATAGGATATTATTGGATTACTATAATATAAAAAACAAGCCCCAAGGTAATGCCTTGTGCTAATGAACTGTGCCTGGCTTTTAGGGTTCAATGCATATTGGGATGATCTTTATGATTTTCTAAGTTATCACAGATTATTTTGTTATTCTTTTTCTATAAAATTAAGCTGACATTGATGCTTTAAATCCACTGTTTTTGGTAAATTACATCTTTGATAAAATGAGTGGCTTTTATTTATTGAAGTAAAACTTCTTTACGCACGCTTGTCTTGGGGAGCAAGGTGAATGCGTTACGAAAAGTGCGAACGGAAGTTGAGAGGGAGATATAAGTTAGTGAAGATAGAAAGAGAGAGAGTTACGTTTCGTATATTACTGTAGAGGCAAGAGAGAGAGAGGCGCGAGCACACATTTTCTTTCTCTCTTGCTCTCATAACCAGTTGATTTATCGCATATCTTCTATCCCAAATTAGCCTAAATTATACAAACTGCAAAAACAAAACACTCCTTCATGCTGTATAATAGAGTTCATTTTGCTATAGTTAAAAATAGTATTTACGACGTTTCGTATTTTGAATCTACCAGCTTCGATTTACGAAAAAGTTCAGCTATTCCACAACAGATGGTAGGCAGCAGCAGACGTTTTACTTCAGTCGTGTGGTTTATAGCACACTCGTTTTTTTAAATTTAGAAAATAAATACCTAGGTGTTATATTTGTGTCATTTATTTCTTGTGGTATGAATAAACGTTTTTACTTTATTTCTTTCTAAGTTTATACATCAGCTCCACCACTAACAATGATTATTTTGACAGTATGAGATATCAGATATATTATTAATAGCACCCTCGACTCATTAGCGTCCTCGTTTACATTCGCCCGTTAATATGCCAAAATATCTCAGGTTTATCGGCTGGCCCCAACAGTAAAAAAGCCAAAATTAAAAAAAAACATATAAACAAATGTTGTACATTAGTCCTGTGCAGATTTTCATTAGTTCCTTTTTGACTACCTATACATCTTTATCTACAATATACTATGATTATCTGGAAGAGAATGCTCTTTAGCATTAAATTCGCCTTTGTACACACGGCTACACATCAAGCTATAAATTTCCAGTATAAGCTGATCTCGCATTGTGTAGGCTTTTTGTAAAATGAGAGGTCAGCTTATACTGGAATTGTATAGCTTGATGTGTAGCCGTGTGTACTAGTTTTCTAAGTGCAATAAAGTATTTTCAATCAGTCAATCAATCAAAATAGTTTAATTTAGGTACCTGTAAGTATATTATTTATTTCATGTACCTAAATCCTACATTCCAACGGCTGAACCGATTGCGATGACATTTGGTATGTACGTAGATCATAACCTGGGTTAACACATCTAGTCTAGTCTGTTATATACTTAAGATTCTGTTAAGTTAGAACTATTTCATTAACGTCGCCGTCCTCATTTGTTCACATTATATCCTTTAGGTGAACAAATGAGGACGGCGGCGTCCAGGTCCATCCAAAGGTTGTCTGGAAGAGATAGCTTTTAGCAGTAAGGTCACCTATTTTACCAATCATTTAAAAAAAATGTGTTCTTTTTTTAAATTAAATAATAATAAATAAATATTTCTGGACATTTTACACGGCACTACCTAGCCCCAAACTAAACAGAGCTTGTACTATAGAAACCCACAGATAACTGATAGAATACTTATGTATTTTTTTGTAAATGCGTTCTTATATATACACGGTGTCCTTTAAATTACTGTTTCCCAGAACAAACGTTCGTTGTTCAGACCATGGTCTACTAACAGTTTATAACATCAAATTAAAAAAACAAAACGAAATCGGTCTTTGAAAAATATAATAACTTGCGAACTTAAAACGTCTATTTTAATGTTACGTCCTACAACATAGTCAGCGTGCTGACCGGTAGCTACTAGGTATAAGTAGCGGCACAAACTTTAGCGCTGACCGTTATTGCGCAGAAGTAAAAAATAAGGTACCTGAGGGGGGCTAGCGAGATGAAGGGCGGGCGTGCGTAGCGCCGATTGGCTCTCCAGTTGCATTCCGTTCTCCGCACTGATACGACACCCCGCGCACATCCAGTTTACAGTGGCGTTCGTAATTGTATTGTTATTGCTGTTATTTGAATTTGTTTGTAAAATTTAGTTTTTTAAGTTTGTTTGTGACTTTAATGTGAATATGCCTAAAATAAATACTGTTTTGAAAAGTCAGGCAAGGAAAATGGTTTTTTTTAAAAAGGGAATCTAATAATTAATTGATTCTTTGAAACAAATATAAAGGGATATTGATGAAGCTACAAGTACTTTACTCAGTCATTCGGACAGCAGCACTGTAAATTTGAGCCAGATAAAACAAACTGCCGAAATTATTAAGGCGAGAAACATTAAATTAAATGGCGATTTAGGGAAAATCCAAAAATGGACAGCAAAGTCTACAAATACGTCAATTGCAACGGTAAGGAACATCTCCGATCAAGCCAATAGTCGCTATTGGCTATTGTATTGCTTGCGCGACAGTACCCATGCGCAGCTATCCCCTCCGCATATCGTTCAGCGCTATACTTACGTGCCGCAACTTATACCTATCTAACTAAGGATTAGGTAATACGTTAAGGCTAGCGTACCCATGAACTTTATGTCACGGTTAGTTTTTGAACAAAATTGGACTTATTTGAGAAGGTCTAGATTTTTATATTATCTTATTTGATGCTACATATAAACAGTTATTAGACCATGGCCTGAGCAACGTTTGTTCTGGGAAAACAGTGATTTAAAGGACACCGTGTATAGAAACACATCCAGACCCGGAAAAAATGTCTGCAGATCATGCAAGCATGTGTTCCGCGGCGGCAATCGAACCCGCTATCTCCTGCGTCTCAGCCGGCTATTTATATGATAACTAGCTGACTCCGCAAACGTTGTTCTGCCATATAAATTAACAAAGAAATCAAATGCAGAATAAAATGTCAAAGTGACGCGACACTTCATGTGAATGATTTCACGTCAATGAACGACGGTTAAATTATATGGATATTGTTCATACAAAAATACTAAAATCGCGATTAAAAAATGGGAGGGTAAAAATAGTTTATGTCTTATTCTCAGACCTACCGACGGAATCCGTCAAGCCGTTTCGGAGGGGTTTTGTTACAAACACTGTGACACGAGAACTTTATATGATGGTAAGCAATAAAGATGTTATATATCTATCTATATCAATATACTATTCTCGATATCTCAGACTGTCAAAATAATCATCGTTATTTCGTTTTATAATTTAAAAATACAAATATTTTAACCTTTAGTTTCACGAATGCACTGCCCAGTTAAATATAAATCCAAATTTTTTTTATAACATAGCAGTGGTAATCTTTGTACTTGTTTTTAAGACTTTTAAACCTTTGGCTTCATATTTTCGTAGTTTTTGCAGACAAACTCCAGCGTTTCCTTTAAGTATCATAACAACTTTAGGATGCGCATTGCTGGACATAGACCTACCTAAAAAAAATTCAGAGTAACTAATCTTGTGTGCTGAACCAAATTCCTGAGGTTGTCTTTTCGGGGGAGGCCTATGTTCTGCAGTGGTCGACCAGTAGTTTTTATGATGACGATAATGCTGTATTGACATTAAGTGATGTGAAAAAAAGCAACAAAATGGTAAAGTGCATCTAAGAAGAACCCAAAGCATACCTGATCCTCATTTATTATTTTTTCTCGCAGTAACCAGCTTGTTAATATCATGGTATGCAGCAATCATGGTATGCGCTGGTCCTGCGTTACTGCTGCAGACTGGGAATGCCCTCATGCAGTCCATGCTCTCCTGTCCTCGCCTCGCCGCTCGCATGTATCTGAAGAACCGCAGGATCTCAGGGTTGTCGGAGACTGGCCGCCGGAGTTCGTTTAGTTCTCTGATAAGGGAATAATTGTGGTTAAATCTCTCGTTTTGGTTACCGTTATTGGGTTCAAATTACAAAGGGTTAAAAACTGACAAAGATAAGAACCATCCCAGTTAAACTAGTTTTCTATTATTAAAAACTCGCATCCAAATCAGTCCATCTGTTTAGGAACTTCGATGCCACAGACAGACACACGTACATAGGTGCCAAACTTATAACACGCCTATTTCTTGCGTTGGAGGTTAAGAAACAAAAGATTGTCTAGTCTCGGAATTATACATTTTTCTCTGTTATGTAACATACTTACCCTCGACCTATGGAACTTGTCAATTTAGACATACCTGCTCAATTGTGCTGACACCAAGTTACTGTAGGGAGCGTATTTTGCCGGCGTGGCGTACATGAGGCATATCAACTGTTCTCTGCATCCCTCCAACTTGACATCGTGGACGCTTTGGCCTCCAATCTGCATACCGTCGTTTATTGCGTTCTCTGAAGGGGTTAATCCTGAAAACACGAGAAAATTTCGGGTTACCAAATAATTTCTTCGTTCGAAAGATAACAAACTGTAAGAAAGTTAGATTAGATTAGATAATTTCTTTATTGCACACCATTAAATACAAACATATAAAAGAAAATACAATTTCAAATCATAGGTACAATGGGCGGCCTTATCGCTAAAAGCGATCTCTTCCAGGCAACCTTTGGATGGACAGGATCTATATGAACAAATAAGGACGGCGGCATAAGATTTTTTTTAGAATCAGTTTTTTTTTTTTTCAAAAAAGTTCGTAGTCTAACAAAAATTTTTATAATATATTTATTGCTTCTCCTCAAATATAGGGCTAGACCAAAATTATATGATACAGGTCTTTCCAAAACAAGCGCTAATCGGGTTTCGAGTTTGTCCAGAAAGGGCGAATTTGCCGCGATTCTCAAATATAGGGCTAGACCAAAACTATATGCTACAGTTCTTTCCAAAAAAAGCGCTAATCGAGTTTCGAGTTTGTCCAGAAAAGGCGAATTTGCCGCGATTCTCAAATATTAGGCTAGACCAAAATTATATGGTACAGGTCATTACAAAACAAGCGCTAATCGGGTTTCGAGTTTGTCCAGAAAGGGCGAATTTGCCGCGATTCTCAAGTATAGGGCTACACCAAAACTATATGATACAGTTCTTTCCAAAACAAGCGCTTATCGGGTTTCGATTTTGTCCAGAATGGGCGAATTTGCCGCGATTCTCAAATATAGGGCTAGACCAAAGTTATATGGTACAGGTCATTACAAAACAAGCGCTAATCGGGTTTCGAGTTTGTCCAGAAAGGGCGAATTTGCGCTTTTTCCTCGCGCGTATTACGCGCGACCGTTGCGCCCAAAAGGAGCGTACTAACGCGCGAGCATTTGCAAAAAGAGCATTATCAAAATTTTGGCGCTCCATTTCGTTTGATACGTGCACTCGCTCTGAAGTTCGTGCGTAATCTGGACGCAACAAGGCGTCTTTAGTATTTCGACTTGCGCGCAACACGAGAGTCTGGCAAAGTGCACGCGATTTACGCGCGTATTTTAAATTCACGCGATGCTCGTGGACACAGTATATTGGCTCCTTAGTTTTGCAATTTATCTAACTTGTCCAAGTGTACTTTTATATTGAATTTGAATCTGAATTTCCAAACCCCAGGGGTAAAATAGGGTACCTAAAAAAATTGTTTTATGTATAATAATTAATATTAATATTTTCTCAGTCAACCGTCAATGAAGTTAAACAAACATTAAGAGAATTGAGGTATTGCTGCGAGCTGTTTTGAACAAACTAAACTAGCAATTCCATTATAACTTAAGTTACAAGTTTATACGAAGACATAACAACTTAATAAGCTATTCTTAATAGCTGTTCTTTCAAGTTATTAAAGTGGCTAAACACGCACTGTGCAATTTTAGGCCATTTTAGCTAACAACCTGTGACTAAAAGCTAGCAAGTTTTTGAGAACCTTTTTGTGAAGTGAAACTTTCTAGAATGGTTCACAGTTTAAGAGTAAACTTACGGCAGAGTTTTCGAAGAGTTTTAGGATTTACACTCTCTAATTTACAACGATCTGATTGACATTAGAACATGTCTATATTAAAGAGGGTGTCAAAAAATAGTAAAGTTTTTTGAGTGTGACATACAATTCAATAAAAATGTTAAATACATCTTTGTAAGTTAAGTGCAGTGTTTTAAGTGTGTGTTTTTAAATAACTTCAACACAAAAGAGGATTTTGTAAATAATTATCTAACTCTTAAGTCATCACATAGCTCAAAGAACTGACGGCAGAAAGGTTCTGGGGCGTATATTAATCAATGGCAAGCGCAGTGTTGGAACAACCTTGGGCTGGTTATTACATTAGATTAGATAGCTCGTACTGTTCACCAAAATAAAAAAAAAAACATAATTTTTATAAATTGAATTAGTACACACGGCTACACATCAAGATATACGGTTCCAGTATAAGCTGACCTCGCATTGTGTAGGCTTTTCGTAGAATGAGAGGTTAGCTTATACTGGAAATGTATAGCTTGATGTGTAACCATTTGTACAATGGTCAGTCTTATCGCTAAAAGCGATGTCGTCAAGACAACCTTTGTATGGACAAGTTTGTATGGTTATATGATTTGAATGCATCCATAACGTTGAGCAAACCTAGTCATCTAGTAATCTACCAGCCGAGATAGATCCAGAAAGAGATGGAGAAACGACAGATACATAGAATTGGCTATGGACGGCGATGGATGGAGAGAAGAGAAGACTGTGCCCAACAGTGGGACAACGTGATACATAAAAAAAGCTTACCAAGCCTTGCAAAAATGCCATCGAGTCGAGAAAGAAGCGGTGAGTAGAATGGATCGTAGTTGCTGAGGATCATCGAAGAAGCAGGAATTTTCTGGAACACCTGAAATCATTGACTGATAATTTGAATTTACTGTGTCCCTACTTTTATTTGAATTTTTTTCTAGTTCATTATTTAATCCTAGACCTAAAAACTATAATGAATGACTGCACATGTTGGCAATATATAGACTGACATAGACAGACATTAATTTTCTACTATAGAACACACAAATTCACACAATACAATCAAAAGGTATAACATCAAAAAGAAAGCACAAGTAAGAGAAAACAGAAAATGACATACAACAAACTTAGGAACAATAGAATGAAATAATAAAGATACAATGTAGTCAGAGAAAAATTATGAAATATAAATGTCTGATTATTTATATGTCTATTTTAAAGACCAGCCAGAGACCGGCGATACGCCTAAACTCGCAAAGACCAATGTATAAAAGCTATTGGAGTTAACTGCTGTAGAGAAAAAGTTTAAGATCTAAGCCTTCAAGATCATCTACGTTTTAGGCAACGCGACTACAGTACCAAGTATGCTGCAGGAGTTTATAGGCGACGGTGACGACATAATATCTGTAGGCCCAGGTCCAACACATTTCGCTTAAGCTAAGCATTCAATTTAAATTTTATTTGACCTTATTTTTATTACAATGTCATATACATTAAAATGATTATAAATGTCAACAAGTAACTACATCATGTCATTACAGCAGGGGTTCCCAAAGTGTGCGCCGCGGCGCCCTGGTGCGACGTAGAGAGTAAAGAAGGGCACCGTGAGGCGCTCCAGTTAAGAGTTGACTATACCTCAGCCCAAACTCGAATTACACCCCCGCTTCTCCGCGCACCGCTGCATGTCCTATCTCGCCGTGGTTCGTATGTTTGCCGGTTTTTTATCATTCAGTCCCTTGATTTTTTGTGCTTATTTCTCATTACTCCGTCTTTACAAAAACCAACTTAATATTAAATTCTACCTCAAAATTACGTGATCGTTTGGAGCGACAAGCGTCACGGGTACCACGTCTGAAAGCCAAGGCCAGGCTAAATCACGGATCGGGCGTTCGAAGCGAATGGTTTTATTAGTGTAAAACTTACTTATTTTCATTTTATGGTAAAATCAAAAGGTATTTCGAAAATTTAAAACACAGGTGCTCTTATTTATGATGTTTAAAATTACTGTATAAAGTTTCAAGACCTAAATTGAAGTATTCATCGCATAATAACGGTTTTAAGGTAAATTTGGAGTCATCCCTGGATTTTTTTTCCATCGAAAAAGTTTTACGGAACCGTTTTTTCACAATACAGGCGTTCTAGCACGTATCCTTAGCTATAACATATATTAATAACAAATTGAAAGAACAAAACATCGTTTCTCATTATGCGATTTATCGTCTCCCCAGGTATAGTGCGCCCTTAACCGTTCTCCGGAAACTAATCTAAGGCATTCGCGGTTACAAAATGAACAATCACAGATCAATGTGGAGAAAGAAATGAATGAATGAGTGGCGGTGTCAAGCCTTATACCGCGCTTTGAAAAAATGTGTGGAGATCACCACACGTCACATTGATCAAGTTGCTATTGTATTTTATTTCCTATTTTTCTTAAATAATAAATGTTTTCTTATATATAAATATAAAATCTCAGCTTCATATTGTGGATGTTTTAGTTTTTGTGCCTATCTATTTGATCTCCGTCGTATGTATGTATGTTTGTTTGTCCGAAGATAAGTTTCGAAGCGTTGATCCGATTATTGTGAAATTTGATACATAAGTAGGTAGTGATGGCACAATTTTGATTTGTCTAAATTAGCTAAAAATTTAGGGGTGTGTTGCGATATTTGGGTTCAAGAGGGGTAAAAAAATTAACATGAGGCTAACTGATCAAGTGGGACGTCAAATGAATGGTCTTTATTAGTTCATTTTAACCTTGTTGTATTGTTAGTTTATTCCTTGTAGTTTTTGAGTTATTAGCCATAATTAAATAAAAAATTTGACAAAATTCACAGGGTACACAAGGTACCCCACAATGCTGAAATTTGGTAGGCGTGTAGCTTTAGTGACACAAATATAGGCAAAAGTCTGAATCCAGAATAACTGCATTTTGTACCCCAAAAAAGGGATACCCATTTACATGAACTCCCGTTACCTGTAATTTGAATGAAACTGTAGGCCAAGTAAGTTGGTTGTTTATTTCAGGGCACAATTTTGATATTCAAAGATTACATATATGTAATATTTTTTTATTTTAATCGGAGACTCGCGAGATCTCAGTTCAGGGCGAACCACTAGTTTAAACCATTCGTCAATGTAGCCGGGCACCTAAACTGGGATACAGTTTTAACTAAAGTATCGTGTTGTTTTTCCCTGTTCGTTTACATATTTTGTGTGTGTTTCTATGTGTGTCAAATAAATATATTTTTGCCTATATTTGTGTCTCTTATGCTACACGCATACCAATTCACAGGGTACCAATGACCCGACAATGCTGTAATACAGCACTGTGGGGTCACTGGTGTACCCTGTGAATTTTGTCAAAGTTTAGTTTTTATTATAATGATATAAATAAAGCGAATGTTATTTTTACGGAGCTCCTGACAAATATAGTAAGTAAACATTCGAAGGAAATTAAGTTAAGTAGGTCTAGATACTGCCTAAAACCCTGGATTACTCCAGGTCTAATAAGATGTATGACAAATCGTGACCGCCTACATCTACGGGCTAGAAACGATCCGAAAAATATTACCCTTAGGAAAACCTATACACGCTATCAAAATTTCTTTGTAGACCTACTGCGTAAATTGAAATTAGAGTACGAAAATAGAGAATTAAAAGCAAATAAAAATAACCGTTAAAAACTTTGGCGTTCAATTAAGAATATTTCTAACTTAACCCAATATAACAAAGAGCCCACAGAACTATTAACATTACCAAATTGTCCAAAAATACAACAATCCATTGACTTAGCAAATAGGCATTTTGCATCGGTTGGTCAGCGGCTTGCTGATCAAATACTCTCTAAAATAAACAAAAGTGAAATTGATCTGGCCAAAGAAGTTAGAGTCTCTAATTCCCCAGCCGAGTCAATCTTCTTGAGTCCAAGGAAGTTGAAAATATGATTATGAACTTACAAAATGACAAAGCTCCAGGAATGGACGGTTTTGGTAATTTTCTTATTAAACTTATGAAAGATTATATCATAACGCCGCTGTTGCATATACTAAATCTAAGTCTATCTGATGACACTTTTCCCATTGCCTGGAAAACTGCGCTTGTTTCACCCATTCACAAAAGTAGTTCAAAGAGTTTGGTAGATAATTACTGACCGATTTCACTGTTAGGAACCTTTTCTAAACTACTTGAAAGATTGGTAAATAAACGTTTAGTGAAATTCTTGGAATCCCACAACTTGATATCCGCTAAACAATTT
This sequence comes from Philereme vetulata, assembly GCA_918857605.2. Classification (NCBI taxonomy): domain Eukaryota; kingdom Metazoa; phylum Arthropoda; class Insecta; order Lepidoptera; family Geometridae; genus Philereme; species Philereme vetulata. The sequence continues at coordinate 2,749,337 of OU975452.1, read as the reverse complement.
GGCTTTTGTAAAGGAAAGAGCACTGAAGATGCGGTCACGCTCCTTACAAACACGGTGTCCTCGTATCTAGACAATGGAAAAAGCTGCGTTGGTATCTTTTTGGACCTGACAAAGGCCTTTGATACTGTCTCCGTTCCAATACTTCTCCAAAAGCTGGAAGGTGTGGGAATTAGGAGAGTCGCCTTAGACTGGTTCAAAAGTTATTTAGCGGATCGGAGTCAGTGTATAAGGATCGGCCAGACTAATAGCAGCCCACAACCAATTCGATTTGGGAGTACCGCAGGGCAGTATTCTTGGACCAACACTATTCCTTTTATACATCAACGACATTCATGATGTCCTGATTCAAAACGCAGACATTTTATGTTATGCCGATGATACTGTAATAATTTTTAATGAACCGACATGGCCTGAGGTATATTCTTCGGCTGAACGTGGCATGGCGCTTGTCTCTCACTGGCTACAGCAGAATCTTCTTACGCTTAACTCCAAGAAAACGACATATCTTTGTTTTCATAAGACCTCAGCCTCGGCCCCCTTTAGAAACCTTAACATCAAAATTCATAGTAAGACGTGCAGTGATAACTTATACTAATGTGAATCTCTGATTCGTGCAAAAGTTCTCAAATATCTTGGCGTCCATATTGACGAGAACATGACATTTGAAACTCATACTGTGCTCCTCTCGGCCCGAATTAGAAAGGTTATAAATGTTATGAGGAATCTGCGATATGCTGCATCTACTGAAACTCTTATATCAGTTTACTACGCGTTACGTCAATCTCTGATTGCACACTGTGTAACGTATTGGGGTAGTGCTGCCAAATCATTCATCATTCGGGTGGAAAGAGCGCAGCGTTCGGTCATTAAGGTAATGCTATGTAAGCCCTACAGGTATCCAACCACTAGTGTTTGTAAGGATGCTGGTGTGTTAAGTGAGCGACAACTATTTATCCTAAAAACATCTCTTTCAGTGCACAGGTCAGTCCACTCTTCTCCTGAGTGTGATTTGCTGTCGATTCGTAGGGTTTACAGACTTATCACACCATCCACTAACACTGGGTTTGCGCAGCGGCTTGGAAATTTTATGAGACATGTCTATAATATAGTAGCCAAAAATTGCGACATCAAACGCAAGTCAATTTATGAGGCGAAACGTATGATTTTAAATGGCTTACATCACTAAGCTAAACTGAGGCAAAACTAAAAATAATTCATAAAAAACCCCCTTATTTATCAAATTTTTAAAATTTTTAAATTAACTTATATATACTTAATTTTATCTTATTTATACTTAATGTTATCTTATTTATACTTAATGTTATCTTATTTATACTTAATATTATTTTATTTTTACCTCTAACTAATTCTAATATTTATCACCTAACATATAATAAATAACCTAATTGAATCTGTCAGTCGACCAACTTGTACGCTTTATGTTTCGACTTTTCGAGCTTTGGTTTCCTCGATACAGGCTACGCCTAGTGAGGAAACCGATAGATAATACTATAAATAGATATAAATGTTGTCTGCAAAATTCATGCATCTATTACTTGTCCATACCTAGTTATAATTTAGCTTGTAAATCATATTTTAAATTGTTTAGATACTGTGTTTTTGTAGTAATAATAAAATATTTTCATTTTTCATTCATTATGGCTAATAACTCAAAATGTAAATAAATAATTTACGAAAAATAAAAACGGAGTCTAAATGTACTAATGAATACCTTTCATTTGACGTCCCACTTGACCAGTTAACCTGATTTTCATATTTTTTAACCCTCTTCAACCCCAATATCTCAACACCCCCCACATTTTTAGCTCATTTAGTCACACTAAAACTTTGCCATCACTACATACCTATGTTTTAAATTTCACGATAATTGGATCAACGTTTCGAAAGTTATCCTCGGGCAAACATACATACATACATACAACGCCGATTTGCCCAAGTTGATTTAGAGATCATGCTTCGCTCGATCAAAAATATCAAAAAGTCTAGGGTGAAAACAATGGTAAAATATTAATAATAACATAACATTTTTATTTTGTTTTATATTTCAAACTATTTTTTTTCCCTAAGTGCCAAAGCGTTGGGCAGGCGGGGTCTTGAGCAGCTCTGTTACTGTAGCAGAGTTACTGTGGTTCTATAGTGTGACCATTAGTGCTGTGCACTCCCTGAGGTATGCGCGCGGCGAGACGGGGGGGAGAATCGGCTGCTGCGCTCTGTCAGTTCGCCGTCAACGCTCGTGGCGGCAGGTAGTGTTATTCGTATCGGACTGTCTATCTCATGTGCGCCTGACATAGACAGTCCGATACAAATAACACTACCTGCCGCCACGAGCGTTGACGGCGAACTGACAGAGCGCAGCAGCCGATTCTCCCCCCCGTCTCGCCGCGCGCATACCTCAGGGAGTGCACAGCACTAATGGTCACACTATACCTACGTGTGTACTATGGGAACCAGACAACAAATAGAATATTTTATTCGTTATTATATTTTGTAAACACAATTTTCCTTATAGTAATTACATAGATAGAGGTACACTAACAAGCATCTGTACAACTACATCTGAGAACAAATATCTGTAGATCATGCAAACATTTGTTTCGCGGCGGGAATCGAACCCGCGACCTGCGCCTCATTTCAATCCAATGCGTCACGGAGGACGAAGAGGAAAAGAATAAATGATAATGCTAAGTAATACATCGGGCGACTGCGATCTCTACCAGACTTACCTTGTAATTGTTTGCAGAGGCCATTTGATTCTGATAGTAGCTGTTTTTCGAAGGTATGTGCTGTCCAGGGACACCAAATCTAGAAAAAAAACAATAAAAATTATTTTACTAAGTATTCAGTCGATATTTTTCAATTAGTTAATGAAAACATCATATTCCTGAAATTAGTAGAATAAAAAAAATCGTGTAGGCAATGGCCCACTTTCGGGTTGGAATACATTTTTCGAAGCAACCGATATATATAATATATATAGTCCTCCTACTCCTCCTCATCGATTTTGATGACGGCGACCCTAACTATATTTAAATTTAAAGAAAACGCTATTAAATGCATAAAATTACAATAAATTTAATTATCCTGCATTTATATTTAAATTCTAGCGTGAGCCCTAATATGGCTTGCTAGACCAAACTTAGTTTTGAAAATCCTATTACAGGTGTCACAATAGAGTTGGCCTGCTGCGTTATAAGTATAAGTGGGTTTACGTCTTTCTTTACGTATCTGGCGCTTTATATCGAGTGTATGAAGTCGGTTTTCTTACTTAATAACTTTCCCACCCAAGACCATTTGAGCTACATAACTCGATTACCATAGTCACGAACGGAACTCGATTTAAGAGTTTGATGCCGAGCATGGTACGCTCCAGGTTCTCTGTGCAACTCTTAACCTGTAGACAGCCTCCTGCGTTAGCGTCCATGTCTCGGCACCGTAAGTCATGGTGGGCAGAACACATTGGCTAAATAAGCGGGTCTACTATCACTGAATAGTTCTTCCAAAAACATTATAATGCTTCCGCAACATTTTTTTGGTACAAAGGTTTGCTTACAAAGTATCCACAGTAATGCCACTTTTATACTGGTAGTTTAAAAACGTATTATTAAAGTTTTGTGCTTAGACCATCCTTTCATCTAAGAAAGTAAAGGAAAGATTGTTGCTATAACAACATATCGATCTACAGCTGAGTGGTTTTATTGATCCAGCGAAGCGAGATCAACAAATTAACTTGGGCAAATTGCCGTTTTATATATGTATGTATGTCCGAGGATAACATTCGAAGCGTTGATCCGATCATCGTGCAATTTGGTATATAGGTAGGTAGTGATAGAACAATTCTGGTGTGACTAATGGCGGGTTCCTATTTCCGTCGGTAACTAGCTACGACTCGTTTCTCCTTGAAAACCTGTCAAAGGTTTCACACTAGTTTGACACTTTTTCAAGGAGATACGAGGCGTAGTCGGTTACCGACAGATATAGGAATCCGCCATAAATGAGTTAAAAATGTGCAGGGGTCATTGAAAATATAGGGTTCAAGAGGGGTAAAAAAATGAGACTATCTGGTCAAGTGGCACGTCTGATAAAAGGACTTAATAAGTACTTTTTTACGCCATTTTTATTTTTTGTTTTAATCTTGTAGTTAGTTATTAGCCATAATAAAAACTGAACTTTGATGTAATACACAGGGTACACCAGTGACCCCACAGTGCTGAAATTTGGTATACGTGTAGCTTAACACACATATCAGAAATCCAGAATAACTGCAATTTCTGCCGCATCAAAGACTAACCAAATAACAAGCACTCCCGTTACCGTTACCATGTTATTTGAATGAAACTGTAGGTCAAGTTATTTAGTATAATTACAAATAAGTACTATATTTTTTTTTTTTACGGGAGACTCGCGAAATCTCAGTTCGGGGCGAACCACTAGTATTTTACTGTCGGACGTAATAAATTGAGTTCAGTAACTCAGGTGGTAGATAACAATTTACCCAATCAATAAATAAAAATACCCGATATTAACAAGGTTGAACAAGTTCAAACATGCAAAGGATTTCGTACAGATTAAAGTATTTTTATTAACATAGAGAGAGAAGTATAAAAAAAACTACAAGCCTCAAAGTAGTTGCATATGATGTGTAACATCAGACCACCGCGCGCGCTCGTTGGTCAAATCAAATAGCGCGCGATTCCCCGGTTTCCTGTTACACATTTCCGTCCCTTTTGCCAAAATCAATCCCATAAACCGAGAGGAAAGATGTTACACATCAATAATTGCATTAGTATGCGGCTATGACTGGAATTTTTTATTATAACATGTGTTTTAGGCTAAGATCTTCTTAATGGGCCGTAGAATAAATTATTTACTATCTTGTATCTTTTTTTGTGTTATTTGTGGGGAAACAGGCTTACGACCCACCTGATGGTAAGCAGTCACCGTCGCCTATTGACACCGGCAACACCCAGGGTATTGTTGATGCGTTCCTCACACTGTAGAAAACTCTTTACATTTCTCATAAAGCGTGCCATGTCGTGGTCTAATGGGAAACATCTGATGGTAGCTCATTCCACATCTTGCAAGTATAGGGTAAAAAAGATCGCGTTAAGCGTGTAGTGCGTGATACCCAATTATCGATGATATGTGGATGAGCTTTATTACGTTGTCGAGAAGTGCGGTGGTAAAACCTCGACGACGGGATTAGATCAAATAGCTCCTCAGAACATTCCCCATTATACAGGCGGTAGAATACACTAAGCGATCCGATGTCACGGCGTTGACTCAGCCTGTCGGCGAGTTTGGGGTCACCGATGATTCTAATGGCTCTTTTCTGAAGGGAGTCAAAACGAAGCAATTGGTACTTTGGAGCTCCGTGCCAAAAATGGGAACAGTATTCTACGTGCGGCCGAACTTGCGCTTTGTACAGCAATAGCCGTTGTTGTGCCGTAAAATACTATTTGACACGGTTAAGGACTCCAAGTTTTTTGGAGGTTAGCACAGCTTTTGCTTCTAAGTGACTCCCATACTGGACTTCATTAGAAATTTTGACTCCCAGAATCCCTATACTCGCCGAGACGGGGAGAGGAATGCCCTGGAACCGTGGAGCTATTGTGAAAGGGGCTTTCTTTGTGGTGAACGCACAGACTTCCGTCTTGGTTGGGTTAAAAGTGACCAGATTAAGGTTACTCCAATCTGACACATGCTCCAAAGAGTCTTCAACCTCAGACACAAGCCTTTGTCTGTTGTCTTCCACTTCAGACCGAGAGACATTAGGGCGGCCAGTGTAGAAAGTATCACCCGTACTGTCATCCGCATAACAATGAAGTCCGCTTATGTGCAGCATATCATTGATGTAAAGAATAAACAGTGTGGGCGATAGCACTTACCCTTGGGGTACACCAGACTTAATGGGCATTGAGTCCGAGCAAGAACCACCTACAACGGCTATTATGCTCTACCCGGATAAGAAACTGGCGACCCAACTGCAAAGTCCCCCGGGGAGGCCGTATGAGGCAAGCTTCGAGAGAAGCGCCTTGTGCCACACCCGATCGAACGCCTTCGCGATGTCTAAACTAACAGCTAGAGCCTCCCCCCTACTCTCAACGGCTTCCGCCCAGCGGTGAGTAAAAAAGGAAAGTAGTAAAGAGTACTTCAGCCAGAAATAAGAGCAAACATATCTTATACAAGGGCTCAGTTGTTCCAGATGTGGATGACTGGCGTGATGTACGGAAGGCCCCTCATCCAACCTAAGAGTATCTGCCGGGTGTCACTCCGGTCTCCTAATCCGGCACGACAGTCACTTGCAAGCTTTTTTCGCGGATTGGCGAGACAGCCTCCCAGGGTGGAGTTTGAAAGTTATACCTGGGTTGGGGTCCCATACTGACCCGCGGGCGGCCAGCCGGCAGCCGTTTCACCGGGTCCCCCTGAACATCACGCCAACCCTCCATCCCGGCCCAAAAGAGGCCCTTGCTAAGAGAAGCCAATGGTCCTCAGTAATGACAAGAGTACTCTCTACCTAAGGGGGCACTGGCACTCCTACACTGATACCGGAACACGCCTACACTAGAAGTTTCGGCGTTTGACGATGGTCTCTAGTAGGAGGGTGGTAGCTAGCCAGGCGGACTTCTTTCGGAGCCCTACCACCAGCAGGTGACCGGGTTAGTCGGCTCTTACGATACGCTACCCGGCGGCGGAAGGGAAAATTGTATTCTTTTTCCGTCCCATTCACGGATAAAATTATATTTATTTGATTATTCCCTGAATTTAATGATAATAATGGCTTTACACCTATATGTCTCCAAGTTGATGGACGAAGAGACTGTTCTGCGTCGATATACGAGGCAATACTTTGTTATAGGCAATGGTTACCACTTAACATCAGGTAAGCCATAAGCTTGTTCCATCTCCAAGTAATAACTAGCTTCCAACTTCGGCTTCGCACGCGTGTTTTGTCGGTATTAAGTAGTCTAAGTCATCTATTGACTTTACAAATATCATCAAAATTGGTTCAGACGTTAGGATGTGATTAAGTAACAAACAAACATCCAAACTTTTGCATCATACTAATATTATAAATGCGAAAGTGTGTTTATTTATATGTTTGTTTGTTTGTACGCTGTAATGGCGGAACCTAGTATACTCGTAGTCTGGTATAGTTTTGTAAGCTGTTTTGTCTGTAATTTATTTGTGTACAATAAAAAATAAAGAATTAAAGAATGAGTTCGTTAATAAGTTCAATTATCTATTTAATGTACCTAGGTTCATAATGAATATATTATGAAACGGATCCTTCGCGTGCAGTACCCTAAAATAACTAGTAACAAGTCTGCCCACACAATATTTCAAAACAACAATGAGTAAGTACAAATATTGGAAGAAGACCACTCAAGACAAATTACCGTAATTTAGTAAAGCATTGAAAGCATCCGAAAATAAATTAAATAACAGATACAAAATAAAAATCCATTTTGTGGCGGAAACCACTTTTATTGGGTAACACGCAAATTGGGCCAATAATGTGGAATCTTTTTTATCTCCTTGTTGATTTATTAGTAATTTGTTGTCAGGTTATCGAAGGAAATCAAAAGTATTGCCCAATCACTCTACGCCACCTGCTCGACAATGTCAAATTATATGTCATGTAAACCTCACCGAAAGCAGGTGATTAAATCCCTACGGCTGAGCAGAGAGTAAGGTTGTTCTGAATTTCATTATAAATTTCGTGATTTGAATTAAAATTTGAAACAAAGAGACCCACACATTATCATTATCATCCACAGTCTGACTTCACCCATTGTTGGGTACAGGCCTCCCCAAGTTTGTGGCATCCACCACGATCCATCGCTAGTCTCACCCACTGACGGCCCGGGACCTTTACGATGTTGTCCACCCATCTTGCAGCTGGGCGTCCTACCCTTCTATAATCGCTCCTCGGCCACCATTCCGTCACTGTCCTAGCTCCATGTGTCCTCGCCACGTCTAGCCAAGTGTCCCGCCCAAGACCATTTGAGCTCCATAACTCGAATCCCAATGTCATGAACCTTGGTTCGTCTACGGATCTCGACGTTTGGAACTCGATCTAACAGTTTGATGCGGAGCATGGTACGCTCCATGGCTCTCTGTGTAACTCTTACTCTGTACACAGGAGATTACGAACTTATTCGTAAATCGAACTAACCTCTGCACAGAATGCACCAACCTAGATTTGGCGTTTATTGTCTCACAGAAAATGTGAAAGTAGACTATTCTGCTCGTGGATAAAGCTGTTTGCATCTTGGGCGTACTTTTATCCCTCTCTGCACTCAGGATTCTAGTGTCTTCCTCGCTCCGCTCGTGAGTTAACTCTAGAATCTTTCGTTACGTTCGGGATTCAATATAGCGCCAGTGACGCAAGACACTGCTTTATCGTTTAATAATCTAGTATTTTGCTGGTCTGCATAAAACATCTTATATTAATGTATTCTTTTATGTACACAAATAAATTACACACAAAAAGGGCGTACAAACAAAGGCGAGTTTAACCCTAATAAGAGTTTTCTTCTAGCAAACCTTTGAAGATTTTTTTTAATGATGATAGCCAAGCGCTTGACCACTACCTCACCTTATGGTAAGTGAAGGTGTGATCGAAGATGGAGCACGCTTGCCTAGAAAGAACCTATACACTCTGGACTTGAAGACTCCAAGATTATACTGGTTTGGAAAATCATACACCAGAAGTGATATCTTTAGTAAAATCTTTTATAGCGTATTCGCATATTTAATAACAATCAATATCAATGTTTATTTTAATTAGATTTAAGTGGATTGTTAGCTCTTTTGTGGATAAGTACACAAAAAGTAGGTAGATTATAGACATACTATTAACTGAACTAAACTGAACGCGATTTCTCATAATACTAAGAAACAGCCTATTTACAAGTTCTGTAACACCCTGTTTACCTTTCTGAGTACATAATACACAAATTGTTTCTTTGTATCTGGAATTGTGACGTCCCTCAGGGTAGGGGGGTAGAGGTGGGGGTAGGTGGGTAGATACTTAGGTTTTATTCTTGGTAATATTTCATTTCTGTTGTGATTTTAGGAACCTTTTTGCAGAGAATAATATTTTATTAAATCGTAAAGTAATTCTTACTTTTTGCAAAATATTATTTTCTCAATAGGTAAGTATTAATTGTATGTAAGTTGTGTGTATGTATGTATGTCCGAGGATAACTTTCGAAGCGTTCATTCGATCATCGTGAAATTTGGTATATAGGTAGGTAGTGTTAGCACAATTTAAGTGCGACTAAATGAGCTAAAAATGTCGGGGGGTTGTTGAGATATTGGGGTTAAAGGGGGGTAAAAAATAACAAAATGAGACTATCCGATCAAGTGACACGTCTACTAAAAGGTCTATGTGAGTAAATTTTGACCCTGTTTTTATTTTTAGTTTAAACCTTGTATTTTTTAAGTTATTACCCATAACAACAACTGAATTTAAATAAAATTCTCAGGGTACACCAGTGACCCCACAGTTCTGAAATTTGGTAAGCGTGTAGCTTTACTAACACAAATATAGGCAACACAAATAAGTCTGAAATCCAGAATAACTGCAGTTTGTATCCCGAAAAAGATAAACCAAATCATGAACTCCCGTTACCTGTAATTTCAATGAAACTGTAGGTCAAGTATTTTGGTTTCTCATTTCGTGGCACCATTTTATTAATCAGAGATTAAAGACGGCTTGCACAGTGATCTCTAAACGTATTAAGCGACTAAACATGTTTAAATTTTACGTATTTGTATGAGTTGACTTTTCCTTAAATCATATTTAGCCACTAAATAAGTTTAGGCATCGTTGCGAGCGTCGCCTTAAGAATATTTTTTTTTGTGTTTTGAAAGACTCGCGAGATCTCAGTTCTCGGCGAACCACTAATTTAATTAAATATAAAATTTCAATACAATGTCAAAATGGATGAAACGTCTGAAAAATTAAAAAAAATTAAAAGCCTGTCATGACATGACCACTGTTTAACCATAGAGTATAAATATCCACGCCCAGATGGCTATCAAAGTCTAGGAATTTAATATTGTAGTCGATAATAAAAACAATATTCAAATGCGAGTTATAATTAGGAAAAATTACTTGTGGAAATACAAGTTGCTGACGATACATACAAAAATTATTAGGACACAGTGTCCCAACTGACACTATTGATTACGTATCAAGAGCTTTGCACCAGCCAGGGAAGTTGGATCCGAAATATGCGGAATGGAGCAAAAATGATGGAAAGGCTGAATTGGACATATCCTCCAGAGATGGAGTTATCAATTGAAATTCTGGCTATCAGTTGAGAGAAACTTTTCATAAATGGATTTTTTATTCTATTTGTGGGGAACCAGGCTTACGGCCCACCTGACCTATCAACACCCGGGGCATTGTAGATGCGTTCCCTACTATATAGAAACCCTTTTATCTTTTTCTTAAAGCGTACCATGTTGTATTGGGAAAACCTAAGACGGTAGCTCATTTCACATCTTGCAAGTAGAAAAGATCGCGTGAAGCGTGTTGTGAACGATACCCACATGTCGACGATATCTAGATGAGCTTTATTCCGCTGTCGAGAAGTGTGGTGGTAAAATCTCAATGGGATGAGATTGGATAGTTCCTCAGAACATTCCCCATTATACAGGCGGTAGATTACACTGAGCGATCCGATGTTACGGCGTTGACTCATGTTAAGCGTGCAACAACACTTTTGACTATGCTTTATTACGTGATTCTAAAGTTGTTATGGGTATGCCGATAGCTAAACATTTTACGAGGAGTTCACAAACTAAAATTCATCGAGATTATCTTTAGTTTAGTTCACTTCAGTTTGCTAATAAAATGCATGCAGTGTTTACTCGTGGTACCTGAAGTTAAATTAACTTGGCTATTATCAGAGATCAAAGAGCTATTATTGTAATCCAGGATATTGGCTTACCTAACGGGCACCTTATTACGTAAAATCAATAATAGCAACACGACAGCAATAGGTCGCGAAACGTCTACTATGGGAAAATAGTTCTATCAAATTTGTTGCCGTCCCATTGCTGCTGGCGCTAATTTCTATGTGCAATTTGACTTTTAGCGACTGATTGCTTGTCGCACTGCTGTCGCTAACCTATACTAATATTATAAAGAGGAAAGATTTGTTATTTTGTTTGTTTGTATTGGATTGGCTCCGTAACTACTGGACAGATTTAAAAAATTCTTTCACTGTTAGGAAGCTACACTATCTCCGGGTGACATATGCTTCTTTTTACCTAACTGCGCAGAAGGAGGGTAATGTTTTTATTGAAAAACTACGCGTGCGAAGATGCGGATTTGTCAGCTAGTTTTATTTAAATTGGTGGGTGATTAACTATTTATTTTTAACCCCCTATGCAAAAAGAGAGGTGTATGTTTAAGTTTGACGCCTACTTTTTTTTAAAGAGAAAGTTAATTTAACTGGGATAGTTCTTAGCGATGTCAGTTTTTAACTTTTGTAAAAGCGCTGTAGTTTTTTTATAACCTGGATAGATCTTCCTTTGACCACAATCTCACCTAAGATGAAGAATGAGAAGATCTAGAAGAAACCTATTCATTCTTACCTCAAAGAGGCCCGGATTGTATTCTTTAGGAAAAACAGACGACGGCAAAGAGTTCCATACCTTAGCCGTACGCATCAAGAACGTAGAACCAAAACGGTGTGTGCGAATGGGTGGTATATGAACTAGGTACGGCTAGTGCTGAGCCATGCGCCTGCTTGTCCTTTGACGGAAGGGAGATGGCGGGATCAGATCGTATAGTTTCTGGGCACATTCCCCGAAATGTATTATTTTGTATGTAAAAGATCGATAAGCTTGCAACTTTACGGCGGTGTTCGCGACTTTGGGTCTTAGTCTCCGCCATATATTGCTCACCTATAAGCCTAAAAGTCCTACGTTCTGTCGAGTCTAAGGTAGCGAGCTGGTATTTGGCCGAACCACTTGTGCTTTGTTGTTGTGCATACCTGGACATATCAATATTCCCCACATCATTGGCCTCTGGCTCCGAGGTAGCATACATGTCTGGATACACATAGGTTCCTTGCTGGTTGGTCTCGTACCCCATCACGTCTTTCTGGTCTGAGTTGTATGAAGTCGGTTCCTCTGCGTTCATTGGGGGGTAGCTAGCTTGGCTAGAACCCGCTGACAGTTGGGAAATACCTGGAATTAAAAAAAAATATTGCTGGACATTTCACACAACGCTATCTAGCTCCAAACTAAGCTTAGCTTGTACATTGGGAACCAGATAACTGGTAGAATCCTTATATACTTTTTTTTGTAAATACATACTTATAATATACAGAAAAACCTCCAGACCCGGAACAAATATTTGTAAATCATGCAAACATTTGTTCCGCGGCGGGAATAGAACTCGCTATCACCTGAGTCTCAGCCGGCTATGCGCCTACTGCGCCACGGAGGTCGTCAATTGAAACAAGTACGACGACAGAAAACAAAAAATTAAAAAAAAACCGCAAACGGAACTATTTAATGAAAAGGGGTTAGATAAACTTAAACTTTATTTTTAAAGAGCTTTCCTACAATACCACACACACACTGCAATCAAAAAATTGTTTTATCCCCTCTATACCTCGATGAAAATTAATTGACCACAATTAAACTTAAACGGTATTTAAACACATAGCAAAAATCATTAAATTCGTCAAAGTCAAAGTCGGTTGGTAAAAATGAGTAGTGTCGTTAAAAAATAACTTGTGACTCTTAAATATAAGGGTAAAAGAAATAAATTGTAGTTCAATCAAAATAACTTATAAATTTATTTGGTTGGCATTGACACTTCACAAATAAAAACCTACGAGCCTTACAGTAGTCGCATAAGATGTGTAACATCTGACCACCGCGCGCGCTCCTTGCTCAAATCGCTTCCCCTGTTTCCTGTTACACATTTCCGTCTCTTTTGCCAAAATCACCGCAACAAACCGAGAGGAAAGATGTTACACATCAATAAACATTCAAAAGCTCTATTTACGAATAAATCTAAAAAGTCAATCTACAAGATCAAGGGCTATAAGTACCCTACAGACCTGGAACTAATATTTGAATACATATCAACCCCTACTCAAAAACTCGTTATCTCAACCAAACATGTCAAGTTAAATGGGTCAAGGCAGTCCTATTTTAACAAATAAAAGTTTTCTAAGTTGTTTTTTTTATCTTCGTTTGGCCACAATCTCTCCTGATGGTAAGCGATGATGTGGTCTAAGATGAAGCACGAAGATCTAGAAGAAGCCTATTTACTCCTACCTCAAAAAGGCCCGGATTGTAATCTTTAGGAAAAACAGACGACGGTAAAGTGTTCCAGAACTTAGCTGTACTTCTAAACTTAGCTTACTAAGTCATCATCATCATATCATACATATGACGTCAACTGCTGAGCATAGGCGATCACAGATTTCCAGCGTGACCATTCTTGTGCGGCTTGTATCCAATGATTCCCCGCAACCTTTATTCGAGCATTACATGTATTGGATGCTCGCGGCCAAACGAGAGAGAGTGGTATCGCGGCAAAACGGCCGCGAAAATACTCTTTCATGTAACTTTTTGCAGATAGAGGATGACCTCAACAAAGCCACGCCCAACGCTATAGAAGTGGAAAAGTACTACTCTAAAATAGTTTAGTTTACCAGCGACACGAAAGCAGAAGAAGAAGATAGATTTCGACCAATTCTTATACATAGAAAACTTTCGTGATTGATTTCAATCATTATTATAAATGCGGAATTTATCACGTACCTACCGTCTTATCAGTATGTCGACCGATAATGTTTCGACTCAATTCGTGAACATACATCAGGGTGAGTGCTATTTCGCAGAATGGGCAGATACACTGTGGGCGTCTTCGGCGTATACGTGATACCGTGTGACTGCGGTAAATGCTACATTGGTGAAACAAAACGAAACGTATCTACTATGTTGACTGAGCACATACGTGCAATGAAGAATGTTGACTCCAACAGCTCTGCAGTGGCAGAACATGGCCTAGACTTAGATTCGACGCACTATATAGGCTTCGACAAGGCCCGAGAGAGAAGTTCTTCGTTCTCGCAAGATCCGAGAGGCAATAGAAATAAGTCGTGTGCCGAACTTTAACAGAGATAAAGCATGGGTTCTACCGCCAGCTTGGAGGCCATTTCTTCATGATGCAAGCAACAGAGGAGTGAGTGAACCTGGTACAGACATAGTTAGTGTTGTGTGTTTGCCTGTACCGAGAACTATCGAAGAGAGTAGCAGTGATGATAATGATGATGACGCAGCCTGTTAACACGCTGGGCCATCGTTGACGCAATCCCCACCATCGCGCTCGTCTACTCGCGCGCAGAGGGCTGCGGCGCGCAGTGCGAGGCGAGACGTTATTCGGAGCGAATTGCACGCACCCTGATAAAGGTTCACGAACTGAACCGAAACATTGTCGGTCGAAACACCGATAAGACGGTACGTGATAAATCCCGTATTTTTAAAAATTTTCTACTCACAAACTTTTTAGGTTAACCCATGGGAAAACGGCCGATTAAACTCGGAATTTTCCATTTGAAATGTAATTGTTTTTTTCCTAAAACTGAATTTTTATTGAAGTAAATTGAAGGCTCAATTAAAATCAATGTGAGATCTTTCAGAAGCGAGTCACGGATTAGCGTCTCAAACGCCAGCTACAAATCCTAAGCCGACATTGTCACAGAGTTGCAAAACAATTTGCAGAAAACACTTATTCAGAGAAGGAGTGGTACGATGACAATGGTTTGAGACAGGAAAATAGCTGAAGGAATTTTCAACAAAAATAAGCGTCGCGTCACATTCGGATGCTCTTTGCGTAGTGCCTACCTTAAAAAAACTTATCTTATTCGACGGGCAACTAAAACTAAAGTGCTTGCGTTTAGGACACGGTACAGATATTCTCACTTATAACATAATGTTTTAATATTTACGACGTTAATTTAAAACACATATCCGGAATTGTAACAGGTTTTAGTGGTGGGTTTAATACCAGGTAATAAATTTGAATAAAACGTATTTTACAATAATACAGCCGTCCTTCCCGTGTTTTATTTTATTTTTTATTTTTTCAACCTACGTCATCCCACTGCTTGGCAAAAGTCTCCCCTACTGTCTTCCAGGACTTTCGCTCGCGTGCCAAATCCCACCAATCTGTCTAGAAGGCATCGAAATCGTCACGCCAGCGTCTACTAGGCCTTCCTCGGCGCCGTCGCCAGTCTTCAGGCACCCACTGCGTGACGATCGTTGCCCACCTGTCCGGGTGCATTCGCCTTACATGGCCCGCCCAATCCCATTTTAGCCTGGCAGCCTTATTTTATTTTATTTCGAACAAAATCCACAGCTCTTAGTATAATACAGGTGTACCTTATGATAAAACTTACAGCCAATAAAGGATTTACTTTTTATAATTCAAATACAGATTAACGACGCAAATCACTTATCGCACTAATTAGAACCATGATTTTATCAATAAAGAATTACAATAAAAACAATCTTGAGATAAATTTATTTTACACAACAACCATTAGATTACAAAACATGTAGTATATTTCCATTAAAATGACTGCAGCCAATTTCAGTACAGAAATAATTGCCTTGTTATATAAGGGTAACCTAAATGATCAGTCTCTTCGATGAAATTGTGCTTGCACTCCAATAGCGATTTTCTTTGCAACTGTTCGCAACTTTGTGATTTGTTACCTACCGAGGAAGTTTAGGTGAAAATTTTCCAGAATACTTGTAAGGAACTGAAGAACAACAAACTCTCGCATGTTTTTTTAATAAGAAACAACTTTCTGTTGTATTTAGTTTTTAGGTAGCTACCTACGTATTTTATTCTGTAAGACTTAATTGGTTTTATGTACAATATAATTACTTTACAAATTTATTCTTTTGAGAAACGGTTTTGGATTCAACGTTCTAGCGCCTATAAATTTGATAATCTCCTTTGACCTTTTTTGGGATTTGGATCTTTATAATACTCGTACCTAGATGACTTACCTTTCCCTAGAATCTTGCCGAAGCTGCCCAGAATGCTAGGCAGGAACATCGCCAGGAGTACCGACTTGATCAGTACTTGCCCTCCGATGAAAAGTGGCAGAAGAAACTTGTTGAGGCCAAAGGCTGAAATCAAAATACATTTTTAAAACCAACCTAAAGAAATAAAAACTAATATTAATATAAGAGGGACAATACGTTGTTAATTTTTTTTTTAATTATGTAAGATATTGATATTATCGGATATTTAACGCGTGTGTGTTAGTGATTTATATTCCTGACGTTTCGATTGTGTTGTGAATATCGCGACTGTCACAAACGTCATTAATCGTATTCACGGGCAGACTGATAATCGGAGCTACCGTCGAAAAGCGATAGCAGTTGCAGTAATTACCTTCACTGGGTCTTCAAAATTAGAAATGTTCTCGTTCATATTACCACACATCTATTAATTAGATTAAGGTCTTAAATTAAGAAGAGATTTTTGGCGTCTTGAAATCCTGGGATTACTAGATATAATTATTGTATCTATACACTGGAATGAACTATCGTGACGTGCATACCTAGTAATCACAGGATTTCAAGACAACAAAAACTCTTCTGAAATTTTACGCCTTTACGAACCATTTCCTTGTAAATAAAGCGCTTACTAGATAGAACCTTAGGATCATGTAGTTCAATCAGTGATATATGTGTTTCATTAAAGGTATGTACCGCCATAAATATTTGTTTATTGACAATAATTTATTAAGGACGTGTCATTTTTCTTACACTGTTTTCCTTTTGTGTTTAAGAATATTAATTAAATGGATAAATTGTTTACATTATCTACAATGCGTGAGTAGAAAGAAAAGATATGGCTCTTTGTACTTTAGCCTTTGTGAAAACACAATGAACATATTTTTCTAACAAGGGTATTTATTTCGTTTCCAGCATCTCTATAGATGTTAATGATAGAACAGTATACAATGTACATCTCTAACTTTTTATAGTTTTCATAAATTGTATTAATATTATTTCAATCGTTATTCCTGAAGTTGTAATCTGTTAGTTTTACATGTTATATTTTGTTTTATTACACAAAATGTTGAGAAGGGCGGTGGTGGCCAAGTCTGAAACCACGAGAGTTAGAGAAAAGTCGTGATGGGAGTTATGCCCTTGATTTATAAGAATTTTTTTTTTGTATATTAATTTTTTTTAATATTGTACTTTTGACGGAAATCGACCGGAATTAATTTTTAAAAAAGACAATTTTTCAAAGCATTTCGGTAAACGTCAATATTGCCAGTTCTAAATCTTCGTTGAAGATTCGTGGATATTGTTTCAACGGTTTCTAGTTTTCTTCCATGTAAAAATAATAAATAGATTATAATTTGCTATTTCATTTTATTTTTAGTAATACATTCCTTTGGAAAGATTGATCGTTATCAGCAACTATATAAATTCATTTAATAATACAGGATGTCCTATTATTTGTAAAATCAGATGGGTCGATTTCCGTCAAAAGTAAAAGATTAAAAAATAACATTAAATTTACAGTTATTGTTTTCTTATAAATCGAGGGCATTACTCCTTTCACGACTTTTTTCTATCATTCTTAGTTTCGGACTTGGTCATCACTGCCCTTCTGAAAAATCACCTTTTATTATGTGTGCAAATAAATGCCTGTTTATGACATAACAGTAAGAATACTCACATCTAAATCCCATAAACTTCGCAGCCTTCGGAAGATTGATAGATACGACATGAGTATCGATGAAATTCTTTACTTTCTGGAACATTCTGTACTCATACGTGTATTTACTAAACAGCGCACGTCCTTTGCTCTCCTCCACATCCTTTCTATCCTCGGTCCTCTTCACTCCATCAGGTTTGATTTCAATACCTTCTATAATCTCGTATCTATCTTTATCCAGCGCCTTTTCAAGTAAGCTTTCTACTTCAAGTTCTAATCTATTTATTGTATTATTTACATGAATATTTCTTTCAGCAATAGTACTAACTATTTCAACAATACTATCTACGAAGTCTGAACTACTACTATTATTAGAACAGCTATGGCATTGACTATTATCTAAATCTAGTTTGGTTTTGCTTTCGTGGCTTCTAACTTGTGTTAGAAGTAGCATGACTATGAGGCTACTCCTCCATTCCATTTTTCTATGATTTCTTTGTGCTTTTTGGTTTGTAGAGTCCATTTTTGTTTGTCTGCAACCATCACCGTAGTGTTCTTCTGGTAGACTAGTGATGGAGAAATCTGCAATGAAAGGAAACGAGTAAAATTAATTGGAGTCATGGATCTGTTCATTGGGAATTCTATTCAATTAGGTACACTTCCAGTCAATGAGCATCTTTTATTTATTTCTTTTTATACGCAAATTTCCTTAAAAGTATATAGAACTTTTTGAAGTCTACTTTGATCACTGTCCATGATTTAATACAATGTATCTACTTCATATATTTCAACATAACAATCCGCCATTCGATATAATCGTACCACGCAATCCCGACATACAGTATCTCGATTATTCTCGATGAACGCTAGACCGACAGTTCGGTTTTAGGGTTCCGTACCTCAAAAGGTAAAAAAGGAACTCTTATAAGTTACTCTCTTGTCTGTCTGTCCGTGTCACCACCGATTTTCTCAAGAACGGGTTGATCTAGCAAGTTGAAATTTGAAAATCACTAGATACTGAGATCTATAGTCCCTATTAGGAGTATAAAAATCAAGGAACTGAGTCAACACGATAAAAAGGTATGGGTAAATTTAGATTTTTGCGAAAACTTGTAAGTACCTTAACTTAATTTTCAACTTTTTTATTTTTCAGAATGTTCCCTTTACTTTTTCCCTTTTCGCCGAGGCGCGAGTGGACTGTTTCTACAGCACCATGCGCAAGCGGTGCACATCCCTGGGGCGCAGAATTCGGGCCAGCTTCAACGGTATACTGAATACGTTCGCAAACAGGTTCGACTGTGAGCATCTAAACCATTGTTGTATGGTACATGCGCAGTACCTACACTAGATGCTCACATACCACATATATTGTTATTTAATTGTTGTTATGTCACAATTGTACTAACCATTTGACATGTATAATTAAGTTTACTAACAAATATGGATTTTTGACATCTGAAATAAATGAATTGATTGATTTACTTGTGCTGTAAGACCTTGTTTTTAACCAAAATTGACAATTCTAGGTCAACCGGAAATACCCTATAGGTTATGGGTCGGAAACTTATATGGTAGCTCCCGTTGACCTAGAATCACTAGATTTGGCAAAAAGCAAGGTCTTACACAAAAAATAAAGGAAAAATACCAATAAATAAAAAAGTTTGAAAATGAAAAGGTGTCCCCATACATACATAATTGACGTCAATTAAGATAGTCCTCTGAGTTGTATAGGTGCTCATACAATTTAGAGGACTACAGCTTAATCGACATCTACCTCAAATAAGGTAAATAAATAAAATAGTGCTATTAAATCAAATAAATATTTAATTGGGGCTCCCATACAACAGACATGATTATTTGCCGTTTTTATGGATTTTCGTGCGCGAGTCCGACTAGCACTTGGCCGGTTTTTTCGATTTGTAATTTCAGACCAACAGAATACTAAATCGAAACAATTTATCTCGACAGAACCCATTGCTAACTTTAACCGGTACCAACTAACTCTAGATCGACTAACTCATCAACCGCACTGTTTAAGAATGCCAAAGTGTGTGAGAAGTTGGATTTTATACTTCATTATTGGATTAAAATAACGACGATAACACCTCATAACCAAATTGTATATGTTTTTAAGACAAAACGGGTCTTTTCGTAGTTTTTTGACTAACCACGACGGTTAGTCAAAACAACATAACCAGTCTCTCTCAACCACGGCCGATGTAACTTGGTAAACGTCGAGGTTAGTCAAAATTATAGTTTTGACATAAACCTGTGCGCGAAAAGACCCGTTATATTTCGCGAAAATTTTAAATGTCTGCAAAGCAATAAACTTACAGATAGATAGATATACTCATTATACCAAATAAAATACAGTAACAAAGGAAATAAACAATAAAGAAATTATGTAGGTATTATTATGACAATAATCAACCTATTACGGCAATCCCTTGATTTGTGACTAGAGTAGATACTCCGATGCAATCGAGACAATGACGACCTCCGTGGTGCATAGGCGATTAACCGGCTGAGACGCAGAAGGTAGCGGGTTCGATTCCCGCCAAAGAACGAATGGTCTGGTTGTTTCTCTCTATTTATATTTTAAGTGTGTATTTACAAAAAAATGTATTTAGTATTAGGGCTAGATAGCACTGTGTGAAATGTCCTGCAATATTTATGTTATTTATATTCATTTAATACAAGCGAGGAACGCGCAATTTTATATCAAGTCATCTGAATTGACTAAATAATTGGCAATATGCATCGTACATCAGAACAATTTCGACACTGATGGGTATTCACATCATATCCAGTCATAGGACGTCAACCGCTGAACACAGGCCTCCCCAGAGCGAGCAAAACATCTCAGTTTCGAGATTGACCAAAATTGCTTTTGTTCGGCTGTCTGTCTGTTCTCGCCTACAGGTCGCATTTTACAACCAATTTTGACGACGACTGTGTGTTTGTTACTTGTGTCGAAATAAATGTCTATCTATCTACATGTAATCTATCTATCTATTTAGAGTAGTTAACTATATATCGTTGGCAACGGTATTTAGATGGCTCAACAGTTTTGTATGTAAGATATCTAAGGTATAAATACCAGTATTGTAAGCTTTGTTAATCTTCCTGAAATAAAAATGATTTGATTTGATTATAAAATGTAACGATATTTTTTATATTTGTTACATCTTTTTTGTCTAAGTTGTATCATTATTAGAGCACAGGTAGCCACTTTTAGTTTTTCATGACCTTATCCCTCCTTCTCCCTATCACCACCGGACATGCAGACGTTCCGAGAAGTACCACCCATACCTGGTCGGCACACCCGCCGTACCAAACGATTTGCTTCAACTTTTCTTGTTAGCACAAGTAAGGAGTGGAACTCCCTTCCGGCGTATGTTTTCCCGAACCAGTATAATCTCGCAGTCTTCAAGTCCAGAGTGAATAGGTTCTTTCTAGGCTAGCGTGCTCCAACTTCGATCACACCATCACTTACCATCAGATGAGGTAGTGGTCAAGCGCTTGGCTATCATCAATGAAAGAAAAGATGTGTTTTACTTTCTCTTTGTATTTGTTATGTTTTCCTGCGTCTGTTTACTCTCGCTTTGTAGTCGTAAAAAAAAAACAATATTCTTTCTATTCATATCTATTGTAACTATAGGACCTTGGTAATCTTGGCATAGACTAAAATAAATCAAACACTGTCTGTGAAAATAGTTAGGGGCTCAAGTCTGGCGCGGTTAACCGGCTTCATAAACTTAATGATTTTATTCCCACAACCATTTTTCACGAGACATAAATAAAATGAAATTTTAAAACAAGATTAATACTTTCGTAGGCTTCAGTTCAATGCCACCGAATTCTAAGTTTAAGAACCTTCATTACAAGTTGAATATCGAAAGAAATAATCTCATCTATATACTTAGGTACCTAAATCTTTTTAAAGACAGAATCTGAATAAAACTTTTTGAGGTTTTACGATGTTTTGTAGAAACCAATAAAATTAATGCATTTCAAACGAGCCTAATGGATAAAATTAATTTTCCACATTTAATGTGAAGTTATAAGTTGTAACTATGTGTATAGGTCTGACCCTACAAAAAAGTTAAGCACGAACTAAATACAGTTTAAAACAATCCTATACAAAAATTGGTAAAGAATTTTTTAAACACGCGTTATTCAGTATTTAACTTCTTGAAGTCAAACTTCTTTACGCACGCTTGACTTGGGAAGTAAGCTGGTGAATGCGTTACGAAAAGTGCGAATGGAAGTTGAGAGGGAGATATAAGTTAGTGAAGATATAAAGAGAGAGAGTTACGTTTTGTGCGAGTGTCCATTATGACATACTCATCTGTAGTATTTGCCCACTCTCCTAAAGTTGGTGCCATTCAGGTTATTCAAAATCGCTTCTTGCGAAAAGCCTCAGGCTCGCCCTGGTATTTTCGCAATAACGACCTACATCGCGATTTGAAATTAGAATCAATAGCCAGGTTCATGAAGCTCGCTTCCAAGCGGTTTTATGAACTTGCCTCTAATCATCCGAACCCTTTGGTACACACCATTCCGGTTTACCCGTTGGATCCGCCCGCCAACAAAATCCTCCGTCGTCCGAGACACGTTCTCGGAGACCCGGATGACGAAATCACCTCTGCTAATGCGGAAGGTGAGTCATCTATATCAGACAGAGCAAACACTTCACAGAAACACCGACCTCGCCGGCGAGGTCGACGAGTCCCTTCAGTCGCCGCTTATACGAGGTACAGACATGTACCCGGGCGTTTCTCTCCTATCCCCATCCCGGCAACAGCCCAAGCCGAGGTTCGTACCTAAGTGGTGCCCTTGCGCTAATTGCCTAAAAAACTTACAGGGCTGAGCGCCATCTGCGCTCGCCAAAAGTTCGGTTAAGCTGTCACGGCCTCAGAGGCCAACAGCGAGATTAGTCCATTCGAAAAAAAAAAAAAAAAAAAAATTTGTGCGAGTGTGCGTTGCGTCTGTCCAGAATAAACATAGACTGATCGACCTACAGATGTGTGGACAATTTTGTAATTGAACAATTATATAAATTAATATTTAAAAAATCAAGTTTTACTTCAGTCGTGTGGTCTAAAGCACACTGGTTTTTTTTGTTGAAAAATAACTTTTTCTAAACAAGCTTTTCATAAAATTCATAATCGGAACAGCAAGCAGATTCAAATGAGTCCAAACACTAGTAGCCTGGTATAATCCATTCAGAAGTTCTATTGTCTAGCATCCGTCTCCATCATGAGACCACCTCCGTGGTACCATATTATTGTATTATCACTTCTTCTTCTTAGCGTGTCAATAGTTCTATTTATATTGTGTTAGATAGGTACTTGGCTACATTGATGGCGTCAGGAGATGCCATATTTAATTCAACCATTTTACAGGTGTTCGGGCACAAAGGGCACATTAACAGGTGTTTCATCGACTGTGCAGGGTCACCACAGTCGCATTGCGTTTGTCTGGGATCCCTGAACCCCCATTGGCACATATTGACTCTGTAGCGACCAACCTGTGTGCGAAGCCTATTTAAGGACTTCCACACTGGCCACTGAAGTTACATATTTATTCCTATCAGCTCAAACGGTTGAGGCGAACGAGTTTAAAATTCAGTTGCAATTACACCCGGACAAACATACATTGCATTGTTAATAAAAAGCTTGTAAAACAGCTAGGTACAAGTTACCAGCACCAAAAGCTTTAGTTCACATATAACTAATATTTTCGTTATTAATAATCTTCCAAAGCTAAAGTATATGTTAGAAATATTGATACTGAGTTCAATAACCATTATATTAAAATGGTCGCTAACCGAAAGCGGTAATGAAAAGTCTACAGTAAAACAACTCGGTTGAAGTTAAGTATGTAATTCAAATATGCTGACCACGATGGCTGGAAATTGGACATTGTGCAGTGTTCGCTGTTGGTTTAATGATCGTTAAAAGAGAATCGTTAACTTTTACGACCCTCTGTCTAGATAAAACTATTGGTAGTATATAATTATTTGGGTAACAGCCGTCCGCTCGCGACCCGTTGTTGCAATACGGTCGAAACGTCGGGATAACACATAAAAAAGGTACATATAAGTCGCGGCAAATAAGTCTAGCGCTGACCGTTAATGCGCAGAAGTATAAAATAAGGTGCCTGAGGGGGGGCTAGCGGGATGAAGGGCGGGCGTGCGTAGCGCCGATTGCCTCTCCAGTCGCATTCCGTTCCCCGCATTGATACGACACCCCGCGCACATCCAGTGTACGGTCGCGTTTTTAATTTTATTGTTATTGCTGTTATTTTTATACGCGATAAATAAATCAGTAATTATCAGTCACCTCCGTGGCTCATTGGGCGAATAACCGGCTGAGACGCAGGAGGTAGCGGGTTCGATTCCCGCCGTGTAACAAGTGTTTGCATGACCTACAGATATTTGTTCCGGGTCTGGATGTTTTCATATATTACAAGTATGTATTTACAAAAAAAAGTAGGTATATAAGTATTCTATCAGTTATCTGGTTCCCATAATACAAGCTCTGCTTAGTTTGGGGCTAGATAGCGCTGTGTGAAATGTCCAGCAATATTTATTTATTTATTTTATTTATTTATCAGTGATCGGAGTAGGTAGATTGATTTTATGTACATGTATCATAAATAATTATGTATATAATATCATACATAACATGGACATGCCTTTTTTCCGAGAAATATCCGTTATTTACGGGTTTGAATTATATATTAAACAAGTGATTTAGTAACAACTATATTTGAAATTTAAAAGATTCTAAAGTTATTTTTTTTTATCTGTCGAATAATAAAATGAATGCTAATTTTTTTTTGGTTGCTCACTTTGCGTTCCCAAAAAATTCATCCGATTATGTTGAAGCTTTGGTGAGTTTCTACGTACAAATTCGTGAAGATTCTAGCTACTCCCACTTTACACCCAGCTCCACGTTATAATTTAAAAATACCGCAATACCGGAGGCATGTCCATATTATCATATACGTTTGATATCATTAAACCCAAATCAATGTACTTACTCCGATCACTGGTTATTATATACAGTGATCGCAAAGTTTGAAAAATACTATTGGTAGTATGGCCATACACATTCAAAACTAACTTTGCTGCAATGCATCGTAGAAGGGCAGAATAGCTGCTACATTTGTTAGGCGAGTGTGATCCACTAATGCGCAAACACATTCATCTGGGCAAACACATTCATAACCGAAGAACCTTATGGTTAGTCATTAGAAAATCCTTCAGTTCCTAATAGTTTTAGAGATTTGTGGTGAACTTTGAACGCGGGCGAAAATATCGAAATTAATAAAGATCGCAAATATTTGTATAATCTTTATATGGCCCAACAAGTAGCTTTTATTGCATTTTAAAATAATCTTCAAAAATTGCATTATATTCTTCCAAATAAACTTTTAATTTACCCGCTTTAAAAAGCACTTTATTAGTAGTAGATACTTCCCGAATTCCAAAAATTCCCCCGAACTGCTCAAAGCAAAGTGGTTGCAAACTTTGTTAACTATCTTCCGTCTGCTAACTGGCGGTCATTTCCGTAGTTAACAATGTACAGTCAGCTCTTAGACAGATAGCGATGACCGAAAATCATTATGTTTATCATAACAACTTTAACAAGCTGCACATAGACCTCTTGATAAATATCCAGAGCGACCGATCTTGTGAGGCTTACGACCAACTCCCAGCAAAAATATATCGATTGGTGTCGTACCTAAAATCGGTTATAAGAGAATTTTAACACACACGTTACTATAAAAAGGTCCAAAATATGGAATAATTCAGTCGAATTTTCGGTTATTTAATTGCGTTAGTACTTACAGCCGAAAAATACCGACAAATTAAAATGTACTCATGCGAGCATTTCCACAAACATTTAGACGAGCGACGACTCGTGTGACAGGCGCGAATGTTTGAGGTTGGAAGAAATCGCTTTCAGCGATAAGGCCGCTCATATTTGGCATTAACTAGTTCTTTACTGTTCTTGGTGTATTTAAAGAGTTATTCTTTTATATTCCATTCTAGGGCTGCGTTTCCACTAGAGATGTGCGAGGAGACTGAGCGGTGCGCGAGAAGAAAATACATAAATAGGAAAGCTGCGCTGTGCGAGACTAGGCTCCTATTGGTGATTTTCAACCATGCTCTGCGAAAGTCACCGGTTACAACTCAAAACAGATAATAATTATTTGACTGCATTACTGGAGTTACATAATTATATGCTTTAAATAAAATTGTCTTGTCTCTGACTGTGCCTGCTGGGCTAGCCCGCTGCCGATAAATTTTGTCGATGTCGACTAATATCTCGTTTACTCTGCACACTCTATACAGAAGTGTGTCGTCATTTGCCGCCATTATTTTTGTGGTTTTAACAGTTCTCTACGTAGTATCTCGGTATCTCGTCTACCAAAAGTATGACAACAAAATACGCGCGAAAGTTCGTCTCATTATTATGGTACGTATAGATTAGCACAGGTAATGAGAAAATGAGTTACGAATATTTTATCAATTTTATTTTTTACTAGCTGACCAGCCGAACTTCGTACCGCCTTGATATGCATATGACACGGACTGCCAATGTACGTGATGTACATGAAAATTAATTTTAGTCATAATTTTTTATTCGTCATAAATTTATTCGGGGCGGAGACAAATACAACAAATCGAAGATCATCAAAACAATTCCAGCCGTTCTTGAGTTATAAATGATGTACCTTACCCGACTATACAATACTAGCTGTTGCCAGCGACTTCGCACGCTCCTAAATGTGTAGGTAACTTAGAAATAAAGCTAAACACGCTGTTGCAACTTGGCTTGACACCCCAGTTTTATCCCATCGGAACTGATTTATATTTGATGATTTTATAATTTTATTTTTTTATATACAAGGTAACATATGTGGTAATCAAGGTTATATTTTACGTATAAACCAAATTTCATATAAATCGGTTAAGCCGTTACGGACGTGATTGAGTAACAATCAAATAATCAAATATCCAAACTTTCACTTTTATAATATTAGTGTGATAGATTTAATTTATTAAGGACAAAAAATACGAATTATATTGTAAGATATTGACACGAAAGAAGAAGCGAATCTTATAGGGTTCTTATGGTCCAACTAAGACTGGATATTGGATACAGAGTGGAGCGCAGATTTAGTCACTCCGGGAGGCCATGGTCGAGCGCTTAAACATGTCCTTGAAGGCAATCCCCGAAACTCTGGAATCAATTGAGAGAAGAGCCAAGAAGCTCATAGGCAACGATGAGCTAGTTGATGCAAGGCTCCTCAGCCTGGAGCATCGACGAAAGGTTGCTAGCCTCTCGGTTTTTTATCGAGTACATTTCGGGGAGTGTGCGGCGGAACTTTTCAACCTAATCCCACCATCTCCATTCTATCATCGGACAACCACACGCTCTGCGGTGCGCCACCGCTATATGGTATAAATACCTCCCATTCGCACAAAGCGGTTTTCTTCGACCTTTATTAAGCGCACTGCCAGAGTGGAACGCGTTGCCAGAGTCTGTGTTTCCTGATAGCTACATCCTGGGTATCTTTAAGTCGCGAATGAATAAGTTTCTTCTAGACAAGCATGCACCATCGTAGACTGCATCATCGCTTATCATCAGGCGACCAAGAACAAACAAGGGACATTACTAGCTCCTATGATTTGTTTGCAAATGTTTGTAAGGGTCTGGCGTCTTGTCCAAATTCAATTTAGGAGAGCAATTGTTTCAAATACCAATTCAGGACTAATAAATTCGAATCCAATGTGCCTTTGTTATTGTAGTTTTATATTTAATGTGAATATGTCTAGTTTTAACTGTTTAAGATTATATTTTCTTGATTATTTTGTGATGCGAATAAATGTATTCTCTTTCATTCTTTCTTCTTTCAATGAAAAAATCACTCATTGTATGATAAGTTATGGCCTAGTACCACAAACTAAAGTATTGTAGCTTGAATGACTTGAATGACTTGAGTATAGTGGTAATACTTGTACATTTCCGGGTAAACCTTCTCACAAGGAAATCCACTACTGATCCATAGGAAAATATTTTTTTAAGTGAAAACTTCTTTAGGGCATTTTTTGAGATGGGAAAAACCATTCTCTAACTCGCGACACTGTTACCGTTACCGTTACCGACACCTCTGTATATAAGTATCTGTAGTGTAGTCTGTTTAAGTCTTCACTTCTGTCAGCACTCCAGGAGTGCAGAGTTTTTTTACTATATTTTTAAGTAGGTACTTCATTATCATCATCCCTTTGTAAACGCCACCCTTCCCAGCCTTCCTTCAGTAGGTACTTGATAATAAGAAATGAGATAGGTATTACAAAGAAATAAATTAGAAACAATTTAATGAAGCCTTATTGAGTACCTCCCTAAGTCTTTGTTAGTATTATAAGCCTTTATTTATTTTCCATTAGCAAATTTATAGACGTTGTTTGCTGTAACAACGGCTCTAATTAGTAACAAATACAGAATTAATCTCAGTGCTCAGGCTTTACAAAGTTATTCAATAATAGGGTTCCTTACCTCAAATGGTAAATAAAGGAACCCTTATAAGATCACTTTCTTGTCCGTCTGTCCGACTGTCTGTCCGCGTGTCACCACCGATTTTCTCAAAAACGGGGGGACCTATTAGCAAGTTGAAATTTATGCCAGATACTGCAGTTTATAGTCCTTATTGGGTGTATAAAAATCAAGGTCCTGAGTCAACACGATATAAAGATATGAGCAAATTTAGATTTTCGAGAAAACCAAAATTTACTTCAATTTTAATTTTTTTTTATTTTCGGAATTTTCTCTTTGCTTGTGCTGTAAGACCTTGCTTTTAACCAAATTGACAATTCTAGGTCAACCGGAAGTACCCTATAGGTTTTGGGTCGAAAATCTATATGGTAGTTCCTGTTGACCTAGAATCACGAAATTTGGCAAAAAGCAAGGTCTTACAGCACAAATAAAGGAAAATTATAAAAAAAAGTTGATAATTAAGGGGTGACCCCATGCATACATAGTTGAAGCCAATTAAGATAGTCCTCTGAGTTGTATGGGCGCTCATACAATTTAGAGGACTAGCTTAATCGGCACCAACCTCAAATAAGGTAAATAAATAAAATTGTGCTATTGAATAAAATAAATATTTAAGTGGTGCTTCCATACAACAGTTAAGATTTTTTTGTCGTTTTTATAGATACCTTGCACTTGGACGATTTTTCAAGATATAGTTTCGATAGTACCTATACATTAACCCAAGCCCAGAGCCCATTGCAGTCGCTGGAACTCCTCTCAGGGTTGTGAAGGAGTATGTCAGTGTATCTTGGGCAGACTCTGAGATCGGATAGGTACAATCTCGAGAAAGAAGTAAACGGCGAATTGAGCTGGGCTGGGCAGCGTTTGGGAAACTTCGTCAGGTCTTCTCGTCACCCATCCCACAATGCCTAAAAGCAAAAGTATACAACCAGTGCGTCTTCTGATGACCTATGCAGCCGAAACGTGAACACTTACGGTGGGACTGGTCCACATATTAAAAGACGCTCAGCGAGCAATGGAAAGGGCTATGCTCGGAATTTCTCTGAAGGATAGAATCCGAAACGAGGTTATCCGACCAAGGGTATCGACATAGCTCAAAGGGGCAGCAAACTGAAGTGGCAGTGGGCCGGTCATATCTGCCGCAGAACCGATAACCGTTGGGGTAAACGTGTTCTGGAGTGGAGATCACGTCTAGGCAAGCGAAGTGTAGGACGCCCTCCGGCTAGATGGAGTGACGATTTGCGCGCTGTGGCTGGCGAGTATTGGATGAAAAGAGCTGAGGATCGGGCTCAATAGCGCACCTTGGGAGATACCTACGTCCAACAGTGGACTGCTATAGGGTGTCATTAACACTCAACAAAAACAACATGGTTGAGACTCGCAAGGGACCGGAAATAATGGTGTATCTAATAAAGAGGAAACCTATACCCAACAGCGGGTGCAGACGGGCTGAGAAGATGATGATACATTAAGAAAACAAAACGACAAAAAAGTAAAACGAGTCTTTTTTATTAAAAGAAAATTTGCGTGCGGCCATTACTTTTTTGCCATAACTGGACTATCTATGGCCTATTTAATTTTTAAGTGAAAATAAGGACGTTTCATGGAGATTGTATTTCATAATAGTATGTTATGCAGTTATGTGGCCCGTTATAATCTTAATAATTTAACTTAATTTCTTAATCTTAATTTTTAATAAAATTAACAACAAACGTGAAAATTAAAAACAAATGTTTCTATACGATTAATGATTTCTTTGACATCAAAATTCTGTTTTTATATTTATAAATTTCATGGTTTTTTTGTAATTTTTATTTTCTTGCTTTTCATTGATTATTTATGATATGCGCTTTACGATATTTGATGTATTATATTATTGATTGATTTTTATTAAATTGTCTCTGTGAGGCCTACCTACAAAGCTGTAACAACCTACAAACCATGCTTCTAACAAATAAATTTCATTTTATTTCATCAAGTCCAGAAAACGACCATATATTACTATCTGAAACCCGTAAGTTATGACAGTGTAAACATGTTTATTTCATATTTTTATCGCATTAGCGTAGGGTTGTTTTTCACAACTTATTATACTAATGTTTACATGATCTACTGATATTTGTTACTGGTCTGGATGTTTTTCTATCCATATTATTATAAAAGCGAAAGAAACTCTGTTTGTTTGTTACATTTTCACGACTGGCGGGTTCCTATATCCGACAGTAACCAGCTGCGACTCGTTTCTCCTTCAAAACCTGTCAAAAGTTTGACACTCGTTTGGAACTTTTTTAAGGAGATACGAGGCGTAGTCAGTTACCGACGGATATAGATACCCACCTTAAACGGCTGAACGGATCGTTATGAAATTTGCCACGGAGATTATATCCTCGAAAAGGTCATAAGGCTATCATTTGTTTCAAAAAATAATCTTGAAGGGGGTGAAATAGGGGTTGAAAGTTTGTATGGGCAATCCATAATTCCATAAGTTAGTGATCTGAAAATTCATATTTAGGCTTTTAGTTAGGAAATAAAGAAATACGTGTTTCATCTTTTTTGAAAAATAATCCCTAGAGAGGGGAGGGTGGGGCAGGGGTGGTGGGATAAAGTAAGGGGTTAAAATTATGAGGTATTCGTTAGATGCACCCTCTATAAACCGATGGTATATAGATAGATTACGACCGGGATTGGGAAATAGCCTACTTTTTACCCAACTGCGCAGAAGGAGGGTAATGTTTTTATTGACAAACCATACGTGCGAAGCCGCGGGTGGGTCAGCTAGTGTATTATAAGTATGTCTTTATGAAAAAAAGTATATAAGTATTATATCAGTTATCTGGTTCCCATAATACAAGCTTTGCTTAGTTTGGGGCTAGATAGCGCTGTGTAAAATGTCCAGCAATATTTATTAATTAATTATGTATTATTTTGTCGTTTTAACGGGCGACTATACAACACAGCGCAAGTACGTCCCACGTCGCAGACTTTACGTGTCAGCAATTGGTACTATAATATGTATGTTAGTCACTAAGATATATATTAAGGTATATATAGGTATATTTATATGGGCCGCAAAATTAAGTTTAAACATCGTGTACTTTTCTACTGTTGCCTGAAAGAAACGTGGTGTTATTATCCCAGCGATGACACTTGTCCATGACGGATAGAACAGAAGATTGCACTACTCGTTATTGCACACCAAACAAAATGAAATAGACAAAAAAATTAACAAAAAGAAAGGTAAGTAAAATGGGCAGTCTTATCGCTAAAAGAAATCTCTTCCAGACAACCTTTCGATGGACAGGAGAAAACAAAATCAAAAAGACGCAGGTGTACCTATGTGTATAAACCTATATAAACTACTTATTCTTACGAATAAATGTATCATCATCATCATCATATCAGCCGTAGGACGTCCACTGCTGGACAAAGGCCTCCCTCATTGATCTCCAGGAACTGCGGTTGGAAGCGGCCTGCATCCAACGCCGACCTGCGGTTCTTACCAAGTCGTCTGCCCATCTTGTAGGCGGACGTCCTACGCTGCGCTTGCCGGTCCGTGGCCTCCATCCGAGAACTTTCCGGCCCCGAGAACTTTCCGAGCCAGAGAATGAATGTATAGCTAAATACAAACAAAGGACTAAGAGTAGGTTTAGTAACAATATCCCGTGTAAAATCCTTTTGGTTACAGAAACCTAAAACTACAGCTTAGAACCAATAATAAAATTTAAAAAAAAAAAAGCTTAGAACCAAGCTATTCAAAATTGTGATTAAACTTTGTGAGTAACATTTCAGTGTAATTTCATCTCTGTAGATTCTGTAATCCATTTAACTTGTCTCAGCCCCAGCTCTCTCATAATACTATTCAAACAATTTCCTGCTGAGCATAGAGATGGCATAACATTACAAAGTTTGACGTTGAAATATTACTACTAAGCGAGAGGGCTCGTTGCGTTGTGTTGCGTCGTCTCAGCGATAACGCTGAAAATATGGAAGTCTATTCCATACATTCATGGTGATGACTGCCTAGTGGAAGCCAATTTACAAAGTCTAGAGCACAGGCGCAGGGTAGCCAGACTTTCAGTTCATTTTGGTGAATGCGCGCAAGATCTTTATGACCTTATCCCTCCTTCTTCCTTCCACCACCAGACGTACCGAAAAGTACCACCCATACCTGGTCGGCATACCAAACGATTTGCTTCAACTTTTCTTGCTAGCACAAGTAAGTAGTGTAACTCACTTCCGGCGTATGTTTTTCCGAACCAGTATTATCTCAGAGTCTTCAAGTCCAGAGTGAATAGGTTCTTTCTAGGCAAGCGTGCTTCATCTTCAATCACACCATCACTTACCACCAGGTGAGGTAGTGGTCAAGTGCTTGGCTATCATCAATAAAAATAAAACAAATATCACAAATTCGAAAGTAATTCTGGTTTTCTGTCTGTTTTTTACGTTTTCATGACTGCTGGACTGTTTGTGATGTAATTTAGTATGTAGATTAGATTATGACTTGGATTGAGACACAGGCTTGTTTTTATTAACGGTTAAATTAGGAATACCGTTCATAAAGTCAACATTTAATTGTATTCCAATGTATAGAAGCAACGTCGTCTTTCAGTTATGTTAAAAGTGACATTGACAGACAAATTAGATCGACATTTGAATAGGACTAGGGAATAAATGAATGAAAACACATAATGGTGTTAAATAAAACCGGCAATTGCGAGTCGGACTCGCGCACTAAGGGTTCCGTACCATTATCTATAAAAACGGCAAAAAATCGCCTTTGTTGTATGGGAGCCCCCCTTAAATATTTATTTTATTTTGTTTTTAGTATATGTTGTTATAGCGGCAAAAGAAATACATCATCTGTGAAAATTTCAACTGTTTACCTATCACGTTTCATGAGGTACAGCCTGGTGACAGACGGACAGACAGACAGCGGAGTCTTGGTAATAGGGTCCCCTTTGTTTTACCCTTTGGGTACAGAACCCTAAAAATTAGTACACACGGCTACACATCAAGCTATAGATTTCCAATATAAGCTGACCTCTCATTCTACGAAAACCCTACACAATGCGAGAACAGCTTATACTAGATTTGAATAGCTTGATGTGAAGCCGTGTGTACAAACAAAATACAACACTAAAGCATAATTGTTAATTTAGCTGTAAGGGCGGAAAACTTCCATTGAAAGACAGATGTTCAACATAGCTCCGTATATTCGACTGCCAGCTTCGCGTGATGCAGCAACACCCCTTCCACAGACTCATTAACTAAACAATGCCCTCAGGGCTGTCAGATGGTTGACAGTGACATCACGGCGGCCTAACATAACATCCCTCCACCTTTAGTTAAAGGTAAAAACGTTAGAAGAACGTTGCTACCTACAATTTTACACGTTAGAGGAACGTTGCTAAAAGCTTACAACTACTCGTAACATAACACTTAAATCTAGACAAACTTCCTATAGTCTACGGCTTTGCGTGTTCTCTTTGTCTTCTTCATTGTCGACGTACTAGGGGCTGGTTCTCGTGGCACTTCCTGAGCTACTGTAGTCGGTGTGTGCCATGTATCTATAGCCGTCGACGCCGCCGCTTCTTGGGGCGCAGGAGAAGTCGGGTCAGAAACATGCGACTGTGTGTCCGTCGTTGCAGTTGTAACACTTGACTCATCACGCACCACGAGCGCTGGCATAAACTGAGCCTCCTGGGAGACAGATTCATTGGAGATACTGCAGGGTAGGACATCAGCAAGACTCTCGCACCAACTCTCCCCCATTAATTTTTTTTTATTTTATTTTTTAACTAATAGCACAATGGGCGGTCTGATCTCTTCCAGACAACTTTTGGGCCCTTTTTAGGTAAATTATTCTTTAGAATAAATCAAATTGACGCCTCTATAAGAATCTGTGAAAATTAACAGTTCTATGACCTCTTAAAGGTTGTCATACAGCTTGTCATATAATTATTCTGTGAAACTGCTGGTATTATAAGCAAGATACAATGAACTCGGAGCATTACCGTAGTTACAGTTAGTAAGTATACTTTTATAATCCCAGCGGTGGAGATGCTAAAGTATTTTGTGAAAAAAGATATTATTATCTAACCTTCTGATTTTATTATAAGTTTTATTTCAGTAACTCGAGAATCATTCTGTTGTCTTATTTTATATGTGATTATAAAATTATTTTATACTGATTAAGTACAGTTGGGGAAAAGAATGCTCATTTTTATTTATGATCTGTCGCCTCCGCTTATAATATTATTCTATATAATTAAAATTTAATTTAAAAAATATATTTAATTTTAAATTTTAATACTCAACATTCGATCTTGATATCATTCTTAAAATTTGAAACGGAGATGCTGCGATCAGTTGATTTAAATATATTCGCCAACCTTAGAATAACACATTACCACGCACAACCAGAGCGACTGACTGGGAGCGAGTGTTCAGAATGCAGAAGAGAGCAGTACGCGCCATAGCACGAGTAGCTTGGGACACTCCCGCTCGTCCAATCTTTCGTTCGCT
Source organism: Philereme vetulata (assembly GCA_918857605.2). Classification (NCBI taxonomy): domain Eukaryota; kingdom Metazoa; phylum Arthropoda; class Insecta; order Lepidoptera; family Geometridae; genus Philereme; species Philereme vetulata. The sequence continues at coordinate 2,714,483 of OU975452.1, read as the reverse complement.
AAGGATCATGACATTCCCAGCCCTTGTCATCTTTCGTGCCGCTACCTATGCACGAAATCACTTGAGTGAGTACTCGAGACTCGGTGATTGTCATAGGTATATGACCCGGAATTCCCAAAAGCTGAGGGCCGTGCCGAGGCGCCTTACCAAAACGTCGAAGCTGGTACATGTGTTGGGGCCAGCCGTCTACAATCGCTTACCAATGGACATTATTAATGCACAATCAACGCAATCCTTTACGCCTAAATAAAAAAAAATGGTTTTTATACAATCGTATTATAGAATTGATGACTTTTTTGAGTCATCAACCCTATAATACGATACTATTGAATGTTAAATACATTATAATTAATGGATTTAATATTTTTATTTAATTCTGTATTCCATTGTTAACAATGCAAATGACTGGTAACTTTTTTGTTATCAATAAATGAACTACGAACATAGAATAGAAGTTTCGAACAAATTAACGTTTAAAACGTACGCCAGAAAAACCACGAATGTGTGCGTGAGTGTCATTTTTACGTGCGCAAACAGGCACACAAGCGCACAAGTGATACACAACGTATACAACGTAACGTAACATTTTCACCACACAAACCATCATACTAGTATCAAATTACAGATAACGGGAGTTCATGTAATATGGGTTACTTTTTTGGGGTAGAAATTGCAGTTATTCTGGGTGTCATACTTTTGCCTACATTTGTGTTATTAAAGCTACACGCATACCAAATTTCAACACTATGGGGTCTTTGGAAAACTCTGGGAATTTTGTCATAGTTGAGTTTCTATTATGGCTAATAAGTAATTTAAAAACTACAAGATGTAAGCTAAAACTAAAAACAGGGTCGAAATGTACTCACAAATACCTTATATTAGACGCACCACTTAACCAAATAGTCCCATTTTGCTTTTCTACCCCTCTTGAACCCCAATATCTCAACAACCCCTCCACATTTTTAGCTGATTTAGTCACACCAAAATTGTGCCATCGTTTCCTACCTATATACCAAATTTCACGATGATCTGATATACGCTTCGAAAGTTATTCTCGGACAAACAAACAAACATACATACATACAACGCTGATTTGCCCTAGTCGATTTGGAGATCTTGCTTTGCTCTATCATCTACCACCTGGCCCATAAAAATTACAACGCGGAATTAGTTTGGAGGCATGTTATGGCTCCAATTTAATGGCCTATTCCTGTGTGTAATTTGTTTTCTGGGTAGTTATTCCAATTTGCCAACGCCATTCAGTAAACAAATTGTGATAATAGCGGGCATCAATACTTTAATTTATCTATACTGGTAATAAGAACAGAAAATATTTGTATGTTTGTAACGAATAAACTCAAAAACCACGGGTCCTATTTCAAAAATTATGTCACCATTAGAATGCTACATTCTCCCTGAGTTGCATATGCTACTTTTTATCCAACTGCACAGAAGGAGGGTAGGTAATGTTTTTATTGAAAATCTACGCGTGCGAAGCTGCGGATTGGTCAGCTAGTATAAAATATAGTGAATTAATACTAACATCAAGTCAGTGCACAATCGGTCAGCATCGTTTACAGGCCCTACAGGAAAGCAGCTACAAAATACCCCAAATAAATCAATATATCATAGATAGGGGCATTGTAATCACATATGCAAATAGTTGCCTGAAATAAACGTTATAATAATATCACACTAATATTATAAATGCGAAACTTTGGATGTTTGTTTGTTTGTTACTCAACCACGCCGTAACGGCTAAACCGATTTCGATTAAATTTGGCATGTTCGTAGATTATAACCTGGATCACAACATAGGCTACTTTTTATCCCATAAACCAGTTCCCATGGGATAAAAATGGGGTGTCAAGTCAAGTTGAAACAGTTTAACTTCATTTCTAGGTTACCTACACATTTAGTAGTGAAACGCGTACGAAGTCGCGAGCAACAGCTAGTTTTTAATAAAACAAAAACTACTTGAACTGAGTTTCAGTTAAACAATCACACTAATATTATAAATGCGAAAATGTGGATGTTTGTTAGATTGATACTTAATCACGTCAAAACCGATTTCTATGAAATTTGGTATGAACGTAGATTATAACATGTATTACCACATAGGCTACTTTTTATCACGTAAATCAGTTCCTATTGGATAAAAATGGGATGTCAAAGTTTCTATATATGTTTGCACCCCGGAACAATGTGGGCAAAGCCGCTGGCAACAGCTAGTTGGAAATATTTAAAGGCGTTACAATAATCGCTTTGAATTTAAATTCCGTATTGAAACTATACAGACTCGTAAATCGGACATTAAGGGATTAAAACTTTTCTTATGACACAGCTTTATTTGGGTAATAGCTGGTTTATTACGATACTAAATCTTACTGAAAATAAATTTATTAACAAAAACAATACACAATTATATACAATATAAAATACAGAAGAAACGGTTGAACCATCTAAAGACCACCGACCATCGCAGACGTACCGAGAAGTACCACCCATACCTGGTCGGCATACTACCCAGCCGTACTAAATGATTTGTTTCAACGTTTCTGGTTAGCACGAGTAAGGCTCGGACTGTATGGCATCCGGGCTTGTCAGGGGTCGTTTTTAAAGGCCCCTAACCAATCCGTCGCACAACCAAACATTTGAATTTCCTGCATCGACTACATATGATCCGATGCCATCGGACTCCGATTTTTACATGGAAGCAACCAGGCCATGCTCCGCATTTGCAGGATCGGGAAGACCCGGAAGCCCTTAGTCCGAGCCTAATGAGTGGAACTCACTTCCGGCATGTTTTTCCGGGCCAGTATAATCTCAAGTTCAGAGTCTTCAAGTTCAGAGTGAATAGGTTCTTTCTAGCGTGCTCCATCTTCGATCTCACCGTCACTTACCACCAGGTGAGGTAGTGGTCAAGCGCTTGACTATCCTAAAAAAAGACTGTTGCAAACGATCTATAGATAGCTTAACTGCTCCAGATCACTGCCCGGCGGAAGTGTTCTAAAGACACTGGCTGCATTGCCCCGCTGAATTGCAATGCTTATGCGGTGACCCAGATAAGCGCCAGCTCTCGAATCACACGTCGCTTCGACCCGGCCAGAAATAATTTTGAAAACGCAATTGACCCAGAGTCTTGACCCCAAATGACTTAAATACGAAAAAAGATATAAAAATATATAAAAATAACAATACTACGTGTTTCGTTATGTACGACATTAAAGGAAAACACGAGTAGGACGGGTGACTAGTATTGTTGTCAAATAGGTTTTTTTTTCAAAAAAAATTTTTTTTTTTTAAACATGATAGAACTTCGTTTGACTACAATCTCACCTGATGGTAAGCGATGATGTGGTCTAAGATGTAGCACGAAGATCTAGAAGAAACCTATTCACTGTTACCTTAAAGAGGCCCGGGTCGTATTTATTAGGAAAAACAGACGACGGTAAACTGTTCCATACCTTAGCCAGAACCAAAACGGTGTGTGCGAATGGGTGGTATATTAACCAGGTACGGATGGTACTGAGCCGTGCGTCTGCTTGTCATTTGATGGAAGGGGGATGGTGGGATTAGATCTATAGTTGCTGGGAACATTCCCCAAAATGTATTTTGTAAAAGATCGATAGGCTTGCAACTTTACGGCGGATTCAATTAATTACCGTAGAAAATTTTAAATTTTTAAACAACCTTAATATCAAGTCTTTAACTATCAATAAAACAGGTAAAAAAAACATGAAACAAATCAATATTCATTCAACAAGTGCCTAAGTAGATAGGTATTTGTTATACTGACTAAGCGGCATCGAAGCAAAGGCGCCGCCGATTTACGTTAAATATTGTTTATTGGAAATGTATCGATTACTAGATAAGTATTCAAGCTACCGGTATTAAACCCACCGGCTTCTGCTTTATTAGTATGTTACATTTTAGGGTTCCGTACCCAAAGGGTAAAACGGGACCCTATTACTAAGACTCCGCTGTATGTCTGTCTGTCCGTCTGTCACCAAGCTGTATCACATGAACCGTGATAGTTAGACAGTTGAAATTTTCTCAGGTGATGTATTTCTGTTGCCGCTATAAAAACAAATAATAAAAACAGAATAAAATAATATTAACGGGGGGGGCTCCCATACAACAAACGTAATTTTATGCCGTTTTTATAGATAATGGTACGGAACCCTTCGTGCGCGAGTCCGACTCGCACTTGGCAGGTTTTTTTATTAGTTACCCCGACGTCTCGACTGTGTTACCGTTTTACGCGTTTAAATCAGTTTTAATCTCCTGCATCTTGTCAGCGATGTCGCGCATGCCCAGCCTTCCTCGCAAGTACTCGTTACGGATTTTATCCATGTTTATATTAAACACGGTGTCCTTTAAATCACTGTTTTCTCAGAACAAACGTTGTTCAGACGTTGTCTACTAACAGTTTATAGCATCAAACAAGAGGATTAAAAAAATCTAGACCTTATCAAATAAGTCTAACTTTATTTAAATACTAGCCGTGACATAAAGTTCATTGGCACGATAGCTGTAGCATACCTACTATTAATATTTTTGTGGCGATATGGCGGTATGTTGTAGAGCGTAACGATAAAAATATAGACGTTTTAAGTTCGAAACTTATTATGTTTTTCAAAGACCTATTTAATTTTTTTTAATTTGATGTTTTTAACCCTCTGTAGACCATGTAGACCTCTGAACAACGTTTGTTCTGGGAAAACAGCGATTTAAAGGACACCATGTATTTTTTTAGTAGAAATAACGTACACACGGCTACACATCAAGCTATATAGTTCCAGTATAAGCTGACCTCGCATTGTATAAGCTTTTCGTAGAATCACAGGTCAGCTTATACTGGAAATTATAGCTTGATGCGTAGCCGTGTGTATTACCTACCTACCAAAAGTTATAAATATCATGGAGTGATTAATTGATTAGTTATCTAAGCTACATTCCCACAACAAAAGCTGCGAGCAAACTGCGTGAAATGGAACTTTTTAATCTGTTAAGAGCGGAATGAAAAAGAGTAAGTTCGGTCGTTACGTCGAGCATACTCCTCGCTCGCAGCCCGATGTTGGATACAAATGGTGCATAAATATAGGTACTACAAATAACTAGATGTGACTAGATGCCAGGCTAGTCTTCATTATCATTTATTAATATTCTTCTTCATCCTAATTAATCTAAATATATAAAACTAAGTCGGGTTAGTTACACCACTCAAGATCAAAATCAGTTGGACCGATTTTTGATTTTTGATTTGTCTCTGTCCCGAATAGCAGAATAACTATTAAAATATTGTAAAAAATACGCAAAAAGAATTTACGAATAAAATTTTAATATCCTATAGATGCTTCTAATGATGGGCGATTGGCAATTCTACGCGCGACGACCAAGTGGCGACGTACAGTACATTGACAGATTTGACAGCACGCGTCATATGCATGAATACAAAATTTATTGATTCTGACCTTGTCCAGAAGAGGCGAATACGCGCGTTTGCGAGATATTTTGCGCCACTAAATCGCGTGCACTTCGCCAGACTCTCGATTTGCGCGTTATACGCGCGTGCTGCGCGCGAGTCGAGATACTAGACGCCTTGTTGCGTCCAGATTACGCGCGAACTTCAGAACGAGTGCACGTACCAAGAGAAATGGAGCGCCAAAATTTTGATACTGAATTGTTCTAGACGCAAGTGTCGCGCGTTATACGCGCGAGAGAATCGCGGCGAATTTGCTCTTTTTGGACAAGCTTTAAGGCGGTACGAAGTTCATCGGCGCGATGCACCGCCGTCATGTGTTACTTTATAATCCTGTCCATACAAAGGTTGTCTGAAAGAGATCGCTTTTAGCGATAAGACCGCCCATTGTACTAAATCTATTTGTAAGAATTATGTTCTGTATTTTTCTTTGGTGTATAATAAAGAGTTATCTTATCTAGTAGCTAATAAATTCGAAAGTAACTCTGTCTCTCTGTCTGTTTGTTACATTTTCACAACTAAATATCTAGATCGATTTTGATGAAATTTGTAGATGGATGGCATTATTTTAAGTATGGCATGGATTTGTGATATAGGGTTCTTATCGCCCCGACTACGCAGAAGGCGCGGGCCGCGATGACCTAATGAGATGTCCTCCTACTTTCACTTTGGAGGTAGAGGGTTCGAAGCCCGGCCGTTCGCCAACGAATTTTTCTACCTGTGAAACTTGTATGCTAATGTAAGTTGAATTGAAAATTACATACAATATAAACACACGTCCTACTTATCAATTTTAACTTTGATCTATTGCTATTTAGACTCACCTGTAGTGAACAATGCATCTGCATGAAAAATACAAAAATATGAATTTTGATCAGCTTTCTCTACCAAGTAGTTATTACTAACTAATTTGCTTACAAATGACCTTTTACACCAATCATCACGTTGACGTGACCAACTAACCCAACAACCGTAACCAATAAATAAAAATCATAACTATATTGTCTTTTTGTACATAAAAATTTAGTACCTAGCAAAGGATTTTGTATATGAATTATGTTTATCTATAAAGTAGGTATAGTTTACACAGTGATCGAGCGAAGCGAGATCTCTAAATCAACTTGGGCTAATCGGCGTTGTATGTATGTATGTTTGTTTGTCCGAGGATAACTTTCGAAGCGTTGATCTGATCATTGCGAAATTTGGTATATAGGTAGGTAGTGATAGCACAATTTTTGTGTGACTAAATAAGCTAAAAATGTGGGGGGGGGGGGGGGGGGTTGTTGAGATATTGGGGTTCAAGAGGGGTAGAAACAATTAAAATGAGACTATTAGATCAAATAGGACGTCAAATGATAGGCCTTCACTAGTACATTTAGATTCCGTTTTTATTATTAGTAAAGTTTTTATAGTTTTTAAACTATTAGCCATAATAAAAAACAGAATTTTGACAAATCTCACAGAGTACACCAGTGACCCCACAGTGCTGTAATTTAATATGCGTGTAGCTTAAATAACACAAGTATAGGCAAAAGTCTGAAATCCAGAATAACTGAAGTTTTTAACTCAAAAAAAATAACCAATTTACGTGAACCCCCGTTACCTGTAATTTTAATGAAACTGTAGGTCAAGTTATTTATTAATGTATTTCGTGACACTATTTTGATAAACAAAGATTACAAATAATATTTTTTTGTTTTAATCGGAGACTCGCGAGATCTCAGTTCGGGGCGAACCACTAGTTTTTAATATGTTTAAATATTGTATTTATCAGCCTCAAGATATCAAGCAGCGCAAATATGAGTCTCGACAGAGCTAACGTATTTCAGCCATTTGGGTCGAGACCCTGGGTAAAAAGGGTACCGGGGCCCATCTCGTTTTCAAAATTATTTCTGGGCGTCTGGTCGATGACGTGTGATCCGAGAGCTGGCGCTTATCTGGGTCAACGCATAAGCATTGCAATTCAGCGGGGCAATGCAGCCAGTGTCTTGGGGACACTTCCGCCTGGTAGTGATATCTAGCAGTTGAGCTATCTATAGATCGTTTTCAATGGTATTTAGATGATTGAACTGTTTCTTCTGTATTTTAGTCATGTAAATATTTATTGTTATTTAAGGCATTTTATCTGATTAAAAAAATATTATATGTACTTACAACTCTAGTTATTTATAAGTATTTTACTCCAATATCCTTTTCTGTGCATTTACCAAGTTTTCTCGAAATCGGTTTAGCCGTTACGACCTGATTGAGTAACAAACAGACAAACAAATAAAACAAACATCCAAACTTCCACATTTATAATATTAATGTGATAGTTCAAATAGTTTTCTGAACCAATATTACGAATACGGGATTTAACACGAACCGTTTTATCGGGTATCATTGAAATAAATCACGAAAGTTTTCTACATTTTTTAAACATTTTTTTTTAATTAATATACACTTGAAAATGAGTAAAACCGTAAGCAATTACTGGTGGATAATGCAACCCATAACAATAAGTTCAATCTTCGACCATGGATACGGTCTAAGATGGTGCTGTTTGTATGATCAACAGATTTAATTTGTTCCGGGTGTGGATGTTTTTCTATGTATATATTTATTTTATGTATGTATTCACAAACAAGAAGGATATATTCTATCAATAATCTGGTTCCCATAGTATAAGCTCTGCTTAGTTTGGGGCTAGATAGCGGTGTGTGAAATGTCCAGCAATATTTGTCAAACTAGTTAGTGAGTGTACTATTGTCGCGTTCAATTTACGATTTCTCCCAAAACCATATACTGTAAGTCATTCTAGAAAGTCTATGCTATAAATCATAAGTAAAATTCAATTTATAAGGAAAAAAAATCACTGATTGATATATTTTTTTTCTTGAAAAAACTGCCGCCTTGCATTGCTGCGTTTCTGTTTGCAGGTTATGGCTGCCGATGATATTACAGGCAGGCATTACACCTATATGCCTCAAGTTGATCGACACAGGGCAGTGGATTTTAAAGCACGTTTCTAAGGTGCATGAGCAATGAAGCAATATTTTGCGATATTTACTTAACATCAGGTGGGCCATACGCTTGTTACAACTCCAAATCTTATAATTAGACGATGAATATGCCGCGGAAATTTTCAATTTGATTCCATTATCCCCATTCTTTGTTAAAGGCGGATGGTTACCACTGAACATCAGGTGGGCCATAAGCTTGTTCCATCTCCAAGTCGTATAAAAAAATCATCGGACAACCAGACGTTCCGCGGTTCACCACCGCTACATAGTGGATATACCATCCGCACAAAGCGGTTCTCTTCCACCTTATTATGCGCACCGCCGAAGAGTGGAACACCTTTCTTAAGACTGTATTGTCTGATAAATACAACCTAGGGCTCTTTCAGTTGTAGTGAACAGGTTTCATCTAGGCAAGCGTGTTCCATTCTAAACTGCATCATCGCTTACCATCAGGCGAGATCGTGGTCAAAGGCGATTCTACGCGGTGTCCTTTATATCACTGTTTTCCCAGAACAAACGTTGTTCAGACCATGGTCTATGACCACGACCAACAGTTTATAACATCAAATTAAAAAAACAAAACGAAATTCATCTTTGAAAAATATAAAAAAATTGCCAACCTAAAACGTCTATTTTAACGTTACGCCCTACAATATAGTCAGCGCGCTGACCGGTAGCTACTAGGTACTATCTAACTAAGAAGTACGTAATACGCTACGGCTAGCGTAGCCATGAACGTTATGTCACGGTTAGTTTTTGAATAAAGTTAGACTTATTTTAGAAGGTCTAGATTTTTTTTATATTCTCTTATTTGATTTTAATTCGTAGTATCTAATTTCAAGATTTTAAAAGGTTAGCAATAAGACAATGTATATAACTCTTTATAGGTTTGGGCCTAGTTTTTTATAGAGTAAATGATCCACCTTAACATAAAATCGGTGAAACATCGACACTCTCTAATAAAACTGTACAACGAATTAGAGCTGTTCAACGAGCTATGGAGTGTTCCTTTCTTAGCTTACCCCATAGATGAAGTTCGAAACCGAAGTTCTGAGAAAGGGTAAGGTCCAGAATACCAATTATGTAATTAAAATGGCACTGGGCGGGCCACGTGGCAAGAATGATTAGACTAGTGGATTCGCCCCGATCTGAGATTTCGCGAGTCTCCCCAAGCATAAAACAGTATTCTTACAGCGACTTGCGCAACGATGCCTAAATGTATTTAGTGGCTAAATATGATTTAAGGAGTTGTCAAATCATACAAATACGTAAAACTTAAACATGTTAAGTCGCTAAATACGTTTAAGGATCGTTGTGCAAGCCGGCCTTAACCTTTGACTGCTACAGTTATATAGTACACGAAAAGCGCAACCAACTTATTTGACCTACAGTTTCATTCAAACAGGTAACGGGAGTTCATGTAATTTGGTTACTCTTTCTGACCTAGAAATTGCAGTTATTATAGATTTAAGACTTTTTTCTATATTTGTGTCACTAAAGCTACACGCATATCAAATTTCAGCATTGTGGGGTCACTGACCCTGTGAATTTTGTCAAAGTTCAGTTTTTATTATAGCTAATAATTTAAAGACTATAAAGTTAAAACTAAAAATAAAAACGGAGTCGAATTGTACTCACAAATACCTTTTATTCAACTTGCTATTTGAGCGGATAGTCCCATTTTGTTTGATCTTACCCCTTTTGAACCCCAATATATCAACAACCCGACCACATTTTTATCTCATTTAGTCACATCACACCAAATTGTGGTATCACTACCTATCTATATACCAAATTTTACGATTATCGGATAAACGCTTCGAAAGTTATCCTCGAACAAACAAACATACATACATACAACGCCGATTTGCCCAGGTTGATTTAGTGATCTCGCTTCGATCGATCAATTATGCCCTGGAAGAATGGTTTCCTATGGAGAGCAGACTCTTAAAGTCAAAGAGCTTTACCTAAATAGTTGTACTTAGTATTATAAGTGGTTTCTACTGAATTGTTTATCCAGGTTTCTCTATATCTTTGTAACCCTTAACAAGTCAGTCAGTTTGGACTGCAGCATTGTTGGCATTCAGCACTTTTGGGGGGTTTTTAACCCTAATTAGTTTTGAAACTAATAGACCGGATGATGACGGCTTTCATGCTTTATTTATTTTATTTATTAACAAGAAAATTACTTTAGTTTGAGTTCTATAATGTCTTGGAAAATTGTGTCTAAAAACTGTTAATTATAGTGTGACCATTAGTGCTGTGCACTCCCTGAGGTATGCGCGCGGCGAGACGGGGGGGGGGGGGGGGGGGGGAGAATCGGCTGCTGCGCTCTGTCAGTTCGCCGTCAACGCTCGTGGCGGCAGGTAGTGTTATTTGTATCGGACTGTCTATGTCAGACGCACATGAGATAAATATTCAAAGATGGGTCGTGCGTTATCTCGTGATATGAAATGGAAGATGAAGTTGAAACAGAATCTATGTCAGAATAACTTTCGTTAGAATATGTAATTGTTTGTAAATATAAAAAATGTTCAATAAAACAAGTCATTTGAATTATAAGTTTAGTTCTTATTTATCACCTGCATATTTTTAATAAAATATGAGTATATTTAAGTTACATTTTAATCAACTAAGTAAGTATAATATATTACAGATAGATAGCCTCCGACCATCGTCCCGCCACAAGTCTTGCCTTAGAAATGCAAACTGATATCGTAAGTTATGTCCGACATGTTTTGATCTCATGTGAACTCATGCAGTTTTTTCTTTGCCTCCCACCTCGCCGCGCATACCTCAGGGAGTGCACAGCACTAATGGTCACACTATATCTATTACTCCTACAGGTGCAACGGCCTAATCGCATATATTTATCTTCATTGATTTCCAGAGTAGCCAATCTTCCAAGGTTCTTAGAAACCTAGGCAGTCCTGGCATACTTAAAAAAACAAGCAAGCGAAAGTTATAGCAATTTCAAAATCCGCGCGTTTTAAGCGACTGAAGCGACACGCGGATACTTTTTGTTTAATTCATTCTTTGTAGTTCTCATAAAGATAGGAGGCCCACAGGGGAAGACGGCTTAAGCCATCAAGTTACCTTAATCCGGCACTGAACCTAGGTCTTACCATCTAGCGCGGGGCTGCCCCATTAGTGCGTGGTCTCCACTCAAGCACTTTACTGCCCCAACGGCCGCCAGTTCCCTGAGCTACGTGTTCGTGTGAGTTTGTAAAAACTTTTTTTTTACTACTTAAATGGCAAACGAGCATGCAGTCCACCAGATGTTAAATGGCTACTGCAGCCCATGGATATCCACATAGAATTCAAAACAAGCTATTATGTTGTCTTGATCTCTATGTGGATACGTTGCCATACTATAGGACTTAGCTGTTATGCCTCTGTGCCAGTTATTACAGCAACATACCATTACCATCTAACCGGAACACAGCAGCACAAGTACTGCTATTTGACGGCAGATAAAGGTAAGGCGGTGGTGCCCACTTCCTCGAGCCCGTTCACAAAAGTTCTACCACCAAACTAGACAAAGTATGATATTAATTTTAAAATAAGTCACGAAAACTAATAATTAATTAATTCATTAATGCGCTTGGGAATTGTGCCGACAAATTAAGTCATATTTATATATAAATTACCATAAATAATAACGGTAAGCACCGTTAGATGCTTGTTAAAAATAACATCAACAAACAAAAGTAGGTTTCTGTGTTTGTTCGTTGCATTAATTAAAACAAATGAGATGGCAAAGTTTTTACGAGTTTTGTATTAGACTGAATGTTCCACTGAAAGGTATCAGCTACAGGATATCCACTGCTGAATACGCATAGATTTTTAGAGCGACCGATATCTTGTGTGGCCTGCACCTTTACCAGGTCGTTTTTCCATCTAGTCGGTCATCTTACGCTGCACTTTCCAGTGTGTGGCCGCCACTCGAGAACTTAATGAATAACAACATAATTTTACACCTTTTAAGGGTTCCGTACCTCAAAAGGTAAAAGAGGAACCCTTATAAGATCACTCTCTTGTCCGTCTGTACGTGTGTCACTACCGATTTTCTCAGGAACGGGTAGACGTAACAAATTGAAATTTATACCAGATACTGAGGTCTATAGTCCGTATTAGGTGTATAAATTTCAAGGTCTTGAGTCAACAGGAAAAGAAGATACGGGCAAATTTAGATTTTCCCGAAAACTTGTAATTGTACAAAAATTTACCTTAATTTTCAACTTTTTATTTTTTGAAATTTTCCCTTTGGCTGTGCTGCCTTGCCTTGCTTTAACCAAAAATTTCAATTTTAGGTCAACCGGAAGTACCCTATAGGTTTTGGATTGAAAACCTGTAACCCTAGATAGATAACCATATTCTACTGTACACTAAAGATAACCATACGTCGATTAGACGTAAGCATGTTTGAGTGGGCATATTTTGGATTGTTTTTGTTACAAGTAAATGAATGTTATAATTTGTCTGAAGGTATGTGATTGTACGATGGATAAATTAAAATAATCATGGGTAATTAGTATTTTTATTAGAAAAAAACTTAAAAAAAAACAAAACACAGTACTTCTTATTCTAGAAAACTTAAACGTTTAAGAACTTATCCATCAGTCTTATAATTTAAGCAATAAACATTATCAAATTAACATTTTTATATACTCTACAATCTAAGAAACCGTGGTAACTATAATTTTATATTCATTTTAGCTTCAAATGCACTTAGGGCAGGCGCTCAACTTGTGCTCTCCACAAATGGGGTTTTTTCAGTTGTCGCACGTAGTCTTTGTCATCCTTCTGAAGTTTGATGGACAAAAGGCACAATATCTTTTTTTCTTTGGTTCAGGTGCGCCTTCACCTTGTGGGAGCGGTTCAGCTGTACTTGATCTTCTAAAAAATTGTCTTCAGTTTTACTGTCTGACCCCTGAGTCTCTTCATCACTAGGTTCATAATACACGACTAATTACAGCATCTTCTGGAAGGAATCGGGACGTCATTATAATGTTTTATTATAGCCTATAACAAATAAAAATAATTGAATTACAAAATATGTATTTATTCTCACAAAAAACATTTTCGCAAAGGTGAAAAAAACTGACACGTGTACGTCACTTCGACGTACGGTAGGTAAATATTGACGAAAGTATTGCACTTACCTGAGCGACACGGGTCTCTCCTGCAAGCTCCGTGGGCCAACTGAGTTGGCAAGAACGGCTAGTGCAGTGCCGCGAAATCGATTTTTTAAAATCGATTACGTCGATTCGACGTAGGTTATCTATCTAGGGATAAAATAGTTTCCGTTGACCTAGAATCACGAAATTTGGCAAAAAAGCAAGGTCTAACAGCACAAATAAACGAAACATTCCAAAAAATAAAAAAGTTGAAAATTAAAGGGTGTCCCCATACAGTTGACGCCAATTAAGATAGTCCTCTGAGTTGTATGGGCGCTCATACAATTTAAAAGACTAGCTTAATCGGCACCAACCTCAATTAAGGTAAATAAATAAAATTGTGCTATTGAATAAAATAAATAATTAAGTGGGGCTTTCATACAACAGACATGATTTTTTTGCCGTTTTTATAGATAATGATACGGAACCCTTCGTGCGCGAGTCCAACTCGCACTTGGTTGGTTTTATTTAAATCTTTTACTAATTCACTCATGATGTCGAAAATCAACATCTCTCGATTAACGCTTGATAGGTTATAGATGATCCAAAATCTGGTAACATCAAAATGTATAATTAGTGAACGAGCTTGAATTGGCAATGACTTTTTATGTCTCACACAGAACAAAAACGTTAATATTCAGTGGGGTTCAAAGGCAAATTAGAGTTACAGTTCATAAGAAATAGCGGGTTCATTCTATTAGCAAGTAACTGGGGAAGTACTACCTCCACAACTATGCCTGGCGCCAAGCAGTATTGCTGTCGAATGCATGGCTTGAAGGGGAAAATTTGCTTGTTCCATCTCTATGTTGTATATTAATAAAACCGGTCAAGTGCGAATCGGACTCGCGCACGAAGGGTTCTGTACCATTACCTATAAAAACGGCAAAAAAATCATGACTCTTGTATGGGAGGCCCCCTTACTTATTGGTTTTATTTTAATTTAATTATATATTTTTAAAGTGAATATATAACTAAATATTCTGTGAATATTTCAAGCGTCTACCTGTCGCCGATATCAATATCGAGCAAAAACGAGCAAAAAAATCCAACTTGAGTTGATTATTTTTGTTATAAAATTTATCATATTAATATTTTTGATTATCTAAAACATTTGTATTATTTTTGTGACAATAAACAATCGAATTTTCGCTCAATCGATGTCTATTTCTGTTTGTATGTCAAAATTATGGAAGTATATTTGAGTAAGTAGTGTTCTAGCTGTTAATACCTTAGCTGGACAAAATTTGGGCGGCGACAAAACATTCTGAACCCTTTCAAAAGGTCCAAATTGCAGTTAGTTCGTGTCAAAAAGAATAATTAATACCTTTGCGTTATCTTGTAGGTAAGTCTTTGTGAAGCTAGGAATAATAACTGTATTTGAATTGAGTTGAAAAGTCTATTTAAATGCTCAAAAGCAGTTTAAAGTATAACTGACCTGGTTTGGTGGTGTTATAAGTCTGTTTGTGCGTCTGTCTGTGTCGGATGGACCGATTCGGATGCGGTTTTTTAAATAGCAAGCTATTTTAACTGAGGTGTTAGCTACGTCAGTTTTTTATCTCCAACGGAAAAAGAGGGGGACGGGGGTGTTTTAATATGTTAATTATACTTGTGTTATAATAATTTGATCGTCGCTCTGATTTTAATAATTTCCTCACGTGACCCACTCACTGCTACTACTTTCGCCAGTACGCAGCTCGTTTGTCTTAAGTCATAAGCGTTTTCCATCTCATATAGGCGGTCAAGTGCCAGTTATACTCAGGCCCATAATCCGTAATTTACTATTGTATTTCTTGATATACTAGTGGTTCGCCCCGAACTGAGATCTCGCGAGTCTCCCATAAAAACAAAAATATATTATTCGTAATCTTTGACTATCAGAATAGTACCACGAAATAAACAACGACATTACTTGACGTACAGTTTCATTCAAATTACAGGTAACGGGAGTTCGTGTTAATTGGATACTCTTTTTTGGGATGAAAAATGCAGTTATTCTAGATTTCAGACTTTTGCCTATATTTGTGTCACTAAAGCTACATGAATACCAAATTTCAACATTGTGGGGTCACTGGTGTACCTACCCTGTGAATTTTGTCAAAGTTTTGTTTTTATTATGGCGAATAACTTAAAAACTACAAGAATAAAAAACAGGGTTGAAATCTACTAATGAAAACATTTCATTTGATGTCCCACTTGACCTTAAAGTCTCATTTTCATTTTTTTACCCCTCTTGAACCCCAATACCGCCACAACCCCCCAACATTTTTAGCTCATTTTGTTACACCAAAATTGTGAAATTGTGTCATCACGGTCTACCTATGAATAATTGTATACCTATGTATTTCATGATGATCGGATCAACGGTTCGAAAGTTATCCTCGGACAAACAAACATACATACATACATTGCCCAAGTTGATTTAGAGATTTCACTACGTTCGATCAAAAATAGTATCTAATTACTTAGTTTTTTATGTTAGTATGTTAGTCTATAAGGTGTTATATTATAAATTCATTGGACCAACTCATTGTAAATACTTGTGAATTTGCTGCCTGGAATAAATAAATTATTAATATTAATTTTGTAGTAAACATACCTAGTTGCTAGACTACTATTTGTGATCAAGCCGTTACTATTTTTTAATTTAGCTAGAAAATCTTTAAAAATTGTTAACATTTATGTACCAAAACTATATTACAAACTGCTGCTCCCGGCTTTTCACATGCAGTTTTTCAAAAATAAGTAACCTGGGTCTTATTCAAGGTATATAAATGACCAAATTTCATCGAAATCAGTCCAGCAGTTTATTCTTGAAAATTTAATAATATACAGTCTATTTATCACATTTCAATTTATTATATTAATGAATATATGAATGAATGAATGAATGAAAACACTTTATTGTACACAGTATAAACAAAAAAAAACAAACAAAATATAAAGCAAATAGTACAATGGGCGGTCTTATCGCTATATCTTTCAACGTTTCAATGCATTTCAATCATTTTAAAATTATTTCAACTGAATCATTTTTCGATTTTATTACTTTCACGGACGATACTTCGTATAGTTCTTAATTTTATTTACTTATCAAACTATTAAGGGCTGGACCCTTTTCTTTTGAAGTACCAACCTAAAGTTTTGTACGCCAACTTTGTAAGTGAACATCGATGAATGCTCGTTTTTAGTTTGTTTACTCGGGTGCTGTTTGTGAAATTAGTGTTTCGATTTCTGAGAAATGGGTCGCTAAATAAAATAAATGGCGGTAAAGTTGTAGACAAATCTTTAAACAGCTTTTTTGTTTGTTCGACAGTATTGTTGAAAGTACGTGTAGATGAAGGCATTTGTTTTAATCATCGTTATAAATACAGTGATAAGTAAGTGCAAGTGGTAAGTAATGCGGGTCGATTTTACCCTGATGATGGTACACAAGTTGAACCGAAACGTTATTGGCCGTAACATCGATAAATCTGGTACTTATTTAAATAATGATTGAAATAAATCACGAAACTTTTCTAAGGGATCTATTTAGTTAAAATAGTGTATAAGATTTTTGGGATGAGGTGACTGAACAACGAAAGCCTATGTTTTTTTTAGGACTAATTTGCCGTTTGCCTCTGAGGACTTTTGGCGAGAGCGCAGAGGGCGCTCAGCCAGTCGGTGTATCTGTGAAGTGCGACTTGATGATGAGCGGTTACCACTGCTTATACCTTAAAAATTGCATTCCCTTACGTGTAACGTTCAATTAATACTTGCCCTACATGGCAGTAAATTGCGCCCGTCGCCATGAGACATACAGGTTTTATTTTAAGATTCATAAAATACTTAACAAAATAACGTACAAATTAAAGTGAGAGAGAGGTTGAGTCGACAGACAGATGAGTTACTATGATCTGAAATACAACTTAACTCCGTCTAAGTCCGTTTCATCGACGTGTAATCTGGTAGAAATCGTGCCTCAGCAAATTTTATTACATAAAGTTACGTCTTAATTTCATTGTTATGTTTTATGGTATGCTATAAAGTTTGCAATCCTATCCTAATTATTTTGAAATGTATTCCTATTATTATAATATCCCTAGATAAGCGGGCCACGTTATGTTTATAAATTTTATGCGGACTTTATATGTACGAATTGGGTAGCGGTTTAGCTAGGCAAAAGTATTCAGTATTAAGAATACCTTCTTTTGCTTATTTGCCAATTCTAGCATGATATATTCTTGTTATTCAACAACGAGCTATCAATTCGGTTAGTGTTTATCGAAGTTTGGCGTTTGTTGGTCAATTAATTATTTAAGTGTTTGTAGTAGGTTCTAACTATTTTGAATAATTGATAGCTAACCCAGTTCTAGAGGTTTGTATTGATGTTGTTCAGTTTGTTACAACTTGAGTTTGATTGCTTCACCAATTCTAATTACTTGGGGTTTTGAGAATCGTATAAATTGTTTGCATGTTGGTGAACTGAGGTTGATTTTGCAACTGCTTATTCATACATTTACAAACAATCTTAGTACCATGTGACTGTTTTCTTTTATATAAGTTTGTTTCTTACGTAGAGTGCAATATATTATATTTATTAATTTTTTTAAAAACTATTAATATTTCAGGGATTGAAAAACGTTTAATTGGTAATTTTCAATTAGGTATGTGTCACACTTGAGTTATGATTTAGTTTTGAGTACAGTTCTGGAATACGGGCATTAATAAGGTGGTATAACACGTGTGATAGTACAGTAAGTTGACTTACATATATTTATTGATAATCTGGGTATACCCGTATCGTGGAGACCACTCAAAACTAAATCATAACTCTGGTATAGATTTACGACTCATTATGTATTGGAAAATTGACACAAAACTTATAGGTACTCCAATCTTGATTATTGCTTGAGTAGAGTTTTAAAATATGAGGCATAATAGCATTGTGACACAAAATATATAAATTCATATTTCGTGTTTCAATCCTTATTATCAACACGGGAGCGGATCGCACTTTCTCTGATGTGATGACACACGAATTAACCGAAACATTCCTTTAATAAATCCTAAAAACTACATTAGATTTTTTATCGTAACACAAATAAAATAGTACGTTATCAATTCCGTACCTATTTATAATTATGACTGAAATAAATCACGAAAGTGTTTATAGTAAAATGTTCGCGTTCCTTTCACAGCTTGCGCCATACAGTGAAGTGGCGCGTGCGCAGGTAAACGAATGCCGATGTATCGAACGGTCACTGCTTTCTACGCATCATCTCAGATTCTTTTGTATTCTTTTAAGATATATTTTATTTATTTGAACTTTTTAGATAAAGTTTAGTTTTGACAGCATTTCTTCCTTTGTTTCAATAGCTTATAGAATATGAATAAAAACGAGTCTGCTTGTTAGACCACACGACTGAAGTAAAACTTCTTTTTCAAAATATTACTTTATAAAATTGTTCAAGAACGAAATGAAAATACGAAAAATAATCAAACGAACTACTGACTGATATATATATGTATATATATATTTCATGCACTGGCTATGAGAGGAAGAGAGAAAGAAAATGTGCACGCGCACTTCTCTTTCTTGCTCCTACAGTAATATATCAAACGTAACTGTCTCTATTTCTATCTTCACTAACTTATATTCTATCGGCTGAGACGCAGGAGGTAGCGGGTTCGATTCCCGCCGCGGAACAAATGTTTGCATGATCTACATATATTTGTTCCGAGTCTAGTTGTTTTTCTATTATATTATAATTATGTATTTACATGTATTTGTAATTAGGTATTTAAAAAAGTATATAAGTATTCTATCAGTTATCTGGTTCCCATAGTACAAGCTCTGCTTAGTTTGGGGCTAGATAGCGCTGTGTGAAATCTCCAGCAATATTTATTTATTATTTATTTATTTATTATATCTCCCTCTCAACTTCCGTTTGCATTTTTCGTAACGCATTCACCAGCTTACTCCCCAAGTCAAGCGTGCGTAAAGAAGTTTTACCTCAAAAATATTACTAAACTATTAAAAACTTCGCACGCGTAGTTTTTCAATAAAAACATTACCCTCCGAAAGGAGGCTACTTTTTATATATAAAAAGTAGCCTTTGTTACTCAGGGATAATGTAGCATTCTAATGGTGAAAGAGTTTTTGAAATCGGACTAGTAGTTTTTGAGTTTATTCATTACAAACATACACACACACACACAAATACAAATCTTTCCTCGTTATAGTATTAGTATAGATTATCAAATATAAAGTAGAATTTCAAAAAAAAATCCTCATTATATTGATAAAACACACTCATTGTCATTTTAGTGCTGTCAATAATACTCCTTTTTTGAAGTTGGTTAAAAGGATGTAAGGAAAATGTAAATAAGATGTAAACTTGTAACAGCCTCGTCTAGTTGAAACTATAAAGCCATCTGTTTACTCAACGTTTTACACAGAAAGGCTTTTAACCTAACATGCTAATTAAGAAAGCGACCTTGGTTTATGAATGTCGCTATCGCTAAAGAGTGTCCCACAAAAACTTGTATGTAAGAATCATCATCAATCAGCCATTCGCATTCCCCAGATATCTCCAAAGCGACCAATCCTACGCTGCCTGCACCTAACGGCTTCCACCAACCTCTATCAGGTCGTTTTTCCATCTAAGGCCGTCTTAACAACAACATCTTACGTATCCTAGTCATGGGAACATAGATTATATCGTCTAGTTACAGAATAACAACACAATGAGAAAAATACAACAAGTTTTCTGTCATCATTTTTGGTATTACGGAACACGGTCAAAATCTAATCAAATTTAGAATCGTTCTATTGCTATCACTGTCGCTCTGCGTGGCCTAACTTCGTCACTAAACAGGGATAGCGATATTCAGGCCCAAGTTTTTGACGCGGCCGAATTGAAGTTGCGCTCCTGAGCGCAACTTCAATTCGGCCGGCGAACCCTGGTTCGCCGGCGCGTTAAGGTGATTTATTGTGAATTATATGTATTGTATTGCATTGTATTGTGTGTAGTAAATGTGTATGGACCACCAGTCTGAAATAAAGATTATTATTATTATTAAATAGCAGTGGAACTAGAGATGTTAGAAAAAAAAAACTAGTGTGCTTTAGACCACATGACTGAAGTAAAACTTCTTTTTCAAAATATTGATTTATAAAATTGTTGAATTACAAAATTGTCCACACGTCTGTAGGTCGATCAGTCTATGTTCATTCTGGACAGACGCAACTCGCACTCGTAACTCTCTCTTTTTCTATCTTCACTAACTTATATCTCCCTCTCAACTTCCGTTTGAACTTTTAGTAATGCATTCACCAGCTTACTCCCCAAGTCAAGCATGCGTAAAGAAGTTTTACTTCAAAACTATTTAACGGTATATACTAGGTATTACATATAACTATATATACACCTCTCCATACTCTCCATAGGCAGTTTTGTGTGTGATAATGCTAACCTGTTTTATTGGATTCAATTGTATCTACTGTTCCTTCAAATTGTTTCATGTGTCATTTTGTGTGTACCAAATAATAGGTTGGAGAAAAAGTCTTTTCGCATTATGTTATGTATGTACTTGTAATAAAATCTCTTTGGCTATACTATTTGTATCTGGCTGGTTTTGGTATCATTTAAAGTTTAAATTTTAAATTCCAATTTCAAATTAGGAAAATGTCTGATTTTTATTTGTTTTTCGTACTGTAAAAATGAGTGAATCTAATGAAGAAATTCGATACATTTTTAAATTTTACTACAAAAAAGGAAAAAATGCAACGCAAGCCGCAAAAAAAATTGTGATGTTTATCGACCTAGTGCAGTGTCTGTGAGGGTAGCACAAATTTGGTTTAAGCGTTTTCAATCCGGAAATTTTGATGTCAAAGATGCACGTCGCTCTGGTCGCCCTATTACGGGTAAAATTGATGCCATTTTTGAAAAAGTGAAGCAAGATCGGCATATCAGTAGTTACGACGTAGCTGAAGAACTAGGAATTGACCACAAAACAGTTTTGGCGCATTTGAAAAAAACTGGGTACACAAAAAAGCTCGATATTTGGGTACCCCACGAGCTCACTGAAAGAAACCTAATGAACCGTGTACTCATTTGTGATTCTTTATTACGACGTAATTAAACCGAACCATTTTTGAAGAAGCTGATAACTGGTAATGAAAAGTGGATCACGTACGACAAGAACGTGCGAAAAACGTCGTGGTCAAAGGCCGGTCAGGCTTCACAGACTGTGGCGAAACCCGGGTTAACTCGCAACAAGGTGATGCTGTGTGTGTGGGGGAAGGGCATTTTTCATTATGAGCTGTTACCACCAGGCAGGACCATCGATTCTGAACTTTACTGCGAACAACTGATGAGATTAAATCAAGAAGTTGAGAGAAAGCGGCCGGAATTAATCAACAGAAGGGGTGTGGTTTTTCATTATGATAACGCTAGACCTCACACATTTTTAGCCACTTAGCAAAAATTAAGAGAGTTTGGCTGGGAGGTGTTAATGCATCCGCCGTATAGTCCTGACCTTGCACCTTCAGATTTCAACCTGTTTCGGTCTCTTCAGAATTCTTTAGCCAGTGTCAGGTTAACACCACGAGAAGACTGCCAAAACTACTTGTCGCGGTATTTTGATCAGAAGCCCCAAAATTTCTATAGCAATGGGATCATGTCCCTACCTACAAAATGGAAAAAAGTTATCAAACAAAATGGTACCTACATACTTTAGTTAAATGTAAATAAACTATATTAAAAAAATGTTTTGAATTTTCTTAAAAAATGCGAAGAAACCTTTTCTCCAACCTAATAGGTATATGATTATTCTATTCTATTCTTGTATGACCATACAATTCCATAGTTAAAAATTTACACTGCAATTAGTTGCGCACAAGGAAAATATGTATATTCCTCCATTGCATCTGATTTTTTTTAGAACTTCCTTGTTTGCAACCGAGTTGCTAAGTAACAAAAAATACTTCCCCATGGCAACTAGTTGCCAACAATGAGTATAAAATTCTAAATGGCAACTGGTTGTGAAACCTAGTTGCCATGGCGGCCGAAAGATAGATAGATAGATAATTCTTTATTGTTACACAAAATTAAAATATTTTAACCTAGAAAACTTAGACATTAGAAAACTTGGTGGTACAATTGGCGGCCTTATCGCTTAAAGCGATCTCTTCCAGCCAACCTTTGGATGGACTGGATTAAAAAAACGTGTGACATAAATACCTATTTATGTAGTTTAAAAATAGACAAATGGCGAGATATCGTGAGGCGTGTAACATCTGCCCCCAAAAATAATGATACAACATGTTGACCACGACCGCTCTCTCAAGAGTGTTAAGATTGAGAAGAAGAAGAAAAATAAATAAATAGGTACCGAAACCCAACAATATCCTACATATACCTACTTACATAAATATATATTAAATACATGCATACATATATATATATATATATATATATATATATATATATATATATATATATATACTTTAACAATATGAAGAGAGATAAGAAATAGAACCCTATTAGTTATCTGGTTCCCATAGTTCAAGCTTTGCTCAGTTTAGGGCTAGATAGCGTGAAATGTTCATCACTATTGATTTATGGCGGGTTCCTATACCAGCTACGACTGGTTTCTCCTTGAAAATGTGTCAAAAGTTTGACACTAGTTTGACACTTCTTCAAGAAGATATGAGTCGTAGCTGGTTACCGACGGATATAGGAACCCGCCATTAGTTGTTCCTATGCAAGAAAAAGTCCATAGTGAACCGTCCAGATGTTGATGTTGATCCGTCGCTAGGCAAGTTTAAAAGGGCCGTGTGGTGTTATTAAACTCACTGATTTTATCACTTTGATGTATATAAAGATCAAACAGATTACATGACAAAATAATGCGAGGTGATATCTCTGTGTCCTTTTACAACCCATATATTAAAACATAATAATAACGTTTGTGTGTAATTAATGTATTCGTTACATGTAATTAATTAAATTATAACTCTACGTAGATTGATATTATACGTCTAGATACCGCGTCGTATTGTAGATAAATATTGAGTCCATACATAAAATCGTCATCATCATCATCATCATATCAGCCGTAGGACGTCCACTGCTGGACAAAGGCATCCCTCATTGATCTCCAGTAACTGCGGTTGGAAGCGGCCTGCATCCAACGCCGACCTGCAGTTCTCACCAAGTTGTCTGCCTATCTTGTAGGTGGATGTCCTACGCTGCGCTTGCCGGTACGTGGCCTCCATTCGAGAACTTTCCGAAAAATCGAGAAATTCCCATTGCCACTTCAACGTGCTAATCCGTCGGGCTATGTCGGGGACTTGAGTTCTCCTACGTATCTCCTCATTTCTGATTCGATCCCGTAGAGAAACCCCGAGCATAGCCCTCTCCATAGCTCGTTGAGCGACTCTGAGCTTATTCATAAGGCCAATAGTGAAGGACCACGTCTCGGTTCTATATGTCATCACTGGTAACACACACTGTTTGAAGACTTTCGTCTTAAGGCACTGAGGTATGTTATATACGAGTACATAAAATAAGAATATAAAATTTATAACAATACATAATAAAGAAGAAACAGACGATCTATAGAAAGCTCAACTGCTCCAGATCACTGCCAGGCGGAAATGTCCCCGAGACACTGGCTGCATTGCCTCGTTGGATTGCAATGCTTATGCGTTGACCCAGATAAGCGCCAGCTCTCAGATCACACGTCGCTTTGATCAGACGCTCAGAAAAAAATTTGATGGAGCACGCTTGCCTAGAAAAAACCTATTCACTCTGGACATGAAGACTCCAAGATTATACTGGTTTGGAAAAACATACGCCGGAAGAGAGTTCCACTCCTTATTTGTGCTAATAAGAAAAGTTGAGGCAAATCGTTTGGTACGGCAAGGTGGTATACCGATCAGGTACGGGTGGTACTTGGTCCGATGGTGGTAGGCGGAAGCAGGGATAAGGTCATGAAGATCTTGCGCACATTCACCAAAACGAATCTTGTAATACATTGACAGTCTGGGTACCCGGCGCCTGTGCTCTAAACTTTATAAATTGGCTTCTTAAAACTTTGAAATAAAACTTCTTAAAAAAATGTAAATCGTTTTGGTTAAAAGAAACCTCAGGAGTGGTCCCATATTAATTTGACAAGATCTATGATGGGACTCATGAGAAAATCAAACTCTTCAATTTGCAAAGGAATCTACACATTTTTTGGGTTGGGAGTAGAGGTTTCCACGGTCTGCTAATTACAACTACACCCATGAAATTTTAACAACAAGAAAATCATCATCATCATAGCAGCATGGGACGTTCACTGCCTACGTTAGCCTTCCCATAGATTTCCAGAGCGTCCTATCTTGTGCGGCACCCAACTCCCAGCAATCTTTATCAGGTCATCTTTCCATTTACTCTAGAACCTTCTGCCCCAACGGCTGTCAGTTCTTCGAGCTACGTGCTTTGCCCACTGTCATTTCAGCTTGCTAATTCTTTGTGCTATGTCAATGACTATAGTTCGTCTACGAATCTTTTTATTTCTGATTCGATCTCGTAGAGAAACAACAAGCATACTCTTCCTCATAGCACCCTCAGCGACCTTAAGCCTTCCTATGGTAGTAAGAGACCACACATAAAACAAGAAATGGGTTTAGAATGTGTTTATTTTGTCTATATTTGCGTCTGGCAGAGACCTTGAATATGATTATTAATGAAGTAAGATGCCTGAGTCATGTGTGGGGGCGCAAGAATTCACTTTCTAATTCAAATATTCGGAAAACGCTGATTTGGATTTCTGAGTCAACATAACATTCTTCATGAGCCTGAGTAAGCTAAAATAACAAGCCCGTTTTAAATTGGTATATATTTGGTGTATATTTTCATATTCTCAAAGGTTTGTTGAAAGAAACCTTTTATTAAAGTTAGTCTTGATGTATAGCTTGTTTCAATTGGTTCAAGTAAGGTGAAAAAATGGCTTCTATTTAAAATACATAATAAGCAGTTATAACATGTAATAGAGGCCATAACAAACGATCAATAGATTGCTCAAGTGCATCTGAACAATTACCCGGACGGCAGCAGTATGTTGAACATTGCACTGATCCTATCAGTGCAATGTTCAACCATACTGCTTCCGCCGCTTAGATGTCATTGTGAAAACGTAATAAATACATATTGCTAGACATTTCACACATCTAGCCCCAAACTAAGCAGAGTTTGTACTATGGGAACCAGATAACTGATAGAATACGTACATATTTTTTTTGTAAATTCTTATAATATAGCTAGCTTATAACTAACTGACCAATCCGCAGCTTCGCACGCGTAGCTTTTCAATAAAAACATTACCCCCCTTTTGCGCAGTTGGGTAAAAAGTAGCCTATGTCATTCGGGGATAGTGTAGCTTCCCAACAGTGAAATATTTTTTACTAAAAATCGGACCCGCTACTTCCTGCGTCTCAGCCGGTTGTTCGCCCACTGCGCCACGGAGGGTGGCGTCGTCGGCGAACGTCGTCAGCGTCAGTCGTCAGCGCGTATTGGTGCGAATTATTTGAGTTAGCCCTTTGGGTGGACGCAAGACCGCCCATTGTATACTTGGGCTTTGGGCTTTGGGGTCTTGTTTTTCGTTTGTATTTGTACGGTGTACTTTTCTACATATATAGGTATAAATTAAAATGTAATAGTATTCGTTGGTAAGCGTATCACTTGAGAACTTATTTGGCAATTGTTATTGTTCGTAATATTCCGCCTAAGGCTTTTAGGGGGACCAAAAAATAAGTTGAAAATTCTAGAAAAGCTGAAAGTGTTTTTATTGATTTAGGCTATCTATATCATAATTTGAAATCTGTGAGAAACCGGAGCGGGACAGCTAGTCTTCAATATTTATTCCTAGTGACCATTTCATAAAGAAAACTTTGGTTATTTATTTAAATCCGTTTTGATCAAAATGGTGACGCAGTGCGAAGCGGATCTCACTCATCCATCATCAACAGCCTGACTTCACCCACTACTAGGTATAGGCCTCCCCAAGTTTGTGCCATCCGCCACGATCCTGCGCTAGTCTCACCCATTGACGGCCCGCGACTCTAACGATGTCGTCCACCCATCTCGCTGCCGGACGTCCAACCCTTCTACATGCCATTCCTCGGCCACCATTCAGTTGCTACCCTGCTCCACCTGTCATCACCACGTCTTGCCAAGACCATTTGAGCTCCATAACTCGATTCCCAACATCATGAACCTTCGTTCTTCTATCTCGACGTTTGGAACTCGATCCAAGAGTTTCATGCCGAGCATGGTACGCTCCATTGCTCTCTGTGCAACTCTTAACTCACAACCTCCTGCATGAGCGTCCATGTCTCGGCACCGTAAGTCATGGTGGGCAGAACACATTGCATAAATAAGCGGGTCTTCAGACTCTGTGGAGTTTTAGGCGACTTAAGGATGTCATCCAGCTTGCCGAACGCGGACCATCCCAATTGGATCCTTTTAGATATCTCCTTTTGTTGATGCTCTTTACCAAAGGATAGAATATGTCCAAGATAAATATACTGGTCAACCATCTCCAGCTTCTCATTTCCCACTGTTACCGCAGGATTTGTGATGCCAGAGACATTCGACAGCACCTTCGTCTTGGACATATTCATTCTCAAGCCTACTTTCAAAGAAGCATCATAAAAATGTTTTAGCATTATTTGGAGATCATCACAATTTTCGGCAAATAGTACGAGATCGTCGGCGAATCTTAGATGGGACAAGTTGACACCATTAATGTTTATTCCGTGATATTCCCAGTCAAGCGTTTTTATGACATCTTCAAGGACAGCCGTAAAAAGCTTAGGAGAAATGGTGTCTCCTTGTCTCACCTCCCACTGGATGGGTACGGGATTTGTAAGTGTGTGAGCTTGTACTTGCAGTGTAGCCGATGTATAAAGCTCCCGGAGCACTTCCACGTAGCGTGAATCGATGTGGCAGCGATGAAGAGCGTGAAACACGGCCCAATGCTCAACACTGTCGACGGCCTTCTCGTAGTCGACGGAGGGCATAATAAGGGGCCGGTTGTATTCGTGATACTTCTCCATCAACTGTTTCACCGTGTTGATATGGTCAATGGTCGAGTATCCGCTCCGGAAGCCAGCCTGTTCGATCGGCTGGGATTCGTCAAGTTGCAGTGTAAGCCGGATTGTGACGATTTTGGCAAAAAGTTTATAAATTTGGGTCAATAAACTTATAGGGCGATAGTTATGAAGCTTGGATATGTCACCCTTTTTGTGCATTATGGTTACTATGGCGTTTTTCCACTGATCAGGTGTTCGGGCTTCGCACAAAACTTTATTAAAAAGCTCGATTAGAACTTTAAGCACTGTTTGACCGCCCGCTCGGAGCAGTTCCACCGTAATCCCATTCTCACCAGGAGACTTTTCCGCCTTCATTTTGTAAAGAGCATTGCTCACTTCACACGGTAAGATAGGTGGTAGCTTTTCCACAGTATGATGTTCAATAGGCGGAGTCTGATGGATCCGGTTCTGCGGACGTTGATGCATATAAATTCCTATAGAACTTCTCGATAATAGCGAGTAACTGGAGCCGGTCTGTTACCAAATTGTTATTCTCGTCTCTTAGTTTTAGTATCTTATTTAAACCTATTCTAGTCTTTCTCGCACTCATCCAATTAAAAAAAAATCTTTTAAATTATAAATATGGTGTACATAAAAATGATTTAAGGATATGTATTTATTTAAAATAGAATATATTGATACATAAAAATAAAAAGGTAAACTAAAATATAGTACTTATAAATAAATAAATACAGGAAGTTTAATATAATGTTAGATATTGTGTTTGAGGATTTCTTCTGAATCTATGTAGGTTTGCATTGATATCCAGCTAGGTAAATAGCTTTGACTTCTAGTACGGATTTACCTTTAATATTACAGAATTTTAGAAGGTTTAGAATTGAATCGAAACATTGTGGATTGTAGCTCATACCTGTCTTAATGTAACATGTACGAGTATGTCTTTAAAAACGTCAATAATCGTACCTCAGAGGTCCCCAGCCTGTCGGCAGGCACCTTATCGGCACAGCTGTCAACTAGAATCCATCAGTATTATTGAACGGCCATTTCTTGCGTCATTAGTGCGTGTCGGCTGACCTTCACGGCGCGACTACTAACAGTTACTTGGTATAATTATTTTTACCTACCTTTTGTAATAAACTTTGTATGTGGAAAACTGGCTTTGTTATAGTTGTAAGAACTTTTTGTGAAAGGACTAGGGAAAGGGTAGTATAATATCCGCCGCCATTTGTTTTTTTTTGTTTTCTTATGTAGACGTTGCCTAAAGTTATAATGACGAGCCAAAATGACGTCGAATGGGTGGTTTTTTTATTGATGATAGCCAAGCGCTTGACCACAAGCAATCTGGTGGTAAGTGATGGTGCGATCGAAGATGGACCACGCTTGCCTAGAAAGAACCTATTCACTCTGGACTTGAAGACTCCGATATTATACTGGTTCGGAAAAACATACGCCGGAAGTCTTAATAAAAAATATAGAAAATAAACAACAACAAAAATACAAAAATATTTATTTTGTTTCAATCTTAAATTCTAACTAGTGGTTCGCCCCGAACTGAGACCTCGCGAGTCTACCATAAAAATCAAAAATATTATTTGAACCTAATATTATAAATTACAAGGTTTAAACTAAAAAAAACGGGGTCGAAATGAACCCACAAAGACCTTCTATTAGACGTGCCATTTGAATGGATGGTCCCATTTTGTTTTTTTTACCTCCCCCACTCCTCCCCTTGAATCAAAATATCTCAACAACCCCCACAGATTTTTAGCTCATTTAATCACACCAAATGACAATTTTGTAGTTAGTATTTCAAATACTTATGGCTTTAAAATACATTTAAACATAAATACATTTAGCGATCTGATTAATGGTGTGTTCTACAGGAAATAGCGCTCGATAGATTTCGTAACTATTCGTCAGCAAAATGGGGACCGCTAAATATGTCAATCCTTAAAGTTGGCAACACTACACCTGTACTGTACGTCAAATTGTCAAGTACCTAACACCTGCTTGTTTTGCGTAATTTGTAAATAAAAATAGTTAAATACTGTATTTTATATTTAAAATACACCACTTAAATATTTTATATTTTAAATTCGTAAAAATGTAATTAGTAATTGGTATTTCAAATACCTGATGCTGAGGTATTTTGTAGTTAGTATTTCAAATACGTATGGCTTCAAAATACATCTAAACATTTAGCGATCTTATTAATGGTGCGTTCTACAGTAAATAGCGCTCGATAGATTTCGTAACTATTCGTCAACAAAATGGGGACCGCTAAATATGTCAATCCTTAAAGTTGGCAACACTGCAACTGTACCTACTGTACGTCAAATTGTCAAGTACACCTGCCTGTATTGTGTAATTTGTATTTTAAATAAAAATAGTTAAAATACTGTATTAATACACCATTTAAAATATTTTGTATTTTAAATACGTGCGAGATAGTATTTTGTAAATTGTATTCTAATTAATGCAAATCATGTATTTTGCCTAGCTCTGACTATTATAGAAGGTATGTCGATGGGTATATTAAAATATTATGATAATGACAATTATTGTTTTAGTAATTTTACTTAGAAAACTTTCGTGATTGATTTCAATCATTATTATAAATACGGGATATATCATTAGACGTGAAAGTGCCTCAGTGCGAGGCAAGACGTTATTCGGAGCGGATCGCACTCGCCCTGATGAAGGGTCACGAATTGAACCGAAATATTGTCGATCGAAACACTGATAAGACGGTACGTGATACATCCCGTATTTATAATAGTTATTGTTTTAGTAAATGTGTGGTTGAAGACTCAGCCACGCTGCTTTTCAGCCTCGCCTATAGAAGTGTCGGGCAGCTTTAACACTAGAGCGCACGCGCACTCTACTATAGTAGAATGCACTTACTTATTTTATCAGTATTCATTCGTTCTTACACCTGATTGCCCGCGTTACTAGATAAGCCTCGTCGACAAAATCGCGGAAAGGATTGGTACAGCTCCCACTGGCAGCGTAAGCGCATGTTCTCGTAATTAGGTGTCTAAGTTCGGCTTCTACCATTGTAGTACATGCGAGTATTGGCGTAATAAAACTGAATGTAAGTAAAGTGGTATAAGCGATGTGCTAGGTGGATTTGTCGTGATCACCAAGTTGTGATCTGTATCGAACGCGAGGATAGTGACCAATAAGATAGTCATCGCTTATTAGATATTTTTTTTGAGCTGATCTCAACAACCATGCCAAAAATGTTGATTATCTTTTTGATATCGTAAATTGTTCCTAATTAATGTGTATTCTATTAAAAATGTGATTTTTTTGCAATAATTAATAAATAGTTGACACATATTATTTAGTTTTATCATTTTAAAACTACCCATTTTTCAAATATCTGATATATTGTTTACTACTATGGTAGAGCACGCGAGCACCCATCTAAAATAGAGGGGCGCGTGCACTGTAGTGTTAAGTGTTTTCTGATCTACATCGGAAACATACCCAGCTATTACTGCTACACTATGTAACATGTGTTACCAGAAAACTACCAGGAAAATCACAATTACACAATAAATCAACCGAAGTGTTCACTATTCCATTCCGATAGAAAACGGTTCTCACACTCCCAGCGAAAGCTTTTTGTGATTTTCACATCATTGATCGATCATTGATCGATATAACTTCCATATCATGATGTGTGTTATGTTCATCACCTCGTGCTACATATTGCGTCTTTCAAAGGGTTTTATTTATAAGGATGCCAATGGAACCCTATTATACTCACACTTCACTCTTAGATATATAGATAGATAACTCTTTATTGAATTACCATACATACAGAAATAATACTTAAATAAGTACTAGGCTAAAATAAATAAGGCAATACAATGGGTGGCCTTATCGCTGAAAACGATCTCTTCGAGGCAACCTTTGGATGGAGCGAAATTTACAAAAATACGGAGTGCGGTGTGTAATGTATCCTCTAAAGTATTAGAGGATACATTTACACATATATTCTAAGGTATAATAAAAATATGATGAAGTGTTATTCCTAATACTTAATATACTTATAAAATAGACTAATATATAGGTATATACATATAGCAAACTATACTAAGAAATAAAATAAGTACATAAATAGTAAATAAATAACGCTAGGAAGATGACATCGTCAGGTAATGATGTTTCACCTTCAACTTGAAGGTGTGTAAGAAGGATGACCGTCTTATTTCTTCGGGCAGAGCATTCCACAGCCGAACAGCCTGGCCAGTAAAAGAAGCGCTGTAAAAGGAAGTGCTTCTGCGTTCTTCTTAGCGTGTCAAGAGTTGTACGTTTTCTTGTATACTATGTTGGAGAGGTGTTTGGCCACAACAATAGCATTAGGTGAGGCGGTTATTAGGTCCACCATCGTGCAGGTGTTCGGACACAAAGAGCACAATAGCAAGTGCTGCATTGACTGGAGTAACAGTACAACACTAATTCACTCTAATAAATGCGAAAGTTTGGACTGAATGTTTTTTTGCTTGTTACTCAGTCGATGAAATGTATCCTTGGAGATATATACCTATATCTTGATTGGAATAAAGGCTATTTTTTAATGACAAACCATGCATCCAAACCACAGGGGAAAGCTAGTCTTAGTTATATTCCAAATTAAAGCATCCACCGTTGTTCATGTAGTATAATTATTTTTTTACTTTGTTAAGATTCCGTACCCAAAGGGTAAAACGGGACCCTATTACTAAGACTCCGCTGTCTGTCTGTCGGTCTGTCTGTCTGTTTGTCCGTCTGTCACTAGGTTGTGTCGCATGAACCGTGATAGTTCTACAGTTGAGATTTTCATAGATGATGTATTTTTGTTGCCGCTATAAGAACAAATACTAAAAACAGAATAAAATAAATATTTAAGTCCGATACACGTTTTTTACCGTTTTTATAGATAGTACGGAACCCTTCGTGCGCGAGTGCGACTCGCACTTGGCCGGTTTTTTTTAATACATTGTACAACATTTTCGATTTGACATTTTTGGTGTCATCAAAATCCGATTAGAATTAATAGTTATAAATTCAATGGACGAAACAAATTGTCTGATATATACGTTATAATAATAATAAATAAATATATACTAAGGTATATATAGATAGATTAGAGGAGGAGTGGTAAAACGTTATCCCTTATTCTTTGGTACACACGGCTACACATCAAGCTATACTTTCCAGTATAAGCTGACCACCGCGACTGTGTAGGCTTTTCGTAGAATGAGAGGTCAGTTTATACTGAAAATGTGTAGCTTAATGTGTAGCCGTGTGTACGTATACCCTTCTCTATACAGGATGTCCCGGATATTTAAACCTAAACTGAAAATTTCCGAACATGAAAATTAACAAAGTCTCATAGAAAATTAAATTTTAACATTTGCTTTTTCAGGATAAATTTATTTAACTTTTTAATATTAAACTTGTATACCAGCTGATGGGCCTCCTGATGTTCAAGTGGTCACCGCCGCCTATAAACTCCTGCGCGTTGCCTAGCACTTAATAACCTATTTACACCTCTTTTGAAGGCGTTCCATTTGAAGCCCACCGGAAAAACCTCCGGAGGTAGGTCATTCCACATGTTGCAGGTGCGTGGAAGAAACGAGCGGGTTAAACGCACCGTGTGAGACTTCCACGCATCTACAATATGTGGATGAGCTTGTTGCCGGTTGCGGGAGGTTCGATGGTAGAAGTGTGAAGCAGGGATTAGATTGAACAGCTCTTCAAATCATTCGCCGTTACATATTTTATTTTGTAACATTGTTATAAATAAGGGTTTTTTCACGTACCGTTTAATCTTTGTTACGACCGACAATGTTTCGGTCCAATTCGCGATCAGGGTAAGTGTGAGTTTTTAGTTTGTTTTTAAATCCGCTGTTTTTTGACGCTGCGCCATCCTTAGAACATATCTATAGTAATATTTATAATATTACTATTAAAGGAAAGATTTGTATTTTTGTGTGTATGTTTGTAATGAACTAATGAATAAACTCAAAAACTACTGTGCTGATTTAAAAAATTCTTTCACAATTAGAAAGCTACATTCACCTTGAGTGATATAGGCTATATTTATTGCTAGAAAATATTAGGGATCCTTACTAAAACTTAAGTAATGCAACCCCAGGTGTAAAAAAATGCCCTAAAACGTTTTTCGTCGCATGCGCTGCGGAAACTATTAATGATAGAACAAAAGTATGTTCTACAATCATAAAGGACATATCAATATCTACAAACAACTTCGTAATATTATAATGAGGAAAGATTTGTATGTTTGTTTGTATTGAATAGGCTCCGAAACTACTAGACCGTTTTAAACAATTCTTACACTGTTGGGAAGCTACACTATCTCCGGTAACATAGGCTATTTTTTACCCAACTGCGCAGAAGGAGGGTAATGTTTTTATTAAAAAACTGCGAGTGCAAAGCTGCGGATTGGTCAGCTAGTAACTTATACTAACGTAGGTCTTTGACCTAAAATTGCTGATAAACAGAATTTTTGACCGAACCCAGCTGATTTAAACCAAGAGATTTTTCAGTAAATATCATTGATTTAACAAAAGTCGTAGAACAATCGTTGTTCTCATTGAAAATCCATTTGAAAGAAGGTTTATTGAAATACCGTGTGTTTTTTGTTATTATTGTTTGACGACTTTGGCGCAGTGGGCGAATAGCCGGCTGAAACGCAGGAGGTAGTGGGTTCAGTTCCCACCGCGGAACTAATGTTTGCATGATTTAGAGATATTTGTTCCGAATCGGAATGTATTTCTGTATATTATACGTACGTATTTACAATAAAAAACCGTATATAAGTATCTATCAGTTATCTGGTTCCCATAGTACAAGCTCTGCTTAGTTTGGGACTAGATAGCGCTGTGTGAAATGTCCAGCAATATTTATTTATTTGTTATGTATTTAATACGTACGCTGCCTTTAATAACAGCAGTTGGGGTGGTACTGCAGTAAATTTAGCCGAAGATCTCAAGGGGCGCCAGGAAGTCTCGACAGAGCTTACGTATTTGAGCCATTGAGGTCGAGACCCTGGGTCCATGGAATACCGGGGCGCATCGCGTTTTCAAAATTATTTCAGGTCTGGTCGAAGCGACGTGTGATCCGAGAGCTAACGCTTAGCACTGCATTTCAGTGGGGCAATGCAGCCAGTGTCTTAGGTGCACATCCGCCTGGTAGTGATCTGGAGCAGTTGAGCTATCTATAGATCTTTAGCAACGGTCTTTAGACGTCAACTGTTTCTTTTATATTATAGTCTTGTAAATAATTTAATATTATTTCTATTTTAAATAAAATAAACTTAATAGTATCTAATTACGCACCAGCTATAATAACTGTTGGTCCACATTACACAAAGTTTGGTAGGTCAGTGTAAAGAGTATGTTTTTGCTTACGTAATATTATTATTTATTGTTTTACTTCACTATTGGCCTTATGAATAAGCTCAGAGTCGCTCAACGAGCTATGGAGAGGGCTATGCTCGGGGTTTCTCTACGGGATCGAATCAGAAATGAGGAGATAAGTAGGACAACTCAAGTCACCGACAAAGCCCGACGGATTAGCACGTTGAAGTAGCAATGGGCAGGCCATATAGCGCGCAGAACAGATAGCCGATGGGGCTGGAAAGTTCTCGAATAGAGGCCACGGTCCGGCAAGCGCCGCGTAGCACGTCCACCTACAAGATGGGCAGACGACTTGGTAAGAACCGCAGGTCGGCGTTAGATGCAGGCCGCTTCCAACCGCAGTTCCCGGAGATCAATGAGGGAGGCATTTGTCGAGCAGTGGACGTCCTACGGCTGATATGATGATGATGATTGTGTTACTCTTATAATCCAAATATTATTACTATGACATGTATTGTAAATATTGTGATTATTATAATTGGCCATGGCTGTTCTAGTTAAATAAAGGTGAACTGGAAAAGAATGTAATCTAGAATTAAGTTCGTCTATGCACACATTATTTTTATTTTGGGCATTAGAGAATTTTCTTTCATTAATTTTCATTCTCTTAAGTCTCGAGAATCGCCCCTCCTCGGTTACTAGTTATGGGGCTCCTTACCGGAGGGCCGTAAGAACTGTCGGCTTATCTCCAAATGGACTATACATTAAGCATTTTATCACGACAAACCAGGCGTGTGGTATATTATTTAGGTATGTATATGTATACACTTGGAGTTGGGAAATTGTTTTATATACATTGTTGCTATAAACGCGGTTTACTCCTGACATTTCCTTCTGATTGAGAGACACAAGGTTACCTTGTGTAATAAACAAGTTCCCCCCCCCCCCCCCCCCCCCCATCTCGGAAAGAGTATTTTTGCTCTTCGATATCCGAGTGCAAAAGACGTTTTTATCCGCTAGAGGATAAAGTAAATTGAATTTAGAATATCGTGTGCACTAAGTTTGTGAATTCAAAACATCATTAAACCTATTTACTTCGACCTTCATGGTGCGCAATTTATCATACAGACTTTTTTAATTTGTTAAAAACTCAGACTCTGAACCTTCTTGCTGTATTACTTTTTTTTTGCATTTAGTCATTTCCTCGCTGAGGTGGGATGAAAAGTTACGTGTTGCACTCGAGTGCAAAGATTTTTCACCTCGTGCTCTTTTGATTCCCTCGCTAACGCTCAGGATTCTAATTTTTGTTTCACTCGCTGCGCTCGTGATTCAATTTTATAATCCTTCGCTTGCTCGGTCATCAAAATTGAGCACGCGGTTAAAAAGCAACTTTGCACTCTTGTATAACAAATAACTATTTCACAGCACCTGCTCAACAATGCCAAATTTAAAATTAGTTAAATCTCACTAAAAGCAGGTGGCCTACGGCCTAGCCAGGAGTAAAGTTGTACCGAATTACATTATACTCTCGCGGGCATAATGTGATTTGAATTTGGAACTTCATCTTTATTAAAATTTGAACCAAAGAGACCCACAAAATAAGAACATATTCCTAAATCGAACTAACCCCTGCACAGAATGCACCAACCTAAATTTGGTTTATATTATCTCCCAGAAAGTGTGAGTAGAGAATTCTCCTCGTGGATAAAGCTATCTGCATCTCGGGCGTGCTTAATTTCTCTCTGCACTTCGTTACGTTCGGGATTCAATATAGCACCCGTGACGAAATACACTTCTTTATCCCCTCGTGTAATAATCTACTATTTTAGATTGCTAATTAGCATTAAAAATACCGCTAGCTACCATTCCACCACAAGTGTGTTACATTGCCCACTTTATAAGCCAAGCCATCCTAGGCTTGATTTCCATAGTGGGCGAATAACCGACTGAGACGCAGGAGGTAGCGGGTTCGATTCCAAGCGCGGAACAAATGTTTGCTCTGTCATGCTCTACAGATAGTTCCGGGTCTGGGGGTTTTTCTATCTATACTATAGTAATAATATAATCTATACTAATATTATAAAGAGGAAAGAATCTGTATTTGTGTATGTTAATAATAAAATCAAAAACTACTGGTCCAATTTCAAAAATTATTTTACCATTATGTGTAACATAGCTTATACTTTTAGCTAACTGCGCAGAAGGAGGATTATGTTTTTATTGTAAAACTACGCGTGCGAAGCTGCGGATTGGTCAGCTAGTATAAGAAAAGTAAGTATTTACAAATACAATATATATGTATTTATCAGTTAGCTGGTTCTCACATTACAATCTCAGTTTAGTTTGGGGTTAGGCTACCTAACCCCAAACTAAACTGAGATTGTAATGAGCTGTGTGAAATGTCCAGCAATATTTATTTATTATCCGGTCCAAGGTATCTCAAAATATCATTTTCAACTAGATTTCCCAAATGCTTGTGTCAGAGTTTCAAAAGGTTTGAGTCAGGTCTGCTAAAGTCCTAAGGGACATTCACGCTAACTTTTTAGGCAGGGATCTAGGTCCTTTGTTAAAGGCACGAGGGTATGTTTATAGAGTTATGTATAGCTAACACAATTTGTAATAAAAAAGTGGCTTGCACACACGTATAAATAAATAATGTTGGATATTTCAGACAGCGCTATCTAGGCACAAACTAAGCAAAGCTTGTACTATGGGAACCAGATAACTGATACTTATATTTTTATATAGGTCACATAAAATGTATTTATATTAAACTTCGATTGATGATGTCGATATTGTGCCTGTTTATAGCAGTAGCCACTATCCGCAGACATAGTGACCAAGAAAGACCAGCGCTTTGGCAGAGCGAATCTGCCGTAGCACATGCTGCGAGTAGTGGCCATTTTTGTAACTATGTATCTTTTAGCCTACGCTTAGTTTTAAGACTTCATTCCATCTCTGTGTACATTGGTGATAAAATAAACGTTTTTTATCTATATCTTAACTTAAAAAGAATAATACGCTTGGATAATACACCGCCGGTAGGATTTCCCGTCACGCTAGCCTTAGTGTTATCATCCGCCGGGCTTTTTGCAGCGTCAACGTTCCAGCCGTTCTCGAACCGAACGGTCTGATACGTGATGATGGTAAACAGCCTGACGGTATGACTCTTGTACCTTGGGAGAAGGGTACGCCTTTGGTGTGGGACGCCACGTGTGTCGATACCCTTGCGCCGTCTTATCTGTCTGGTACGTTGGGGCCGGTGCGGCGGTAAATTCAGTCGAAGATCTCAAGCTGTGCAGATATGGAAGTCTCGACAGAGCTTACGTATTTGAGCCATTTGACTTCGAGACCCTGGGACCATGGGGTACCGGGGCCCATCGCGTCTTCAAAATTCTTTCTCGGCGTCTGGTCGAAGCGGCGTGTGATCTGAGAGCTGGCGCTTATCTGGGTCAACGCATAAACATTGCAATTCAGCGGGGCAATGCATCCAGTGTCTTAAGGACACTTTCGCCTGGTAATCTGGAGCAGTTGAGTTTTCTATAGATCGTTTGCAACGGTCTTTAGATAATTCAACTGTTTCTTCTGTATTTTAATGTAAATAATTGTATTGTTAAGTTTGATATAATACACTTATATTCATATATCTTTCAAAAATACAAAAAAAAAACTGTTCATGTTGGATTCACGATCTATAGATAGATTAACTAAAATTTAAAAGCTTTTCCATTAAACAGAGGGCAAGACAAGCGATAACTGCGAAATCCCACGGGTGGTTTCACAGGACGGTACTTAAACGAAATAATACTTCAGTAGAATTTATTGTCGCCACAGACCACTAAACCACAGACAAGATGAAAGGAGCTGACTCATTTATGCGTGACGAGCCTAAGCTGCGTTCAAAAAATAGTATTTATGCCTGACTACGGCGAAGTCAAAATGGAAGGGTTCTGTTTTTAACAGTATATCTGTGTATGTATGTAAGTATGTACTCGTATGTTTGTGTGAATACAACTCTGTAACGCCTAAACTACGGATCTGATTTTGATGAATTGTCAATTGATTCGTTACTATGGTGCGGGTGATATAGACTACCATTGACACAGGTATTATGTAGTCTGGTTTCAGGCTTTTCAACTACTTATTAGTAGTTTAAGTTTAGTTTTGTAGTATTTTTTAGTGCGCGATGTGATCGGGCATCAGAGAGCGTAGGTACGGTTAGTGTAGAGCAGAGGGATTCCCAAACTATTTTGGGCAAGAGACCCTCTTTTCCAAAATGAACTGATATCTCAGACCAAATTACTTTAAAAATCTTTAGTTTTTTTTACTATTGATACAAAATACTTACCTATTTAAAAACTTTGCGGTTGGTTAAGTAAGTAAACTTGACATCATTTTCTCATCAACATTTAACAAAATAAATAAACATGACATTCAGTAAATATCAAGTGTAAGTAATAATTATTAATACAAATTACTTAATAATACTAAAGCAGGTAATTATTTTTTGAAAAAAAAACATTAAACTCGCAAAGTAACGATAAACATATTAAAGTCGACCCCTGGGAAACCGATTCGACCCCAAAGGTTCTATATGGACCAATTTGGAAATCCCTGGTATAGAGTATCGTAATATGAACAAGGACATTTCTAATTCTGAAGACCAAGTGAGGGTAGTTGCTGCAGCTGCCATCACATCTAGACGGTAGCTTCAAGTCGCCCCGCAACCACGGCTAATGCAACACAGTCGAAACGTCGGGATAACCAATAAAAAAGGTTACATTATGCGATAAATACCTGTTTGAATCGGTAACAGACGGTCACCATTCTTGCACAAAACCGCTAACCATCCTCGGATATAAACATCATATCAGATATAGGACGTCTATACTGAACATAGTCCTCCCTCATAGTTTTCCAGAGACCAATCATGTGCGGCCTAGAGCCAACGGCTCTCAGTAACCCTCATCAGGTCATCCCTTTATTTAGCGGGAGCCATCCTACCCTGCAATTTCCAGATTTCCACGAGTGCATGGTCTCCACTTGAGAACCTTTCTGCCCCAAGAGCCGACATCTCTCCTCACTAGATGGAAGACGTCCTGATAAGGATTGCTGGGAGTCGTTGGGGCAGGCCGCTTCAGTAGTGGGCGTCTTATGGCTGAAATTATATTATTTATTTATTTAGTTTTAGCCATCTGTGTCCCACTGCTGGGCAAATGCCTCTCCACATTCTTTCCAGTCACTTATTTCCAGCGCCAAGATGGTCCAATCTGCTCGGAATTTACTGAGCTCGTCCCACCATCTTTTCCTTCAAATTGCCGATGTGGCTACGAAAGCCGCCAAGCTCAAGTGGGACTGGTCTGGTCGTGTTTGCCGTACGACGGATGCTCAGTGGGCCAAGCTGACCACCGAGTGGAACCCTGATACAAACCAAAGACGTCGCGGCAGACATGATGTTAAATGAAGTATTATAATTATTGTGTTAGGCATTTGTTATTATTTTCTTAATTGTTATTTAGAGTCTGTATTTATAGATTCTGTATGTATTAATTTTTTTTCTATAGCTTTGAAGTACCATTTTTCCTGTGTCACGTCTTACCTTCTTTTAGCACGACCAGGATGACTGGTAGATAATGCTATTAGCATTAAGTCCTCCTAGCACTATTCTATTTTGTGTGAAAGTATTAAATAAATAAAATAATATATATTATTTATCTATGTATCTGTATTTAGCGTCTGCTATATCTCGTGTGTTCTAAACCCGTCCATATCTGTCAATTCGAGTGACCGACTCCCAATCAGATTGGGTTGACGCATGTTGCATGAAATTGATTTAGGCTTGTGACCGTTCGCTATCTGTTCGACTCAGCTTTACAATATGTATACGATCTGATCCCTCCATTCCCTTTCCATCAAATGCCAAGTATACGGCTCAGTACCATCCTCGTTAATTTTCGCTCTCACTGTGCTTAAAGCCCCTGATGCAAAACGTGTGTGCTTGTCTGTCTTTGGAATCGTAGCTCCTAGGGCAGCAATTTCAAGGGGCACCAAATTCTATTTCCAAAATATGCTTGAAAAGTTTAAAATAAAAAAAATCCCTCCCCCAATTGCTTGAGGAGAGTGCCACATAAAGTTTTGCCCCGATTAGGAAAAGTTCTAGATCCCGGGTTCCAGGCTGCCGATCGGACGCGATTTTTTTAATAGAAAGCCTGTACATATGGGGGGGGGGGGGGGGGGGTTTGGTTCTTAGCTACGTTAGTTTTTAACCACCGGAGCACGAAAACAGGGGTTGGGGTTTATTTTGAAATTTGGTAAAAATTTACGTTTGGTTCTACGTTCATAATGCGTACAGCTAAGGTAGAACACTTTACGGTCCTCTGTTTTTCCTGAAGACTGAATTCCAGGTATATTTATGGTAAGAATAGGTGTCTTCTAAATCTTTATGCTCCATCTTAGATTACATCATCGCTTACCAAGGACCAGTGGGCGAACCGCCGGCTGAGACGCAGGGGATTGCGGGCTCGATTTGCACCGTGATACAAATGTTTGGATGGTCTTCTGATATTTGTTCCTAGCCTGGGTGTTTTTCTATACTATTATTTATACATATTTTATGCAAGTATTTAAGGTATATACAAATTTATCAGTTGTCTGGTTCCCATAGTACGAGCTTCGCTTAGTTTGGGGCTAGATAGCGCTGTGAGAAATATCAATCATTATTTATTTTTTTAACTCCCCAAGTCAAGCGTGCGTGAAGAAGTTTTACTTCATAAAAAGTGAGCTGTGGTTCAAGTAATTTAGTTGTGCATTTCACACTATTTCATTTGTCAAATAATATGAATAATACTTATATAGACATAGCGAGATCTCAGTTCGGGGCGAACCACTAGTATTTGCTAACTGTAGTACACACGGCTACAAATCATAGCTACACATTTCCAGTATAAGCTGACCTCGCATTGAGTAGGCTTTTCGTAGAATGTGAGAATTACTACTGAATACTGGAATTGTATACCTTGATGTGTAGCCGTGTGTACATGGATGGTTAACTAATAATTAATATTTTCTACTACAACCCACCAGTATATCTATCCTTATCTCCTTATCTTTCTTTCACTTGTCTCGGTCCTTTACCAAAATATAATTAAATCTCCTTAAACCTTCCCGTGAGTTTAACTAACTTAGGTATGACTTTAACCCAGAACAATATTACCCATTCTTGGATTAATAACATCATAACTTTTTTAACTACCACTTTACCTACTTGTGTAAGTAGCTGTTGAAGTTTGCCGTCAGCAGATAAAAGCAGTGTTGGCTAAAAAGCGTCGATTGTGATGTAACGGACGTAATATAAAAAATAATTCATTGTCACCTCAAAATGGCCTTCTGCGAGGAAAGAAGGTCGTCAAATTACTAACTTTTCACGTGTTTAGATGTGAAAAATAATATTGAAACTTTTGAAATACATATAATGACTTTGTAATAAAATGAAATTTCAAAGTGATCCTTGTGATTTGAATTAATAAATTAATATACTTTTGATACTTATTGTAGAGTAGTTTGAGATTTAGCATTAGTTGTCGTTAAATCAAAAGGGCAGGGAATGTTAAATTAAAAAATAAAAAGAATATATGAATTTCGATCGGATTTCGACTTTGCACTGGAAATGAGTATGTATTGTATTTATTTATTTAAATATATACATTGTATAACTGCATTGTTTTGTACGATATTATATGAAAAAACGGCTAAGGGCTTATGGATAATAATGTAAAAAAGGTTTTTTTCAAATTCATTACCATAGAACA
The DNA here is from genome assembly GCA_918857605.2 of Philereme vetulata. NCBI lineage: Eukaryota > Metazoa > Arthropoda > Insecta > Lepidoptera > Geometridae > Philereme > Philereme vetulata. The sequence goes on along the minus strand of OU975452.1, from coordinate 2,671,546 downwards.
TTCTAAACTTTCAATTAACCCAAAATATCAATGAAACAGACTGCATAGGTAAACAAATCATATTCATTCATCATGTAAGTAGGTACCAGTTTAACTGACCAGTTGGCATCATCACAAAGGCTCCGCCGATTTACTTTAAAAATATTTATTGGAAATGTATCGATTACTGGATAAATAATCAAGCTACCGGTATAAAACCCACTTCTAAATTCAGGTAAAACCATTCTGAATGTGTGTTTAGAGTAATTTTGTACATAATTAAACAGGTTGTATACCTAAAAGTGAGAAGTGACCGAGGCACAAAGGTTGGGGGCAGAAATGTTTCGGTCTTCCGGCATTCTTAAAGGGAGACCGGATGGGAATCCGCCCATACAACACGTACTACCAAGATCATTTCTAATTGGAGCATATTTCTACCTTATTAAGGTATTATTTTAATTTGAATAGTATTTATCTAGGTTCCCAACCATATATTAGATCAAAATACTTACCTAAAATGAAATAGAAGCGTATCGAATTCTGCATGTTTTTACGTCATAAAATACCTGTTTTCAACTTATTGTTTCGTATTAAAAACAACAACATCTTACGTATCCTAGTCATTAAAACATAGATTATATCGTCTAGTTATAGAATAACAACACAATGAGAAAAATACAACAAGTTTTCAGTCATCATTTTTAGTATTACGGAACACGGCCAAAATCTAACCTTTAGAATTGTTCATTTGCTATCACTGTCGCTCTGCGTGGCTAAACTTCGTCACTAAACAGGGATAGCGATATTCAGGCCGATGTTTTAGACGCGGCCGAATTGAAGTTGCGCTCGGGGTTCGCCGGCTTCTTAACTTGTATCCTTAGAAACGGTGAAAGTTTCTAAGGAAACCAAGCCTGGAGGTACTACAGATTAATACTTGCTTCAGCTTCGGTTTAAGTAAATTAGTTCCCGTCACTTAGGTACTCGTATTTTAATTAAAGAAAGTTTCTCGAGACCTTGAACGCCATTAGCTTTTACTTATTAAAAAATTGTTACAGCCATTTTACTTAGAGAGTTTTTAAAAGGTTCTCGACTTTGTTTATCCCCAGCACATCCTCCGGATTCCTCGTAAAACGTGAGAATCAAACCTGCAACCTTCGTCGTATCCTCCGTGGCTTAGTGTGCGAATATTAATTAACACATACTAAGGGCCGGTTGTTGGAAGGATGATTAACTCGAAAATCAGTTGACCATTGGTCAAATTGAGTGCTAATTGGGTTGCTGGAACGTATTTTCATCATCATCATTTTAGCCGTAAAACGTCCACTACTGAACACAGGCCTCCATGGATCTCCATGATGGGTAGTTGCCATACTCACCACGCTTGGCAGGCGGGTTGGCGAACGTATTTTACCTCATTTGATTTTAATCAGAGATTATTTAATCAGTTTGTCAATTCAGTCATAAAAAATCTCTTGTCAAACGTGAAAATGGATTGCAGCAAGCATTGCAGCAGCGTTGCTAGATTGTTTTTGTCAAGCCAGAATTTTGAAACTTTATTGAATAAAAAAGCAGGATTCTTTCGTCGAAAGCAGGGCATAGTAAAAAAACCGTATATTGGGTGTTTGATAATATACGCGCAAAAATGATAGGGGTTATTTTGATGGGCATAATAAATACATTTGTGAAATGTTTACCATAGAAATGTGATTTTTTTTTGGCATGGAAAAACTTTATTAAGCATAAGTTGTGCTAGTGCATAATGCTTGCTATTGAACCACAGATACTGTATTGGTAACGTTTCGAGATATCTCTTGTTGTCCCTTTCTAACCCAAAACCCGCAGCCATTTCTGAAGGAGATATCAAATTGGCCTTTATTTTTGGATGACGATTGCAACAATCGAGTATAGAGTCAAGACGATTTTTATATCGAATTAATCACCTAAATTTAGTCGATTTTCTTTAAAATTTGATAATAGAACAAGTAATTTTTTTTTACTTTTTTTGATTTGAGAAACCGTCACTTGAATATCATCAGTATATTACCAAACATCCTTACTCAGAAGTTTTTATAAATTACGTTTACGTGCCAATAGATAGCAAAAATAGCCATAGAGAATGTATTTTAAAAGAAATATGATATTTTTTATCAGCTTTACCTTATCGTTAGGTTGTTGAGTCTTCTTCGTCTTGTGAATAAAAAACTAAGAAACAAAAATCAATTAAAAAAAATATATTTATTAGAAAAATGTGGTGTTTCAAACAATAGTGAGGAGTGAGCGTTCCAAATTCTAACTTACAATATGAGAATAATTAATTAATAAGAGGATCTTATTCATGATATTTCTGTAAAGATTGAACTTCTTTTAAAGTTTCCTTTAAGTTAGTTTCTCCAGTCTACACCTTGTCTGTGCCACCCGACCGCGCTTCCTCAGCACGCTGCACGCACGGTCGAGTTATCCACGAAAAGCGGGACAGAGACTGTCCCGCGCGGGCCATTTAATTTTGATTTAAAAATCGGAACGCCCCGCCAAAATCGGGACGTCAGGCAACGCTGCATTGCAGTAATGTATCTAATTAATTGGTTCAGTTGAAACATAGTAGGTAAGTACTATGTGTTGACAGATCATTGATAGTAAACTAATATTATCGAGTTCATTTATCTCTTGTGTCCTATTACAATTAGTGTTTTTACACGTAACTTGTTTTGTTCGTATTTTTAGTTTAATTTAGACTGTCTATTTATAAATTATTTTTTATATAAAGTTAATCCGTTTTCGGCCGTATGTTACGCTTAGTATAAGTTTGTATCTTATATATTATGGGCTGTGGAATTTGTCAAATAAAAAAAAACATTAAAAAATATGTTTTCAAACAAAAATAAAAGAAATAAAATAAAAAAATAAAGAATGTTTATTTGTTTTCAAACGGAACGATGTTATCCGTATAAATTATAATTTTTTTTTTTTTTTTTATTTTTTTTTTATTTTTTTTTTTATTATATTTTTTATTTATAGTTGTTATATTTATAGTTTGAATCAGACCCCATAGATATCTATTTATTATTATCTGCCATTCAGGGCTTGTAAAGTAAAACAAATTCTTGTCAGTCGTTTAGTTCGTTGTATTTATTTTCTCGACATTAATGTAGGTACTCGATGTGTTAAGATTATCAACAGTGCTCGCACGGTCTAGCCGTCTCATTGGTATTCAGTTTCAGCGTGCATACTAGTGAAAGTGTAGCGTTACGTTTCACGTAAGCAGAAACCACATCTGTATGCATGCAACACCCGGCTGTTTGAATCCGTGGTACGGAACGTGATTTTTTCTATTGCTTTCGTGTTGTGTAAAAAATTGTCTTGATTAGTTTTGATTGGTCTATTTGTGTGAAACAGTGATTCTTTTGTATAACAGAGGTGGTTCACCTTTGATTGTTGATGGGATTAAGCGACGCTCAATCTAGTTGCGGAAAACAGATGAATGTGTTCCGTCTTTTTCTGAATGAGTTTGCAAAGACCACATTGTTTATAAATAAATTTAAATTATTAGTGTAGTAATTTGGATGGAATGTGGACTAATGATGAATCGATCAAAGACTCAAATTATGATCAATAGCACGAAACATAGGGTGGTGGTAGACGGACAAGAAATACACTAAGTATGTCCTTACATGAGGCTAGTTAGCTTCATTCTAAAACAGGCAAGACAAAGAAATCGATCGTCGTATCGACAATGCCTAGAAGAGCTACTTGTCCATGAAGACATTCGTGAAAGGCAACCTTCCATTATCTTGTATACCATTATCCTGTATTCTGCCTGTCCTAACCTATGGTGTCCAGTCTGGGTCACTGACTGAATCTCAAAAGTCCAGACTCAGGGTTTGCGAAAGAGCGATGGAGCGCAGCATTTTGGGTGTTAGAGAATAGACAGGATTCGGAACACCTCGCAGCGCTCAAGGACCGACATCGCTGACGTCGGTATCAAGGCAGCCAAGTTGAAGTGGGATTGAGCGGGTCATGTCTCCCGCATGCACCCAAATAGGTGGGCTAAGGTCGTAACTGGATGGATCCCTATGGATGGAAAGCGACACCGTGGAAGCCCTAAGAAGCGGTGGCGCGATGATTTGGACACTTTTTATAGGGACTGGCGGGATTTGGTACAAGATCGAAAAAAGTGGAGAGATGAGGAGGAGGCCTTTGCCCAGCAGTGGGACAGAATAGGCTAGATAAAAAAAGTGTAGTTAATTAATTAATTGTAACTGGAGTAGAATATAAGTTAGGTAATTAAGTTAGAAATTAAGCTAAATACATTATTATATTAGACTTAGACCTGTGAATAGATGTAAATGGAAATAAATAAATTGACGAGTGCAGATGGCGCTCACCCCTGTAAGCTTCGTTAAGGCAACTAGCACAAGGACACCACTTAGGTACGAACCTCGGCTTGGGCTGCTGCCAGGATGGGGATAGGAGAGAAACGCCCAGGTACACGTTTCTACCTTGTGTAGACGGCAACTGAAGGGACTCGTCGACCTCGCCGGCGAGGTCGGTGTATCTGTGAAGTGTTTGCTCTGTCTAATGTAGATGACTCAGAAATCTTCGCGGTCTAAATCTCGAAATGATTTCGTCATCCGGATCTCCAAGTACGTGTCTCGATCGACGGAGGGTTTATCAGTTGCGTCTTCAAGAGCAAAGTTCTTAAATACGAGAAAAACGGTAAAATATCGTAGAGTTAGATAAAAAACCACTATTTATGAAGGTTTTCTATTGATCTAGGCTAACGGGTCGACCATAAAACACGTACAAGTTATTGCCTATACGCTTAAACAAACTTTTTTGAAAACATTTTGTACGATTTCTTCTAACTTCCGCTCGCTATTTATTACACGATGTCTTTTATCATCATCATTTTAGCCAAAGGACGTCCACTGCTGAACATAGGCCTCCCCCATAGATCTCCAGAGCGAACGAACATGTGCGGCCTGCACCCAACGGCTCCCAGCAAACATTATCCTGTAGCAATCTAGTGGGGGGGGGGGGGGGGGGGGGGTCCTAGGGTGCGTGGTCTGCCCTAACGGCCGTCAGTTCTTCGAGATGGGTGCTATATCAAATACCAAAATACTAAGTAATAAACACCAATACTCTTATCAATAGCAAACTCAATCTAATTAGGCAAGCTCCTTTTAATAGTGTAATTATATTTAGCTACAAAGACCTTCCAAACAAACCAACTAATATCCTAAAAGCTTGTCCTACATATATATTTAAGTAAAAGGTACATATTTGTCCTGTTTTTCTTATGTGGGACATTATACAAGGGATTATATTTGCAGGTGAACAGGTGAAAAGGGCAGTTTGTATAACACTGTGCTGGGGTGGACTAAGGACGCATAGCGGTTCAAACTATAGCTGGTTAAGTACTGGAGTCATTGGATACAAACTGTTTACTCCATCACATAGATAGTCCTTTCAGTTACGAGATCAGATCACAGACTGCAGTGAGACAGCTGCTTGTTTTACTCGCTATGTTTTACTTTTCACCTAAATAGATTACGTGTTTTATTAATGTGAATGTGGTATAAGAAAAGCTATCTTCTTAGTCATGGTACTCTTGACAAAGTCGTCGTGGTTATGTTAGGGTGGTGACGAATATGACTACCAATTACCTATATATAACATTAGTTCTCTCTTTGTTATTCTGTAATATGTAATTGTTAATTACAAAATATGGACCTGGTCTGAAACAAAAAAAACTTTGAAATGAATGAATGATTTTTTTTTATTGCACTAAATATAAAATTATCTGTTCATACGTGAACTTAATTCTAGACATTCTCTTTCGGTAAAACTTCGTGTAATTCGGACAAACATCAGTTGTTGACGTTGGGAATCGAGTTATGGAGCTCAAATGGTCTTAGGCTGGACACTTGGCAAGACGTGGTGATGACAGGTGGAGCAGGGTAGCGACTGAATGGTGGCCGAGGAATGGCTGTAGAAGGGTTGTATACGTCCGGCAGCGAGATAGGTGGACGACATCGTTAAAGTAACGGGCCATCAATGGGTGAGACTAGTGCAGGATCGTGGAGGATGGCACAAACTTGGGGAGGACTGTACCCAGCAGTGGGTGAAGTCAGGCTGTGGATGATAATGAATTAAATCACTATAAATACATTAAATTCGCACTTTACGCTTCTCTTTATCATTAAATGATGTAAGGTCGATGCATGTGTACGCCCATACCACGTAACAACTGAATTTACCAATAAACTCTATTTTAATCTGACTGCGCAGGAGCCCCCATAAGTTCACTAGTTAGCTTCAGCCACAGCTAAGCGATTAGATACGACCACACGCCGCCGTGTCAAGAAACAGTCAAGAACTTGCATAAGTTATGTGCGAACTCTGCGACTCGGTGATTATGCATAAACTCGGCGACATGCCATGAGCTACAAGCTATGAAAATAGCCAGGACTCTTCGTCGGTCACTCGGCGACCACACGTGGCGACTAGATTTGGCCACTAGTGGAAGTCTACTCAAAATTAATTTATTAGCCGTGCATTTATTGTCATTTTGTATTAGCCGGAGTTTTTTTTTTTTTTTTTTTGGTGGACTCCCTTTTCCGCATTTGAACTCTTAAGTGGTCTATTATGCGTGAATTAGCCGGCGTTGTTGCTAATACAATTAAACTATTCCAGTGTCTGCAAGAAAACTAACAATCATCTCCACTAGATGTAAAATTGGACAATAATGGGTCAGACTTGCTAAAGACAGAACATATTGGCGTAAAAAAAAGAAGGCTGTGGGTGCTAGAAATGATTTAAATAAATATATAATATAAACGTGAAATAACCTGTGTTTTTAACGTGGTATCTCCTTTTTTGACCCCATCCCATCCTTACTACGTCCACTTCCTCCCACCATTATTTAACCGCAACGGCCTTCCGTGCCAATAACCTACCATAGTAAATGATCCCTGCTAATACCTCATATAACGCTCCGCGAATTGCGTTTCAAAAGGCACTTTGGGGTAAAACTAATTCGCTCTGGTGCTTTAGTTAGTAAATACAAAAACATATGAAACTCCATGAATATCACACTAATATTACAAATATGAAAGTTTGGATGTTTGTTTATTTATTTGTTTGTTTGTTACTCAATCACGTAGTAACGGCTGAACCGATTTAGATGAAATTTGGTACATACGTAGATTATAACCTGTATTACCACAAGGGCTACTTTTTATCCCATAAATCAGTTCCCATGGTATAAAAATGGGGTCTCAAGTCAAGTAACAACGAGTTTTGCTTTATTTCTAGGTTACCTACACATTTAGTAGTGTAACGCATACGAAGTCGCGGGCAACAGCTCATAATTTTCTTAATAAATTGTTCTGTGTAACATTGTTCAAATAATGACATAAATAACAGAAGTGCAGTCACGATCAGCTTTTATGATCATTATCATCGTCACAGCCGCCGCGTTGTTCACCCCATGCGCTTTTCTTGACTTTGCTCGCCCTGTAAGTACATTGCTTATTTTTCATGCCCTCGAATTTATTCAATCACAGGATAACTTCAGTCAATTTTAATCTAGAGACACCATCTAACTACTATAAAATGAAGCTTTTCAATAGCTTGATAAAGGTATCAAAGAGTAAGACCAGGAAATAGCTATAGATGCGCAAAAAATGTAATACGCACCGCGGCCCTCGTTTTTTTTGTCTTTGAGTGACTCGTGCGCGATAACTTGGGACCTGCTAGGAATGCGACTCCCCGACCGCTTCCCCTGCACTTCCCCGATGGCGCCGTATTGTACCGTTCGCATCACTATTTTTTAATAGGGTTTTTAGTCTCGTACTGGCCTACGTCACGTAACGAAGCGCTCTGGAATTCTTTTCGTTTTCGATTGTGTTATTGTTTTGTTGTCTGGAAAAAAGAAGTCAACCATGTGGACAGGCTTCGACAAAAGTATTGGGACGATGACCTCTTACAAGAGACGAATGAATCGCAATTAATTGTAAATTTATCGGATACCTCTTCGTCAAGTGATTATAGTGAGACTGAGGACGAAGAACAACCTCTAGAAGGCATAAATCCACTAAGTAGTGACGAAGATGAGATAATGTAAATAATATATAAAATAAATATATAAACTTAAACATTGTGTTTTTATTTTATTCAAATAGTGTAAAAAAGATTAGATAAAAAGCACCTCCCTGAGTAACATAGCGGCTGCTTGTTATGTTCGCTTTTTTGCGGGCGGTACAAACACGCCAATATGACGTCACCGCGCTCAGGTCCCAACTTATCGCGCACGGGTAATACGTACAAGGTGGTACGAACCAGTAGGTGGTTGAGTGGTTCAAGGGTTTTGCGAATTGCCAATTTAATTTTGTTTATATTTATAATTAGAACGGTATAATAACCAATGAAATGGCAATGGGGAGCGCGGTGGATAACTATCCTTTTGCTTTTGCCACTACGCTCGATTTTGAGCTTCTCTGGTCCATGATTACCCTGGACCGGGCATCAACCGGCAACTTTTATAATATCGTCTACCCACTGCCGCTCTAGAGCTCCTTTTCTTCAAGTTCCTGGAATGGCAAGGGCTGAGCTTTCGATTTGCCAAATATATTGTAAACATGGCAGAATCGCTGCAAGACTTACGCAAAATGCTCCATGATCTCGATAGTTTCCCAACAGGTGAACCCATCAAGATGAACATGGACAAGACGAAAATCATGTCGAATATAATGTGTTGCCCAGTACCAAAGTATCTAACAACAAACGGTAATCAAAACAGACAAATAATACAGTACAGGCGAGTTGCATTTCTAAGCATACGTTATTACCTTTGGTAGTATTTGGGATATGTTATGGCAAAAGTCAGTGGCATTGATGTTTTTAGAAGAGATTATCGTAAGAGAGAAATTGATTGTTATATAATTATTGTACAGGGATATAAAAAGGTAGTCTTGAAGGTTTTCCTGGTTGTTAATAAGCATTCAGGTAGGTGCATAAAGTTAACAGGCTTTAATAAACTAGGCTATGTTATTAGCCCCCATAACATCTTAGGTTTACTCAGTACGTAAACCAATGACAAGAACTTAAGGGAGTAAGGGGTTCCAACCAACATCTTTCGGAACTCGAGCCAACCTCGTACCGGCCCGTGGTACGTGTTTTTTAGTTTTTAAAAGATATTTATTGAACATAAATGTTAACAGCATATTACAACTAAACACAGTTTAGTCTAATAGTATCTTAAACTAGAATAACTCAGCAGGCTATATAAGTTTTTTGAAAAAAATACTATTTATAAGAGTTACACTTTATAAATCAGTTTTCTTAATTTTATGTAGCCTAAATTTTTCCAGAAGTACTTATTAGAAAGTTGCTGTGAACACTTTTAAGGCGCATTTTTAAGGTCAAGAAATCAAGCTTAGTCTACCTGTTTACAAGTAATAGCCTTAAATATTTTTAGCTAAACAAACCTACCATGCTGATATTGTAGTTATATTAAAACTTGGTCACAATACAACCAAAACAACACTATTTTATTTTCATAGACATACACACCCTGCTGAACAACAAACGAGGCTCTGGCAACTCACCCAGCAACCCACAACTGGAATAGCGCGGTGAGTTATTGTCCAAACTCCTATCATGATAAACAAATTGGGAGGTTCTTGCCCAACAATGTGACAATATAGGCCAATAGTAGATAGATGTCCTCTTTTTGCAGAGGTGTTGCAATTTGCAAGCTCATCACACAGGACATAAAACTTGATAAAAATAAAGTCCCATTTGTACATCAATTTTAAATCAGTGAGTTGTTTTTTCATGGCATCTTCGATTGTTATAATTCCCGTGAAAGCAGCACATGATGAGAATTTAATGCCACAGAAAATAATGACTTCATTTTACGATAAGCAACATACAATCAGAATGGATTGCTTTTTATATACTTCTGGGGAGATTGCCTACTGTTGACAATAGAATTTCAACCTTATTACGTTGATTTTGGACGTACTTTTTACGTTAAAAGAACTAGGTATTTAACGATCTATAATGAGAATGGTGCTTGATATGAAGCTTTTCTATTTGATCATCTTTATTTGGCCATTTATTGAATCACTTCTTTAAATCACTCAATAGGATTTGTAAAATTAGGTTTTTATACAAAACCGAGACAAAATTACAGCTTTTTATGATATACCTAAATGGATTTAGCTTCACATCTTAGTATAAATAATGCATCTAAAATCACCGCAACATCGTAAATTTCAACCATTATAAACGAAACTAAACTTCATTAATAAAAAATGTGTTTTTTTCCTTTATTAAGGATTGAAAAACCACCGTTTTTAGGGTTCCGTACCTCAAAAGGTAAAAAAGCAACCCTTATAAGATCACTCTTTTGTCCGTCTGTCTGTCTGTCCGTGTGTCACCACCGATTTTCTCAGGAACGGGTGGACCTAGCAAGTTAAAATTTATACCAGATACTGAAGTCTAGAGTCCCTATTAGGTGTATAAAAATCAAGGTCCTGAGATAACACGATATAAAAGATATGAGCAAATTAAGTGAAGTGAAATATAATGATATTTTGGTAAGTACTTACCAAAATTTACCTTAATTTTCAACTTCTTTTAATTTTCGGAATTTCCCCTTTACTTGTGCTTTAAGGGGAAACCGGAGGGGAATCGCCCATACAACAGGTACTACCAAGATCATTTCTAATTGGAGAATATTTCTACCTTAATAAGGTATTATTTTAATTTGAATAGTATTTATCTAGGTTCCCAACCATATATTAGATCAAAATACTTACCTAAAATTAAATAGAAGCGTATCGCATTCTGCATGTTTTTACGTCATGAAAGTCCTGTTTTCAACCTAATTGTTTCGTATTAAAAACAACATCTTACGTATCCTAGTCATGGAAACAGATTATATCGTCTAGTTACAGAATAACAACACAATGAGAAAAATACAACAAGTTTTCAGTCATCATTATGGGTATTACCACAGACCAATATAATTTAAATAGACTGACAGTCTCAAACAAGATAACGAAACTCGATATTTAATTACCTGCTGGGACGCGAGATGTCGCTACAAGTTACAAATCGTTAAATATATGCCCACCTTTAGCTTACTACCGCTCATAATGGTACGAAGAAAAATAGATGGCGCTATTTTCAATTACACGTGCGCGATAATATTATTGCGACGTTGTGACATTTACGTTGTGCGAGGTTGCCGCTCTTCAGTTTCGTTAAAACTTTAGTCTCTAGCATTTTTTAGAGATTTGCGCACATTATCTCAGAATTGCCAGAACATGAAAGTTTCCGTCAAAATAGGGATTTTTTAGGAAAAGATAAGATAGATATCTTTTATTCATTACATACGTCTATGATCGTACCATTATCACTTAAATGCGGAAATACCTACATATTTGTAAAATAAGAATACGTATTTATAGTGATGTATAGATAAGTAGAACACTTTTTGAAAGAAAATAAAAATAATTTGTAAGTACCCGGCAAATGCATACCTACTACAAGATAATACGTTCTATTGATTTGAACTAGAAACATAACTATTAAAATAATGAACACAATACGTACACAATATGTACAACAAAATATCAACTTACTAGTCGCGACTTTTGAGAAATGAGGTTTGGCAACACAGCATGTAACAAAATTAGGTACAAAAAGCGTGACTTTGCTTGCTTCCCGGCTGTCAATGTCAGTCAGTTCACGGTTCTCTTTCGTTCTCTTTGTTTCGGACTTTGTGTTAATTTTGTGTTAAACGCCATCTAGGTAAAAACGATGTGCTACCTTCCCACGCCATCTGTGATTAAGCATATGAAAGTGGTAAATCATCAATATAAAATAAAATAATTAAATCTTATTTTATGGACAATATTACTTAACCTAAAAAATATTGAAATATTTTGGTGTGTTTTAGTGGAAGTTTATTTTTATTTGTGGGTTGCAATGGCCGCTATAAAAGTTTCCAGGCTATGAGACAGCGCCATCTACACATAATACGGGATTTTGAGCCTTTTGCGGGCTGCGATTTCTTACATGGACATTGACAGTCTATTGATTTTACTAGTCTCTGGTATTACGGAACACGGTCAAAATTTAATCAAATTTAGAATCGTTCTATTGCTATCACTGTCGCTCTGCGTGGCTAAACTTCGTCACTAAACAGGGATAGCGATATTCAGGCCGAAGTTTATGACGCGGCCGAATTGAAGTTGCGCTAGGGGTTCGCCGGCTTCTTAAGATCTTGATTTTAACTAAAATTGACAATTCTAGGTCAACAGCAAGTACCCTATAGGTTTTGGGTCAAAAACTTATATGGTAGTTCCCGTTGACCTAGAATCACCAAATTTGGAAAAAAACAAGTAAGGAAATAAGAATAAGCAACAGAAATAAAGGAAAAATTCCAAAAAATAAAAAAAGTTGAAAATTAAAGGGTGTCCCACATACATTGTTGACGCCAATTAAGATAGTCCTCTGAGTTGTATGGGCGCTCATACAATTTAGAGGACTAGCTTAATCGGTAAAGATCCTGTGCTGTTTACAAAACTATATTATGTGCACGGTTACAGCGTTTTTTGGAAACCAAGACATAATGTGCGAAAGAGGTTAATATCTTCCTACGTGATCTTAAGCAGGTTTACGTGAGTCTAGCAAGTGTAAACTTTATTGCGCTTTCAGTACTTCGCTTTGTGTCAGACGAACATGTTTTACGAGCGATTAAGGAGAGGAAGATGGAGAGGATTAAGGAGAGGATAACTATTTACATTTATGTAGTGACATTGATTTATACATATATTAGGTTATACAGGTTAACTCATTGGTCAATAAAAATATTGATGTCGATTAATTTAACACATCTGCAAGTAAGCTTAAATGCTCGCTAAGCGATGATTTTTTTTTAATTAACTGTTACTTTTATTTAATGTAGCTTAATTTTTTAAATCTCCTGTCGTCTACATTCACAGTGTTTTTGATTCTGTTTATGTATTTACATATCTGCGGAAACTTTTTAATTTGCCATCAGCACACATGCGCTGGTATATACCGGCATGTATTATGTAAATAACTATTTTTAAGACCTAGCTGTGGGTTTTCCAAAAATTTTTAAAATGAAATAAAAATAAACAGTAGCAAGTACGTTCAGTGTGTGTATGTAGATAAATTGTGTGCGTGCCAGGGTGTGTGTGTGTATGTGGGTGTGTGTATATGATAGGATGATCCTCGAGATCTATTTCATTATTTGTTGTACTTCGTTTTTACTGGTGGTAGAGAGCTTTTGTGAACGAGCTCGAGGAAGTGGGCACCACCGCCTTACCTTTATCAGCCGCCAAATAGCAGTACTTGTGCTGCTGTGTTCCGGTTAGATGGTAATGGTACGTTCCTGTAATTACTGGCACATAGGCGTAACGGCTAAGTCCTATAGTATGACAACGTATCCACATAGAGATAAAGACAACATAATACCTTGTGTTGAATTCTATGTGGATATCCATGGGCTGCAGTAGCCACTTAACATCTGGTGGACTGCATGCTCGTTTGCCATATAAGTTGTGTTAAAAAAAAACTTAGATAACTTACTGACAAACAGCTAACCAGCTAACGGCATTACCAAGGATCTAAAAACCTACAGATAAACAAATTACATCTATAATTATCATCATCATCATATCAGCCGTAGGACGTCCACTGCTGGACAAAGGCCTCCCTCATTGATCTCCAAGAACTGCGGTTGGAAGCGGACTGCATCCAACGCCGACCTGCGGTTCTTACCAAGTCGTCTGCCCATCTTGTAGGTGGACGTCCTACGCTGCGTTTGCCGGTCCGTTGCCTCCATTCGAGAACTTTCCGGCCCCATCGGCCATCTGTTCTGCGCGCTATATGGCCTGCCCATTGCCACTTCAACGTGCTAATCCGTCGGGCTATCATCATCTATTAACATCTATTCACAATCAATTAATTTTATAAAATAATCACATCCAGTAGCCCAGCACAGTGGTTGAATTCGACCGGAACAAATTGTTTTTAAACCGACTTCAAAAAAGGAGGAGGTTCTCTATTCGACTGTATTTTTTTATGTTTGTTACCTCCGAACTTTCGACTGGGTGAACAGATTTTGATGAGTGCTTTCCGTGCGGTCCCATTTCCATTTGGACCAGTTCTGACAATGACATCTATGAGAAAACCATAGTCTTAAATTTATTTAATTATTATGTTATCTGTTTTTTTTTTGAATGGACTTATCTCGCTGTTGGCCTCTGAGGCCGTTGCAGCTTAACCGAGCTTTTGGCGAGCCCTATAATTTTATTTTTGATGAGGCAACTAGCGCAAGGGCACCACTTAGGTACGAACCTCGGCTTGGGCTGTTGCCGGGACGGGGATAGGAGAGAAACGCCCGGGTACGTGCTTGTACCTCGTGTAGGCGGCGACTAAAGGGACTCGTCGACCTCGCCGGCGAGGTCGGTGTATTTGTGGAGTGTTTGCTCTGTCTAATGTGGATGACTCACCCGCATTAGCGGAAGTGATTTCGTCATCCGGGTCTCCGAGAACGTGTCTCGGACGACGGAGGGTATATGTTATCTGTGTTAGCTCAGAACTCCGTTATATATCAACCGATTTCAAAAATTATTTTTTTGAATGGATATACATACTTTTATATTGATCCCATGGAAATTGCATCAAAATTCGTAGAGGTTTTTGGTTTTTACTGTTATCTGAAGTCGCTTATAGTTATGTTAAAAAGTTACTTGTTAGCTTACTTGCTTCTGAAAAAATAAAGGAGAGTACGAGCCAAATAAGGAGACTAACTCGAAACGCAAAAGATGAGTGGTGGCTGAACAAGGTTCGCTATATTCAGTGGCTTGCTGATTCGAATAGACTCGGTGATTTCTTTAACGAGATTAAAAAGTTAGTAGGAAGTCCACATCGAGTAAACGTACCACTGAAATCACTTTCAGGTACCCTCCTGGTAAGCAAAGGAGAAGTTCTTACTCGCTGGGCAGAACACTATAACAGCTTACTCAATGTGGATCGTTCTGCTGACATAAACTATTTAGCATCACTTCCTGCCTTACCACAAGCCGTAGATCTGGATCAGCCTCCTTCTCTTGAGGAAGTTATCATCGCCATCAAAGCGCAGAAAAACAATAAGGCTGTCGGCATCGATAACATACCAGGAGAACTATTAAAATATGGCGGAGATGAGTTGCACTACAAGATTTGGCAATTTTTCCAGCGCATGTGGGAAATGGAGTTCGTTCCTCCTAGTTTTGGCGTATCACTAATTTGCTCTTTGTATAAAAATAAAGGTGATCGATCTGTTTGCAACTCTTATAGGGGTATATCACTTCTGTCTACTCCAGGAAAAACTTTTGCCAGAGTACTCTTAAATCGTCTTATGGAGCTCTCTGAAAGTATATTGCCTGAAACGCAATTTGGGTTTAGACCCAATCGCGGCACATGCGAGGCCATATTCTCTCTTAGACAACTGCAAGAGAAAAGCAGGGAACAGTGTCAACCTCTGTTTCTCTGTTTTGTTGATCTGGAGAAAGCTTTTGACAGTGTACCTCGCGAAGCTTTGTGGATTGTGCTTTCGAAACTTGGTTGCACCGACAAATTTATACGCTTGATAAGACTTCTTCACGACAACATGACTTGTTGCGTAACCGTCAATGGTGAGCAGACAGAGCAATTCCCTGTCACTTGTGGTGTAAAACAAGGCTGTGTATTAGCACCCACTCTTTTTGCTCTGTACTTTTCCGTTGTCGTGAGGGAGACTTTACAAGCCAACACCGAAGGGATCCGCATACGTTTTCGCACAGATGGCAGTATCTTTAACCTGGCTAGGTTAAAAGCGCACACAAAGGTATCGTATGACCTCATTACCGAATTGATGTATGCTGATGACCTATGTTTCGTTGCGGAATCTTCTGAGGGACTCCAGGACTTGATGACTCGGCTTGACGCTGCGTGCTGTAGATTTGGCCTCAAAATTAATATTACAAAGACAGAGGTGATGGCCATGGACACTGTTAACCAAGCTCCACTGAATCTGCAAATCGATGGAAAGCCCATAAAACAGGTCGATACATTCAGATATCTGGGAAGCAGCATAACAACAAAATGCGACCTTGACTCGGAGATCAACAGCAGACTTGGCTCCGCTATGGCTGCTTTTGGTAAACTACGAGTCCAGGTATTTCGCTCCCATAACATCAAATTGAGTACCAAGATTAAGGTGTATATGGCTATTGTACTTCCTAACATCTTGTACTCGTCAGAGACATGGTGCCTGTATCGCAGACACATACGCACGTTAGACAGATTCCATCTGAAATGCCTCCGCGACATTCTTAACATCAAGTGGTCGGATCGGGTCCGTAATACCGATGTTCTACGACGGGCTAATGTCTGTGGCATAGAGGCATATTTGATGCGGCGTCAGCTGCGTTGGTGCGGGCACCTGTCTCGGATGTCTGATGAGCGAAGGGCGAAACGCATTTTCTTCTGTGAACTAGAACATGGTAAGCGGAAACGCGGAGGTCAGTTCCTACGTTTCAAAGACGTACAGAAGAGGCACATGAAGAGGTGTTGTATCGATCCGTCGCGCTGGGAGGCTCTCGCTGAAAAACGACCTGAATGGAGGCGTCATGTTCAGGACAAAGTGTACGAGTTTGAAGAAGAAAGGAGGCAAGAACTAGACTTAAAACGAGATCAGCTTAAAAGTCGACCGCCGGCTAATATCAATTACAACTACATTAATGGCGCCTTAACTTGTGTTCATTGTAACCGGACTTTTAGCGCAAAAATAGGGTACATCAGCCACATACAGGCTAAACACCTAGGCCAATAATCACAAAGTCAAGTCTCTGTAGCCGAAATCGGCTAGGAGGATTATTATTATTATTATTATTACTTGTTAGCTTAATTTTAGCATTTGCCCTTCTTATTCTAATTCAACTTTAATTAGGCCACTCCGTGTGAGTTTAATAATGAGTACAAAACTTTCTCTTCACGTAATCATTATATTCATAATCAATTCAAGCCCTTAGAAGTTTTGCGAGGACATACGATAAACAAAATAACTAGTGGTTCGCCCCGAACTGAAATCTCGCGAGTATACCAAAACAAAAAAAAATATTCTTAGGGCGACTCGCGCAACGATGCCTAAACGTATTTAGTAACTAAATATGATTTAAGAAGTTGTCAAATCATACAAATACGTAAAATTTAAACATGTTTAGACGCTTAATACGTTTAGGGATCGTTGTGTATGCCGGCCTTAATCTTTGACTAATAAAATAGTGCCAATTCCAAATAACTTGACCTACAGTTTCATTCAAATTTCAGCTAACGGGAGTTCATGTAAATTAGTTCTTCTTTTTTGGGGTACAAATTACAGTTATTTTGGATTTCAGACTTGCCTATACTTGTGTACTAAAGCTACACGCATACCAAATTTCAGCACTGTGGGGTCACTGGTGTACCCTGTGAATTTTGACACAGTTCAGTTTTTATTATGACTAATAACTTAAAAACTATAAAGAGTTTAAGAAAAATAAAAACAGAGTCTTAATGTACTAATAAATACTTTTCATTTGACGTCCCATTTGACCAGTTAGCCTCATTTTAATTTTTTTATCCTTCTTGAACCCCAATATCTCGACAACCCCCCAACATTTTTAGCTCATTTAACCAAAATTGTGGCATCACTACCTACCTATGTATTAAATTTTACGATGATCTGATCAACGCTTCGAAAGTTATCCTCGGACAAACATACATACATACAACACCGATTTGCCCAAGTTGATTTAGAGATCTCGCTTCGCTCGATCAATTATTAGGGTTAAATCGGTTAAAACTATATCATAAGTTCGTGACAATTTCTATTCACATTAATCCTAAGATAAATAAAAGCCCTCCAACAAAGCCGCTAAGCCATGATCAATCTTTTTTTATAAACTCTAAGGCAATATTATTAGCAATGACCGTGAACTTGCTTCGAAAGTTTCTGGCCTTGATCCTTGCGTGTTAATTGTAAGACATTGACATGACCTTGCCATACGCTTAACCGAAAACTTACAAGAAATTATTTTAGACTACTTTAGAAGATATTGGCGACGGAGTTTCCTTTTAGCCGGTTTTTAACGATTTTGTTGGCAGTTTTAACATTTAGTTCTACCTAAGTCTTCTTTATCATGTATTCGTATTCTTCTGGCTTCTTAACTGCATTTGTTTTTTGTTATTTGTGGAGAAACAGGCTTACGGCCCACCAGTAAGCGGTCACCTACGAGTATTGACACCGGCAACACCCGGGGTATTGTCGATGCGTTCCCTACCGTGTAGATACCTCTTTACATTTCTCTTGAAGCGTACCATGTCGAAGCCTATAAGGAAAACTTCAGATGGTAGCTCATTCCACAACTTGCATGTATGGGGTAGAAAATATCGCATGAAGCGTGTGGTGCACGATACACAATTGTCGACGATTATGTGGATGAGCTCTAGTCAGTGGTCGAGAAGTGCGGTGGTAAAATCTCGACGTCGTCGGTATGAGATCGAATAGTTCCTCAGAACATTTCCCGTTAAACAGGCGGTAGATTAATCTTTGTTGAAGTATGATTGAACTGATGTGTTGCCAAAATAATGATTGCAACACCAATAAGAAAACCAAACCAAATTAAGACAACTATCTTGTTAAGTAGTTCAAAGTCCATATTGTATAGTATTTAGCAGCTTAGCTTAGTTGCTGTATATCAACTACTGTACAATGCCTAATTTACTATTAAAGCCTCCACACACCGAAGCCGTGGCCGGGCCGGAGGCGAAGGCGTGCCGAACCAGGCATGGCGTTCGCGATGCGGATGTCTTCACATTGCAGGCGTGCGAGAGCGGCTGCATCGCGGAGGCAGTTTCCTTTCTTAGAGCATTTTTATAGTCTTTGTCTCGGCAATTATACAAACAAGGATGTGGTTGTACTAGCATTATCAATTATTCCGTACTATTTAGCGCCCTAGTCGGGTCATAAGCTCAAAGTTTTGTAAATAAATACAACTTGTAATTCCGCTATTAGCACGCTACTGCACCGCGACGCGCCGCGTGCTTTCTGTGTGAAGTAACTCTTTAGCCTAGCTGAAATACAACGCTTACACGCCACGCCTCTGCCTCGCCACCGCGCCGCCACGGCTCCGCACCGCCACGCTCACGTCGACTGTTCGTGTCGCCGAGCCGGCCCGCCACGGCCGTGAACCGCGCCGCCACCACCTTCAGTGTATGTGTAGTCTTTCATATAAATTCGTATGATACAACACTCAACCCTTCGCCTCCGGCCCGACCACGTTTTCTGTGTGAGGAGGCTTTTATACGTGTTTATGGAGTGTCAAAACCACCAAAACCTAACCTAAAATTCATGACAAATTACACATACATATACAATTTTATATTAGGTTTTGTCACTTCACGACATGTACAAAGGATTTAACTAGGACCTGCCATTCTGCGAACGGTCTGTAGGTAACACCTAGGTTCTTGTACTACTAGGGGCGTTTTCAAGTATTACGTAACGCAATTTGTGAAGATTTTTGACTCTCCCTCCATGCAACGCGCCGTAACGTTTTTCTGTACCCCCCACCCCTTCCGCTCCGTCCCCCTTCCTCAACGTTACATAGCACCCAAGTGACCATTTTTACCTAAAAATCACAATTATGTTGCAACTAGGAGAACAAAATAAAAATGACGAACAATACAATTGAGAGATTACGAACGGTTGCCGACTTGGGAGATTTTAATTCCCTAGGTTTTTGTTCAGATAAAAAACAATGTTACTTAACGCGTTGTTCGAAATCCCCCTCCCGCCCCTGTAACACCTCGTAACGTTTTAGAAGACACCCCGCTGCCCCCAACATTGCGTTATTTAATATGTACTTGAACGCCCTCTAGGCAATATATTATTAATACTTTCGGTGACCCATAACAGGAAAAAAGGAACATGTATAAAATCAGAACACTATTCCCAAGTTTCCTACCTAGTTACCTACGACATTTCGCGAAACAGGATGCATTATTTATCCGGAAATTGGGGAAAAATAGTGTGATTTTGCGAGGAATAGTTTCAACTTAACAACAAGTAAGCGTAACGCCAGACTAGTCTGAACCCTAAATAAATAATGCGATAAATGAATAAGTATTGACGGATAGCGATATCTAGCTCCAAACTTACAAAAGCTTGTACATGGGAATGAGCTAAAATACTTAAAGAATAGAATAGTAAACGCTTTATAAAATAGTATACAAATCAAGCAAGGCTCCTCAGTCTGGAGCATCGACGAAAGGTTGCTAGCCTCTCAGTTTTTTATCGGTTACATTTCGCGGAGTGTGCGGCGGAACTTTTCAACCTAATCCCACCATCTCCATTCTATCAACGGACAACCACACGGTGTCCATCAGCTGTCAAATATCAAAAGTTTCTTACATTTTGTTAAAAAATATCGGGTCACAAAATATCGGTAAAATATCATGTTACGTTTATCGATAGCTCCATCCCTATCAGTTTCTCCGACTCTGGTATAACCTTGTACGTGCGTAAGCGTCATATTTTTATAAAATAATACATACATAATGTAAAAAAGACGCTCGTTCAAGTTTTCACAGGAGCTGTCATCGAGAAAATAAAGAAATGTCTGTCTGTCTTAGTTATAGATTTTTACATTATCAACCTATTTGTGTAATTAAAATTATTAAAAATCATCTAAGAAAAACAAAAACAATTAAAATACTGATTATTGAAATATAAATAAAAGACGAGTTAATGCGCAATAAAAATCTAATAAAACTTCGATAAAAGGCAAATCAAGAATTTTCATGGTACAATCTTAAAAAAAACGAGTGTTCTTTAGACCACATGACTGTTGTAAAACTTCTTTAGCTTCATCTAGATATATATATATTTATATATATTTGCAGTTTGTAAAATTTAGTTTAATTTGGAATGGGAGATATGCGACAAATCAAATGGCTATGAGAGAAAGAGAGAAAGAAAATATGTGCTCACAACTCTCTCGCTTGCCCCTACAGATTATACGAAACGTAACTCTCTCTCTTTCTATCTTCACTAACTTATACCTCCCTCTCAAATTCCGTTCGCACTTTTCGTAACGCATTCACCAGCTTACTCCCCAAGTCAAGCGTGCGTAAAGAAATTTATTCAAAAACAAATTAAAAAAAGTATTACCAATGCATTAACTTTCGTTCTCCGAAGCTACACTTTCACCGGGCCATAGGAATTCGTGTGTCGTTAAAAGCCGTCATTTCGGCTACCATGCTTCTCGAGTGCACAAAAAGTACATGAACTGTCTCGCTCGTTGACTACGGTAAAAATCTACCAGCCGGACAATCATAAAGCGATAACAGACGACACAGTTTGGCTGGAACCAACCAAACAATGGGACGTCAGGATCCGACCACCCAAAAATATAAGGTGTTACAGTAAAAACTACAATGACGCAGTATATTTTTGAGACCATAAATAATGATTTGTTTTAATCATTGTGAACTTTATTCTTGAGTTTTTGTGCCTATTATCTAAGTACTTAACCCCCTGCTGTACGCACCGTATGCGCTCTATTGACTTGTTGGTGTAGATCCTGTCCATCCAAAGGTTGCCTGGAAGAGATCGCTTTCAGCGATAAGGCCGCTCATTGTACTTATGATGTGTTTTCTGTTATATGTTTATATTTAATGGTGTTCAATAAAGGAATTAAGGCTCACCTTTCCAATATATACTGTGAGCTAGGACTTTCATTTAATTTGGTATGTATAGATATACTTCTAGGAAGCCTATTTGTGAAGTTTAGAACTCCGAAGCCCCATAGTTTTTGAGAAATTAATTTTTGAAAATCCAAAATCGAACTCGATAATCACTTGAAATCAATGCCGAATCGTCGATTATTATGACACTACATTGACATTGACAGTGACTGGAAAAATGATTTTTGGACCGTTTTGGCATTTTTTGCAAATTATGACAGTGGCTGCAAAAATGGTTTTTTTACAGTTTTGACATAAATGGTTGGTTTGACAGGGCACTCCGACTAGTGTTAGGTTAGGTCTAGATGAATGGGAGAATTGACGCAGGGCACCCCGACTCTAGGCAGTCTTGTGCATGACACCCCTAGAGTGTTATAAAAAAGCGCGGAGCTAGAAACTCGCGTGGAAGGTCCTGAATGGGCGAAGTGACACTCAGGGCCAACCACGCGAGAGTTCTGGCGAGAGCCCACCCCAAAAAACTATTTGGGCACCCCGACTAGTATTAGGTTAGGTCTAGATGCGTGGGAGAATCGACATGGGGCACCCCGACTTTAAAAGGTTAGGTTACAGAACCTAACAAAAAAGCTATGAGGTAATAATTTTATTCTAAATTTCTTTGGACTTTTTCAAATTTGTATCTATACTTAACCTCAAAATAGTTTTGTTACAAAAACTATTGGTTTCCTGAAAATTCCAACCCTGGGGGGAGGTTTTACTCCCCCCCCCCCCCCCTCTCGCCCCTCTATTAAACAGTATATATTAGAAAGTCCTTCCGGAATTATTTATCTATCTATATAAATATATAAAAATACATAGAAATGTACCAAATCCTACTTGAACCCAAGTAATCAGTTTGATCCACTTAATATTCAGTTGTTGAAAGGGTATTATAGGAAAACGAGGTAGGCGCGGGAATTCAGGTAATAATCATGTAAATCTACTTTATCCTGGCTTACATGTTAGGGTTGTTGGTACAAAGAATATCCATGTACATAAAGAAACTCGAAGAATATTATCAGATTATCAAGAAAGAAAACATAAAACAATTGCCAAATATTGCTTTATATTAAAGATTACTAGAACACACTCAAAATATTTTAATTTGCATTAAAATCTTCAAACATGTACTTGTCTTGGTTTTAAATGTGTTTTTTTTCTTTCTTTAATCAAGAAAACAAAACATTGAAAAAGCGCTGGATTGCCTGTGCTGTTTATAAGTTCCACCTTCTAATGACGGATGGATAGGCATAGGATGGATGGACGATTAGATCAAATCAGAAATGAGAAGATTCGTAGACAAACTGAGGTAACTCAGTTCAATTTTAAAAGTTCTTTGTTAGATAATAAAAGCTTCATCATCATCATCATCCACAGCCTGACTTCACCCACTGCTGGGTATAGGCCTCCCCAAGTTTGTGCCATCCGCCACGATCCTACGCTAGTCTTACCATTGACGGCCCGCGACTCTAACGATGTCGTCCACCCATCTCGCTGCCGGACGTTCAATCCTTCTACAGCCATTCCTCGGCCACCATTCAGTTGCTACCCTGCTCCACCTGTCATCACCACGTCTTGCCAAATAAAAGCTTAACTACAGTATTTCCATTTCTTTATTTTGTCGATGACAGCTCCTGTGAAAACTTGAACGAGCGTCTTTTTCACATTATGTGTGCATTATTTTATAAAAATATGACGCTTACTCACGTACAAGGTTATACCAGAGTCGGAGAAACTGATAGGGATGGAGCTATCGATAAACGTAACACGATAACAGACCCGATATTTTTTTTAAAAATGTAAGAAACTAAACTACTGCCGGATACTTTTGTACAAATTTATTTATAACTAATAATAAATATTTCATTACAAGATGTTACACGTATTAATTTTTGATTGATAATGTCAACTTGACTTCAACTTGAATCAGAAATGAGGGGATACGTAGGAGAACTCAAGTCACCGGCATAGCCCGAAGGATTAGCACGTTGAAGTGGCACTGGGCAGGCCATATAGCGCGCGGAACAGATGACCGTTGGGGCCGGAAGGTTCTCGAGTGGAGGCCACGGACCGGCAAGCGCAGCGTAGGACGTCCACCTACAAGATGGGCAGACGACTTGGTAAGAACCGCAGGTCGGCGTTGGATGCAGGCCGCTTCCAACCGCAGTTCCTGGAGATCAATGAGGGAGGCCTTTGTCCAGCAGTGGACGTCCTACGGCTGATATGATGATGATGAATGTTAACTTCTTTAAAATTTTCGAAGCTGTTGTAAAATAAGTAGGTATAGGTAGGTACTCGACAATGAAACGAAATAAATACCCATCTTGAAAAAATATATTTGAATGTTTTTGTTGTATTTGTCTTTGTTCAAAATATAATAAATACATGCGATCGATGACATTACTTATTTCGTCACAACACTACAACTATCAAATTAGAACTGTCATCGAGAAAATAAAGATATGGAAATAGTACAGTTCCAGTGTGAATTTAATCCTAGAATGAACAAACATATGATTAATAACGTCAATTAAGATAAAACGCTTGTCAAAACTTATACAAATAAAATTTAACCTAAGAACATTTGAAAAACATGTAGGCTTTGATGAGCATTATACTGAATATCAGACCAGGTTTATATGGGTTTGAAATGCTGGAGCCTAGGCGGTAAAAGTTAATATTGTCGCCAAAATAATACTTGGGGGGGGGGGGGGGGGGGGGGGCGGGGGGGGGGGGGGGGGGGGGGGGGGTGGGGGGGGGGGGGGGGGGGGGGGGGGGGGGGGGGGGGGGGGGGGGGGGTTATGCACGAGCGAACGACCAAAATACCGACAAATACAAGCCAGCAACAGAAGCATTAACCTACTGTTCAACATAAAAGGGACAGTCGTCCAAGCAAGCACCCGCCGCTGCGCCAGCGCACGCCGCTCACGCAGCTATAGGCCTATTTCCCGAGATTTTAAGGTCGAAAACAGCGCGCGCATTGGCCGAAAGACAATCTGAGGTACTTGGTATAGGCCAGAACATTAGCAAGCTGAAGTGGCAGTGTTCTGGGCACATAGCTCGAAGAACTGACGACCGTTGGGTAGAATGGTTCAAGAGTGGAAATCACGCACTGGCAAGCACAGCGTTAGATGGCCCCCACTAGAAAGACGTTCTTACAAAGGCTGCTGGGAGCCGTTGGATGCAGGCTGCACAAGATAGGTTGCTTTGGACTTGTATGAAGGAGACCTATGTTAAGCAGTTTTTTTTTCCAACTGGTTGGATTTTCGTTTGACCACAATCTTACCTGATGGTAAGCGATAATGTGATCTAAGATAAACTACGAAATCTAGAAGAAACCTATTCACTCTTACCTATATAGGCCCAGATACTATGCATTAGGAATAAAAAACCGGCTGAGTGCGAGTCGGACTCGCGCACGAAGGGTTCCGTACGTATCTATAAAAACGGCAAAAAAATCATGTATTTTGTATGGGAGCCCTACTTAAATATTTATTTTATTCAATAACACAATTTTATTTATTTACCTTATTTGAGGTTGGTGCCGATTAAGCTAGTCCTTCTAATTGTATCAGCGCCCATACAACGCAGAGGACTATCTTAATTGGCGTCATCTGTATGGGGCCCCCTTTAATTTTAAACTTTTTTATTTTTTGAATTTTGCCTTTATTTGTGGTGCTTGCCTTGCTCTTTGCTAATATTCGTGATTCTAGGTGAACGGGAACTACCATATAGGTTTTCAACCCGAAACCTGTAGGGTACTTCCGGTTAACCGTAAAGAGAGCACAAGTAATGGGAAAATTCCGAAAAATTAAAAATGTTGAAAATTAAGGTAAATTTTTCGCGACAATCTAAATTTACCCATATCTGTATATCGTGTTGACTCAGGACCTTGATTATTATTACACGTAATAGGGGCTATAGACTTCCAGTATCTGGTATAAATTTCAACTTGCTAGGTCCACCTGTTCCTGAGAAAATCGGTGGAGGACACACGGACAGACGGACAAGAGAGTGATTTTATAAAGGTTCCTTTTTTACCTTTTGAGGTACAGAACTCTAAAAAACAGATGACAGCAAAGTGTTCCATGTTAAGTAGTGGGTGCCCTATCGCTGATTATGATGGATAATAATAATATATTTTGTGAACAATTGTGAAGCCAGCCTTACTTCGTGTCGTAATCTGCAATTGCCCCAAGCCGCGTATCCAGATAAGCCTTGATAGTTGTATCCTTGCTTCCTGCTACGTACTCTGTTTGGGGTATTAATGCGGGTTATGTGAACTAGGACAAGCGTGGAAAGATAAAATCTCCGTCGACCGAGCCACGGTGTGTTGCTGTGTTTTGGTTTAAAAGGTATGGTTGCTGGTGAAATTACAGGCACATGAAGCTTTACACCTGTAGTGAATCGTCAATTATCTGTTTTAGGTGATGGTTAACACTTAACATCAAGTGGGCCATAAGCTTGTCCATTCTGAATGTAGTACAAAAAACACGTTTTCAGAGATCCGGATGACCAAATCAATTTCAGAGTCATCTACATTAGAGAGAGCAAACACTTCACAGGTACACCGACCTCGCTGGCGAGGTCGACGAGCCCCTTCAGTTGTCGAATAGCCACCCACACAAGGTACAAACATGTACCTGGGCATTTTTCTCCTATACCCATCCTGACAACGGTCAAAGCCGAGGTTCGTAAGTGGTGCCCATACGCTAGTTGCCTCAACAAAACTTACAGGGCTGAGCTCAACCTGCGCTCGCTGCAACGGCCTCAGAGGACAACAGCGAGTTAGTCCGTCAGAAAAAAAAGAAGTAATAAAACCAGCCAAGTGCGAGTCGGACTCGCGCATGAATTGTTCCGTACCATTATCTATAAAAACGGCAAAAAAATCACTTTTGTTGTATGGGAGCCCCCTTAAATATTTGTTTTATTTTAATGGAATTATTTATTTTTAAAGTGAATATCTATCTAAATATTCTGTGAATATTTAAGCGTCTACCAGTTGCCCGTTATCAACTTAGTAATAGGGTGCCGTTTAAGCCTTTGGGTACGAAACCCTAAAAACAGAATTAAATAAATTATTAAGGGGGCTCCCATACAACGTCATTTTTTGCTTGTTTTTGCTCGATAATAATAACGGCAATAGGTAGACACTTGAAATATTCATGGAATTTATAGATAAATATTCACATAAAAAAATATAGATAAATTAAATAAAAATAAATATTTAAGGTGGGCTCCCATACAACAAACGTGATTTATTTGCCGTCTTTAGGGTTCCGTAGTCAAATGGCAAAAAACCGAACCCTTATGCATTCGTCATGTCTGTCTGTCTGTCCGTATGTCACAGCCACTTTTTTCCGAAACTATAAGAACTATTCTGTAGAAACTTGGTAAGTAGATGTATTCTGTGAACCACATTAAGATTTTCTCTGAAAAAAATTGTTAGAAAGAGGTGGCTGCTTACAAATTTGACCAAGATCTGATGATGGTATCCATTACAAAATCATAAAACTCTTCTATTTTCAAAGGCACTTGTACATTTTTTCGAGTTTGAAATAGGTTATATTTATTTTAGTAATGAATTACTCGTCAAGAGTGTGATAATCTTAAAAATGATGGTCTTACCTAATGGCAATTTGAAATAGTAAAACAGAGTACATATATCCTCTTCGGTGGAATTCAGTTTAATTATTCCAAAAATAATTATATTTAATAACGGCGGGACTGGAATTTAGTATTAAGTATAAAAAATAATGGAACGCAGCTAATTTGTTTTATATCCAAACTTAAACATCTAAAAAATGTCAACACAAAAATTCTTATTAAAAAGAGTGGTGTGATCGCGCCTTTAATCGAAATTAAGCGTCTGGAAACTTTTTTATTAGTTTGTAGACTAGGAGCAATATTTAGAACATATATCATCGAGTACCATCGCGAAATATACGTTTTCATAATGTATTTCTCGGAGTGTACTCTAATAATCAAAACAGTAATTGCACAAAGGCATCGCTGATTATAAGTGAAAACGTGGATTAGATAAGTAGCTGGATTGTAACTGTTGGATTGTATTTTAATTATATGACAAAATTCGAACGGTTTTCAAACTCTTTATGAATATACGACGACCTCCGTGTAGCAGTGGGCGAATAGTCGGCTGAGACGCAGGAGGTAGCGGGTTCGATTCCCGTCGCAGAACAAATGTTTACACGATCTACAGATATTTGTGTCGGGCCTGGTTGTTTCTCTATATATTATAAGTATGTATTTACAAAAAAAGTATTTAAGTATTCTAACAGTTATCTAGTTCCCATAGTACAAGCTTTCGTTAGTTTGGGGCTAAATAGCGCTGTGTGAAATGTTCAGCATTATTTATTTATTTATACATGTTAACCTAAACTTGCCAAAATATATTCTATACCAGGGTTTTACTAAATCTAAATAAAAAAGTAAGTATATCTTCTTTTATACTTTTGGAATTTACTCTTTAAGAATCGATTTTTATGGCGTATACAATCAAACTTTCTCCGTTAAGTTATGCGTTATGTTCGTGCGTAACTTATCTTGCGCAGCTCCCAGCACAGAGTACTCTCGGCTGCATGGTAACATTCGCAGCATGTATATATATGAATATATACTCATAACATAATAAATGAAAAGATCAGATCACTACCAGGCGAAAGTGCCCATAAGACACTGGCTGCAATGACCTGCTGAATTGCAATGCTTATTCGTTTATTAAAAATAAATTATTTATATTTAATAATTTTATATAATAATTTAAATACATAAAATTAAATTAAATTTATTATTATGGAGTAAACTCTAGTCGTGCGTCGGAGCTGACACACACACTTTTGTTGATAAAAAGAAAGATGATATAAACAACAGACTTCAAGGAGAATATAAGTTTACCAAAGGTATAGAACTAAATAATATTTTAAACCATTTTTTTAATAACTGTGAATAATTGTGTACGTTGTTTAAATGTTTAATGCGGTACGCAATGATTTATGGTTTCCTACAGAAACTTCCTGGTCTAAAATAATTCCTTTGCGATTTCACACAAAAGAGTACAATCTGATGTTTCGGAAGGTGCTGTTAACTGCTTTTCTTGAATTAACTTTAGTGCCAAAGCTTTCACATTAGAAGTTGTTGAATTGAAGAACCAAGTTGTATTCAAAGAAATTGGGAACATTCTTTGGAATAAGATAAAATCAGATAATGGTGGTCATTTTGATGAGATTGACTAAGAAAATGCTATTAGTTTTGATAATATAAAAGTTGATGGGCGTAGGGCAGTGCATCGTAGGGCATAGGCTAAGGTACGTGACCTACGAGGCAATACTATGTTATTGTCGATGGTTATGCGATGACGACTTAAAATTATCTTTAGATAAAACAATTTTACCTATTTATGACTTGGGCGTCTTGCGCAACTTATTTAAAGACCAAATATGGTTTAGAGAAATCATATCATACAAATACGTCAAATTCATGGTAGACATACCTCTTGCCTGAGTCTGTGTTTCCTGATAACTACAACAACTCTTTAAGTCGAGAATAGGTTTCTTCTAGGCAAGCATGTATTGAGACTGCATCATTACTCACCATCAGGCGAGATCATGGTCAAACGCTAGCCTAAAATTTAAATAAAAATAAACAGGTTTAGCCGCTAAATACGTTTAATTAAATAAAGCATGCAATTTAAGTTATAATTGAAGTTATATTAGTTACAATATCATTTACCTGACTGTACTCAACAGCTTCAATAATTTTATAATGTCCGAATCGACAGTTAAAAAAAATATGTAAATTAAAAGTGTCAGTTGGGACACTGTGTCCTAATAAATTGTGTCCGTATCGTCAGCAACTCATATAGAAGTACAAAAAGCGCAAAGGGAGTTATAAAATATCATCGTAAACTATATTTTAATAATATTTTAGTGTAGTCATTTGGTCAAAAGGTCACAGATTTACAGACACGCAACATACCTAATTTTACTTTATAGCTATGGCTTTGTACCACAAGCCTCCGTTTAGAGTTTTGGTAATGGATCATCATATCAGCCGTAGGACGTCCACCGCTGGACAAAGGCCTCCCTCATTGATCTCCAAGAACTGCGGTTGGAAGCGGCCTGCATCCAACGCCGACCTGCGGTTCTTACCAAGTCGTCTGCCCATCTTGTGGGTGGACGTCCTACGCTGCGCTTGCCGGTCCGTGGCCTCCACTCGAGAACCTTTCGACCCCATCGGCCATCTGTTCTGCGCGCTATATGGCCTGCCCATTGCCACTTCAACGTGCTAATCCGTCGGGCTATGTCGGTGACTTGAGTTCTCCTACGTATCTCCTCATTTCTGATTCGATCCCGTAGAGAAACCCCGAGCATAGCCCTCTCCATAGCTCGTTGAGCGACTCTGAGCTTATTCATAAGGCCAATAGTGAAAGACCACGTCTCGGTTCCATATGTCATCACTGGTAACACACACTGATTGTAGACTTTCGTCTTAAGGCACTGAGGTATGTTGGACGAAAAGACGTTGCGAAGTTTCCCAAACGCTGCCCATCCGAGTTGGATTCGACGATTGACCTCTTTCTCGAAGTTGGACCTACCTAATTGGACTGTTTGTCCTAGGTATACATGGTAATGGATAGATAGAGAATTTTCGCCTAAGATAAGGGAATATCTCCCAGCGACTGTTGGCTAGGAGTCCAAACTAACAGGTCTTAATGAGAACTATGTACTAAGAAGTATTATGGTCAGAATCTCAGAATACATCGTTTGCGAGTATCTAGTATTTTTTTTTTGCAATTCGATATCGTCTTCTCAGTTCAGAGATAGCGGGCAAGACATGGGCGAAGGAAACGAAACACAGAATAAAACAACTTTTGGAGGTGGTCTATACCCGATAGTCCCTCGTGTCCGCTTACGTGTATGTATGTAGGTATGTATGTGTATTAAAAATAATTTTAAATGTATTTTAAAACTTCTATTTCCTTTATTTGTAACCTGTTTGAGTCAATAAATAATTTTATTTATACCCGTTGAGAGGTTCAATAATAGTCTTGGGCGGGACACTTGGCTAGACGTGGTGATGACAGATGGAGCAGGGCAGCGACTGAATGGTGGCCGAGGAGCTGATATAGAAGAGTAAGACGTCCGGCAGCGAGATGGGTGGACGACATCGTAAAGGTATCGGGCCGTCAGTGGGTGAGACTAGCGCAGGATCGTGGTGGATGCTACAAACTTGGGGAGGCCAGGCTGTGGATGATGATGATGACGATGAAGGGTTCATAATTAATAAAGATTAATGAACAGAAAAAAAAATTTAAATAAATGTTGTTTTATTCGTTTCTATTTATTATCACCGTCTCAGTGTTAATCTGACACTCTCTGTATGCTTGATTGAGCTTGATGTCCAAGTAGTTCTGCTTTCGAAATCGGGACCGCAGTGTTTAGTTTAAAATGTTACTAGTGATAATGCACGTTCCAAGTTCTGTTAAAAACGACTAAGGAAACTACACTACGGGCATTTTTCTTACCTACCAGTCGTTAAATAAGCATTTATCCTTAGGAATCAGAATCGATAGAACTTGTTATCCTGGAGGAAAATACCCACAGCCATTAGGGTGCTCTATATTTTGCAACTTTTGTCATTTCCTTTTAGTACCTAACAAACATCCAAATTTTTTTAACAAGTTTTCGGGTCACAAGTGAAGGTCAAAGTTTGAAAATAATTAAATAAAGTAATCGATCAATTGCACTCACCCTGCTCATCAGGGTGAGTGCGATTGATTGAAGGTCGAAACACTGATATAACTGTACGTGATACATCCCGTATTTATATTAATAAAGTAATGCCTACAACTTTATTATCCACTTCAAAATGCATGCTAAATCTTATTTCCTAAAACGGCCTCCGAATAATAGGGCGCGCGGGCGACGCGAGGAAATATAAATAAAAATATTCTGAGCCAAAGAAGCTGAACAAGGGATTTCTTTGGCTGCAAAACACCGAATGCTTATAGTCAGAACCCTACCATCCTGGCCACTTGTAAATCACATAAGGGACTGACTTTAAACCTATAAATTATGCAACGTTACTTCTAAAGGGACGTTATAAATGACTCACAATTTGTCAAGAAGCGATTTCGAAGGGTTAAGCAAGGGGTATCTTTCATTAGCATTTACCGCTTATTCATCATAACCATACAAAAATGTATGGGCGTGATCCTTGACGGGTTAATTGGCAATTAAGATTATGAACAAAGTTTCACCAAAAAGAACATACAACTTACATACTAAATTGAAAACTAAAAATTACAGTACATCATTGTAATAACAACAGATATATCGTAATATAGTTAGAACCACAGACCAGTATAAGGTAAAACATAATGTAGGTAGGTACGTGGATAGAACTTTCCTATGTCTAGAGAAGCTCCATCCACACACCCAGGTAAATGTTAATGATTCTACAACGATAAGTACCGAGAAGTGAAAATAATTTCATAAAGTAGGTAAGTATTGATTGGGTGCACACTAGCCCTCACACTAGGATTCCCTGTGTCGTGAGCAGGTCTATCTGTCTATGTTCATTCTGGACAGACGCAACTCGCACTCGCACATAACGTTTAAGCATATACGAAACGTAATTATCTCTCTTTCTATCTTCACTAACGTATATCTCCCTCTCAACTTCCGTTCGCACTATTCATAGTGCATTCACCAGCTTACTCCCCAAGTCAAGTGTTCGGAAAGAAGTTTTACTTCAAAAAATAAAAATTTTTAGGTATATATTTACACACTTATTTAATAAACCCTAAATAATCATAAATAGGTATGTACTTAATCATGTATCCTACCAATTAAAGAGGTTGCGGCATCAAAATCGTCCAAATTTTATTCAACTCATACAACTTACAACTTGAAATAGATGATCTAACTAAATAAATAAATTAACAAGCGATCTTAGACCACATCATTGCTTACGATCGATTAATGTCGTGGTCAAACAAAAACAGTTTAAAAAACCTATTTTTGCCTTTAATTAAAATTAATTTAAAATGTTTTATTTCATAAATTAAATGTGTTCATGACGGCGCCATCCACGAACCAACGGTGGAGCCAAGCAACACGGATGGCGCTGTAGAGGGAACGCATCACACTTTTGTCTAAAAGCCATATGACCTTTGCTTCGTCCGTCATCCGAGACACGTTCTCGGAGACCCGGATGACGAAATCACCTCCTCTTTCTGAGTTATCTACATTAGACAGAGCGAACACTTCACAGATACACCGACCTCGCTGGCGAGGTCGACGAGTCCCTTCAGTCGCCGCCTATACGAGTTACAAGCACGTACCCGGGCGTTTCTTTCCTATCCCCATCCTGGCAACGGCTCAAGCTGAGGTTCGTACCTAAGTGGTGCCCTTGCGCTAGTTGCCTCATCAAAAACTTACAGGGCTGAGCGCCTTCTGCTCTCACCAAAAGTTCGGTTAAGCAACGGCTTCAGAGGCCAACAGCGAGATTAATCCAATCGAAAAAAAAATTTTAGCTCTCTCATTACGCGAAATCTGCCAAACTGATAACTTGTCTGTTTCATTATATTTTGTAATTTATTATATTAATTTTATCACAAAATCGTATATCATTTTAAAGCCAGCGCTTCCAATACACTGACGATCCCAAGACCAGGAAACCTCAAAACCTACCCACGCAGGAGTGTAGGTACAACAAACAAAATGTATCAGTATTTCAGCTCTAACTTAACTTCATGCTAGTGTGCATTTACTCACCTTTGTGTAATTTGAATATTCATATTATTAATAAATATCCTTTTTGTGGGTTTCTTTAACCTGACATCCAATTATCACTATAGAAGACATGTGTCTACTGTGGGAATCGAACCAGCATTCAAATCATAAAAATACGCTATATTAAAACATGTTTAGTTGTTAATTACGTTTAGGGATCGTTATGCAAGCCGAGCCGAGTCTTTAGTTTTATCTTTTTTAATTCATCTTGCTCGAGACGCAAAAAAGTAGCATTTAGGCTGTATTAAAATTTTGTTTTTAAAAGTGGCATGTCCAACAAATCTTTATTTAAAATTGTATTTATTGGAATGTATTGCCGATGTAAACTTCATTTCGGTAACTACACGGAACCACTTAGCTGGTTTTTTGGCAACACAACTTGGACGTTCTGCCAACTTGTTCTGGAAATTCAAAATACAGAAGAATTCGCGATATTTCACGATTTTTGCAGTTTTTAATTTTGCTGTGTTGAGCTTGGCTTCGAGTTTCCGAATCGACGATTGAAATTTGAAATTCAGTTTCAAATTTTCAAATATTTTTTAAATAAAGTATTGCTACCAGGAATTACAAGTTTTATACTGTGCGAACACAAAAAGGTGACCAACATTGTTGAAATCACTTAAAGCGAAGTCAAGAATACATTTTGTCATGTTTAACATGCACGTTACGATTAACATAAACATATATTTAGGATTAAAATATTATAATACGTTTATTTGCAAAAACAAGTTTACAATAAGGACTTAAAAACCGGCCAAGTGCGAGTCGGACTCGCGCACGAAGGGTTCCGTATCTATAAAAACGGCAAAAAAATCACGTTTGTTGTATGGGAGCCCTCCTTAGAGATTTGTTTTATTTTAATATAATTATTTGTCGCGCACAGATTTATATCAAAATCATAATTTTGACTAACATCGACGTTTCGGCCAAGTTACATCGGCCGTGGTCATGAGAGACTGAAGCTGACTGAGAAAAGACCCGTTTTGTCTTAAAACATGAGTATAGTTCGCGAAAACTTAAAAAGTTCTTTAAATGCCCTGATTTATTGATTGAGTTGTTCTAATTCAACTCAATCAATAAATAAGGGCTTAATTTTTTTGTAGCTCCTGGGGATTAGAGACCTACGTATTTGGTATTAATTTCAACTTGATACTAGACAGATCGACTGACAATGAGTGATCCTATAAGGGTTCCTTTTTTCCTTTCGCGGTAAGGAATCCTAAAAGTCCGCGAACTGTAAATGGCGTGCAATAATGATCATATTTACGGTATCCGAGTAGAGACCGCCCACCAAAAATCTTAGCGTAGAACGATACTAAAAGGCGAATATAGTAGCTGATTGGTCTTATTTGCAGATTTTCTCCTCAGGGAGGAATTAGTTTTATGTGCTCAAAAAATATAAGTATGTCATTCATTATCTGCAAAGTGAACATACAAAAAAGTTCTAACTGTCTATTTACTATGAGAGAAATAATAAAAAAATATAGCTGTTCTCGACTTTCAATTTGATTCAACCTCTAAACGACGTAAAATATTGTAATTTTTCTTTCACCTAAATGTGGGCAATGACTATACCTTCAAGTTGAACATATGATGCTGTGCTGCGACGGTCTTTTACGTAGTATTTAATGATTTTCAATTTTTTCGAATAATTAGCGGGCGTATCCTTAGAAGGTGGTTGCGCGGGCAACGGGCGGCAGTGTACCGCTGACTGTCGTACGAGAGGGTTGTGCTCATCTGCTTCGCGCTCACCTATTTTCTGGTCGGTTAGATGCGTGTGGCGCAAGGTATGGTTGGTGCAGAGCCGAAACAATAGCTACGCCTATTCGCTCAAAGTCATCGGCTACGGATAGCGCCTTATAAAGTTTACTGGGAGCGTTGGATGCAGAAAACTATGGGGAGGGGCGTATGTTCCGTAGTAGACGTCCTATGATATGATATTGATGTGCCCGGAAACTATACGATCTGATCCCGCTATCTCCGTTCCATCATAAGACAAGCAGGCGCACGGCTCAGTACCATCCATACCTAGTTAATATACCAGGTATTCACACCATTCACACCATATTTGCACACACCGTTTTGGTTCTACGTCCTTGATGCGTACAGCTAAGGTATGGAACAGTTTACCGTCGTATGTTTTTCCTAAAGAATACAATCCGGGCCTCTTTAAAATAACAGTGAACAGGTTTCTTCTAGATCTTCGTGCTTCATCTAAGACAACATCATCGCTTACCATCAGGTGAGATTGTGGTCAAACGAAGATCTATCCAGTTTCAAAAAAAATCTATGAGTAAGCCCACCATGGTGATCATAGCAAGACAAGTGACGAATGAGCCCAAATAAATCGTGTTGCTTCAAGCACCTGTTTTGTATGAAAGTGGTTTCCTTGATGCGATATAAGGGTCAACCGCTTTCCCCAGATATCGATAGCGATGGAAAAATGTTAATTTAATACTGTCTACGACCGTGTTAACTGTTTAGTGTTAACATCATAACTTTAAATTTTATAGCTACTAGTTTGATGGATGGTTTAAATCTTTATCAATACATATATATTGATAAAGATTTTAATCACTTTAAATTTTATAGCTACTAGTTTGATGGATGATTTAAATCTTTATCAATATAGATAGATAGATAGATAATTTCTTTATTGCACACCATTAAAAATAAAACAAACAAAAGAGAATACAAAATTAAATCAAAGGTACAATGGGCGGCCTTATCGCTAAAAGCGATCTCTTCCAGGCAACCTTTGGATGGACAGAATCTGTGTGAACAAATGAGAACGGCGGCGTTAATCAAATAATAACTAACAGAATTAGTACATAAATGACTAAAATAATATATACATATAAATAAATATAAATAATTTTATAATATTAAATAACCTACTTCAAAATACATTAGGTAATTAGAAAAAACAATAAAAAATTATATATAAAATTTAAGTTGCAAAGTCTTAGTGAGCGATGGACGACAGATAATGATTATTAACCATGTTTTTAAAAACAGGAAGGGATTTGGCGTTACGAATTGAAACAGGTAGTGCATTCCAGAGTCTGGTAGCCTGAAGAGTGAAGGAGTTAGTATAAAATACTGAGGTATGATGAGGAGTTTTCAATTTAAGGTTTTCAGAGGAGCGTAAGGACCGGGAGTTGGAAACATGAAGAAACTCAAAGCGTTCTTTGAGGTAGGGCGGAGTAGAAGAAATGAAAAGGATGCTGTAAAAAAGGGACAGGATGTGAGCATTCCGACGATGGCGGATGGGTAACCACTTGAGCCTGTGGCGATACTCAGAAATGTGATCGTATTTACGCAAGCCAAATATGAATCTAATAGAGAAATTCTGTATATATATATTGATAAAGATTTACATCATCCTATATATATATATATATATATATATTGATAAAGATTTAAACCATCCATCAAACTAGTAGCTATAAAATTTAAAGTTATGATGTTAACACTAAACAGTTAACACGGTCGTAGACAGTATTAAATTAACATTTTTCCATCGCTATCGATATCTGGGGAAAGCGGTTGACCTTTATATCGCATATATATATATATATATATCTGTAGCTGTACCTGTTATTGAGTTATAAATGGTGTATAAGTCAAGGCACGTAACTTTAGCGCTGAACGATACGCGGAGGGGATAGCTGCGCATGGGTACTGTCGCGCAAGCAATACAATAGCCAATAGCCACTATTGGCTTGATTGGAGATGTTCGTTACCATTGCAATTGACGTATTTGTAGACTCTGCTGTCCTTTTTTGGACTTTCCCTAAATCGTCATTTATTTAATGTATCCCGCCTTAATCATTTCGGCAGTTTGTTTTATCTGGCTCAAATTTACAGTGCTGCTGTCCGAATGACTGAGTAAAGTACTTGTAGCTTCATCAATCTCACTTTTGGTTTGTTTCAAAGAAGCAAATAATTAAAAGATTCCCTTTAAAAAAAAACAATTCACGTCATAAACCATTTTCCTTGCCTGTCTTTTTAAAACAGTATTTCTTTTAGGCATATTCACTTTAAAGTCACAAACAAACTTAAAAAACTAAATTTAACAAACAAATTCAAATACCAGCAATACCAATACAGTTAAGAACGCGACTGTACACTAGATGTACGCGGGGTGTCGTATCAATGCGGGGAACGGAATGCGACTGGAGACCCAATCGGCGCTACGCACGTCCGCCCTTCATCCCGCTAGCCCCCCTCAGGTGCCTTATTTTATACTTCTGTGCAATAACGGTCAGCGCTAGAGTTACGTGCCGCGATTTATAACTAACCCGACTTTATATATACAGCTGGACTGATTATGATGTTCTTTGATTGGTTGGATTTGTCTCCGCCCCGAATAGCAGATTAACTATTAAACTACTTATAGGAAAAATTCACGCAAAAAAATTATGAAGAAAATTCATTTTCTCTTACATAGATGCAGCTAATAATGGCCGATTGACAGTTCTACCGGTGACGTACATTGGCAGCCCGCAACATATGCATACGAAGTCAAGGCGATACGAAGTTCGCCGGGTCAACTAGTTATAACTACTGTTTTGTTATCTCCCAACGTTAAAAGAGGAGTGTGTAATAGTTTGACTATTATTATCTGTCTGTCTGTAGGTCTGTTTGCCTGTCTGTCGTAGTTCTCAAACAGATGGAACTATTTGGACGCGATATGAAAGTATGAAAACAGTATGAAAGTTACGGTAAACGAAATATACGATGTACGGTATTCACACAAAAATATTTTGTATGGGACAATTTTTTTTTGTATGAAAGCCCATTTTATTAATGGATCCGGATATAAAAAATGTCCTGAGCAACAATAATTTTGGCGCTAATGCTCTAAGACTTTTACTTTCCGAGATACGAGGTGGATGGGAGCAAATGGGGGGGAAAAAGGGGACTTTAGGATTTATTCTCAACTCACCAAAACTCCTTCTATACGACTCTACTAAACATTTCTACCCTACTAGGGGGCATCATGGAGAACAAACATGTCAATGAGTCAGTGAGGCAACTAATTATATGTTGCTGGGAGCCATTTCAGGCCGGTTGCTCTGTAAAACTGTAGGGTAGCATTATGTATGCCTTTCAGTGATATTATTTTGGAGGTAATGTTGATGATGATTGTTTTATATTTACTGACAGTTGCGAATAAAGACTTGTGTGTGGCCTACAAAGTAACGGATGCCAATACCTGTTTCCATTTTTGGATGTTTCTATAGTGGCAGTTTTGGTTATATCTTGGATTTTATATGCGACATTTTTTGAATATGCAAATAATTTGTTTATATAGGTTTATGCGTTCTGATTTCAATAAACAACTTATTTTAGTATTGAGATGTGTTTAATATTCTTTGACGGTAACGTATTTGACCGAGTTTAAACTCGACTAACTTAGACTAACTAAATAGTTTACAGTTTTCACGAAATGTTAATTAAACTTATAATGCATTGAGATAATAAATTAATTAGATAATAAACTCGTGTAAATATCGGTCGGATTTGACAAGTGTTAAAATACTAGCAACGATCAACAAAACCTAATGAGCATTGGAATAACTTCCTGTTGAACTATCGGTTTTGAGTAATATCAATACTTCTATACATACAACGTATAGAGGAAAGATTTGTATTTTTGTGGGTTTGTAACGAATAAACTCAAAAACTAATGGTCCGCTAACACGTTTTTGTTTGCATGATTTTCGGTCCTCCGCATGACATGCGCATGCCACGATAGCCTTTAATAAAACCGGCCAAGTGCGAGTCGGACTCGCGCACAAAGGGTTCCGTACCGTTATCTATAAAAACGGCAAAAATTCATGTCTGCTGGGAGTCCCCCTGTTCGATGTCTCACTTAAACATTTATTTTATTCAGTAGTACAATTTTATATATTTTCCTTATTTGAGGTTGGTGCTGATTAAGCTGGTCCTCTAAATTATATGAGCGCCTATACAACTCAGAGAACTATCATAATTGGCGTCAACTATGTATGTATGGGGGACACCCTATAATTTTCAACTTTTTTTTATTTTCCTTTCCTTTATTTCTGGTAAGAACTTGCTTTTTTACAAATATCGTGATTCTAGGTCAACGGGAACTACCTTATAAGTTTTTGACTCAAAACCTGTAGGGTCCTGTTGACCTAGAATTGTCAATTTTAGTTAAAATCAAGATCTTAAAACACAAGTAAAAGGGAAATTCCGAATAATAAAAAAGTGGAAAATTAAGGTAAATTTTGGTAAGTAGGTACTTACAAGAATTCGCGAAAATCTAAAGTCCATATCTTTTTACCATACCTTTTTTATCTTTTTATCAGGACCTTGATTTTTATTCACCTAATAGGGACTCTAGACCTTAGTCATCATCATCATCATCATATCAGCCGTAGGACGTCCACTGCTGGACAAAGGCCTCCCTCATTGATCTCCAGGAACTGCGGTTGGAAGCGGCCTGCATCCAACGCCGACCTGCGGTTCTTACCAAGTCGTCTGCCCATCTTGTGGGTGGACGTCCTACGCTGCGCTTGCCGGTCCGTGGCCTCCACTCGAGAACCTTTCGGCCCCATCGGCCATCTGTTCTGCGCGCATATGGCCTGCCCATTGCCACTTCAACGTGCTAATCCGTCGGGCTATGTCGGTGACTTGAGTTCTCCTGCGTATCTCCTCATTTCTGATTCGATCCCGTAGAGAAACCCCGAGCATAGCCCTCTCCATAGCTCGTTGAGCGACTCTGAGCTTATTCATAAGGCCAATAGTGAAGGACC
Organism: Philereme vetulata; assembly: GCA_918857605.2. NCBI lineage: Eukaryota > Metazoa > Arthropoda > Insecta > Lepidoptera > Geometridae > Philereme > Philereme vetulata. The sequence goes on along the minus strand of OU975452.1, from coordinate 2,631,105 downwards.
ACGTCTCGGTTCCATATGTCATCACTGGTAACACACACTGATTGTAGACTTTCGTCTTAAGGCACTGAGTACCTCAGTGCCTTAAGACCTTAGTATCTGGTATAAATTTCAACTTGCTAGAGTTGCTAGATCGACCCGTTCCTGAGAAAATCGGTCGTGACACACGGACAAGAGAGTGGGTTCCTTTTTTTACCTTGTGAGGTACGGGACCCTAAAACTAGAGTAATATTACTTTCAGTAAACTGGCATTAGTTGGCTCTTATTTGCTCTATGTGGAAGTTTTTGGCAATGCAGTTCAATACAGGGTGAAATAGTAAATAATCGATGAATTTTAACAACTGTTCGTTAAAATAACAATATTTCTTAAACAACATTTACCGAGGTATATCAAAAAATGAGAAATCTCCCCAAGCGACCTTTGGCCTGGGTTTCAAAGAAACCTACCTACCTGGGCCTCTGGGGTCTGGCTACCTTGAAGTGAGATTTTTATGAAACATTCATCTACCCACATAAGGTGCGGTTCGAATGAAATGTTCTTATACCCTCAGAAAATGCGATTTGTATAAAAACGTTTGTATACCTATAATAGTCATAATAATAATTTATTGATAATAAACATTATAAGTCAACATCTGGTTTTGTAGGTACGTAAGTACATTGTATACAGTTTTAATAAAATTTAAATACAATATAATTCATTCATTCATAAATAAAAACAACAATAATAACAATAAATTTATACAAAATAAATAATCCTTCATCTAAGAGCTATAAGCTCGTCGTAGTTATAAAAATTTAGCTCAATAAGCCAGCGTTTTATTCTTTTTTGAAAATAAATAAGCTAGGAGCCTGCGTGATTGTGTCTGGAAGCTTGTTGTAGACGGCCGGACCCATGACATGCGTCAGTTTCGACGATTTGGCAAGTGATCTCGATATCGACTCGAGCCTGTGCCGATTGCGGGTGCCATACGTATGGGAGTGGTCAAGTTTTTCATAAGAGTCCAGGTTGATTCTAACGTAGGTTGCCACTTGAAAGATAACTATACAGGGCAATGTTAGAATTCCTAGACTCTTAAAGTGCGGTCTTGCAGATTCGTCGCTACGGATTCGCACGATAGCTCGTACAGCTCTTTTCTGCAATCGGAACGCGCGCTCCCAGTCAGCGGCGCGCGCCCACAGCTCGGCGCCATACTGCAGCAACGAGTGCACCGTGGCAAAATAACAGGCGCGAACTACATCGGCAGACACCACTCGCGCGATTCGGCCCAACGCATAGCACGCACTACCCAATTTCCCGCATAACTTGTGTATGTGGTAGTGCGATATATAGTGCGATTCGTATAAAACGTTCGCATTGAGCCATATTTGTATATAAACGTTTGTTTACCCATATGAAGTGCGATTTGTAACGTTTGATTTTAACAACAGGTTGTTTGGTAATATACTAACAATATTCAAGTAACGGTTTCTCAAAACATACAAAATACTTCTCGAAAAAAAATACTAGTTATATTATCAAATTTTAAAGAAAATCGACTAACTTTAGGTGATTAATCCGATATAAAACTTACTGTCTACTCTTGCAATCGACATCCAAAAATAAAGGCCGATTTGACATCTCTTTCGGAAATGGCTGCGGGTTTTGGGTCAACATGTGATATCTCGAGACGTCACCAATAAGTACAGAACCTATCTGTGGTGGCAAGCATTATGCAATAGCACTACATAAGTTTATTAAAGTGTTTGTTTTTACATGCCAAAATAAATTTCCCATTTCTATGGTAAATATGTCACAAATTTATTTATTATGTTCATCAAAATAACCCCTTTCATTTTTGTGCGTATCTTATCGAACAACCTATATATTGTATTGAAATATGTTACACTATTCTAGATTTGTAAGTTCACACTTTATACAGCAGTGTGCCAAATTGTTCTCAATATGTTTTATCTGTTTATCTTTCCTGTAATTTGTAGTTTGGAAACGTACACAATTGTTATTGTGGTTACTAGGGTAGATAGATACGGCAATACTATAGTAGCGATCCAGCTTCGCTCTCATTGTTTTGCATTACTAACTCTGATATTGTTTTATCTTAGATTCTAAGTCAATATCAGAACGTCCAAAATTCCCCAGAGCCTGAAGACTAAAGTCTTCAACCAGTGTGTGTTGCCAGTGATGACCTATGCCACTGAAACGTGGTCCTTTACTCATGGCCTCATGACCAAGCTCAAGATCGCTCAACGAGCTATGGAGAGGGCTATGCTCGGGGTTTCTTTGCGTGACAAAATCCGCAATAAGGAAATCCGCAGAAGAACTAAAGTTGCCGACATAGCTCTCAAAATTAGCAAGTTGAAGTGGCAATGGGCAGGCCACATCGTTCGTAGAACCGATAATCGTTGGGGAAGAAAGGTTCTAGAGTGGAGACCACGGACTGGAAGACGCAGCGTAAGCCGGCCCCCACAAGGTGGACCGACGATCTAGTAAGAATCGTGGGGAGCCGTTGGGCGCAAACGGCTACCAACCGCTCGTTGTGGCGATCTATGTGGGAGGCCTATGTTCAGCAGTGGACGTCTCGCGGTTGATGATTATGATGATGATCAGAAAGTACCGTTTAATAAGTTTTTACAGTAACTTTTTAGGGTTCCGTAGTCGAACTAGGAATTTCTAATAGTTTAGCCATGTCTATCTGTATGTCTGTCCGAAAATTCTATATTCATTTATTCATTAAAACCACAACGCTTACTTTGAAACAATTAAACGACCAAAACTAGCTGCAAAATTATTTTTTTAGCTATTTAAAAATTACTAAGTCATCTTTTTTTATATACAACTTATATCACGAACGAGCATGCAGTCCACCAGATGTTATGTGGCTACTGCAGCCCATGGATATCCACATAGAATTCAAAACAAGATATTATGTTGTCTTGATCTCTATGTGGATACGTTGCCATACTATAGGACTTAGCTGTTATGCCTATGTGCCAGTAATTACAGGAACATACCATTACCATCTAACTGGAACACAACAGCACAAGTACTGCTATTTGGCGGCAGATAAAGATAAGGCGGTGGTGCCCACTTCCTCGAGCCCGTACGTAAGTTACAGTACGGCACCCTTCACTGTACGTGGTCCGACAGGCGCTTGTACAATTATTTTCTTTTAATACACCATTTCGTTAATATTGCGTCTTGCCCTTCTCGTAAACATAGCCAGTGAATGATCAATGAAGTCGAATTTTAATGTCAGTTTTATGAGAAAATATGCCATTACTAGACGCATTTGAGTACATTTACACTACGTGTTATGTCACGTACGACATTATATGAAAATACGTGTAGGGCTTATGGTTAGTTTTGTTGTAAAACGGTTTTTTTATTCTTCATTAAATAAAATTCAAAATTTTCAACCTACCCTAATACCCAAGTCTTAAAATATCAATGAAACAACCTATATAAAATAGGTAAACCAATCATATTCATTTACTAAGTAAGTAGGTACCTGTTAAACTGACTAAGCGGTATCGTCGCAAAGGTGCCGCTGATTTACGTTAAAAATTGTATACTGGAAATATATCCATCATTGGATAAATATTCAACCTACCGGCATTAAATCCACCTCTAAAATCAGTTAATTAATTATGATTCCAGATGTGTGTTTTAAATTAATGTCGTTGAAGACAAATCAGGTTGTTTAAACTGTCATTCTATAGCCGTGTTCTTTAGCAAGCACAGTAAATAATGCCAGTATCTAGCACAGACACGCATCATAAAAACGATGTTGATATGTAGTTAGACGAAGAAAGTATTTGTTAGAATTTCACTGGCGGTCGTTCACGGTTAGTTGGCTAGATGCCTCGCGGTTAATAACATGGTAACCTTATTCATTCGCCGTGTCACTGGTCCTTTTCAGTCACCATTTCGATAGTTTGCTGATAGTTTTGACAACCTATGTTTTTTCATACTTCATTGTGGTAATAATAATAATAAATAAATAAATATTGCTGAACATTTCACACAGCGCTATCCAGCCCCAAACTAAGCAGAGCCTGTATTATGGGAACCAGATAACTGATAGAATACTTACGAGTATATACTTTTTATACATACATACTTATAATATATAGAAAAACATCCAGACCCGGAACAAATATCTGTAGATCATGCAAACATTTGTTCCACGGCGGGAATCGAACCCGCTACCTCCTGCGTCTCAGCCGGTTATTCGCCTACTGCGCCACGGAGGTCCTCATGGGACAAGCTTATGGCCCACCTGATGTCAAGTCGTAACCATCGCATTTAACAGACCTACGATGCACTGCCCCGCGTCCATCCACATCTTTCTACGTGTCGATATGGTTCATATTTATATAAACATCAAATTTTGTTTTGCCAATTGACCACTGCAACAGCGTTATCTGTGCCGGAACAAGATTGACGACCTCCGTGGTGCAGTGGGCGAATAGCCGGCTGAGACGCAGGAGGTAGCGGGTTCGATTCCCGCCGCGGAACAAATGTTTGCATGATCTACAGATATTTGTTCCGGATCTGGTTGTTTGTCTATATATTATAAGTATGTATTTACAAAAAAATACGTATATAAGTATTCTATCAGTTATCTAGTTCCCATAGTACAAGCTTTGCTTAGTTTGGGGCTAGATAGCGCTGTGTGAAATGCCCAGAAATATTTATACTTATTTATATTTATTTAAGAAGTATCCCTCACGGTGCAAGAACAAAGGCACGTCTAACTTCCACAACCTGGGGCGCCACGCCACAAGTGCTGTGGACAACAGGAACTTTACTTCTCTGCTGGCAAATTAGAATGCTCCGTGTGGCATCGATCCTCTCATGCACGAGAAGTAGATATTGCCCTGAACGAGACCTATCGAACCATCACGGTCTAAGGCCTCCTGTGCCTGTGATTTCACCGGTAACCATACCCTTCAAACCGAAACACAGTTGCTGTGGCGCAGTGACGGAATAGGTAGCGGGTTTATATCAAGTAACATAATTAATAACCTACGTGCAAAGTACATATTATGTCAAATTTGTAAAACTAAAAACATTAATAGCAGCAGTAGAGGTAGCAGGTTCGATTCCCGCTGCAGAACAAATGTTTGCACGACCTACAGATATTTGTTCCGGGCCTGGATGTTTTTCATATAATATCCAAAGGTTGCCTGGAAGAGATCGCTTTTAGCGATAAGGCCGCCCATTGTACCTTTGATTTAATTTTGTATTCTCTTTTGTTTGTTTTATTTTTAATGGTGTGCAATAAAGAAATTATCTATCTATCTATCAGTATGTATTTACAAACAAAAGTATATATTTTATTTATTTCCGTAATCCGTATAGTACACATTTTTTGTGTCTTATAGTTAGTCAAAAATAGGATTACTTAATTTATCACATTTTATATATCAATAAAAAACATTGTCAAATCTGTTGAAATACCCTTAAAAACAACAATAACTAATGATAAATCCATAGCTATGAAATTGGCCTATGGTCCACACGAACATGATCATACACTATGCAGGCACACATGCCTACGTAATAAATAACATATTGATATGGTTATCTGGTTTCCATAGTACAAGCTCTGCTGAGTTTGTGGGTAGATAGCTCTGTGTGAAATGTCTAGTTATATTTATTATTATTATTATAGATATAGGTATCAAATTATTCAAATATCGAATAAATTGTATAATGTAAACAGCATACCTACCTATCTATATGAGAAAACATGGTCTGTTTTCCCACAGAACACATAAAACAATAGAAGTCGTAAGTAAGCGGAGCCCGCGTAACACCAAGTACGCGGAGTTCCGCTCACTACAAGCTTCACTCTCTTCAGTCGTGTTTCAATTACTGTTTCTAAGTGTGATAGTTTTTACATGTGTGAGTTTAGCTACACTGGTTTTCATAGTAAAAAGTCATCATGCTAGTTCTATGGTTTTTTTTATGTTCTGTGTGTTTTCTTCGCCGAAAAACCGAATAGGTGGTTTTCACCTTTTTTCAACCTATATTTTAGGTTAGTATAGCACCTACCGGCATGAACTAAAAATAGTTGAACTCTAAAGGTTTTTACCTGATTATATATATTTATCTAAGTTATTTTGTTGAATCTACCTAAATTTCATATTCGAATTCAAACTCGTTTATTTACACTTATATATAACTCAACAGAATTAATCTAATACGCTATATCTAAAGCACATGTTGGCTTTACTAAATTATCAGTTAGACTTACTTAGATTCGAATATACGAAAAATGTGGTGTTGCAATAACCTCTATTAGTGGATGGTTTAACCTATTCAGTTTTAACAATTTTTTTTTTGTATAAATAAATGTACTATTGCAGTTCTGTTTCATGTTTCATTGATGTTGCTATACCCTGCCAGGGTTCATAATTTGAATCCTGGCAGGATATAGCAACAGGAATGAAACTATTATGGGAACTACTGTTACTACCTGTAACAACTTTGTCACCATTTGAAAGGATGTATTGAGTACTGCTACTTTTTATCTGACTGCGGAAAAGAAGGGTAACGTTTTTATTGACAAATCACGAGTGCGAAGCCTCGGGATGGCTAGTAAAGAGAATACCAAACAAAAAGATTTTAATTTCATTTGCTCCTTGCGATAATATGGTACACACGGCTACACATCAAGCTATAAATGTCCAATATAAGCTGACTACGCATTGTGTAGGCTTTTCGAAGAATGAGAGGTCAGCTTATACTGGAAATGTATAGCTTGATTTGTAGCCGTGTGTACAGTTACATAGCAACAGATGATAAACATACATCCAATTTAGAATCTCCTTATGTATGTATGGAAAAACACCAAACGCGGAATAAATATCTTTATATCATGCAACAATTTGGCATACGACGCGGGAATCAAACCCGCAACCTCCAGCGGTATAGCCGGATATTCACCCACTGCAACATGAAGCTCAAAAATTTAAGCATAACGTAGTGTTATGTATGATATAACAACATACCTAGAATAAAATATTTGCAGATCAAACATACAATCGGTGTTTTGGTAATATTTGGTAACATTTTTGTCAGCGGGAATCAACCCCCAATTTACAAGCTTGCAATATTAAACAATGTCAATTAAAAAACACGATTAAAATACAAAAAATATTCAGAAAAATGTCAGCAATAACAAAAAAATCAAAGAATCTAGAATGTTGACCTGAATGTGAAGCATTGGTTGGCATATCACGCTTCACATCCATATTTCACTCGACGTTCCACAATTCAGGTAGCAAAATCACATTGAAAAGTAACCCTCTAAATCTATGTTCGACGGTGACATGGCATCAATTCCCTTCGTTAGGATCTCTTGTCAGAGTTATAGCGGTAATAAAGGCGACCTATTTCAGATAGCAACTGATTGTCTACGGGTACCCAAAGTGGTATTGACCCCCAGGGGACGTTTACAACTTGCAAGGGGACCGTGACATAATGATAACTACTCGGTGTCTTCAGCGAGTGAACAGGTTTCTTCTAGGCAAGCATGTTCCATCATAGACTGCATCATCGCTTACGATCAGGCGAGATCATGTTCAAAGGTAAGCTTAAATGTGTCTGCTGTGTTAACCGCCTATTATGGATACGTAGAATCAGTATTAAGGTATAGAATTATTTTTTGGGGCAACTCTACGCGCAAAGAACACATATTAGGTATATTATATTTTTTGTGTCATTTCATTTTGTTTCTGTGTCCATTTGTGGTGGTCTTTATTAATATTTTTCTTTCTTTCTTTCTTTCCTTCTATTCATCTCTCAAAAGAAGTGTATCAGAGCAATATGCAAGTTGCAGAAAACGGTAAGCCCTATTTCACGGAGCTTAAGATTTTGACTCTTCCATGTCTGTACGAGTATATGTATCTACGAAATCGCTACATTCATTAATACAAATATGGAGCTCTTTATAAACCTTAAAAGTAAACGGCATCATAATAAAATTTGTTTCCCGCCTAATAAGACAGCTTTGTTTAATCAGAGTGTGTTGTGTATGGCTCCACGTATATACGAGTATAACCACCTACCTGAGTCTGTACCTACTGGGTTCTTCCAGTCTGAATGTGTTCAATCTGACATTTTATTATTAATTTTCTTTTTAAGGTAAGAGTTGACATGTTGAATATTGTAAAGAATATAATCTTTATATGATTTTTTCTATGTAACTATGTACTTGTAAGGCTGACTAAAATTGCATGCGATAAACGCTGGTTATGGACGAACGCAAACTGTATCACTAACCACCTGTTACTAAACCATATTCGCAATAAACAATTTGATTGATTGATTGATTATATGAACAAAAAAAAATTGTATCGAAAAAACAATTGGGTGTCCATGAGATAGAAATTGGGATATATGATAATGGATCTCATATAACGAGATCGTGCCCATAATTGTGGCTTTCCAGTATTAGAATGGTCCACATACTAACACAGAAAGTACTTTTAATTTAGTGTTATGTTGGTACCTACTTTATTTATTTAACACATAACATAAATGTGTTTTTTCAGTTTTTCACACTCCAGTTAAATTTAAATCTTCAAGGGTGAGTATAAGTGTTATGCCAACGGTCAAAAACCTTTTAAAATTGACGTTTTTGCAAAAATGTATTAGTAGGTCCAAGCAAAACCGAAAAACATAGCAAGTAGCCAGTAGATAGAAAAGTTTGGGAACTTCTGGGTTGACCAACGAGTAAAAAGTTGCTCACTGCACCATGTACCGAGTGTTTGTGTGTGTGTGTACTAAGCAAAGTGTTCGGAACTTAAGGGGACACCGGAGGGACAATCGCCCATACAACACGTACTACCAAGATCATTTCTAATTGGAGCATAGTTCTACCTTAATGAGGTATTATTTTAATTTGAATAGCATTTATCTAGGTTCCCAACCATTTATTAGATTAAAATACTTACCTAAAATGAAATAGAAGCGTATCGCATTCTGCATGTTTTTACGTCATAACAGACCTGTTTTCAACCTAATTGTTTTGTATTAAAAACAACAACATCTTACGTATCCTAGTCATGGGAACATAGATTATATCGTCTAGTTACAAAATAACAACACAATGAGAAAAATACAACAAGTTTTCTGTCATCATTTTTGGTATTACGGAACACGGACAAAAATCTAATCAAATTTAGAATCGTTCTATTGCTATCACTGTCGCTCTGCGTGGCCAAACTTCGTCACTAAACAGGGATAGCGATATTCAGGCCGAAGTATTTGACGCGGCCGAATTGAAGTTGCGCTCAGGGTTCGCCGGCGCGTTAATATGTGAAACTTATTTTTAGACTTTTCTATGGCACTAAAGGCCATTAGTACATTGTTATTCAAGGGCCGTAAGCAAACCCGAGTTCAGCTCAAAACTTTTCATCACGAATGCGAGGAAAATAAAAATCTTTTTCAATTGGTTGCTAAAAAGAAAATTTGCGTTTCCGGCATCCATAATTTTTTTCACTACTAAATGGCCTTATTTATGTAGATAATAGAAATGAGGATTTGTCATGGAGGTTTTATTTAATTTCAGCATTAATGAATGTAACATCTTTTATTTAAAAAAAAACAAAGATTTTCATCCCCCCATCTCGAAAGGTTTATCACGTACATATGTACCTTTTTGAAGTAAAACTTCTGTACGCACGCTTAACTTGGGCAGTAAGCTGGTGAATGCGTTACGAAAAGTGCGAACAGAAGTTGAGAGGGAGATATAAGTTGGTGAAAATAGAAAGAGAGAGAGAGTTACGTTTAGTATATTTTAAACGTTAAAGTGCGAGTGCGAGTTGCGTCTGTCCAGAATGAACATAGACTGATCGACCTACAGACGGACGTGAGGAGAATTTTGTAATTGAACAATTTTATAAATTAATATTTTGAAAAAGATGTTTTACTTCAGTCGTGTGGTCTAAAGCACATTTGTTTTTTTATTTGTTATCCTGACGTTTCGGCTGTGTTGCAGTGTTGCAACCGGAGTACTTTGAGCTACCGTCGAGAACGTCGGGAAAACAAATAAAAAAGGTACATACGCGATAAATGCCCGTTTTAAGGGCGCACTATACCTGGGAAGCCGATAAATAGCTTATTTTGACACAATGTTTTGTTCAACAAATTTTGTGATTAAAATTTGTAATTCATATATGTTATAGTTAAGGATACGTGCTAGAGCGCCTGTGTTGTGAAAACACGATTCCGTAAAATTTTCTCGATAGAAAAAAATTCCAAAGATGACTCCAAATTTATCTTAAAACCGTTCTTATGCGATGAATACTACAATTTAGATCTTGAAACTTTATACAGTAATTCTACACAATATAAATAAGGGCACATGTGTTTTAAATTTTCAAAATACCTTTTGATTTTATCTAATGAGACCATTCGCTCCAGACGCCCGTTTCCTGATTCAGTCTGGCCTCGGCTTTCAGACGGGGTACCCGTGACGCTTGTCGCTCCAAACGAACACGTAATTCTAAGGTAGAATTTATATTTAGTTGGTTTTTGTAAAGACGCAGTAATGAGAAATAAACAGAACAAGATAATGAAAGGACTGAATGATAAAAAAACGGCAAACATAAGAACCACGACGAGATAGGACGTGTTGCGGCGCGCGGAGAAGCAGGGGTGAAGTTCGAGTTTGGGCTGAGGTATAGTCAACTCATAATTAGTAACTAAAAATAGTGTTCGCGTAAGTTTGAAAAATACTATTCTACCGTGTATAAGTAAATAAATTGATTTGATTTCATTTGGTATAGATTCATTTTATGAGAAGAGCCGAAGACCGGGCTCAGTGGCGCGTAGAGGCGTAGACGATCTCCGTGGTGCGGAGAACAAGTGAGCTGAGATGTAAGTTGGGGGTTGATTCCCGCTGACAAAAATGATACCAAATATTACCAAAATACCGATTGTGTGTTTGATCTGCAAATATTTTATTCTGGGTATGGGTGATATCGTATTACTTAAATTTATGAGCTCCATGGTGCAGTGGGTTAATATCCGACTATGCCGCAGGAGGTTGCGGGTTCGATTCCCGCGTCTTATGCCAAATTGTTGCATGATCTAAATATATTTATTCCGGGTTTGGTGTTTTTCCATACATACTTATATTATATTATTCTTATATTTAAAAAATATACCTTTATAATACGTCTACCAGTTATCTGGTTCCTAGAACAAACTATGCATAGTTTGGGGCTAGATAGCGCTGTGTGAAATAATCACACCAATATTATAAAAGTGAAAGTTTGGATGTTTGTTTGTTAGATACTCAATCACGTCGTGATGGCATGAAATTTAACGTGTTTACAGATTATGGCCTGGATTCAAACATAGGCTACTTTTTGTTGAAAAGCCGGTGGCGGAAGCTAGTTTTTATTATAATTATTTATTTTTATAATCGTTTCTGATAGACATATTATATAGAACACCACAAAATTACATTAATAGAAAAACACATATAAAACACATATAAAACACATATAAAACACATATAAAACACATATAAAACACATATAAAAGGGGAAAGTACAGTAGACGGTCTTTTGACTAAAAGCGATATCTTCCAGTTAATCGCTATCCGTAATATATACCACTATCCTGTACATCATCATCATCATTATAACAGTCAAAGGACGTCCACTGCTGCACATATGCCTCCCCATAGATCCGGTATCTACTTACGAGTAACCAAGCTAACTTATTTAAACTTCATTAACATATATAAAGCACACCCGCCCCCCTAACACAACGACACAATACACACACACTCACCACATGCAGAAATATACCCACTCAACCACACACAAACCCACACACACACTCGCACTCATGCACTCAAATGCATCACTTACACGAGTCTCCAATTTTATGTCTTAGTAGTTTTGTAATCCTTTAATATGAATGCTTATCTTTTATCTGTATTAAACTTAAATTTGTTTTTGTTGCTCTGTTCTCTTAATAGTCAAGATTTATACTTACTCGGTTTGGTCCCGCATTCAATATGTTTAACTTCTGCAAATCTATACAGGGCATCCGCGATACAGGTGTTACACCTAGTGCGGAGCTCAAAGTATTATACATACATGTTAATTCTAATTTGGGAATAAAAATATTTTTATTTGTATATGTTTTGATTTGAAACCTATTGGTGGTACAGGCAGGCTAAAATTCCAAAAACAAAACCAGTTCCGTTATTTCGTTTTCTAATCCTCCTAAAAGCAATTTGCCAATGGAAATAAAACCGCATCCATTGATTCAATCAACCCACTAGAAACCGGAGTGGGCTTGTTTTTATAACTCTAATTATAAGTTCTAGGCCACGAGTCGATGACCCCAGATTGTTGCACCGACCAGTTGTAAGAAAGTGGTCTGGATCTAGCCTTCAAGGATTTGACCTTCATTTTTAAGATTTGACCCATCAGCGATCCACTATCGATAACGAGAAATGACTTTACCAACCAGAATATTAAAACATTCTTTTGTTTTAAGTTTAGACTAATGGCGGCATTCTATATCCGTCGGTGACCGACTACAACTCGAACGAGTATACGTTGCAGTTACGATAAAAATATTATTGCTGGTTGTTTACCGTTTTAACAATTGATGAGCATTAAAACAACATCATTATATCAATAATCAATTAATGTTATAATTTTGTGCCAAACTGAGTGTCAAATAACTTGGTAAACAATATTTTTCTAAATCTAAACTGCGCTATTACAAGGTTATGTCAGCGCTTTATATGACTAACTGATAGGTGTCAGGAACGCATTCTCTGAACGGCCGTAGTATATACGTAAGTATAGTGTCAAACTTTTGACACGTTTTCAAGGAGAAACGAATCGTAGCTGGATACCGACGGATATAGGAACCCGCCATTACCTGTAAGTAAAAATGATACTACGTAGTCAAGCATTATTTCAACTTTAGAATGAGAGAAAGAAAAGGATTTTATTTGTAACGGCACATTAGGACTACAAAGCGACACAGACATAGAAAAACATAGATTTACAGAAAGAAAATATAAACACACCTATACTAATATTATAAAGAGGAAAGATTCGTATTTTTGTATGTTTGCAACAAATAAAATCAAAAACTACTTGTCCGATTTCCAAAATTATTTCACTATTAGAATGCTACATTATCCCTCAGTAACTCATGCTACTTTTTACCCAACTGCGCAGAAAGATGGTAATGTTTTTTATTGAAAAACTATGCGTGCAAAGTTGCGGACTGGTCAAATATAATTACTAAAAACTAAAAAACTAAATATACACCGGCGAACCATTATCGCCCCGAACTGAGATCTCGCGTAATCTTTGACTATCAAAACAGAGCCAAAAAATTAATAATCAAATAACTTGACCTACAGTTTCATTCAAATTACAGGTAACGGGAGTTCATGTAAATGCATTCTTTTTTGGGGTACAAACTGCAGTTATTCTAGAGTTCAGAATTTTGCCTATATTGGTGTCACTAAAGCTATACGCATACTAAATTTCAGCACTGTGGGGTCACTGTTATACCTACCCTGTGAATTTTGTCAAAGTTCAGTTTTTACTATGGCTAATTACTAAAAAAACGGCCAAGTGCTAGTCCGACTTGCGCACGAAGGGTTCCGTACCATCATATATTAAAATGGCAAAAAGCCCCCCTTTAATTTTTGTTTTATTTTAATTTACTTATTAATTTTTAAAGTGAATATGTAACTAAATGTTCTGTGAATATTTCAAGCGTCTAACTGTTGCCGTTATCAATATCAAGCAAAAACGAGCAAAAAAAATCACGTTTGTTGTATCGTAGCCCCCCTTAAATATTTATTTTATTCTGTTTATAGTACTTAGTTGTAGCGGCAACATAAATACATCATTTGTGAAAATTTCAACTCATAATTCATAAAGACGTTTATTTTCTCTCACAAAAAGGTACCCTACTTATGAACTAGGTATTCTTAAAGATAATACAATATAGAATTAAAAGTGAAAATAAAATAACAAAGATAAGAATTCTAGAACTTAGGATAAACATACTATCAATAGTCTAACTATCACGGTTCACGAGACACAACCTGGTAACAGACAGACAGCGGAGTCTTGGTAATAGGGTCCCGTTTGACACAATACAAATTGTACAATTGATGATACAAATTTGAGTGGCACTAGCAAGGAAAAACGCATTCCAATGCGATTCCTAACTAGTGAACTTCTTCTCCACTCTGTTGAAGCTATCTTTGTCTTCTTGTTTCTCCTTCGAAGCTATATTACAGTGTTTTATCCATGTGGATGCCGCCCTGTGTTGAGACTTGAGAGGCGGCAGAGCGAACCTCATAAAACGTTAACAACACGAATGTTCCGAGAGCACTGAGTATTCCTGCTTTATGGAATGGTGGAGTGAGTAGCATTGATGAATTGACGATTTGGACTTATTTAATATTCAATACATAGCTGCACCTACTAAAATGGCCTTTACGAAAGACCAGCACCTTTTTAAGGACCTTTTTACCGGATATTTTGGAATGGAGGAATGGACGAACGAAAATGACGGCTGATAGAGAGATAAAGAAGAAAAATACATGTTGTGCCGACCCCGCGTAATGTGGATAAAGGGCAGAAAGAAGAATGGAGGATTGAGAAGTAAGGTGAGATGAAAAGTGGAACCAGCAAATACAACGCAGAAGTTTCCGCCATGATACCTCTTAACATTCATTGAGGACGCGCCGTTTGTTTGTTCCAAACATCTTCCATTTGCATATGCAAATAAGTCTAGACAAGTTTCTACCGTCTCTAGGGTGTCAGCTAAATGATACTTTCTAGTCTTTAGCTTTTGGTATAGTAAATCACGTTCTAAAATATAACATAGTTGAGGTATACTTAATTTAAACATGGTTTATAACTTGGTATTATCACATAAAACTGGTAAATCTTATTGTTTATATAGAACTTAAAATAGTTTAGTTTTAAGGTCATTGATATACCTATTATAGTATAACAACCACAGTACCATAACTAATATTATGAAATTTCTTCATGCGGTTAAAGATTATGTCTCTGTTGGTCATTTGTTTTCCAAATCATTGGTTTAGGTGAATGACATTGTAATAGGGTTCATTCAATGTTCAATCCGTCAAAGATTCAACATTTGTCTTACAATATTAAAGTCTTACAATAATTAGGTCTAGTACTTACATGTCAGCAGCAACAAAACAGTCCATTGTATCACCAAAATCCGATAGACGAAAGAGAAATTTGCAGTTTTTTAGCAAGCACTAGCCGGTTTTTGCCACTAGAAATCACACAACACTGTCTAAAGAAATTCACTTGATGCACTCACTATGCTAAAAAAGCTAGGAAGTGTCACAGTATCACACAAGTTGTTCGCTCTAGACCGATCACATTCACAAGTTTTACCGACGTACACGTCAGCGTCGGTTTAATTTCGGGGATTTTTATCAATTTCTAGTTGAAATTTGTTATTTTTGATGTTACGAGGTACGAGCTTTCTTACAGAGTTCGCGGTGGTGAATGGTTGCGCGACGTCTTTCACTGCGCACGCGACGGGAGGAATAACCACGTGTTCTAGATTCACGCGTTGTTTGTTTTCAAGCGAGAAAGCAAATTGCAGCAAGCGTTTTTTTTTTGTTTTTTTTTCGTCAATGTATTTTTGTGATGGGTTTTGAATTTACTAAGCAAAACAAGTTAGATGTAAACCACAAATTAAATAAGAGTATATACATAAGTTTTATGTTAATACGTTATCTATTATTGTATGCCTTTGGTATAAGCACTGTTCTTTATTCATTCATGTATGAGTTACCTATAAATGACAATCATAAAAATAAGACAATACAAAGTGTATTGTTTTATATTTATGAGGATTTGCAAGCTGAAGTGGCCGTTGGGGCAGAGGTTCACGAGTAGAGAACGCGCACTGCAAAACGCAGCGTAGGACAGCCCCCACTAGATGGAAAGGTGATGGACCTGGTAACGGTTGGTGAGAGTCATTGGGTGCAGGCTCCATAAGATCGGTTGCTCTGGGAATATATGGGGCAGGCCTATGTTTAGCAGTGGACGTGCTTTGGCTGATATGATGATATTAATTGTTATTAACTTATCAAGGACCACGCCATTACATTTTTGTATGGTTTGGTGTCTAATCGATTACGTCGATGTGATAGGATTGACTACAATCTACTCAGTCACGGTACACAGTTTAAAGTGATATAGGTACTTTTAATTGGCCAGCGAATCGATCATTTCATCTCCAACCAATTAAATTACTGGACTCTACTATTCAAACTTCGCAAATTCCTAATTTGAACTCAACTGTAAAGTCGATGATCTCACGATCTCACAACGATCGAGACTCGAAATACTTGTTTCCAATTTTGAATAGAATTGCTAGTCGTGTTACGTTCTTGTTACCTCGAAATATTTGTAGTATCTAGTTCGAGTTCTCTTAGTACTTCCGCAGGTCAGTTCAGGTGAATGCACATGACACTAAGTAGGTATAAAATTGCGATCCGTAACAGCAGTATTTGAGTTTTGATATAAAGTTTGTAATCTGAAAGATATATGGATATAATATTAGTTGGCGACCTAGGTACCTAGTTGTAATATTTGGCTGTAAAGCAAAAAAAAAATATATGTGAATATTTTTTTTATATATTCAAGCACTTATATAATATTTAAATAAATTCGTTACTAACATTAAAAACCACACACAATAATTTTGACCAATAGTGCATAACCTTATACAGAAACAATGTTTCATTCTACAGTCCTCTTCCTTGTACGTGTCGTCTATAAAATGAGCTGATTGTTTCATATAACGTGGATATCTTTGATACTTTGGTAGGTTTAAACCATGGTTTCTGAACCTATTTTAGGCAAGAGACTCCTTTTCCAAAAAGAACTGATACCTCAGACAGCTAAATTACTTTGAAAATCTATCTCTAGTTTTTTTTCCTATTGATATAAAATACTAACCAACTTAAAAACTTTGCAGTTGGTTAAGTTAGTAAACTTTACATCATTTTCTCGTCAAAATTTAACATATTAAACAGACATAAAATTCAGTAAATATCGTATGTGTAATTGATAATTATTAATACAAATTACTTAAAAATACATAAGTGGGTAGTTATTTCGTGCAAAAAACATTAAAATCTAAAAATGTAGATAAAAAAATAATATGTCGACCCCTGGGTAACCGATTTCGACATCAAGGGGTCAATATCGAGCACGTTGGGAATCCCTGGTTTAAACGGTTTGTCTATAAAGTCTATAAAATTTAACATAATAAATAGACATAAAATTCAGTAAATATCGTATGTGTAATTGATAATTATTAATACAAATTACTTAAAAATACATAAGTGGGTAGTTATTTCGTGCAAAAAACATTAAAATCTAAAAATGTAGATAAAAAAATAATATGTCGACCCCTGGGTAACCGATTTCGACATCAAGGGGTCAATATCGAGCACGTTGGGAATCCCTGGTTTAAATGGTTTGTCTATAAAGTCTATAAAATTTAACATAATAAATAGACATAAAATTCAGTAAATATCGTATGTGTAATTGATAATTATTAATACAAATTACTTAAAAATACATAAGTGGGTAGTTATTTCGTGCAAAAAACATTAAAATCTAAAAATGTATTTAAAAAAATAATATGTCGACCCCTGGGTAACCGATTTCGACCTCAAGGGGTCAAATCGAGCACGTTGGAAATCCCTGGTTTAAACGGTTCGTCTATAAAGTCTATAAAATTTAACATAATAAATAGACATAAAATTCAGTAAATATCGTATGTGTAATTGATAATTATTAATACAAATTACTTTAAAATACATAAACGGGTAGTTATTTTGCGCAAAAAACATTAAAACCGAAAAATTAAGATAAATAAATAATGGGTAACCGATTTCGACATCAAGGGGTCAATATCGAGCACGTTGGGAAT
This sequence comes from Philereme vetulata, assembly GCA_918857605.2. Lineage (NCBI taxonomy): Eukaryota > Metazoa > Arthropoda > Insecta > Lepidoptera > Geometridae > Philereme > Philereme vetulata. The sequence goes on along the minus strand of OU975452.1, from coordinate 2,613,092 downwards.
CCCTGGTTTAAACTTGCGGTTTCTAGTTTTAGGGTAATTTGACTTTAGGCCATGTTATACTTTTTTTTACCATACGTTTGATGTCAATGTAGATCAAAATTGTATAAGTAGTTTAATTAATGCTAAATGAATATTTATCTGTTTTGTGGAAAAAAAAAATGCCCTCGACCATTATGTTAGAAAATAGGTGTAACAGTCATGTTACACCTATTTTGACTTTTATGGTGACTTTTGAACGTCAATACTTAACAGAACCAGAAGAACAAAAAAATCAAAATCTTTTTATTTATTAAAATCATAAGAATCACATTGAAACGTCAATTTTAATGCCTGTTCCTTCGCGACCATACCAGGAAAGTAAGGCAAGAAACAAGACTGGTTGTTCTTTTTTATGTTCCTCTTAAAATACATACAATAAAGGAAATAAATTACGTCATAATTGTAATGTTTGAACGAGTTGGAGCAATTTAAATCAAGTTGGAGCAATTTAAATCAAGTTGGAGCAATTTAAATCAAGTTGGAGCAATTTAAATCAAGTTGGAGCAATTTAAATCAAGTTGGAGCAATTTAAATCAAGTTGGAGCAATTTAAATCAAGTTGGAGCAATTTAAATCAAGTTGGAGCAGTTTAAATCAAGTTGGAGCAGTTTAAATCAAGTTGGAGCAGTTTAAATCAAGTTGGAGCAATTTAAATAAAGTTGGAGCAATTTAAATCAAGTTGGAGCAGTTTAAATCAAGTTAGAGCAGTTTAAATCAAGTTGGAGCAATTTAAATCAAGTTGGAGCAATTTAAATCAAGTTGGAGTAATTTAAATCAAGTTGGAGCAATTTAAATCAAGTTGGAGCAATTTAAATCAAGTTGGAGCAATTTAAATCAAGTTGGAGCAGTTTAAATCAAGTTGGAGCAATTTAAATCAAGTTGGAGCAATTTAAATCAAGTTGGAGCAGTTTAAATCAAGTTGGAGCAATTTAAATCAAGTTGGAGCAATTTAAATCAAGTTGGAGCAGTTTAAATCAAGTTGGAGCAATTTAAATCAAGTTGGAGCAATTTAAATCAAGTTGGAGCAGTTTAAATCAAGTTGGAGCAATTTAAATCAAGTTGGAGCAATTTAAATCAAGTTGGAGCAATTTAAATCAAGTTGGAGCAATTTAAATCAAGTTGGAGCAATTTAAATCAAGTTGGAGCAATTTAAAACAAGTTGGAGCAATTTAAATCAAGTTGGAGCAATTTAAATCAAGTTGGGCGGGTCTGGGTTTATCCATTAGTAGTTGCTATGCCTAGCTTGCGGCTTCGGCCGATTGTTTTGGATAAATCCAGGTCTTCTTTACTCGACTCAGGGGAGCAAGTAGGGAGGCGAATGGTCTTGAGGGAGAGCGCAGGTCGTGTAGATCCTCAAGGCAAGTCTGGTGGGGTCGTTCCTTCTCGCGGTTGCTGCCCGCTATTGGTCTATTTCCATCTGAAATAGACGTAACTAAAACCACCAGGCGCCGGCAATTTGTCGGTGGGGTAGGGTGGATGGGCTTGGGATCCTGTGTGGTGGGGTTTAGGATTGAGTTGGGACATTTCAACCCCTTATCTCGCTGGGTAGGGTTTGGAATGCAGGGGGGAATAGTGATAGTTGGGGGGAAATTGTAGGATTTCTCCACACGCCCCTCTGAGTAGCAGAGGGCGTAGTGGATGAAGATGGGACGGGCTGTTGGAGCCGTCTCTGGGAAGGGGAGGCGTTGATGAAGCGTCGTTCCGCCTGGTTTTCCGAGAGTCGGCTGTATGGGTCAGCTTCCTTGCGGGATGCCAAGTGAACGGGTGCTTCATTGGCAGAGTGGGTGCTTGTTTGTCCCAATGACCTTCAAGGCTATACCGGCAGGGCCACCCATACCGGTCAGGCTTGGAGCGAGGGACCAAAACAAGTGCAGTTAGCCTTGGCGGGGCCCGTTATGGGTTTGTCAGACGAGGCGGGTACGTCCTTGTTTTAGGGCGCGCTGACAGGGGAGCTCACCCCTGAAAAAAGAGACAACGATGTAGAGCATCGGAGTTAGGAAACATGGAATCAAGCAGCTGTGAAAATGGTCCCCAGGTGGGTCCCCGAAAGGGGGAATCCCACTCCTTCACTTCAACTGGAGTGGAGGACTGCCCCTCGTACTCTGGGGGGGGCAGCAACTGCTTCGTAGATGGGTGTTCCGCTCATCTTCGTGAACACAACCCTGGCTTTACTAATGAATTGGACTCTGAGATTGCCCGTGCTTTGGATAACGACGATATGGAGGATGTTGATAGATCTTCCCGCGCTCCGATGCGGAAGAAGGCTGCTTCAACAGCGCTATCAGAGGTTGACGACTCATGTGCTGATATAGAGTCAAGTAGAGAAGAGGAGTCTGATGACTCGAGAAAGGCGGATAAATCTTCCAGATTCTGGAAGACACCAGCGCCGGTGCAGTTACGCGGAAAGCGAACGCATTCGGCAAGAAGAGAAGACTCTCAGCGTTCTACAGGTACAGATGAATCTGGGGGTACAGTACCCCCGCCATCTAAGGTTCCTACCTCTAAGAGAGGTAAAGGCCGTGATAAGTACACGAGCTATTTGAGGGATAAAACGGATTTGCAGAAAAAACGAGAAGAGAGAGAACTAACCGCCGAGGAGGAGGTTACAGAAAAGATGGTCAGTGTGAGAAAGACATCTGCTCGCCTGGTGAATCCAAGTGATGATCATCCGGCCGTCGACTTGAACCAACTGGTACTGGACAACGTTGACGTCATAGTTAATGTTGCCACAAAGTCCAGTCACCTAAAAGGTACTTTTCAGAAGGCCCTGAAGGACGCAGCAGCCTCAATAAAAGAGGTACTGACAGTGCTTCAACATCGCACTGCCTCTGAGGAAACCGCTAAACTACAGGCAGATAACGCTCTATTGCGGGCTGAACTGACGGAATTACGTAAAGAGCTGGCGGAGCTCAAAGACAACTTGGCTCGAGCTCCACCCCACAACGATCTAGAAGAGTTGCCTGAAGCGAATCCTAAAGCGCCTCAGAAAAAGACGCAAAAAAGACAGGAGAAGCCAACACATGTTGCTTGCAATAACACCGCGCAAGAGGAGTTCTTGCGTTCGATCATGCTCCAGGTAGGAGGTATGATCAATGCAAGATTCAAAAGCGTCGAGGATAGGCTGCTTCCTGAAAAGCGGCTTCGACCACCACTAGCTGCAAAAAAGGGCAAGGATGTGCCAATGCCATTGGCCAGTACCGTGCCTATAGTATCAGCGGAGGAGAGTGGTTTGACAGCTGGAGAGCACGGAAAAAAGAATAAAAGGAGAAAAAATAGAGGGCAGCTGGAAACAACTGCCCAGGAAGTGACTCCTCGGGACGAAATGTTACCTTTGGGCACGGAAGGAGCATGGTCCAAGGTAGTAAGGAAGGGCAGAAAGAGGAATACTAATAAGATGCAGAACGTTGTTCAAGAACCAGGCAAACAACAGACAAAGCAGAAAGCTAAGCAACTGGCCAAGAAAGCTGCAAAGCTTCAACCACCTCGCTCATCGGCTGTGGTAGTTACTTTGCTGCCTGGAGCAGAGGAGAGAGGCATGACCTACGGCAAGGTTTTAGCCGAAGCCAAGGGCAAAATAGATCTTGCTGGTCTGGGGATCCCTGCCCTTAAAGTTAGGCACGCAGCAACGGGCGCGCGAATCTTGTAAATCTCAGGTGCAGCAAGCTGTGAAAAAGCTGACTCTCTCGCACAAAAACTTAGGGAGTCCATCAATGCCGAGGACGTTAGAGTCTCCAGGCCCACTAAGTGCGTAGAGGTGCGCGTTTCGGGCCTTGATGACTCTGTCACCTAGGACGAAATTGTGGCTGCTGTCGCCCGACACGGAGGGTGTCCGACGGACTGTATTAAGTCAGGAGAGATCCGCCTGGAGCCGTCTGGGCTTGGTGCGATCTGGGTGAGATGCCCGATAGCAGTGGCCAAAAAGCTGGCCGACAGTGGCCGACTGTTAGTGGGATGGGTTGCGGCACAGGTCAGGCTGCTACAGTCTAGACCCATGCGCTGCTACCGATGTCTAGAAACAGGGCACGTGCGAGCTCGTTGCACGTCCGAGGTAGACCGGAGTACAGAGTGCTACCGTTGTGGTCAGCCCGGGCACAATGCAGCCCAATGTACTGTGCACTCTGTGTGCTGCAGCAAGCAAACCCGCAGGGCATAGACTGGGCAGCTCAAAGTGCACCGCCCACAGTAATAGAGGAATAAGGAGGACGGTAGGGGTCAAAGACCAATTGCAACATGCCCACCCTCTGACGAATGTTGAGGTCAGGGAAGTGGGGGTGTCTATGGATACCATATAGTGATGGCTCTACGAGTTTTGCAGGCGAACCTCAACCACTGCGCTAGAGCTCAAGATTTATTGATCCAGAGCATGGCGCAGTGGTTGATCAATGTGGCAGTCATTTCTGAGCCATACTTCATCCCACCCTTAGATAACTGGGTAGGGGACAATGACCAATTGGTGGCGATAGTTGTCCAAAGTGCCGCTGGCTCCCCACCCTTCGCGAGTGTAGCAAAAGGTCGAGGTTGTGTGGCAGCCCGGTTGGGTGATATTGTTATTGTGGCAGTGTATTTCTCACCAAACAGAGTCCTTGCTGAATTCGAGAATTTTCTTGCAGAGGTAGGTACTATTGTTGGGAGGAACACATTTCCCGTGCTAGTTGCTGGAGACTTCAACCCCAAATCTACGGCGTGGGGATCTCCAGCAACCGATCCACGCGGTGAGGTGGTAGAAGAGTGGGCATTAGCAGCTGGTCTTTCAGTCCTCAATCGAGGATCAGAAAACACCTGCGTTCGACGTCAAGGTGAGTCAATTGTGGATCTATCATTCGCTTGCGCAGATTTGGTCCGTCGTGTTCAGGGTTGGAGAGTTTTGACAGATACCGAAACACTGTCGGACCATCGGTACATTCGGATGGAGATTCATATGAGTGCACCACCGCCTTTACAAAGTGGTCTAGCTAGAGGTTCTGGGAGAGGCCCACGGTGGGCTATAAAGCGCCTCGATGAAGAATTGCTGATGGAGGCTTCTTTGGTACAGTCTTGGGTATCGGCTCCAATTACGGAGATTGATGTGCAGGCGGAGGTCGAGTGGTTCCGCAAGGCTTTAACAACGATTTGCGACGCAGCAATGCCCCGCATCAAGCCTGCGGCCCACAAGCGTCAAGTGTACTGGTGGTCAACATCACTTGCAGATCTGCGAAAAATGTGCGTAGAAGCGAGGCGCCAGTTCACTCGTTACCGAAGAAGACGGCATCGTTTAGAGGAAACGGAGTCTCAGCTGTATGACCTCTACAGAGATGCTAAAAAGACCTTGCAGCTGGCGATCTGCCAGGCCAAAACTCAGGCCCAAAATGAGATGCTGGAAACTCTAAATCGGGATCCTTGGGGTAGGCCTTACAAAATGGTGAGGGGCAAGCTTCGCCCTTGGGCTCCTCCATTGACGCAGAGCTTGGAGCCTCAGCTCTTAGAGCGTGTGGTATTGGCTCTGTTTCCTGACAGGGAGGAACACACCCCTCCACGGATGGCTTTAACCAGTGACGAGCTAGAGGATACAGGTGAAGTACCAGCAACATCAGAGGTTGAAATGAGGTTAGCAGTCCTACGGCTCCGTGCCAAAAATACTGCTCCAGGACCCGATGGCATACTTGGACGAGCGTGGGTGCTTGCTCTTAAGGTATTGGGGCCCAGACTCTGCAGTTTGTTCAAGGCGTGTCTGGAACAGGGGCGATTTCCAACACAGTGGAAGACTGGTCGACTGGTCCTCCTGCGGAAATATGGGCGCCCGGTGGACTCTCCATCTGCCTACCGTCCGATTGTGCTACTTGACGAAGTGGGCAAGCTTTTTGAGCGTATAATCGCCGATCGCCTAATTAGGCACTTGAACAGTGTCGGTCCTAACTTAGACGACAACCAGTTTGGTTTTCGAAGAGGGCGATCGACGGTTGGGGCAATTCTACGGGTAAAGGCGTGCGCTGAGGAAGCTATCTCTCAGGGTGAGGTCGTTTTGGCGGTGTCTCTTGACATTGCTAATGCCTTTAACACCATGCCCTGGAGTTGCATAAGAGAGGCGCTGTTGTACCACCAGATGCCCCACTACCTTCGTCGAATAGTCGAGTACTATCTGACGGAGAGGTATGTCTCCTACGAGGGGCAAGATGGTCTGCGTCAGCGAAAAATGTCGTGCGGTGTCCCACAGGGATCGGTTCTTGGACCGCTCCTGTGGAACATCGGCTACGACTGGGTGCTTAGAGGATCAACTCTCCCAGGAGTTAAGGTAACTTGTTACGCTGATGACACGCTAGTGACAGCCAAGGGGAAAACCTTTGCGGAAGCATCTGCTCTTGCCACCGTAGGAGTGGCACAGGTGGTCCACAAAATTCAAAGGTTGGGTCTCAAAGTAGCCTTGAACAAGTCCGAAGCACTTTGCTTTCACGGACCACGAAGGGCACCACCGGCGGGATCTCATATTGAAGTAGGCGGAGTCAACATTGCCGTCGAGTCGACGATGAAATACCTGGGACTTGTCCTCGACAGCCGGTGGAACTTCTGCGCCCACTTTAAGCAGCTGATGCAGAAGTTAATGGGCACCGCAGCTGCTCTCGGAGGGTTGCTGCCCAACCTGAAGGGAGCAAATGTATCGTGTCGTCGCCTTTACATGGGAGTGGAGCGCTCCATGGCTTTATATGGAGCTCCAGTATGGGTAAACGCCCTGAATAGCCAGAACATCGCCCTGTTGCGAAGACCACAACGAGCGATGGCCATCAGGGTGATCAGGGGATACCGCACAATCTCGTTCGAGGCGGCATGCGTCTTGGCGAGTTCACCACCTTGGGATTTGGATACTGATACCCTAGCTGCAATGTATTATTGGCGCGAGGATGAACTTGGTAGGGGTCAGCATCCAGATTTACGAGAAATAGAGAAATGTAGGCGCGAACTACATCAAGAGCTCGTTGAAAGGTGGAGGGTGAGGTTAACTCGTCCAGTTGCCGGCCAAAACACAATAGAGGCTATTCTGCCGGTACTGAACGAGTGGCTAACGAGGGAGCACGGGGCGGCAACCTTTCGTTTGACCCAGGTGCTATCGGGACACGGTTGTTTTTCGAAGTACCTGTGTCAAATTGGGAGGGAGCCGACCTGCGCATGTCACCATTGTGGCAACATTGTTGATACGGTGCAGCATACGTTGGAGGTTTGCCCAGCTTGGGAAACCTCACGTCAGCAACTCGTCAATGTGACTGGTCCAGACCTTTCACTCCCAGCTTTAATCAAGGCTTTGGTCGGGAGTGAGAGGGCCTGGAAAGCTGTAGTGGCTTTTTGCGAGGTAGTCTTAACCGCCAAGGAGGCTGCGGAGAGGGATAGAGAAATTACTACGACCAATCCCATTCGCAGAAAGAGAGTCAGGGGTAGGAGGAGAAACCTCCACGATATCCGTCCCCCATAATAAAGGCTTGGGCGACGACACTGTGTAGTGTCCGCCGCCCACTAACTCAAAGCCTAGAGGTGGCGTGCGTGGAGGTTCCGCGCACTTCTCACACCAGGGATAAGGCGGGACAATTGGAAATAGATGGGACTCGCAAGGAGCCAACACCGTTGAAGTCATGGAAGAATGCAAAGCGTACCCACAGCATCGACCAAAGGTGTTCAGAAGAAACCCCGTGAGGTTTTAGTCAGTAAGAGTCTGACATAATCTTCCGCCACCACCTCCCAAGGCGGAAGATATCCATGACGGATTTCCTTACGTAAAAAAAAAAAAAAAAGTTTAAATCAAGTTGGAGCAATTTAAATCAAGTTGGAGCAGTTTAAATCAAGTTGGAGCAATTTAAATCAAGTTGGAGCAATTTAAATCAAGTTGGAGCAGTTTAAATCAAGTTGGAGCAGTTTAAATCAAGTTGGAGCAGTTTAAATCAAGTTGGAGCAATTTAAATCAAGTTGGAGCAGTTTACATCAAGTTGGAGCAATTTAAATCAAGTTGGAGCAGTTTAAATCAAGTTGGAGCAATGTAAATCAAGTTGGAGCAATTTAAATCAAGTTGGAGCAATTTAAATCAAGTTGGAGCAATTTAAATCAAGTTGGAGCAATTTAAATCAAGTTGGAGCAATTTAAATCAAGTTGGAGCAATTTAAATCAAGTTGGAGCAATTTAAATCCCAAGCTTCTATATCATCTAAATAATCCGATATGTTACACTTAGTAAGTTTTTATATAAAGAAGCCCATATGAACTTACTTTAGAAAAGAAAGAAAGAAACAAATGAAAGAAAGAAAATATCATTTATTAAGCCAACCACTAATAACAATAATTTACAACACAATAACAAAATACAGTACATACAACAAAAGGATAACATTGATATTAGTTATTTGTATTAGTAGCCGCCACAAAAAAAGTTCCAACATAACTTTACATACCGTAGTATTGTAAATTCAGTCTATACCAAGAGTATCTGGAAGAGATTTCTTATAACGATATTGTAATTATCAATTGTATTGTAATTAGCGATATAATTATGTAATATTTTTATGTGGTGTACAACAAATTATTTTCTAGTCTGTACCGATGGTATCTAGGTCTATTCGAAAGTAAAACTTTGTTTACGGTAGTTCTTAGCAGAACAGTAGAAAGTTATTAGCATTTTTGGATTCTCTATTTAGCACGTTGACGGTAATTTAATAGAAAATTCGACGAGTAATTTACTAAGAAAACTTTAGTGATTTATTTCAAACATTATTACAAACTAGCTTCCGCCAGCGGCTTCGCACGCGTTGTTTGTCAAACAAAAAGTAGCACATGTGTTAAACCAGGTTATAATCTAACGTACACACCAAATTTCATCGAAATCGCTAATTTAATCGGTAACAAATTTCATCGAAATCATACAACATACGTACACACGGCTACACAAGAAGCTATACATTATACATTTCTAGTATAAGCTGACCTCTCATTCTACGAAAAGCCTACACAAAGCGAGGTCAGCTTATACTGTAAATGTATAGCTTGATGAGCCGTGTGAGCCGTGATGAGGAGCCGCGTGTACAAGCTCTGCTTAGTTTGGGGCTAGATAGTGAAATGTCCAGCAATATTTATTTATTATTTATTATTATTCGTGAACCTTTATCAGGGAGAGTGAGATCAGCTCCGAAACCGGTTTTGCCTAGCACTTTTGAATTGAACCGAAACATTGTCGGCCGTTACACTGACAAAACGATACGTAATAAATCTCATTAAATATTGTTTACATACTATCGGACGCGACTATGAATAATAAGATGAAAAATTACTTTTTCATCCCCCCATCTCAGAAAGAGTATTTCTCTTCTTGCTCTTCGATATCTAAGTGCCAAAGCCGTTTTTATCCGCTAGAGGATAAAGTAAATTGAATTTAGAACATCGTGAGCACTGAGTTTGTGAACTCAAACCCTATTTACTTCTACCTCCATGGTGCCGAATTTGTCATACAACCTTTTTTAATTTGCTTAATTTTTTTTTTAAATTTCTTTTTCATTCCCCCATCTTAGAAAGAGTATTTTTGCTCTTCGATATCTGAGTGCTAAAGCCGTTTTTTTCGCTAGAGGATAAAGTAAATTGAATGAAGAACATCGTGTGCACAAGTTTGTGAATTCAAACGTGTTTACTTCTACCTGCATGGTGCCGAATTTATCATACAACCTTTTTTAATTTGTTAAAAACTCAGACCTTCTTGGTTTAGTTAGGTTTTTTTTTGCATTTAGTAATTTCCTCGCTGTGGTGACGTTTAAAAGTAACGTGTTGCACTCGAGTGCAAAGATTTTTCACTGCGTGCTCTTTTGATTCCCTCGCTAACGCTCAGGATCATCAATCAAGATCGAGAATCAGCTCGTGATTCAATTTTAGAATCCTTCGCTTGCTTGGTCATCAAAATTGAGCACGCTGTTAAAAAACAACTTTGCTCTTTTGTATAACAAATAACTTTTCTCAAACATGCATGGAAATATCGTCATTATTTTCGAAAAACAAACAAAAAAAAAAAAAGAATACATTTATTTCAAGCTATTATGTAGCTCATATAGGAAAGCGCACAACGCAATAAGTAAACTAATGTTTATACAGGGTTTTTGAGAGCATGCCTGTGACAGCAATGTCTGGTGTACGGGCAGTCTACTCTGCCGGCTATCATTGCCAAGACGGTGTTGGCGCTGGCCCGCAGCTTGTGCACCAGGGACGCGGCTCGCTTGCGCATGACGGTATGGAAGCAGTCGACCCGCGCCGCTGCGAACATCCCTGATGCACTGCAGTAGCGGGGCAGCCCCAGCATCGCCCTGAGTGCATTGTTATACTGGACGCGGAGTGCGCTGTACGCCGCCTGCGTATACTTCGCCCACAGGCTGCACGAGTACAGAGAGGTACAGTACGCCCGAAATAAAGTCAGCTTAACCCCCTCTGAACTACGCGCAAACCTGCGAGCAATCATATTCGCACGCACGGACAACGCCCTCCGCTCCCGTTCGATGTCTTCATTGTCTTTGAGGTCTGTAGTGACAACGTGCCCAAGATATTTAAATGTATATACTCTGTCTAATATAATCCCGTTAAGACTTAAGGTTGGGACACTTTCAAGACGTTTCGTACCGACCTCAAAGACCATGAACTGACTCTTTTTAGGGTTATATTTTAACCCATGACCAGTGGCGTATTCCTCACACGTCTTCACCAGCTCTCTCAATCCACAGACCGAGGCGCTCAGCAGCATAAGCATAACTCAAATTATTGACGCATACACCATCAATATGACATCCGATATGCCGGCTGCTGAGCGCCACGATTAGCTCGTTCAAATAAAGGTTAAAGAGAGCGGGAGAGGTCAACCCCCCCTGTCTCACTCCACACTCCAGCCGATAAGGTTCTGACATTGCGCCCGCCCAACGTACGGTATTTATCTGGTTCCTGTACCAATACTTAAAGATATTCACAAGCTCAGGAGGTAGGTTGATGCTCTCAACCTTCTCCCACAAGATTTTATAGGAAACCAGATCAAAGGCCTTGGACAGGTCCAGAAAGCAGGGGAAGTATCGAATTTACGGACAAAGAAAATCCAATCCATTGCAGGAGCGTTTTTTTTTAATTTGGTACATTACAACGCTCCAGCAATGTTGTATGAGACGGCGTGCTGGGGTTATTAAATACTCTTTGATTGGATCTCTTTTATCATTCGTTGCTCTTTGCTTAGTACAAATTGCGTTCACGACGCTGTATAGCCATAAATGCATTTGCCTCTCGGCACAGATGATAAATAAAAAATGGGCAGCAACGCTGAGAATTCATGTTGATTTGTTATTTACATACTACATATTAAATATAAATTTAATAACTAAAATGAGTTCCAACGGTTCAGAGAGTGCAATGGAGCTTGATTGTACTCCACCAGATATAAGATCAGAAGTCAAATTGGCAATGGAAAACCTGCTTCCAGCGAAGTGAAAAAAAAATACATGAAAGTATATGTAAATTTCATGAGTTGGAAAAACGAGAAAATAGTGAACATTTTCTCCGAAACAGTATTTTTGGCGTATTTTAATGAGATTGCTAAAACTAAAAAGCCATCTACATTATGGGCAATTTATTCCATGCTGAAATGTACGTAGGTACAGTTCATGTTAAAAACAGCATGAACTTGAAACATTATGGAAATTTACCTACTTTAATAACAAAAAAAACTCGCACCAACAAAACAATCAACAATATCAAAAAAAAATTAATATAAAAAAATTGACGTTTCAAAGTGATCCTTGTGATTTTTTAATGAATAAAAAAGATTTTGATTTTGACTTTATTAAATTATTAGTACTAGTGGTTCGCCCCGAACTGAAATCGCGCGCGTATCCCAAAACAAAAGAATATTCTTAGGGTGACTCGCGCAACGATGCCTAAACGTGTGGCTAAATATGATTTAAGAAGTTGTCAAATCATACAATTACGTAAAATTTAAACATGTTTAGTCGCTAAATACGTTTAGAGATCGTTGTGCAAGCCGGCCTTAATCTTTGACTAATAAAATAGTGCGAAAACCAAATTACTTGACCTACAGTTTCATTCAAAGGTCATTGGGCATTTTGTTCGGACATATGACCCACGGCGCACAAAAACGAAACAGGGCTAGGTATGTAGTTAAATGTATATGTTACTTAATGGTATGGGTCGCATTATTGCAGGATATGGGAGAACCGCAAAAAAAAAATTTTTTAATTAATATTATAGCATTTTTAAAATAATTATTATAGCATTTTTAAATTATTATTATAGCATTTTTATAATGAACTAAGTAAAAACTATTGGCCTGACTGTAAAAATACTTTGTAAAACAGTTGTTTTGAACAATTTCCAGGAATACGAAAATAAAATCCATTTTGCGGTAATAATATTTTTATTCTGCATTATCAAAATCTATAGTTAATTCATCTAAAAAGGCTGCAGGCGCGTCTATCACGTCTTGATGCCTGGCCCATGACAGAAAGTATACGACGCTTACAACATGTGCACAGCTTCCGACAGTGCGACGGCCGTGTATACACGAGCAGTAATACTGTTGGATGCTATTTCTTCCAATATGGGTAGGATCTACTAAAATATAGGTGTAGTACTGCTTTGCACGGACGTGTCGTGACTGTATTCTGCCTCTTATCAATATCTTATTTTCAATCATTTCTTGGTGCCGGTATAGTTCGATAGTGTATACACCATCCTCACGCATGTGCTCGTGGCAATACGATCTTGCGATTCTCAAGTGGTATGATCCCAACGTAAACAATATTAATTCGTCAAATGTAAGCCGAGGAAAGTCATCAAAATCCGGATCATTGCCATCGAGTCGCACAAACGCTACTCTCTGCCTGTTTAAATTATGGTTAATCACATATTCTGCCATCTCATTGGGTTCATTCATTCGTTCATTTATAATTCTTATGAATTGTTCCGCATACATATGGTCCTCATATGGATGGCGAGTAGCATTAATTATGGCCGCAGTTATTTTGAAGTCGACCATCATGTTTCTCATGGCAACGTTAAAATATACATGGCGGAAGATTTTAAAATCTTTCTTGAATCTGCCGTTAATGGTTTCCACTACCCACCGGATCATTGTTATTAATCTAGATTTATTAGCATCTAGTGTCGTCAGTTGTTCTCCTCTTACTCTTGTAGGCGGCATGTGAGGATTATACCCGCATTCCTCAATTTTATCAATCGAATCCCGAAATCCACGATCCAATATAAAAACATCATTAACTCTCAAGAACCCATGAATCGGAGAATCTTCTTGCATCAGGTCACGCATAATGCTTGCGTCCGAAGTAGTCGCAGTGTAAGGCCCCGTAACATCTACTATGTAGCCGTCGGTACATACTATAAGGAAGGGTTTTACTAAGTTCCGAAACTTATGAAGACTGTAAGTTTTGCGCTGGAAAAGGAAATTCGAACTCTTTTGTAGATAAATATATGTTCCATCACATACGAGAATGGCCGCCGGTTCATTATAGTTACCACCAAAAAAATGGCTTGGAAGTGCAAGATTCTTGGCCACCACATCTTCCCTAGTAATATGATTTAAGCCCAAATGCTGTGGAACAAAATCATTACTTAAGCATTCTCTTGCTATCGCCAACTTCCTTTCTAGGGTTCTCCTCGACATATTGAATTTAGTGGCTAATCGCTCATCTGGTTCACCGGTTCTTATTTTTGTTAAAAAAATTCCAAGAACTGTGGCAGGATGAACTGATCGATCACCCAGTGAAGGCGTTTGGTTCAAAATAACATTAAATTGATATTTTGTTAGTCCCGTCCAAAAGTGAAATTCATTGTCCTCTATTTCTTCAATATTTTCGAAATCAAGGTTGCTTCTTTGTTCGATACCCCATTTATATAAATTCATCATACCAACAACATGAGTACTGTCAAAGTTTTCGTGGGATGTAGTGTTGAGCAAGTCTACCCAATCATTCCTCATAAAATGAGCATTGCAAACCCGAGCTAATTCTGGTATATAAAAATTGTGATTGTGTAAGAGTTGGAACTTAGCATATAGTGGAACATTATGGGCCACTACATTTCTACAGTTTGTAAAAATACAATGTCTCGCTGTATTCGATGCTCGCTTATATCCTCTAGGCGTAACAAAACTAGGCTGCAATTGTACTTGATCTTGCACTGGTTGCTCTTCAACTGGCTGATCTTGTACTGGTATATTTTGTACTTGTTCATTTTGTACGGGTTGATTCCGTAAACGACGATCTAACCTTGACCAACAAGCATGGCACATGGCCCGTGAGCCATTAAAAGTAATCTGAAACAATTGAAAAAAAAAATATATATTCCTCCATTTATCAAGAAGTAAAATGAGCCATTACATTGAGCAAAGCAACATTTGTACAATCAAGAGCACGCGACGAGTCATACACATACGATGACAGTGTAGTGTACTTACCTCACGTGGTATTATTTCTTGCAATAATAAATCTACAAGATCCCTTTGTCTTTCCAAAAAGAGAACTGTCAATATGTGTTTTCGTCGACGTAAAACAGATCGATTACACGACACGCAACTATTTTGTCTTTCCATGTTAATGTAAACCAATCGTCAAGCAAAATCAGGGGTCCATAAAACACGCTCAAGTAATCAATAAAATGCAAAAATCGGAAACACGAGTTTAAACGCACAGATCGAAACGAAGGATGACGTACGACTGCGGGGCGGTCAGAGCGGGTGGGGCGCAGGCGGCGCGTCGCACGCGCACTTCGATACCTTACTGTTATTTTCTACCTGTCGAAAGTGCGAGCGAGAGAGACATACAATCTGTTATGCGATACAAACATTTTTCTTATGCTTGTACATACATTTTCACAATGCTGACAGTAAAATCTTTAGTTTTTAGTCTAATAGAATTATAGTTAGACTCACATACATACTGTTACATAACATTTTTCCTCCAGCAGATACATAAAAAAAATTTACATATTTAGAAAAGTGGAATTGAATACTTTACTTTAAAAGTGATTTGAACACTGTGCGCGAAAAAAAAAAGTGGGTCAAAACCGCCCAATGATCTTTTAGGTTACGGGAGTTCATGTAAATTGGATCTCCTTTTTTTGATATACAAATTGCAGTTATTTTGGTTTTCAGACTTTTTCCTCTATTTGTGTCACTAAAGCTACACGCATACCAAATTTCAGCACTGTGGGGTCACTGACCCTGTGAATTTTGTCAAAGTTCAGTTATTATTATGACTAATAGTAATTACACAAAAAACTACAAAAAGTTTACAAAAAATAAAAACGAAGTATAAATATACTAATGAATACCTTTCATATGACGTCCCATTTGAACAGTTAGCCTCATTTTCATTTATTTTTTACCCCTCTTGAACCCCAATATCTCAACAACCCCCCAACATTTTTAGCTCATTTAGTCACACCAAAATTGTACCTATATATTAAACTTCATGATGATCGGATCAACGCCTCGAAAGTTGTCCCCGGACAAACATACATATCTACATACATACAATGCCGATTTCCCAAGTTCATTTAGAGATCTCGCTTCGATCGCTCAATAATATAAAAAGTGTGTTTTATTTCCCTGCATTCTTTTGAGAAAAGCACTTTAAATGCCTCAGTGTAAATGGCTATTGCCTGTCTATTCCCGGTCTTTGCAATAATGTACTATTTCACACCACCTGCTCGACAATGTCAAATTACATGTCATGTAAACCTCACCGAAACCAGGTGATTAAACCCCCTACGGCTGGGTAAAAGTAATTTAAATTTGGAACCTCGTCTGTATTAACATTTAAACCAAACCCACACATTAAGAACTTATTCGTAAATCGAACTAACCTACATTTGGTTTTCATTGTCTCGCAGAAAGTGTGAAAAGTAGAGTATTCTCCTGGATAAAGCTGTCTGCATCTTGGGCGTGCTTACATACCACTCTGCACTCAGGATTCCAGTAATTTACTCGTTCGGGATACAATATAGCGCCCGTGACGCAAGACACTGCTTTATCCCTTGTTTAATAATCTGCTTTTGTTTTATAAAACATACTCAGTGTAAATATGTTAAAGTGTATAAATGTTGAAATTTTCACTGATTGGTTTGTTTTGTTGTGTAATTTTTTTTATTCTAATTAAACTCACTCTGTAATTTGCATGGCAGTAATAAGTACTACATACAACAGGAATGAGCTGTTGTCGCAAAATTGAAGCCGAAAGAGAGCTCAGTAACTGTACCTCTTATCCCTCTCTGGTAATGGTGACCATATTGAAATATGATTTCATCATCATCATCATCATCATATCAGCCGTAGGACGTCCACTGCTGGACAAAGGCCTCCCTCATTGATCTCCAGGAACTGCGGTTGGAAGCGGCCTGCATCCAACGCCGACCTGCGGTTCTTACCAAGTCGTCTGCCCATCTTGTAGGTGGACGTCCTACGCTGCGCTTGCCGGTCCGTGGCCTCCACTCGAGAACCTTTCGGCCCCATCGGCCATCTGTTCTGCGCGATATATGGCCTGCCCATTGCCACTTCAACGTGCTAATCCGTCGGGCTATGTCGGTGACTTGAGTTCTCCTACGTATCTCCTCATTTCTGATTCGATCCCGTAGCGAAACCCCGAGCATAGCCCTCTCCATAGCTCGTTGAGCGACTCTGAGCTTATTCATAAGGCCAATAGTGAAGGACCACGTCTCGGTTCCATATGTCATCACTGGTAACACACACTGATTGAAGACTTTCGTCTTAAGGCACTGAGGTATGTTGGACGAAAAGACGTTGCGAAGTTTCCCAAACGCTGCCCATCCGAGTTGGATTCGACGATTGACCTCTTTCTCGAAGTTGGACCTACCTAATTGGACTGTTTGTCCTAGGTATACATACGCGTCGACAACTTCAAGAGCCGAGTTCTCAACCATAACTGGGGCAGGGACGACATGGACATTCGACATGATTTTCGTCTTGTCCATGTTCATTTTAAGTCCTACCCATTGGGAGACTCGATTGAGGCCTTCGAGCATCGTGCTGAGCTCTTCCATCGACTTTGCCATGACCACAATATCGTCGGCAAACCGAAGGTGAGTGATGTATTCGCCGTTAATATTGATGCCCAGTCCTTTCCATTCCAGAAGCTTATAGGCATCTTCCAATGCGGTCGTAAACAGTTTCGGAGAGATTACATCTCCCTGTCTTACGCCTCTTTTTAAGGGAATCGCCTTCGAGCTCTGTTCGTGTACTCGGACTGACATAGTGGCGTTTTTATACAAACACTTCAACACTTCGATGTACCGATAGTCAATACGGCATCGTTGGAGAGACTCAAGCACTGCCCATGTTTCAATCGAATCGAAGGCTTTCTCATAGTCCACAAACGCGAGACATAGCGGCAAGTTATACTCTTCGGTCTTCTGTATGACTTGCCGCAGCGTATGTATGTGGTCTATGGTACTGTAGCCTTTACGGAACCCGGCTTGTTCGGGAGGCTGGAAGTCATCAAACCTGCGTTCGAGACGGTTCGCGATGACCCTCGAAAACAGCTTATAAACATGGCTCAAAAGCGAGATGGGTCTGTAATTCTTAAGCAAGGTGTTGTCACCTTTCTTGAAGAACAGAACCACCACGCCCCCGTTCCATGCTTTTGGCGTCGTACCTTCAAGCAAGGCGGAATTAAAGAGCTTCTGAAGGACTTTACGTACCGGTGATCCACCCGCTTTCAGAAGCTCTGAAGTGATTCCGTCCTCGCCCGGCGCCTTGTCGTTCTTAAGCTGCTTCAAGGCCATCCTGATCTCATACAGGCTGATGTCCGGAATATCTTCGGTATAATGTCGGGTCAGTTTGGCTCTTGGGTCGTTGGCCGCACTGCAAACAGGTTTAGTGACCGAATCGTAGAGCCGTCCATAGAACCTTTCGACTTCCCTTAACACTTCCGCTTTACTTGACGTTATGCTGCCATCTTCCCTCTTCAGCTTCGTCATGCGGCTCTGCCCAATAGAATTATCTCTCGCGAACACTTTGGAGCCTTTATTCCGCTCTATCGTATCTTTAATACGAGATGTATTAAAGGTACGAATATCGTGCCGCAAGGATTTCCAAATCTTTCTATTGAGCTGCCTATGTGACTGAGCATCATCGGGAGACTGCAGTCGCAAAGAACGTCGTTCAGCCATGAGGTTAAGGGTGTCATCAGAGAGTTTCTGAGGTCTATTGGTACGGGGGGTCTTAAAGAACTGGGACCCCACCGTATGAACGGTTTCTACGAACCTGTTATTAATCTCGTCCACTGATGCATCTACTTCTAGACAGTCAAAGCGATTTGCAAGTTCGAGTTGAAAGCTCTCGAGGTTTTGGATATGAGCGCGAGTGGGTCGGAGCGTAGATTTCATCAAACGGGACCTTTCAAGTTTAACGTTCATATTCAATGTGGCTCTTACAATTCGGTGATCACTGCCGGTTTTCACCCTGTGAATCACAGAGACATCATTGAATATCCGTTTCTTGTTGGTCAAGATGAAATCAATCTCATTTCTCGTGGAACCGTTGGGACTCATCCAGGTCCATTTCCTGTGAGGCGGCTTCTGGAAAAAAGAATTCATCATAAAGAGTCCTTCTTTCTCCAGAAAATCGGCCAGCCTCTGTCCCCTGGGGTTCCGTTGCCCATATCCAAATTGCCCCACTCTCAACTCATCATCGCTTCTCATGCCTAGCTTTGCATTGAAGTCCCCCATAACAACAATAAAGTGAGTTTTGTTCGTATGTATGGCTCTACTGATGTCCTCATACATAGACTCTACTTCTTCATCTGGGTGTGAAGAGGTCGGCGCATATACCTGAACGACCTTCAGCGAATATCGCTTAGATATTCTGAGTGTCAGGTACGCGACCCTGCTCGACACACTGTCGATGGTGATAATGTTGTTGATGAGTGACTTGTGAACGAGAAACCCAACACCACCTTGGGACTGTTGGTCGCCCTCCCGGTAGTATAGTAGGTTACCAGACTTAAGGGATATCGTGTCCTCACCCTCTCTACGGACTTCTGATTGAAATATGAAATATTGAAATATGATTTAAGGACAATAATTATAAAAAATGATTTGTGATCTGACTTGTGATTTGTCAGCAGATCATTGCTTCAAATGGATTTTAATCGAAGATGCTAATGATAAACTTGCCCTTTGCGGCACTACACATTTCCTGTTTTTGCTTGCTTTTCACACTCGCGTCATATAGGTAGGTACTTACCTACTGGTCCTTGTGGGACACGACATGCAGCTGGACTGAGATAAAATTACGATAAGCTACTTATTGGTATATTTAATTAATTAGGTAAGAAAAAAACAGATAAGTTTACATTTAAGTTTAATTCTAAATCAGACATTGCTAAATATAACAATCTTGTGAAGTTTCTGCCGCAGACCCAGCTTATTCCTTATATGTTTCATTGCTTCTAATTTTGCATTATGAGTTAAACGTAAATTGAGATACGAATTCGCTAACGCCTTCACCAATTGAATATAATGTGGATCTTCAAATATAGATTGAGGAGGATGTGGTGAATCTAACAATGTATGTAGTTTGCTATAAAACTCTTGGACAACATACATGATAATTTTATTTTTGTGTACGTTTTTTAATGATTGATTTGATAATGTAATAAAATTTTTTTTAGTGTACTTCAGAATTACATATACAAATCTGGAAACATGCTTAAGTTTTCCTCGATCAATAAAAGCAGTAAATGCAGAAAACTGTGATATGTCGACACAGTAAGTAAACTTGAGAGCAAAAAAATCGCACATTCATGATTTTTTGACATAACTAAAAAAAAAAACAAAAAATATTATGTTTCTGTAATGCAGATTCATAGTCTATTTTAATACCTATCCAGTGGTATCTGATTTGTCTTTCAATCATTACATAAAAATGCTTTTGTGGATCAATAACAAAAATGCATGTTTAGTAAAAAATTCTTTATTCAAGTATTGGTGTCAAAGTTATGAAATTAAAAGATAAAATTAATTAAAAGTTTGTTATTAATACCGAGTGTTCCCTCCCCTAGCCTGAATCACTGACTCCATCCGTGTTTTCATTGATGTTACTAGACTTTTGATAAAGTCTTGAGGAATAGCCTCCCATTCCTCTGCGATCGCCTGTTGCAGCTCCTGTAGAGTCGATGGAGGAGCATCTCGGCCTCGAACTCTTCTTTTCAGCTCGTCCCATAGATGTTCGATGGGATTGAGGTCTGGGCTTCGAGCTGGCCACTCCATAACGGTCACATCCACCTCTTGAAGGTACTCGATCACTATGCCAGCAGTATGCGGTCTTGCATTATCTTGCATAAACAGAAAGTTTTCGCCGATAAACCCAGCATAAGGTACGACGTGGCTCTCGAGTACTTCCTCAATGTATCGTATGGAAGTCAATCCTCTTGATTGGCGACCAGTATTCGGTCCGGTGATGAAGGCAAGCTCGGTTTTTGCTTCCATAGACATGCCTCCCCAAAACATGATTGATCCACCGCCATAGGCGACACGTTCTGTTATGCAGCATTGGGCAAATCGCTCTCCCGATCTTCTATACACCTTCCCCCGTCCGTCGTTGCCATGCAAGCACATCCTGCACTCATCAGAGAACAGGACTGCACTCCACTGCTCTTCGGTCCAATTCAAATGGTCTCGAGCGAACTGAAGGCGGGCTTCTCGGTGGGCTGGGGTCAATTTCGGCCCGTTTGCTGGCCTGTGTGCAGTCAGGCCACCTTCTCTCAATCGTCTTCTGACTGTCCACCGGCTAACTTCTACTTCACGAACTTCTTGAAGTCGTTGGCCCAGTTGAACTGCGTTCAAACGACGATTTCTTAAAGATGTCGTTATAAGAAAGCGGTTATCACGCTCTGTTGTAGCACGGGGACGGCCCGATCCTTGTCGCCGTTGGTAGCCACCAGTCTCTTGATACCTCTGGTATACACGCCGAACGGTAAATCGGCTCAAACTCAATTGTCGAGCCACTTGACTTTGCTTAAGCCCCGATTCAACAAGGGCAACCACTTGAGCGGCTACTTCTGGTGTAGTATCCATTTTCGTGTTCCGTTTGAAGCCAATATCAATAGAGAACCTTTCACACTGTACGTTGGTATGCAAATGATGACCATTTTTTTTTTTTTTTTTTCGAATGTACTAATCTCGCTGTTGGCCTCTGAGGCCGTGACAGCTTAACCGAACTTTTGGCGAGCGCAGATGGCGCTCAGCCCTGTAAGTTTTTTAGGCAACTAGCGCAAGGGCACCACTTAGGTACGAACCTCGGCTTGGGCTGTTGCCGGGATGAGGATAGGAGAGAAACGCCCGGGTACATGTCTGTACCTCGTATAAGCGGCGACTGAAGGGACTCGTCGACCTCGCCGGCGAGGTCGGTGTTTCTGTGAAGTGTTTGCTCTGTCTGATATAGATGACTCACCTTCCGCATTAGCAGAGGTGATTTCGTCATCCGGGTCTCCGAGAACGTGTCTCGGACGACGGAGGATTTTGTTGGCGGGCGGATCCAACGGGTAAACCGGAATGGTGTGTACCAAAGGGTTCGGATGATTAGTGGCAAGTTCATAAAACCGCTTGGAAGCGAGCTTCATGAACCTGGCTATTGATTCTAATTTCAAATCGCGATGTAGGTCGTTATTGCGAAAATACCAGGGCGAGCCTGAGGCTTTTCGCAAGAAGCGATTTTGAATAACCTGAATGGCACCAACTTTAGGAGAGTGGGCAAATACTACAGATGAGTATGTCATAATGGGGCGAATGCACGCTTTGTAAAGAGTCACCTTATTTTTAAGGGACATTTTACTTTTCGCGCCTAGAAGTGAGGACAATCGTCCTAGGGTGAACTTTGCTTGGTTGCACCTCTTAGTGATGTGCAACCTAAAGGAAAGACGCCTATCGAGGATGACACCCAGATATTTGGCTGATGGGGCCCAGCGAATGGGCTGGCCAAATAGAGAGATCGGTTTGGGAGTGAGGTTTCTCCGTGAGAAGTACACTGCTGTACTTTTCGACGGGTTTACCTCGATCCGCCACTTGCGGAACCAAGTGGCTAATGAATGAAGGGCAGCCTGCAGCCTTATACCCACCCGATCAGGATTCCGATTGGATGTGTACAAGGCTGTGTCGTCTGCGTATAGGGCTATTTCCACTTGAGGAGTGCGGGGGATATCGCTGGTGTACAGCGTGAACAGGAGGGGGCCGAGAACGGAGCCTTGAGGGACTCCTGCTCTGACTGGTCTAGGACTAGAGAGAGTGCCTTCCACGGTGTAGCGAAAGCTGCGACCTTGTAGGTAGTCTCGTATGATGAGCACGAGTCTGTCTGGGACTCCGAGTTTGAATAGCTTGTAGATCAAGCCGTTGTGCCAGACTTTGTCGAAAGCTTTCGCTACGTCGAGGAAGACGGCACCAGTATCTGAAGGCCAGGTACTTTGCCAGTTGGAGAGGACATGCTCCGTTATGCGGAGCACCTGTTGTGGGCATGAATGTTGGGCTCGAAAGCCAAACTGCTCGTCGGGAAGGAGTTTGAACTCATTGACATGAGCCCAGAGGCGCTTCATTAGAAGACGCTCATATATCTTGCCTAGACTATTAAGTAGACTAATGGGACGATAACTAGTTGGATCGTTTGCCTGTTTGCTGGGTTTTCGGATGCCAATGACGTTGGCTTCCTTCCAAGCATCAGGGAAGGTGCAAGTTTCCATAGCCGCATTGAAGATGCAGACTAGGATATGGATAAGGGGAACAGAGAACTGTTTGAGTACTCTGTTAGAAATGCCGTCGGGGCCGGAGGCTTTCTTTGGGTGTAGGGCCTTGATAGTGTCAAAGACTTCAGAGGGCTCAATCGGATCAAGTGGGGAAGTAGGGGGTCGGGAGGCTAAGCGGTCAACCTCGCTGTTCACCGTATGGAGGTGAACAGGGTCGACGGGTTCGAGACTGGGCGAGCATTGAGATTCGAGGGTTTCAGCCAGGAAATCGGCTTTTTCCTCGTCTTCGAATGCTGGAGGGTGATTTGGTCGGATAAGGGGAGGCATCGGAGCGAGAGCGTCTGCTTTCATGGAGCGAGCTAACCTCCAGTAGGCCAGATGGCTAGGCTCGATCCCCGAGAGCAGGCTCTCCCACTCACGATTGCGATGTTCTTTAATGCGCTCTCTCACCTCACGGTGCAGGGAGCGCATTAAGACTCGATTGTCGTTAGTGGGGCAGCGACTATGAAGTCTAACTGCGGCGTTAGCTTCAGTCATCAGCCGTCTGATATCATCTGGCAGGGGGCCCCGGTGGTCATCCACTACGGGCACCTGCTTTGATGAGTCTCTGACTGAGTTTGTGATATGTGTGGTAAGGGCGTCAACCGCTACCGTAATATCACCAGATGTCCGAATGACAGAAGGGATCTTATCTAGATCAGTCGAGTGCGCAGACTTGAGGGCTTTCTCAAGTTTATGCCACTCTACCACAGTCTTGGTGGCAGGGGGCTGGTCAGTGGGAGGGCCGAGTAAGAGCATTACCGGTCGATGATCGGAATCGAGCTCATGAATAACTTCGATTAAGCGTAGCCGAAGGGCTACGTTTTTGAGAAGTGCAATGTCAAGGAGCTCGGGGGGAGTGGAAGTAGGGAAGCGAGTCATGCCTCTAGGGGCAATGATGTCGAAATTAAGGGGTTCAACTAGACTTTCTAGTTGTTTGCCTTTAGAGTTCGTCGTGGTGCTATTCCACATGACGTTTTTGGAATTGAAGTCACCCGCCAATATGACGGAGCTTCCTAGACTGAACAGGGCTTGCAGGTCACTCTCGAATTGAGGTGAGCGAGGCTTGCCGGGAGGGACATAGCAGGATGCAATAATGACCGAGGAATGCCCGGTCATTGCTAGCCTGCAGACGGAGGCTTCTATGTAAGACAGAGAAGGGGGATCAAGAGGCATGCAGTGTAGAGCCTTCTTGTAGTAAATGACAGTGCCGCCCTTTTGAGCTAGCAGTCTGTCATTGCGAACAATTTGATAGTTAGGGATTTTAGGGTCCCGATGACCGGGCTTTAAATTTGTCTCTTGTACTAGCAAGATATCAAGTTGGTGCCTATTTAGAAAATCTTGGATAATAGAACGCTGTCTTGAAAGACCGTCAGCGTTGAAGAACGCTAGTGATAAAGAACGCGGTTTTTTCCTTTCCTTTTGTACAACCATTTTGGGGCCTAAAAGGGTTTGGAGGAGGACGAAGCTGCCTTAACGGCGGCGAGAAGAGCTGAGTGCGCCTCAAGGGCAATCAGCTTTTCGAGGGGGGAGTTTGCTTGCCTAAGTTTTTGTGCAAGCACGCGAACCTCGGCAAGGTCGATGGAGGAGAACTCTATGATGAGAGCCAAGTCGGCAGCAAAGTCCGACTTGCCCATTTTAGAAGGGGGGGCTGGCTCAGAAGAGCGCGGCGGGGGGGCCGTTGCCTTAAGGGCTAGGCTCGAGTATGGCAAGGGCTTGGCCCATGCTGAGCTTTTGGGAGGTTGCGCCTCCTGCGAGGGTACCATGGTCAACTTTGAAGTTGTTTTGGTATACTGCGGAGAAGGTCGGGGTTGACTCCTACGAGCCACCACCCTGCTGACTTTGGGCGCCGAAGGACAACCACGATAATTCGCGGTGTGTCCCACGGCACCACAAAGCACGCAGCTTGGCGGCTCGATGGTGTCTCGAGTGCGGTTGCAGTCAGAGGTGCCATGGTCACCCAGGCACTTGACGCAACGGGGGCGGGCGTGGCAGTTTTTGGCCGAGTGGCCATACAGCTGACATCTATGGCACTGACTAGGAGTGCCATTTCGGTGGGGGGGTTCAACCCGGAGGCCGGAGAGGTTGTTGACCATCTTCAGGTTGAAGATGGCCTTCCCTGCCGGTGACAGCTCTAGTACTACGAGTACTAGATTGTAGGTGGTCTTACCGTTATGCATACGGTGGACCTCCTTGACCGGGAAGGACTGAGCGAGTAAATCTGACTTAATGGAGTCAGTGGAGTGCTCCGCAGGGAGGCCGCGGATCACAACTCGAAGGAGCCTTTCGTCTTCGAGAGCATAGGTGTGATAGCCTATGTGCTCTTGACGTAGGAGGGAAGTGAGACGACGATGATCGTCTGAAGTGGGGAGTAGGACTTTAATAGCGTCCTTAGTGTTGCGGGCGTTTGTGAATGAGATCTTATTCTCATTACACAGATAGGAAACTCTGTCCCACTTGCCCTTTTCGCGGATGAAAAGGGGCGGGGGAGGCCTTTCCTTCCTCGCGGCAGTGGAAGCCGCGGGGGGAGAGGCGGGGCGGGCAGGCTGCGAGGCCGAGGGAGGGGTTGCCTTTTTGGCTGGGGGGGAAACGGAGGAAACCTTCTTCGACGAAGAGGTCTTCTTCGAAGAGGGTTTCTTCCTCTTACCACCCGTGACGAGGGTGAAATCTTCCTCCGAGTCGGAGGAAGAGGAGTTTGATGCCTCTGCGGAAGACGCGGGGCGTAGAAGGAGGTCGATCTCCATATCGTCCTCGGGGGAGGGTGGGTCCGGAGATTCCGGAGAGTCTAAAAAGACTCTGCGAGGTGAGGCCTCTCGAGAGTCGGGCTTTTTTGATGACGACGACGAGGGAGGCGCTGAGGCAGGAGGTTGAGGGGAGGGGGCAGGCTTACGAGCCGCCGGTGGTGCCTGAGGGGCTTGCTGAGGCTTCCGAACCTCGTTAGTGGCCTGAGGGGCCAGGGCAGGCATGCGGGCCGCCGGGGGTGCCAGAGGGGCTTTCAGAGGCTTCCGGGCCTCGTTAGTGGCCTGAGGGGCCGGGGATGGCTTTCGAGCCGCTGGGGAGGCCAGAGGGGCCGGCACGGGCTTCCGAGCCACATTTTTGGCCAGAGGGGCCGGAGTGGACGAGACGACGTCCATTAGACGCGGGAGGGAGGCAACCAATTGTTGCTCCCTCATAATACGTTGTCGGACATTGTCGGGAACGTTCTCGAGCAGCAACCGGATTACGGAACCCGGCAACTGGACGAGGTCGTCCCCGGCGATGTCCATCATAACTCTCCGGGGGGGAACACCCGGAGAGGTGAGGGGGTGCGTGATCCTCCCGTCGGGATAGACAGGAGGGGTGAGGCTTAAGTGTCCTACCTACAGTGTGTCCCTTTACCGCTCTTACGGGGTATGAGGGGTGTGTCCTAACCGATACTTGGTGTCGGCGAGGGAAGCCCCCAAGGCCGGTGGTACCAAGCCCAGCCGGATGTAGCGTTCCTCAGGAGAGGAAAGCTGGCGTTCCGGGTCCACGCCCAGTCTGGTTTGTGTTAACACCGCAAGGTATCCACCAGACCGACCACTAAACGTGGATTTGGGCTCTTAATGGTAAGAAACAAGAGTTTGCCCTGAAAAGGACAAAGTCCAATAAAGGACTCTTCTGAGGTGTACTCGCAAGCGAGCGCACACAACAGAGCAAATGGCGGATGCCAAGTGCGGCGCGGGGCGCGGGGCGCGGGGCGCGCGGCGCGAGGCGCAAGGCGCGGGGCGCGGGGCGGCACGTGGGCCGGCGGGAGCGCGCGAGCGGAGCGGAGCAGACGTGTAGCCGGTGCGAGGACCGGCGAGCGAATGTCAATGATGACCATTCCCTCAATATGCACTCTTTTATACCTGCGATAAATCCCGCCGCCGGCCTTACCTGGATCGAGCGACATAAGGGGGTCTATTGTTTTGTTGCTAATGAGTTGTTTTTAAAGGTAAATGTCAACCCTTTATCAGTTCTGCGAATGCCTAGATTATGCACTTTAATTTAATTTGATTTTAATTTGCTGTAAGCTCCAAATAAAAAAAAATTTAACTTTTAAGTAAAAATGTGCGGATGTGCGATTTTATTGCTCTCAAGTGTAGTTGTGATCTATGGTCTTGTGATCCAACAACACCACATGACAATTTGAACAAGAAATTTTGTCAATCATCCCATTCACGATATATCCAGCAATATAATAAATAATGTTCAGTTTAAAATCTGAAACACAAGCGTTATCTACGAGATCCAACAAATAATCAATTGATGTCGACTGATCTTTATTCCATTCTTCCACAATAGCCCTCTTTTTGTTCCTAAATTCGAGTACAGTAGTCCATTCATAATCATCAGTGGTGCAATTGGCATTTATGCTGGGCTTAATACTATTTTTGTACAATAAATTTCGCTAAATATATCTAAATTGCATTACACTGGGGTTATCTGAAATTGAAACAAAATTATTTTAATAGAGAAAGGAATAAAAAATGCATAGGTATTTAAATTATTGGTTCTTGAATAATAGTCATGCATGGTCACCGTAATTCTTCACTAACAAAATATGTTTAAAACTATTACCTGTGAAAAGATAAACCACAATCAGGATAATATTCGCTTCCGCAAGCCTCCACGACACAAATTCTCCCCATTTTAACTAAAATTCTTCAAAAATATCACAAAATCAAAAAACACTCCGCCATTAACGTCAAAGTCGGCGATTTCCAGTGTTGCCAACGAAGTATCAACCTCCCCACCAGAATCGACCTCTAAAACCACCAGAAATAAACTAATAAAAATCGCACCATCTTAAAAATTGCTAAATTTTCCACTAACTTTATAATAATGATATAATAAGAGTCCGAGATGTAAATAACTGAATAATCTATAGGTATAAGAATTTCAAGGTCTTCACGATACAGGCTTGGCCTAGTGTGAAGACCACCAACTAAACCTTTTAGTTATTAAGAATCCGTTCCCAAATCTGCCACTGTTAAGTTCAGGTATTTACGAAGTCCGGCAGGCACGTGACTCGTAAATGCGCGGCTCCCGGAACCTACTACACCTCATTATAGGACAAATAATTTTGATCCTTTGTCATGTCGATCGAATGAAAATGTTTATTTATAGTATATTGGTTATCTTCGTATCTTCATTTGTATTATACAGTTTGTTTATTTTATTTGTAAAGCGCTTGACCACTTAGGTACTCATCTGATGGTAAGGTCGAAGAAGAAGCGAGCTTGCCTAGATAGAACCTGTTCACTCTAGACTTGAAGACTCCGAGATTATAATGGTCTGACAAGATTTCTACAAGTAAAATAACTAGTGGTTCGTCCCGAACTGAGATTTCGAGAGTCGCGAGTACAAAACAAAAAAATAATAATATTCACAATCTTTGACTAATTGATCGAGCGAAGCGAGATTTCCAAATCAACTTGAGCAAATTGGCCGTATGTATGTATGTTTGTTTCTTCGAGGATAAGTTTCAAAGCATTGATCCAATCATCTTGAAATTTGATATATAGTTAGGTAGTGTTGGCACAATCCTGGTGTGACTAAGTGAGCTAAAAATGTTTGGGGATTGTTGAGATATTGGAGTTCAATAGGGGCAAAACAACAAAAATAAGATTATTAGGTCCAATGGGCCGTGAAAGCCAATGAAAGATATATTAGTATTTTAGACCCCGTTTTTATTATTGCATCCTTGTAGTATTTGAGTTATTAGGCGTCATAAAAACTAAACTTAAACGAAATTCACAGGGTACAGCAATGGCCCCACAATGCTGAAATTTGGTATTTGTGTAGCTTTAGTAACAGAAATATAAAGAAAAGTCTGAAATCCAAAATAACTGCAATTTCTGTCC
This sequence comes from Philereme vetulata, assembly GCA_918857605.2. Taxonomy (NCBI): domain Eukaryota; kingdom Metazoa; phylum Arthropoda; class Insecta; order Lepidoptera; family Geometridae; genus Philereme; species Philereme vetulata. The sequence continues at coordinate 2,584,398 of OU975452.1, read as the reverse complement.
CTATAAAAAGTAACCAATTAATATGGACTCCCGTTACTTATTATTTGTATAATACTGTAGTTTAAGTAAGTAGTTGGTTGTGTATTTCGTGATACTATTTAATTAGTCAAAGGTTATGCATAATATTTATTTTTTATTTTTGTTGAGACTCGCGAGATCTCAGTTCTTGGCGAACTACTAGTATAATAGTGCCACGAAATTCACAACCAACTAGTTTGACCTACAGTTGCATTCACGTTACAAATAATGGGAGTTAATCAGTACTCTTTTTAGATTAGAATTTGCAGTTATTTTAGATTTCAGACTTTTCTCTATATGTGTCACTAAAGCTACACAAATCATGGCTAATAACACAAAACCTATAAAAATATTACGAAAAATAAAATAAAAATAAACGGAGAAGTACTAATAAATACATTTCATTTGACGTCACACTTGACCTGATAGCCTCATTTTCATTTCTTTTACCCCACTTGAACCCCAATAGCTCAACAAGCCCCAAATATTTTTAGCTCATTAGTCACACTAAAATTGTGCCATCACTACCTACTTATGTATTAAATTTCATGATGACCGGATAAACGTTACGAAAGCTATCCTCGGACAAACATACATACATACATACAGCGCCGATTTGCCCAAGTTGGTTTAGAGATCTTGCTTTGCTCGATCATTTAAAGAAATGTCATTCGAATTTTACCGGTGCGCAAAGTTTCAGCTCAACCAGACAATTTTCTGAGGAGTTCCAAGGAACAGCTCCTGGCTCCATCATCAGATCAAAGCGTTTTTAGTATAGTAAAGAATTTTCATTTTAGTTCTACTAGTGTGTAAAGTTTACTTCAATCGGACAACTTGCTGAGGAGTTCCATGGAACAGCTCCTGACTCCATCATCAGATCAGAGCATTTTTTTTACAGTAAAGTATTTTCATTTGAATTCTACCGGTATGCATAGTTTCACCTCAATCGGACAACTTGCTGAGGAGTTCCACGGAACAGCTCCTGATTCCATCATCAGATCAAAGTGTTTTTAGTATAGTAAAGAATTTTTATTTTAGTTCTACTGGTATGCAAAGTTTTACTTCAATCGGACAACTTGCTGAGGAGTTCCATGAAACAGCTTCTGACTCCATCATCAGATCAAAGCGTTTTATTGTAGTTGAGAATTTTTATTTTAGTTCTACTGGTGTTCAAAGTTTTACTTTAATCGGACAACTTGCTGAGGAGTTTCATGGAACAGCTCCTGACTTCAGCATCAGATCAGAGCATTTTTAAAATAGTAAAGTATTTTTATTTAAATTCTACCAGTATAAATAGTTTGTCCTCAATCGGACAACTTGCTGAGCAGCTTCACGGAACAGCTCCTGACTTCATCATCAGATCAAAACGTTTTTAGTATAGTCTAGAATTTTTATTTTAGTTCTACCGGTGTGCAAAGTTTTACATCAATTGGATAATTTGTTGAGGAGTTCCATGAAACAGCCCCTAACTCCATCATCAGATCGGAGCGTTTTTAGTGTAGTCGAGAATATTTATTTTAGTTCTACCGATGTGCAAAGTTTTACTTTAGTCGGACAACTTGTTGAAGAGTTCCATGGAACAGCTCCTGATTCCATCGTCAGATCAGATCGTTTTTAGTGTAGTCAAAAATATTCATTTTAGTTCTACCAATGTGCAAAATTTTACTTCAGTCGCACTACTTGCTGAGGAGTTTCATGGAACAGCTCCTGACTCCATCATCAGATCAGGTTACTACTGTACCCATACTCATTAGAATTCTAATAGTTAATATCATCATCATCATCATCATCGGCTGGAAGACGTCCACTGCTGAACATAAGCCTCCCCCTTAGATCGCCACAACGAGCGGTTGGTAGCCGTTTGCGTCCAACGGCTCCCTGCGATTCTTACTAGATCGTCGGTCCACCTTGTGGGGGGCGGCCTACGCTGCGTCTTCCAGTCCGTGGTCTCCACTCGAGAACCTTTCTTCCCCAACGGTTATCGGTTCTACGAGCGATGTGGCCTGCCCATTGTCACTTCAACTTGCTAATTTTGAGAGCTATGTCGGCAACTTTAGTTCTTCTGCGGATTTCCTCATTGCGGATTTTGTCACGCAAAGGAACCCCGAGCATAGCCCTCTCCATAGCTCGTTGAGCGACCTTGAGCTTGGTCATGAGGCCATGAGTAAAGGACCACGTTTCAGTGCCATAGGTCATCCCTGGCAACACACACTGGTTGAAGACTTTAGTCTTCAGGCTCTGGGGAATTTTGGACGAGAAGATATCGCGAAGTTTCCCGAACGCTGCCCAGCCGAGTTGGATTCTTCGTGCGACCTCTTTGTCGAAGTTCGACATATGTACCTAATTGGACAGTTTGTCCTAGGTATACATATTCGTCGACAACTTCGAGAGTATCGCCCCCAACAACTACCGGTACGGGCGCAACATGGATATTTGACATGATTTTCGTCTTATCCATGTTCATTTTAAGACCCACCTGTTGGGAGACCCTACTGAGGTCGTTGAGCATGGTACCGAGTTCCTCGAGCGATTTGGCCATAATGACTATATCATCGGCAAAACGAAGGTGAGTGATGTATTCGCCATTGATATTGATGCCAAGTCTGTCCCAGACCAAGAGTTTGAAAACGTCCTCCAATGCGTTCGTGAACAGTTTCGGAGAAATTACGTCTCCCTGTCTCACGCCTCTCTGCAATTGGATTGGTTCCGTACTCTGGTCCTGTAGACGGACTGACATAGTGGCGTTACTATACAAACACTTCAACACTTCGATATACCTATAGTCGATTTGGCATCGCTGAAGAGACTGCAGTACCGCTCAGGTCTCGATTGAATCGAAGGCTTTTTCATAGTCCACAAACGGCCGATTATACTCCTCGGTCTTCTGTATAATCTGGCGTAGCGTGTGGATGTGGTCTATGGTACTAAAGCCTTTTCGGAAACTGGCTTGTTCGGGAGGCTGGAAGTCATCGAACCTGCGTGCGAGACGGTTCGTAATCACTCTCGAAAACAGCTTGTAAACGTGGCTCAAGAGCGAGATGGGCCTGTAGTTCTTTAATAAGGTTTTATCGCCTTTTTTAAAAAAAAGCACCACCACGCTCTTATCCCACGCTTTTGGCGTGGTTTCTTCGAGGACGACGGAGTTAAATAACTTCTGGAGGACTTGAAGTACCGGTTTTCCACCCGCTCTCAGAAGTTCTGTCGTAACTCCATCCTCACCTGATGCCTTGTTGTTTTTAAGCTGTTTCAGAGCGATCCTAATCTCGTACAGGCTGATGTCCGGGATGTCTTCGGTATAGTGTCGGGTTAGTTTGGCTCTGGTGTCCTGAGCCAACTGACCAACGGGGTTTTGTGTTGAGGTGTACATCTGTCCATAGAACTTTTCGACCTCTCTCAGAATCTCCGGTTTCGACGAAATGATAGTGCCGCTGTCGGTCTTCAGCTTAGTCATTTGGCTTTGCCCTATAGACGAATGCTTTGCAAACACTTTTGAACCTTTGTTTCTTTCTATTGCGACCTTAATACGAGATGTATTAAAGGTACGCAGATCGTGTCGCATAGATTTCGAGATTCGTCTATTAAGCACGCCGTATGCCGACATATCAGCTGAAGACTGCAATCTCATTTCATCCCGGTCCTCCATTAGCTTAATGGTTTCATCTGAGAGTTTCTGATGCTTAGTTCGGCGGGGGGCTTTAAAGAACTTAGATCCCACCGCTTGGACAGTTTCCACCAACCCGTTGTTTATCTCGTCAATATCATTGCAGCTGGCTAGGCACTGGAAGCGATTGTGCAGTTCTAGCTGAAACCTCTCGGGGTTTTGGATTTGGGCAGGATTTGGACGGAGCGCAGACGTCATCAGACGTGCCCTTTCAAGCTTAACATCGATATTCAATGTGCCTCTAACAATGCGGTAATCGCTCCCGGTTTTCACCCTGCTGATCACAGAGACATCATTAAATATTTGCTTCTTGGTCGTCATAATGAAGTCTATCTCATTTCTAGTGAAACCGTCGGGGCTTATCCACGTCCACTTTCTGGCTGGCCGCTTCTCATAGAAGGAGTTCATCATGAAGAGGCCCTCCTTCTCCATGAAGTCGGCCAGTCTCTGGCCCCTTCGGTTCCGCCGCCCGAATCCAAATGGCCCCACTCGCAGCTCATCGTCTTTCCTTGTGCCTAGCTTTGCGTTGAAGTACCCCATTACAACCGTGAAATGAGTCTTAGAAGTATGTATGGCCTCGGAGATCTCCTCATACATGGCTTCCAGTTCATCGTCTGGGTGTGTCGAGGTCGGCGCATATACCTGTATGACCTTCAACGAATACCTTTCGGTAATTCTGAGTATAAGGTATGCTACCCTGTTCGACACATTGTCGACTTTTGTCACATTGTTAACGAGGGACTTGCGGACGAGAAACCCGACACCACCCTGGGATAGTTGATCTCCCTCCCGGTAGAAGAGCAAGTTACCGGAGTTAAGGATCATCGTGTCCTGACCCTGTCTTCGGACTTCCGACAATCCTAGGATGTCCCAACGTAGCTTGCTCAGTTCTTCTTCCAGCTCGACAATCTTCTCGTCAGCCCTGAGCGTTCGTGTGTTGTACGTTGCCAGGTCCAGTCGTCGGTGGTGGTAGCTGGATCGCTGCCGGGGATTCTTAGCACCTCCTGCTCCGCCACTGCCCTGGTTGCTACCACTTCCAGGGATGACGGAGCCGCCGGGGACTGGGGGCCGTTTGTGTGTTGTGTCTGTCATAAGGGGGGTTTTGCCATAATCACCACGCTTGGCAGGCGGCTTGGTGATCGCAGTGGTTGGTGTTTAGTACACAGAAGAATGCTGCTGCCCATTCCCTGGAAGAACTCCCTTTGCCGGCTCACACGGCTCCTGCGGGATGAGAAGGGGTGGCCCTATTTTTACGCCGGGACCACACGGCAGTTAATATAACTAAATATAATCTGATTAAAGTTTACAAAATACTAATTTTATAGATCTGTAAGTATCCATACAGATCAAATCACTCAGTCGCGCTATAATTGTATGCTGTTGCCCACAGAACACAAAAAACAATAGAAGTCGTAAGTAGGCGGAGCCCGCGTAACACCAAGTACGCGGAATTCCGCGCACTACAAGCTCACTTCAGTCGAGTTTCAATTACTGTGGGGTAAACGTTCTTCAAAAAAATATAAAAATGCCATATTGTGCCGTTTTGGAGTGTAAATATCATAGCCGAACCAAAAATTTAACAAAAGGGGGCATATCCTATTACCGGTAAGTATTATTTTATTGTTTTTTGTTAGTTTTGTTTAAAATGCAAATAAAATAGACTAGAATAGAAATAATATCGTCAAATAAAATAGACTGTGAATCATACTCCTTAAGGTCGCGTTTCTCTTAAACCTCAACTGAAGCTACTCAATTAGGGATGTGACCCCTTAATTCCTTGTTGTTTAATTGATGATTTTCTTAATGTATTTTAGACCTATGGTGTGAAATAATATAATAACTTCTGTTTTCAGTTTCCCCAAGGCGCAAGACATAAAAAAAGTTAAAAAACGTACAACTTATAAGTCATCCAGCATACAGAGTCATGACCTGGCACCGTGTGACTTTTTTCTGTTCCCAAAAATTAAGAACCAATTACCCGATCAACGGTTTTCATTACCAGAAGAGGCTGTCGAAGAGTAACATGTAGTAACATGTATCTAACGTCACCACCGGAGGAGTGGCACAAATGTTTTCAAAATTTGTTCAATCTTATGAAAAAGTGCATTGGTGCAAAGGGAGAATATTATGTGAAACAATAAATTCATTTTTGACCATTATCAGTATTTTTTTATTGAGTCCGTAAACTTTTAGTGTGCCCCTCAAATAATAATTCGGTATATAATATTCCAGTAATATAATATTTTTTTAAGTACGTATTTATGAGTTGGATACCTGTGATTATGTTAAGAAAGAAAGAAAAGAAAAGCTTTTTATTTCGACCACCACAAAAATAACCTGACGTACCTATTTCGTTACCCGTAGTAGGTAGGTGATAATCGATATCGATACATTCGTCTTGTATGCTCATTGGTACATCACTAAGTGAGTAGCGCTGTTATTTGAGCGTGCGAGTAACAGCCATTGCATTATCAATCTTATTCTTTGCAGTTAGAGACTATAACAAAAATCGTTTACGACAGCGCCATCTGTTGTTGAGTGGCTTCGTTTTGTGGGTAATCAAGTAACAGCCATTGCATTATCAGTCTTATTTCTAATTAATAGAGACTAAAATATTTTCTAAAGCGCCATCTTTTGCCGAGTAGAAGAAGTAAACTTTAATTTTTTGTTACTGTTTATTTTATTGAATTTTAAACCATGTTCCATAGTAGCAAAGGTTTTACATCCGTTAAATTGGTTTAGAATAGAATAGAATAGAATATTATTTATTTGCAACATACAGATTTAACACAGAAAAACAATTTAAAAAAAAAACAAGTAAAGTAAAAAAAAGCACATAACACAAAACAAATCTAAATGTACTTATGCACAAAGTATAGTTGCAAAATGGTCCTTAACTCAGCATGTGCTGGTTGCAACAACCAGCGCTGGTCTTCCGTCAAGGCCATATCACTAGTTGCGGACATGTTTAACAAAATAAGACAACAAATAAAAACAAACAAAATAAAATAAATAAATAAAAGTGTGAAAGAAATTTACATAAAAAAAATTAAATTAAACTAATTTACATACTTCAGTGGTACCCTAGACGAACTTAATTTTATAAGAGCAATAACATCAACACAAACAACTATATAGCACTCGTATCGTGTAAAAGCCTTTCCTGCTTTTTCTGCCAGTTGATCATATAATTTTTAAGTTTTAATTTAAAACCATAAACACTCTGCAGGTTCCTTATTGGCGGAGGAATATTATTCCAACATTTCGATGCAGCGTAGCGGAAACTTCCTCGGAAAGCAGTAGATTTATGACGCTGTGTTAAGAGCTGCATCGAACGCTGTCGGGGCTCGCAGGACCTCAAACTTGACGCACTTTCTAGCCTGTTAATGAGATACTTAGGGGCCTCATGCTTTAAAACACTAAACAGGAGGCATGCTAAGTGAAGCTTCCTACGATGCTTCATTTTTAAAACAGAGTGTGCATTTAAGTAGGGTGTTACATGACTTTTGAACGGAATGTCGAAGCAGAAACGAGCACAGGCATTCTGGACGCGCTGTATAAGTCTTTGCGTTTTGGCTAAAAGCCGTGGACCAAAAACAACATCAGTGTAATTTAATTTTGATAAGACAAGTGATTCCACTAGCTGTATACGAAGTTCCTCCGATATGTACGGCCTCATCCTGTACAGCACCTTAAGTCTATAAAAACAGTTCCTAACAGATTCGGCGATGTGATCCTCGAACCGCAAGTCGCAATCCATCTGCAAGCCTAGGTTCCTTGCCTTGTAGACACGCTCAATCGGCTCATTCATTAGCATAACACTCGCTGAGGGGTTAAGACTTGCTAATTGATAACGGGTTCCGAAGATTAAATATTTAGTTTTAATGGGGTTTAACAATAGGCTGTTATCTTCGGACCATAAAGCTATATTCGTCAAGTCAGCGTTTAGCTTTGTAATAGCATTGTCGATTTCAGAAGCCTTACATGAGATATAGATCTGTATATCATCTGCATATATATGATATTGACAAAAATGTATATGTGACCTTATATCCGCTAAATATAAAATAAACAATATAGGCCCCAAGATAGAACCCTGCGGTACTCCTCTCTCAACAGCAACTTTGTGAGAAATATTACTAGCAGACAGCTTTACATATTGGTAGCGGCTATGGAGATAACTGTTAAACCACTGCAAAGCGCTGTGGTCGAAACCGTAATATCTTAGTTTTGCTATAAGTAAGTCAACATTTATGGAATCAAAAGCCCTAGAAAAATCGAGAAGTACCAATAACGTGCACATGCCCTTGTCCTGCGCATATAGAATATTATCGGTTACGTCTAACAAGGCAGTTACCGTGCTGCGTCCCTTTCTAAAACCTGACTGCAATTCTGGTAGCATGTTATTTTTTTCAAGGTAGTTAGTCATTTGAGTGCAGACTACTTTCTCCAGAATCTTTGATAGGCAAGGCAAGATACTTATTGGCCTAAGATCTTTTAACTCGGTCGGATTGGGAATTTTAGGTAATGGGCGCACGATTGCCACTTTCCAAATATCGGGGAATGAAGATGTGCTTAACGACGAGTTTATCAAATCTGTTATAGCTTCTAGCGAGTTAGGCAGAGTCATAAGAAGCATGTCTAAACTAATAAGATCACATCCCTCAGCATTTGTTTTCAAATTTCGTACTATTTTAGCAATTACGTTAAGGCTAACTGGTTCCATTTGAAAGATAGCATCGCTGAATTTCGTTGATTCGAAGTAAGAGAGCTGCGATTTACATACATCAGAGGTGCCAGGTATATTCAAAAAGTGATCATTAATTATACAAGGGTCTTGAAAATGTGGAGGAAGTTCTAAATTTTTACTTGGTAAAAGTGTATTTTTTAGATTTTTCCATAGATTTTTGGGGTCATGTATCTTGTTATTAATATTTAGGTCAAAGTAAGCTACCTTCTCGTGATAGAGTGCTCGGTTGACAGTAGATTTAAGACTTTTGTAATATTCCCTCTTACTGTCTAGCTTAGTTCTGTGATAATCCGATGAAGCCTCGTCGCGTAACCTCATCATTAGCTTGATAGTGTCAGTTATCCACGGGTATGAGCGATTTTTAATAACAATAGAAGTAGCAGGCGCGTGAAGGTCAAACAAGGTGAGAACACTGTGATTAAATGCGCTAACCATTTCGTTAACGTTGCCAAGTGTCGAAATAAGGTCCCATCGTATTACTTGTAAATCATTGTTAAAATCTTTTATATTTATGCCTTTAATTGGCCTATAAGATAAGACCGTTGGCAACGGTTTTTCACGCTTGATATTAAACTCGCATACAATAAGACAGTGACCGTAAAGCCTACCTACGTGGTCCAAAGTGATCTTTTTAGCGAGTAAATCAGTGCATACAACGTCAATAAGTGACTCGGAAGTCTCAGTGAAGTGGGTTGATGAAGTAACTATTTGCGATAGATTAAGGCACGCGAGGAAAGTATCAAACTTTGACCTAATTTTAATTTCATTAAAATCTCCTAGTAAAATCAAATTATCGTGAGTGGGGAGGGAGTTTATTGAATCTGTGATTGCATCAAAAAACAAATCAACATCCATCCAGTCCGGTCGATATGCTGTGCCAATTGCTAGCTTCCTACCGTTTGTAGTCATTGTGAGCCACATTTGCTCCACTAATACGTGCAGGGGGTCAACCGGGTGATGCCAGGTGCGCGCATTTATACCACGACTAATGTAAAAGCCGACTCCACCTCCGCGCGTTCTCTGGCCTCGCGGCCGAGGTGTGTGGCGCAGTCGGTACCCGGCCAGAGCAGGGGCTCGACCTTCCTGACCCTCAAGGAGCCATGTCTCGTTTATCGCTAAAACATCCATATCGTACCTTTCAACTGTAGATATAAAGTTGTCGTGATTGGTGCCAAGGGAACCTGGATTATACAAACCAATCTTAAGCTGTTTATTAATCATTGTGATACCAATTAAAAAGTATAGAGCATATTAACGAGTAAGTGCCATACAGATCCAGTGCAGTTGCCATTGCTAATGTTATATAATGAATAGAGTACCAATACAGTTGAGCTAAATAAAGTAAGACCAAAACTAATACAAATAATATATACAAAAACATAGATGTAAATTTATAAACATACGTGCAGTTGAGCAAATATAACTTACAATCCACACACTCGAGTAATTGAGTTATGCACAAAATCAAACAAGTACGGGCCCAAAAACCCGCAGCAGGTCCGCTTCACAACGTATGTGGTGAGCTGGTTTTCCGTCACTTTGCCGAGCGTATATACGGCCTCTTTTCGTCCAAGAGTACCGCCACTGAAATTTGCGGCACTCCTCGCGAACATGATGGAAAAGTTGACAATTGGCGCGAGTCAGGCGCTCATTGACGAAAATGCGCCCGCGTAGGCCAGCGGTTGTCGCGTGACCGACATCGGTGGCGGTCAGCGTGCGGCGTACACGCGCCGCCTGCAACAGCTCGTCGCGCAGATGACGACGCGCCAGGCGCACCACGACGCGACGCTCACGCGGCACTTCCTTCGTGGTCCCCGTGATCTGCGCCACTCCTACGCGCTCTGCGTACACAACATCGCGCTTCTCCAGTGTCACGCCTAGCTTGGCAGCGAGCACCGTCACAGTATGCAGAATATTCTCCCCCTTTTCTTCAGGAAGGTGCCCGATCTCCAAATCCGATTGTAGCGCCTCCTGGTCCCGATCATTGAGCTCTAGCTTGAGAAGGTTCACGGTACGCTCGAGTTCTCTAACTTCCTCGGATGCGGGCGCCCCGCGATGCTGCTCGACTGCCTCGAGCCTCTGCTCAATGCCATCCATGCGCGCAGTAATGCCCGCAACTGAGATCCGGAAATCCGCCATCTCCTTCCGGAACTCCCGCATCTCGGCCATACACTCGGCAAGTTCATGTCGCAACTCATGGATGCCAACGGCGCCTTGAGTGGGCACTTGCATAGGCGGCTGCTCGATGTCTGTGGCCTCACGCGATGACGCGGTGTCCTGCACGCAGGTCCCGCTGACGTTTCTAACAGGGGTACTGCTATTATCGCCTCTACGCAACTTTTTTTTGCACTCGGGACAAACCCAATCTTTGCTCAATAAGGCCGTATCTGCGAGTCCAACACATCCCTTATGATATAGCGAGGGGCATGTGTTACAACTAGCGGCACCAGATGACGTTAAAAACTTTCCACATGCCGTACATTTAGCCATTTTAATAGCAAAAAGCAGGTTAGCTATCTGTAAGTCGCTGATCGGCACAATAAAAATATTCAGAGCGCAAAAAGTGTACGTTGATAGGAATCGAACTCCCCACACCAAGCGATCCAACGTCGGGTATCCAACCAGTTGAGCCGCTTGTCCACCGAGTCAGCGAACAGTTGTTCGAAATTTCACGACAGTGTCTTTCGGCGTTTGCTTTTTGTAAGCCGATAAGAAACAATGTGGGTAGGTCGTGTTGCAGTCGTATGGCTCAAGTTAGTGACTCACTGTTTGAAAGACGCTGACACGATTACAACTGCACTTTATTTCGTTATTTGTAGATAACTTTTTATTCCTTGGATATAAACTTTAGAACTTTTGGGACCATAAGATAGGTACAAAACTGCACAAATTGGTATAAGTTTCAAGAAAAGTTGTCCACTTTTTTCACACTTTAAGAATATTTTCGGGGATAAAACAAAGTACACGTCCGCTTAGAACTGTTTCACCGGCCGAATCTTGAAACCGGTTTTATGGTTTTAGACCTCTTTGAACGTTCTCTTTCAACCAATTATAACTTTTATTTCTAAGTGTGCTAGTTTTTACATGTGTGAGTTTAGCTACACTGGTTTTCTTAGTAAAAAGTCATCATGCTAGTTCTATTGTTTTTTATGTTGTGTGCTGTTGCCTATAGCATTATATATACGTAACTATCTATAGTGCTCGTGACAAAGAGCGAGACGTCCTCCCTCCAAAAGCGCTCGGCGCAGACTGCCAGTGGCCGCGTTGCGTTTCATCATTTTGTGATTTAAAAAAAAATCATATTGTAATAATTAATGGATAGTACGCTTTTAGTTATTTTTATATGTAAATAAAAGGTTGAACTTTGTTCTAGTATGTGAATTTTAACTTATAAACTATCTACTTTCGAATAAACGACATCTTTTGAATCGTAAAATTGCGCAGTTTTTATTCGTTATTTTATTTGAAATATTGTATTAATATACTAAAATTTATGAAACGCATTTCAAAGAAGACAATATTTTTGTTGTAATGTTATTTTTGTTAAAAACTTTACGACTCGTTTTTTGGGTAAAAATAGGGTTAGATAATTCACTCAATTACTCATTTTGCAAACACGTTAGTTACAAATTAATTTATTTGATGAATGTGATATGTTTAAATTTATTTTCTTTTAAGTTTTGATGAACCAAACTTTGGGTGTATTTATTTTTGTTAATATCTCTTTATCAACCGAGCCATAGACTTGTTAGAAATATTCGCATAAAACGGGTAACAGAAGACAGGGCCCTTAAGCCCTCTCAACAATAAGTTCATTTAAAAATAATTCAAATAACAGCAATAACAATACAATTAAGAACGCGACTGTACACTGGGTGCGCGCGGGGTGTCGTATCAATGCGGGGAACGGAATGTGACTGGAGAGCCAATCGGCGCTACGCTCGCCCGCTCTTCATCCCGCTAGCCCCCCTAAAATACCTTATTTTATACTTCTGCGCAATAACGGTCAGCGCTAGATTTACGTGTCGCGACTGATACCACGACACGTCTAATACGGTGCGTGGTTATAGGATTGACGGACTGGCAGGCAGGCAGACGGCAGGCACTAAAAGAAGAGACGACATAATAAAGGTTGCTGGGAGCCGTTGGGTGCAGGCTGCACAAGATCGGTTGCTCTGGAAATCTATGAGGGAGGCGTATGTTTAGCAGTGGACGTCCTATGGCTGATATAATGATGATGATTAACCTAACATAAAATCAAAGTGAGGTTGTGATACTTTAATCCAGAAGTTTAAAATGATATTGGTGTTTCAAGTTTTGAATATTAATACTTCCGTTGACCCGGAGGATTTCGCTGTCTCTTTGCATTTCGTAGAAAATAACTTTTAGTGTAAAAAAAATTAAAGCGCATTGCGGAAAATGTCACATCTGGCCCCCAAATTTAATTTAAACCCTGCACGATCCTTTGTAGACACACAACTACATAAGTATAGGCAATTTTCTTTTTTTTTAATAAAGTGTAGGCTAGCGTTTGATCACAGTCTCGCCTAATGGTAAGCGATGATGCGACTTGCTGTCGATTCGGACACCATTAAAAATAGCTGCATTGTACAGTTATAGTCAGTTAAAAAAAACAGGTTTTTACCGAGGCACGGCGGCGGGCGGCACAGCAAGGTGACGAAATAAATGCATAGCAAGGGTCACTCTCTCTATCTTTTTATTTTAAAGCTCTATTTCGCTCTATTTTGCACCAAGGCCGAAGGCACGGTAATGTTATGTAGGTACAATATCGTGTCTTCATACAAACAGCCGGAACGTGAAACATACCTACCTACAGGCCGCGTTTTCGATACCCACTCGGTACACAACCAGTCGCGAATGCGCCGCAGCACGGTAATGTCGTTGCCGCAGTGACGAACGGTGTGATTGCCTACGATGAAAAACCCTTGTCTAGAAGAAACCTATTCACTCTCGGCTTGAAGACTAGACTCAGGCAAGGAGTTCCACTCCTTGGTGGTGCGCATAATAAAAGTGGAGGAAACCGCTTAGTGTGCATGGGAGGTATGTCTACCATATGAACATGATGAACATGATCTATGCGAACAAATAAGGACGGCGGCGTAAATCAGATAATATTAGAACAAGTATATATTACAATTTATAAAAAATATGGATAATATAAAATAAAATGCATAATTATAATATATAATATAATCATAAAATTAAATGAATACTAATATTATGGTACATAAAATATATATTGTCATACCTTCATTTAAGAATTATAAAAATGTATAAATTAATGAATGGCCTATAGTGTGACCATTAGTGCTGTGTGCGTGTGTCATGTGCGTCTGACATAGACAGTCCGATACAAATAACACTACCTGCCGCCACGAGCGTTGACGGCGAACTGACAGAGCGCAGCAGCCGATTCTTCCCCCCGTCTCGCCGCGCGCATACCTCAGGGAGTGCACAGCACTAATGGTCACACTATAGTGAGCGATGGATGACAGATAGTGTTGTCTGACCATGTTTTTAAAGATAGGGAGATATTTAGCGTGACGAATTAAGACAGGTAGGGCATTCCAGAGTCTGGTAGCCTGCAGAGTAAAAGATACCTACTATAACATACTGAGGTATGATGGGGAGTTTTTAATTGAAGGGTTTCAGAGGAACTTAAGGATCGAGAGAAAGGTGAAGAAAGTCAAAGCGTATAATAAATATGTTTATTTACAAAAATATGTAAGTAAGTTATCTATCTGTTATCTGGTTCCCATAGTATAAGCTCTGCTTAGTTTGGGGCTAACTGTTCCCTGTCGACATAACAAGCACGTTCCACAGCACATGTTCCCTAACATGTTAGGGCTATGCGATACACAAACCTGCAGATTCTGAAATGAGGCGGCGGAATCGCCTCTACACATGTTAGGCGAGTGTTGTCCACTAATGTGCAACGTAAAATTTATCTGGACAAAAACATCTTCAGCCCGGAAGAGCTAACAGCTATTATCCCTAAGAAAATCCTTCAGTTTCTAACAGCTTAGTGGTGAACTATGAACGCCCCCATGAACTAGGGGTGGTTTATACATAAGTGGCGATCACAATATGCTTAAATAGTCGTAGTTTAAGTCGTTAATAGTCTTAGTTATTAGTCATTGTTAATAGTCTTAATAGTCGTGTTTTTTTAAAATTAGGATATATGTTCGTTTGACCACAATCTCACATGATGGTAAGCGATGATGTGGTCTAAGATAAAGCACGAAAATCTAGAAGAAACCTATTCACTCTTACCTTAAAGAGGCCCGGATCGTATTTATTAGGAAAAACAGACTACGATAAAGTGTTCCATTCCTTAGAACGCATCAAGTACGTAGAACCGAAACGGTGTGCGCGAATGGGTATATCAACTAGGTACGTATGGTACTGAGCCGTGCGTCTGCTTGTCATTTGATGGAAAGGGTTGGCGGGATATGATCGTGTAGTTCTTGGGCACATTCCGCAAAATGTATTCTGTAAACGATCGATAAGCAAGCAACTTTACGGCGGTGTTCGAGACTTTGGGTCTTAGTCTCCGCCATATATTGCTCTCCTATAGATAAGCCTAAAAGCTGATAAAAAAAATAGTTTGGGGCTAGATAGCGCTGTGTGAAATATCAAGCAATATTTGCTTTATCTAATATTGAAACGTGGTATCTAAGGTTTATAGTATTCCTTGTTTTATGTATGGCGCGTAAATCACCCCATGTGGGTAAAAGGTAGCAACGCTTATTTTCTCACTACCTCCTACTGTTTTATTAAAAGACTCTTTGTTTTGCCTTGGTTTAGGGCTCGGGTATTTCCTTTAAATAACATATACTAGTACCACAAAAAAGATAGGTAAAGAAGTAAAGTTCAGGCCGATTTTGATTACATTTAGTCACGCTCGAGAGCGTAGCGTAGCTACAGCTAAATACAACATCATTTTGATTAGAACGTTTTTTCATTGTCACGTAAACATTTAAACATTTAAATTTTACTAACTATAACAAGTAAATTCACAACAAGCTTACAAATTATGACACACAAAACATGATTTACGTCTCGCCAACGCGCGGCACTCGCGGCTGGCGTTCGACCGACTTGATCCGAGGTTCTCGTACGCGTGCGTCATTCTACTAAACTTAACTCCTGCACTCATAATAGATACTAGCTGTTGCCCGCAACTTCGTACGCGTTACACTACTAAATGTGTAAAACCTAGAAATAAAGTTAAACTCGCTGTTGCAACTTGACTTGACTCCCCATTTTTATCCCATGGGACCTGATTTATGGGATAAAAGGTAGCCTATGTGGTGATCCAGGTTATAATCTACGTAAATACTAAGTTTCACTGAAATCGGTTAAGTCGTTACGACGTGATTGAGTAACAAACAAATAAATAAACTACCAAACTTTCGCATTTATAATTTAGTATGATTTTGTGGTACTTAATAATCTTTATTTTAAAGATTATTTCTTTTTTCTTTACTTTCGGTCGGTGGCGGCCACACGACCAGATGAAGCGACACGCGGAGCGTCTCGTGGCGTGTGGCGTCCACTTGCATCAACCGTATGCAGTGAGTTCATAAAATACTAGCTTCCGCCCGCGGTTTCGCACTTTTGGTTTGTCAATAAAAAGTATGTGTTAATCTAGGTTATAATCTTCATACATACTAAATTTCATTCAAATCAATTCAGTAGTTTTTTGCGTGAAAGAGTAACAAACATCCACACATACATCCATACAAACTGTCACCTGTTTAATAATAGTAAGACGTGGGATGTACTCGTATGAGAAATTCAGTCCGCAACTCGGTGGCGGCGTTTTGTGGCTGTGGCGGATCGCCGTAATTGTATACGTCCATTAACATTTTGCTACCTAATAAAAGATGTTCACCCAACTTGACTAAATGATTGATGTAAATACACTCTTGTTCAAGTTTTAAGTTCACAAATATATCAATTTGTTTAAGAAAAATAGCGATAATCATAATTTTAATACTAGAAATAAAGATCGCTGTTGGCACTTGTAGACTCCATAAAGTTGGTAAATCGTTTAAAGGGCAAGGTGTTCGCTTTTATAACAACCTCCCAAGTAATGTACAAAAATTGACAATTAACAAATTTAAATAAGCAAAAACTAAATCTTTATAAAACAGCCTACTATAAAATATCGGATTATTTAGATGATAGAGAAGCTTGGGATTGAAATTGCTCCAACTCGTTTAAAATGTTACAATTTAGACGTAATTTATTTTCTGTATTGTTATGTATTGCAAAAGAATCATTAAAAAAACAACCAGCCTTGTTTCTTGCCTTTCTTTCCTGGCTTGGTCGCGAAGGAACAGGCAGTAAAATTGACGTTTCAAAGTGATCCTTGTGATATTAATGAATAAAAATGTTGACTTTGAAACAGCAGCGTAATAATAATTGTAAAACAATTTGTGCAAACTTGAACGTGAACTTTAAGCTGTTCCGACTACTTTCACAAAGTATCAGAAGCTCAGAGCAATAATAATATAAAGAGCAAACAAAACAGTCCTCGTCGCCACGACACACACTTAATTTCATTTGGCTCGTGTTGAGAGTATCGAGCCAATATCTGTCGACCAGAAGGAAGTCGTATTTCGTCGTTTCCGAGGACAGATACCGAACACCGAGATCTCAGTGTTAATGTAGTACTTAAATAAATATAAATTAAATTTTTCAAGTGAAAACTTTAAAACCGTTGTTTAGGTGCGTTGTGCATTTTTGAGATGGTAAAAAACCATTGAACTCGCGAGACTGTTACCGTTACCGACACCTCTGTATATAAGGATCTGTAGTATAGTCTGCTTTTATTCAAGTTTTCACTTCGGCACACTGTCGGCACACTGTCGGCACTCCCGGAGTGCCATTTTTAGGGTTCCGTACCCAAAGGGTAAAACGGGACCCTATTACTAAGACTCCGCTGTCTGTCTGTCTGTCTATTCTTCTGTCACCAGACTGTATCTCATGAACCGTGATAGCTAGACAGTTGAAATTTTCACTGATTATGTATTTCTGTTGCCGCTATAACAACAAATACCATACAACAAACGGGATTTTTATGCTCGTTATAGCTCGATATTGATAATTTCAATTCAATTTTAAAAGTTCTTTATTATATTATAAAAGCTTAGCTAAAACAATTCCAGTGTGAATTAAATCCTAGAATTAACAAACATAATTTACAACGTTAATTAAGCTAAAGCGCTTCTCAAAACTTGTACAATAAAATTTTACCTAAAGTAGGTACTTATTTCGTATTACGATACATAACTATTGTAGTTTTAGAATTTTATATATAAACATTTAAACACATGTAAGCTTTGATGAGCATTACATTGAACATCAGATTCGATATTGATAACGGCAACAAGTAGACGCTTGAAATATTCACAGAATATTTATTTATATATTCCCTTAAAAAATAAATAATTAAATTAAAATAAAACAAATATTTCAATGACTGACGATCCCAGAGCACCACCTGTTCGGATCCTAGATAACGAAGAATTACCGCGCATATTGTCTCGTGAGGTGAAACATGCACTTTGCAAGATGAAGAATGAGAGATCCCCTGGCCAGGATAACATTACCATCGAACTGCTACGGGCAGGAGGACCACCAGTGTTAGACGTACTAGGCAAACTCTACAATGACGTTATGTACCAAGCTCGTACACCTGAATCTTGGAAAAATGCTCTGGTAACAATTATTCACAAAAAAGGAGACATTTCAAAATTAAGTAACTACATGTCTATAGGTCTTCTTTCGCAAATCTACAAACTTTTTGCTAAAATCATATGTAATGGACTCACCTGATCGTTCGACGAATACCAACCAACTGAGCAGGCTGGCTTCCGAAGTGGGTTCTCTACCATTGACCATATACACTCAGTCAAGCAGCTGATGGAGAAGAGTCACGAGTACAACCGACCACTTTGCATGGCCTTTGTCGATTATGAAAAGGCCTTTGACAGTGTCGAGCATTGGGCCGTGTTGAACTCTCTCCATCGCTGCAGCATTGACGCCCGATATGTGGATCTGCTTCGGGAGATATATAGCTCGGCTACCATGCATGTAAGGCTTCACAACTTAACTAACCCCATATAGATCAAAAGGGGGTGCGACAGAGAGACACGATTTCACCCAAGCTTTTTACAGCTGTCTTAAAAGACGTCGTAAAACGCTTTCTTGGGACCAATGTGGTATAAACATATATGTGCAACTTTTCATGGAAGGCTCAGCTTGAACTAACCAGCCGGAAGTTGTTTGCGTCAGCTGGTTCACTAAGGAGACTACGAAACTTTTTGCCTACGTCCACCAAGACTGCGCTTGCACAATCGCTTTTACGTCCTGTACTAGACTATGCCGATGCTTGTTATCTGGACCTCACTGAGGAACAGCTTAACAAGCTCGAGCGTTTACAAAATGTTTGTATTAGATTTATATTTGGCCTCCGTAAATATGATCATGTGTCTCCCTTCCGTTCAAAGCTTAAATGGCTTCCGATTCGTCTTCGTCGGAATACGCATATTCTTTTTCTTCTCTATTCTATTCTTTTCAATCCCTTCTCTCCTCACTATCTGAAAGATAGATTTGAATTTCTCCATTCTTCAAATAACTATACTCTTAGGTCATCAGAAAACTTGATACTCAGAACTCCTTCGCACAGCACTTCCTTTTACAGCGCTTTTTTTACTGTCCAGGCTGTTCAGCTGTGGAATGCTCTGCCCGAAGAAGTAAGACGGTCATCGTCCTTACACGTCTTCAAATTGAAGGTGAAACATCATTACCTGACGATGTCATCTTCCTAGCGTTATTTATTTACTATTTATGTACTTATTTTATCTGTTAGTATAGTTTGCTATATGTATATACCTATATATTAGTCTATTTTATAAGTATATTAAGTATTAGGATTAAAACTTCATATTATTATTATATCTTAGAATATATTATGTGTAAATGTAATGTATCCGCTAAAGTACACCGCACTCCGTAATTTTTAAAAATTTCGCTCCATCCAAAGGTTGCCTGGAAGAGATCGCTTTTAGCGATAAGGCCGCCCATTGTATTGCCTTATTTATTTTAACCCAGTACTTTTTTTTTATTATTTCTGTTTGTGTGGTAATTGAATAAAGAGTTATCTATCTATCTATCTATAAATGTTAATGGTGTCTACCTGTCGCATTTGCGGTTCGCTGATGATCTTGTTCTGTTTGCCGAGACGATGGACGACCTGCAGACCATGTTGAATGAGCTTTATAATGCATCTCTTAGAGTGGGCCTCAGGATGAATATGGGCAAGACGAAGGTTATGTCGAACCTTTCTGGAGTTTCGATCCCAAACGTTGTTGGAAGCGAAAAACTAGAAATGGTCGACTCATACGTTTATCTTGGCCATGTATTATCTTTTGGAAAGAAGTATCAGATGAGGGAAGTCATCAGGCGTGTTCAACTTGGATAGGCAGCTTTCGGCAAACTAGCTGACATATTAAAATTAGTAGTATTCCACAATGTCTTAAAACACGTCTCTATAACCAATGTGTTCTGCCAACTATGACTTATGGTGCCGAGCCATGGAGGCTCACGAAGGAGGCTGTGTACAAAATAAGTGTAGCACAGAGAGCCATGGAGCGCGCCATGCTCGACATCACACTCTTAGATCGAGTTCCCAATACCGAAATTCGCAAGCAGACAAAAGTACAAGACGTCAGCAAGCGAATATTGGGGCTCAAGTGCAGTTGGGCAGGACAATTGGCCAGACGTAGTGACGACAGGTGGACTAAGGCCCTAACAGAGTGGAGGCCGAGAACTGGGCAACGAAATAGGGGACGTCCACCAGCGAGATGGGTCGACGACATCCATAAGACCGTGGGTCGTACGTGGTTCAGACTGGCACAGGATCGGGAAGAATGGTAAAAAACAAAGAGAGGCCTATGCCCAGCAGTGGGTCGACACGGGCTGAAAATAATGAATGATGAAAACAAATATTTAAGGGGGGCTCCCATACATAGAACGTGATTTTTTTGCCGTTTTTATCGATGGTAGATGGTACGGAACCCTTCGTGCGCGAGTCTAACTCACGCTTGGCCGGTTTTATTTTCTTGTTATTGTGGAAATATATGTCAAAAACTACTATTTACAGAATACTTAATATTTCGACCGAATAAGATTTCACCTGCGGAAAATTCTCTTCGATCTTACCCACGTAGGTAGATCATACCCACATAAAGATGATCTAGATTGATCATTCTTACTCTGATATGATAATTTAGCTTACTTAATAACTTCTACCTAATCTGTGACGTCGTACTTTCTCCGATGCCTTAACGATTGCGAATTTCAAGGGACCTACTTAAAGGTTGTCCTTGCAATGACATTACGACGTCACAAGAACTTTCTTGACTACTGATTCTAGATTTTGTTACTTTATTTGAGTTGCTTAACATTTACCTTATGTCATATTGTAGTTGCGCACCTTATATTGCATGAGGCTAAACGATCTTTATCAATAGACACGACCTTATGGCGCAGTGGGTTAATAGACGGATAGACGCTTAAACTATCGGGTAAATAGTAGATTATTAACCAAGGGGATAAAGCAGTGTCTTCTGTCGCGGGTGACGATTTAAATCGCGAGCGTAACGAAAGACTCGAGGTTTACTCCCGAGCGAAGCGAGGGATTTAAAACGAGTCCTGAGTGTAGCGAGGGATTTAATTTCACCCAAGCTTTATCACCGAGAAAAATACTCTACTTTTCGTACCATTTGCGAAAAAATTAACACAATAATAATATGTCACTGTCGCTTTGATTTAACATCGTAACGTATTTTTAGAACATTAACTTATTTATAAAAATAAATTAAAATAAACTTAACGTTTATGTATTTGAAGAAAACAAAAACGCGGTAAATTCCTAGACTAATATTTTTTTGTCGGAAAAGCAAAGGCATCAAGCTCATACGGCCTCGTAGGTTTTCGTATTTTTATTTAATAATCATAACTGCATGATAAATGCGTATTCCTTTTTCAAAAAGATGTATAATGCTTTATATACAAACTCAATAGTGTAAACACAGATGTAGTTCAGTATACATTTCGGTAAGTATTCCAAATTTAAATCACATTCTCCCCCTAGAGGATGAATGAAATTCAGTACAATTTTCTTTCCCTGTTTTTAACAGATTAAAAATAACTATTGTTATGTTCGCTTTTTGTGGCATAGAATGTCACTTTTTTGAGCAAGTGGTACGAAAAAGTAGATTATATTTCAATCCCAATCATAATCTATACTTTTACCAAATTTCATCGAAATCGGCTAAACCGTTTATCGTGAAAACGTTACAAAAAGAGAGACAGAGTAACTTTAGAATTTATAATATAGATAAATAACCAGCCATAAGTGTTTGAAATTAAGTAATAACATTTATGTATATAAAAACGAATCCCTGTTTCCCTTGGTCACGCCATCTAGAGAACTACTACCTACCGATTTCATTAATTGTTAGCACAAGTGAGGAGTGAAGCTCACTTTCGGCGTATGTTTTTCCAAACCAGTATAATCTTGGAGTCTTCAAGTCCAGAGTGAATAGGTTCTTTCTAGGCAAGCGTGCTCCATCTTCGATCACACCTTCACTTACCATCAGGTGAGGTAGTGGTCAAGCGCTTGGCAATCAATAAAAAAAAACTTTTTTTAAAAATACTTTGTAGAAGGTATTGAAGTTTACGGGAACGTTAGAAGAGTTTTTAAAAATTAAACTTTTATATTTGGATAAAAGAATTTAATTAAAATAATATTACAGTGAAACGTCTCAGACTAATTTAATTCTCGAGACGAATGATGAATTTAGTGCTACAATAATACAGCAGAGAGGCACATAACGCGTAGGTGGTCGCTGATAAGCGGCCAGCCAGACATCTGAGAATGCAGAGTTTGCGTCTTTATGCATTCAATATAGTTATGCGAATCTCAGCTGGTTGCATAACTCCTCCCTCCTCAAGAGCGAAATTATCGGGTCTCGCGGAAGCTCTGATCCGATCATTTCGCTTAAGCATAAAACAATAAACAATAAAACCAATAATAAAAATGCTTAAGATTAAGTACAATAATAGGGTGCCTAAACTAACACTGTTTACTCTGACGCCACTGATATCATTTTCACTTTCACTGAACACACTTTCTTTTAACTTTAGAATACGTGAAAATTGTTTGATTTCCTCCAAATCAATGTTCTTGATGTTTGCAGTAGGCAATGAGGTAAAGTTCATCAATTTTAACTTTGGAAACGTAATCATTGGAGTGATCTTAAACTGTAGACGTTCTGTAAACGTTCTGCGATAATTTAGTTTAATATCGTCCAGAATAACTTCGCAGTCTTCATTTGTTGTTATAATATATGTACCAAAGAGTGACTCTCTTGTGTTATCATTATTACATTTTCCATCAATACTGTTGGTTTACGTGTAAAAACAATCCAGCTATCCAAACTGATTCTCTAAACTTTGGTGTCTTCGATGTTAACTGCGTATGTTTATACATGAGGTAAGATCTGTCTGGAACTCCAGAAGCTGCCCTGCACAATTCAGTCTTGTAAACTGAACCACGTTATTCTCGCTGCATCAGAAGTTATTATCCGCAAGAAATGTTCTTGCATGGCCCCGAGACCGGCAGGTATTTAGAATCTTGCACCAAAAGGTAAGGGAATTCGGGAAAAACTACAATTGTCTTGTTTATAGAATCCTTATAAAACGGTAATGCATAAATTTTAAAATAGTTGTAGATTTTTTTATCTATTAATGGAACTTCCTTTATGAACGTGAACTGGTTTTCCTTTACATACGCTTTTACAGTAATAACTCTTTCAAATTTTAACAAATTATTCTCATTAACTTCATAAACTAAACTATTTACTTGCTCTGTGGATTTTAACACTTGAAGTAATTCTATAGAAATTACGATAGACTGATGTAGTACAGACACTTAACTAAATGCTAAAGCTGTCTCTATTTCATTAACCGTTGCATACATAATCCTGAACATACTCATAAACATATCAAACATGCTTAGGGTGTAAATCAAAAAGAGACTGGCGTTTTCTCTAAAATCTTTATATTTTAGTAGTTCTTCAATTTTTTTCAATCTTTTTCCAATATTAACGTATTTTATTGTAAGGTTTCTGCACTCTTTACAAAGTCTTCCAACATTCTGGTGATCAAGGTTATCTTTTTATCAATTGCGTTTTCTTTAGAGCCGATTCGCGAAATAAGAGTGTCATATCGAATAGCGTCATCGTTATCTAAAATTTCCAGAAATTGCCTTAATTAATGACCGGAAGGGATTAACTAAGCTTCTCCTCTCTTATATCTATGTAATGGAACCAACTACCGAAATTTCACTACAGTTATGTTACGCATGTACTCTACTTGAGTACTAATACCTAAAAACTCACGGGCATATGGTGTATGACCATCTACTAATCAAAGAAACTGATTAAACTGTAATATATGATAATCTAAATTGCTACTAATACCGCTTAAATCTAAAATCTT
Source organism: Philereme vetulata (assembly GCA_918857605.2). Lineage (NCBI taxonomy): Eukaryota > Metazoa > Arthropoda > Insecta > Lepidoptera > Geometridae > Philereme > Philereme vetulata. The sequence continues at coordinate 2,560,369 of OU975452.1, read as the reverse complement.
AACTATTAACCACTTATCTTCCTCCTTAAACGCTTGTCCTTCTTTAACGGGTAATATCCCAGGATTGTTTTCAATCCTTTGAAGATAAAGGCCCTGATTTTGGGAAAGCAGGGTCAGTACGACCAAGCACCACCTGTGGACGACGTTTCACATTTTTAATAGCTACTTTTGTCTCCTTACCTATTTGCATTAAAGCTACGTTACGCTCTACTCTTCCTGTCACTTTAGTTTTACTATACTTTGGTTTATCCTTACTTTTCCTAAAGTTGATATCCTTTGCAAATACAGTATCGCCTGGTTCTAACTCTACAGTCTCTCCTACTCTATTTTCTCTCGTCTTTTGCTTTTTATCAAATATTTTATCCAAAAGGTACTGATAGAGGTATTTTTTCCGTTTAGCGTGCTCATTCAACAATTGTTGCATATAAGCCTTTTCAAATTCACCGTCAAACCATTTATTAGAATCCGTGTGCCCAAACACTATTTCAAAAAGAGTCAATTCCATTGTTGAATGAATCGTGTTATTATAAACCATTATAGATTATGTCATTACTGAAGCAGCGTCTGTACATTTTTGATCGTATTTTGCCAAACGATAGATTTATATTATTGTTGAATGAAAACATTCAACAATACTAGTCGAATTTGGGTTATTAGTGGTACAAATGAGTAACTGAATTTTTTACATGTCGGCAAATTCTTTAATCATCATCATCATCATATCAGCCGTAAAACGTCTACTGCTGGACAAAAGCCTCCCTCATTGATCTCCAGGAACTGCGGTTGGAAGCGGCCTGCATCCAACGCCGACTTGCGGTCATTACCAAGTCGTCTTCCTATCTTGTAGGTGGACGTACTACGCTGCGCTTGCCGGTCCGTGGCCTCCATTCGAGAACTTTCCAGCCCCATCGGCCATCTGTTCTGCACGCTATATGGCCTGCCCATTGCCACTTCAACGTGCTAATCCATCGGGCTATGTCGGTGACTTGAGTTCTCCTACGTATCTCCTCATTTCTGATTCGATCCCGTAGAGAAACCCCGAGCATAACCCTCTCCATAGCTCGTTGAGCGACTCTGAGCTTATTCATAAGGCCAATAGTGAAGGACCACGTCTCGGTTCTATATGTCATCACTGGTAAAACACACTGATTAAAGACTTTCGTCTTAAGGCACTGAGGTATGTTGGACGAAAAGACGTTGCGAAGTTTCCCAAACGCTGCCCATCCGAGTTGGATTCGACGATTGACCTCTTTCTCGAAGTTGGACCTACCTAATTGGACTGTTTGTCCTAGGTATACATACGCGTCGACAACTTCAAGAGCCGAGTTCTCAACCATAACTGGGGCAGGCACGACATGGACATTCGACATAATTTTCGTCTTGTCCATGCTCATTTTAAGCCCTACCCGTTGGGAGATTCGATTGAGGCCTTCGAGCATCGTGATGAGCTCTTCCATCGACTTTGCCATGACCACAATATTGTCGGCAAACCAAAGGTGAGTGATGTATTCGCCGTTAATATTGATGCCCAGTCTTGGAAGATGCCTTCAAGCTTCTGGAATGGAAATTCCAGAAGCTAGAAGGCATCTTCTAAAGTGGTCGTAAACAGTTTCGGCATCTCCCTGTCTTTCGCCTTTTTTTAAGAGAATCGCCTTCGAGCTCTGTTCTTGTACTCGGACTGACATAGTAGCGTTTTTATACAAACACACTTCGATGTACCGATAGTCAATACGGCATCGTTGGAGAGACTCAAGCACTGCCCATGTTTCGATCGAATCGAAGGATTTCTCATAGTCCACAAACGCGAGACATAGCGGCAAGTTATACTATTCGGTCTTTTGTATGACTTGCCGCAGCGTATGTATGTGGTCTATGGTACTGTAGCCTTTACGGAACCCGGCTTGTTCGGGAGGCTGGAAGTCATCAAACCTGCGTTCGAGACGGTTCGCGATGATCCTTGAAAACAGCTTATAAACATGGCTCAAAAGCGAGATGGGTCTATAATTCTTAAGCAAGGTGTTGTCACCTTTCTTGAAGAACAGAACCACCTCACCCACGTTCCATGCTTTTGGCGTCGTACCTTCAAGCAAGGCGGAATTAAAGAGCTTCTGAAGGACTTTAAGTACCGGTGATCCACCTGCTTTCAGAAACTCTGAAGTGATTCCGTCCTCACCCGGCGCCTTGTCGTTCTTAAGCTAATTCAAGGCCATCCTGATCTTATACAGGCTGATGTCCGGAATATCTTTGGTATAATGTCGGGTCAGTTTGGCTCTTGGGTCATTGGCCGCACTGCAAACAGGTTAAGTGACCGAATCGTAGAGCCGTCCATAGAACCTTTCGGCTTCCCTTAACACTTCCCCTTTACTTGACGTTATGCTACCATCTTCCAACTTCAGCTTCGTCATGCGGCTCTGCCCAATAGAATTATCTCTCACGAACACTTTGGCGCCTTTATTCCGCTCTATCGTATCTTTAATACGAGATGTATTAAAGGTACGATTATCGTGCCGCAAGGATTTCCAAATTTTTCTATTGAGCTGCCTATGTGACTGAGCATCATCGGGAGACTGCAGTTCCAAAGAACGTCGTTCAGCCATGAGGTTAAGGGTGTCATCAGAGAGTTTCTGAGGTCTATTGGTACGGGGGGTCTTAAAGAACTGGGACCCCACCGTATGGACGGTTTCTACGAACCTGTTATTGATCTCGTCCACTGATGCATCTACTTTTAGACAGTCAAAGCGATTTGCAAGTTCGAGTTGAAAGCTTTCGAGGTTTTGGATATGTGCGCGATTGGATCGGAGCGTAGACTTCATCAAACGGGACCTTTCAAGTTTAACGTTTATATTCAATGTGGCTCTTAACAATTCGGTGATCACTGCCGGTTTTCACCCTGTGAATCACAGAGACATCAGTGAATATTCGTTTCTTGTTGGTCAAGATGAAATCAATCTCATTTCTCGTGGAACCGTTGGGACTCATCCAGGACCATTTCCTGTGAGGCGGCTTCTGAAAAAAAGAATTCATCATAAAGAGTCCTTCTTTCTCGGCCAGCCTCTGTCCCCTGGGGTTCCGTTGCCCATATCTAAATTGCCTCACTCTCAACTCATCATCGCTTCTCATGCCTAGCTTTGCATTGAAGTCCCCCATAACAACAATAAAGTGAGTTTTGATCGTATGTATGTCTCTGCTGATGTCCTCATACATAGACTCTACTTCTTCATCTGGGTGTGAAGAGGTCGGCGCATATACCTGAAGGACCTTCAGCGAATATCGCTTAGATATCCTGAGTGTCAGGTACGCGACCCTGCTCGACACACTGTCGATGGTAATAATGTTGTTGATGAGTGACTTGTGAACGAGAAACCCAACACCACCTTGGGATTGTTGGTCGCCCTCCCGGTAGTATAGTAGGTTACCAGACTTGATGGATATCGTATCCTCGCCCTCTCTACAGACTTCTGATAACCTCAAAATGTCCCAGTGTAATCTACTAATTTCTTCTTCCAGCTCAACAATCGTTTCGTCTGTCCTCAAACTGCGGATATTGTGTGTTACCAGGGCCAGTGGTCGTCGTAGGGTTTGGTAGCCGATCGTCTTCCGGGGATTCTTAGCACCCCTGGCCACGCCGTTACCGTGACTGCTACCGTAGCCAGGATTAGCGGGTCTGCCGGGGATTCGGGGCCTGGTTTTATGTTGCAAATCTATCATGAGGGGGTTGTTGCCATACTCGCCACGCTTGGCAGGCGTGGCAGGTTCACGTTGGCAGGTTGAAAACACGAAAAGACGCTGCTGCCTATCTTTCGGAGGTATCCCTTAGCAGATTCCTACTGCATCCACGGGCAAGAGCGGAGAGGCAACATTCTACTGCCGGCGCCCCACGGCAAATCATCTTTCATCAATTCGTTTTTAAATTCAGAACCAGGATCAAACCTAATTTTATTAGGTACACCGTACATCGAAAAGTATTTAATCAATGCACGAACAACTTCCGGTGTTGATTTATTTTCTATCTATATGGCCTGTTCTAATTTACTAAACGCGTCTACTATTGTCAAATAAATCTTATTTTCAATCAAAAAAAGATCAATAAATATTTCCTGAAACGGTGCTGATTGTGTTTGAGTTAACTCTATTTTGAAAAGCATCATACGAGTTAATTACAGCCGATGTCATTTCCTGAATATTGTGCCAAAAGTATTTTTTTATCCTAACCATTGTTTCCTTTATTCCCCGGTGACACGTTTTCCTTTCATGATGTTGCTTTACTATCGCTTTCTGTTCATTTTTGTCTTCTATATATACTACTCTCTCGGTGCATTCGTAAAAATCCACTATACCTGCTTTGAATAATTTTATAATTATACTGTTGTGTAGACTGGCCAAAACATTAAAAAGCTTTATGTATGTATCTATAAAATTGTATAATAAAATTCCCATTGAGATTAGAAATAAATCAGACGTTGAATTTTTTAATTGTATAAAACAAACATTTATTACATAAAAGTTATTATAATATTGACGAGGCTTTGTCCGATAAATACATGGTTTTGTAGTTGATACTAAGTAGTAATTACTTAAACAATTTTTTATATGTATGATACAATTTTTTTTTTAATTAACAATAATATAATTTGTAATAATAATTTGATATTAACTTAAACTGTAGTAATGTTAAGTTGTGTTAGTATATAAGAATTAATTCTTTTACATAATCAACAAACTGTCTGACATATCTAAGTGCATGTAAAATGTGTAAAGAGGAAAATAAATGACTAAATGACATGTACAGGCCGGAAATCGGTAAAGTGGTAAAAGACCTAGAACGCTTGCGGAAAAAGTGTGAATGTTTACGTGAATCGTTGGATTTTTTAGTGAAGTGTCGTGACGCAGACCTAATACCAGTGTGCGTGTGTATTAAATCTCGCGATGACATTCAGGGATCCGCGAGTATACTGCGACAAGCGAGTGAAAAATTATTGCGAAAAATGATTCGGAACAACATACATAGTTTTCAATCATTATTATAAATATGGGATTTATCATGTGCGAGGCGAGACGTTATTCGGAGCGGATCGTCACCCTGATGAAGGTTCACGAATTGAACCGAAACATTGTCGGTCGAAACACCGATAAGACGGTACGTGATAAATCCCGTATTTATAATAATGATTGAAATCAATCACGAAAGTTTTCTACATCGTTTTCATTCATTACAAGTGGAGTTGTACAAGATTCATTATAAGTGTAGTATTGTATTGTTACCGATAGATTTTGATGTGTGCGATCGTATAACATACGAACAAGCCCAACGCTCTGGAGAACTTAGTGCATCTAAACAAAAGCGAAAGTTGGAATTTTTGTGGAATAAACAAAGGCAACATGTCCCCTACCAATGTAATAACTCATAAGAAACTCGAACAGTCATAAATTTGTCCAACAAAGTCCTTAATGGTTCAGCTCTCAAAATGTTGGAGAAGGGTCTCAATTATGTTCCTACCACGAAGCGAATCCCATATGAAAAGGTGATCGGCAATATAGAAGAAGTTATCCGTTATAATAAGATTTCAAAAAGCAACGCGGAGTGTCTAAGACAAGATATTGCTTTTGTGTTACGTAATGCTAACCCTCTAGAACCGAACATAACGTATGAAGAGTTGTGTGCGTTAAAAGACTTACGCCAAGATAAAGACCCAATAATCCTTAAGGCTGACAAAGAGAATGCCACAGTGGTGATGAACGTTACAGAATACGAGGATAGAATGAAACGCTTGCTTTGAGACACCAATACCTACAAGCCAGTTAACTATAATCCGACAAGTCGAACGCAACGTAATACCCAAAAGTTAATCAAGGAGTGTCAACACGCCATAGGTTAGGAAGTTACCAATTTTCTCTTACGACCAAGAAACGTCCAGCTGCCTAAACTGTATGGTCTGCCAAAGGTACACAAGCAGAATGCCCCGCTACGACCTATAGTGAGTCAAATTGATTCTCCTACTTATGAATTAGCGAAACATGTAGCTAAAGTATTACAACCGACGGTGGGATGAACATCGTCTTTTGTAAAGGACTCGCGGCATTTTATTCAGATCCTTAAGGAGACAGAGGTCCATGATAATGAGATGATGGTCAGTTTTGACGTAGAATCCCTCTTTACGAATGTCCCCGTGGCTGATTGTATGAAGGTAGTTGAGGCAAGGCGGTATTCCAGCAGAGTATGTCAAGCTTCTGGAACATGTTCTTTTCTCCAAAATCTTCATATATAAAGGGCAATACTATCTTCAAATAGATGGAGTAGCCATGGGTAGTCCTGTTGCTCCCGTAGTGGCCAACATTTGGATGGAGTATTACAAAAATATAGCCATCTCGTCTGCCCCTTTACCAATCAAATTGTGGAAGAGGTACGTGGATGACGTCTTCTGTATTTTAGAAGGAAAAACAACTGAAATGGAACTTCTTTTGGCACACCTCAACGTCGTACATAGTAAGATCAGGTTTATGTACGAGAAAGAATGTGATCGACGTTTGGCGTTTTTGGACGTATTGATTCAGGTTCGAGAGAATGGTAGTTTGGGCCATTCAGTTTACAGAATACCTACACATATGGATCGATACCTACATGCGGATTCACATCATCACCCTCGACAACTTAATTTGGTGATAACATCGCTTACCAATCGTGCATTCGACCTGTGTGATGAGGATCACATTCAGAGTGAATTGACACATATCCGAAATGTGTTGGTGACGAACAGTTATAAACTGCGGTCCTTAACTCGACCAAGACCTAAAGCCCACAGTTGCAGAGTGAAACGAAACCCTGCTTTTCTACCATAATGTTAAAGGAGTGACAGATAAAATCGCAAACATTCTACAAAAATTTTCACTTAAGACCATCTTTATTTCTTTAAAGAAAATTACACACTACCTGCGCTCACCAAAAGATGTTTATAAAATAGACTGTAGCTGTGGGAGTTCTTATATTGGTCAAACCAAAAGCACAATAGCTTGTTGGGTGAAGAAACATATCAGGGCGGTGAAGAATGTTGACAGACAAAAGTCTGCCATAGCGGAATATCTGCTGGACTCAGGCTCAAACCACTGGATCGAGCTACACAACCCACAAGTAATCTCAACTGAGCGACATTACATGCCAAGACTGGTTCAAGAGGCAATTGAGATTGCCAAACACAATAATTTCAATCGTGAAGATGGTTTTCAATTATCTGGAGCCTGGAATCCTATGGTGAGAATGTGTAAGAACCGAAGAAGTGAAGTGTCAATTACGCGTCCTGATACCGTGAGTGTTGTGTGTCGGAATCGAGTTATGATCAAGAATGAAACCGCTGGTAGTAATAGTATTAGTGAATTCATTCCTAGCAAGAGACTAAGAAAGAGGGTAGATCGTTATATCTGCCAATAACTACCTACTCGCAAAGACTTCAGTTTACCCGTGATCATGGCGCATGCAACTGCGCCGTAATATCGGGATACTCAAATACTCACAAACCATGGTAAATATTCCATTTTTAGTATAAATAGTCTATCGCGATACATTCCTCACTTCTAGGATCACCGGTGTTGCACTAAAACAGCTATTAATTTTGCCCAAGTTTTTCTGTTATTCCGCTTACTTGCCAATGCTGCGGCTTCATCTGTTAATTTACTCGTGATTGTGTGTAATACATTAATATTTTGCTTTGTATTTCCTTTAAAATTTTCTACCTCATAATCACATTTTCTTAAAAATAGATTAAAGTGGCGTTTATTGCCATTAAAAAGAGGTACTATATTTACTATTTTTTTTTGGTATTGGGGTAAGAGTTGACATTTTTACAATTTAATAATTTATCACAATTTATTATATATATATATATAAACTCTCTAAATATATATACTCTACGATTCGGTCACTAAACCTGTTTGCAGTGCGGCCAACGACCCAAGAGCCAAACTGACCCGACATTATACCGAAGATATTCCGGACATCAGCCTGTATGAGATCAGGATGGCCTTGAAGCAGCTTAAGAACGACAAGGCGCCGGGTGAGGACGGAATCACTTCAGAGCTTCTGAAAGCGGGTGGATCACCGGTACTTAAAGTCCTTCAGAAGCTTTTTAATTCCGCCTTGCTTGAAGGTACGACGCCAAAAGCATGGAACGGGGGCGTGGTGGTTCTGTTCTTCAAGAAAGGTGACAACACCTTGCTTAAGAATTACAGACCCATCTCGCTTTTGAGCCATGTTTATAAGCTGTTTTCGAGGGTCATCGCGAACCGTCTCGAACGCAGGTTTGATGACTTCCAGCCGCCTGAACAAGCCGGGTTCCGTAAAGGCTACAGTACCATAGACCACATACATACGCTGCGGCAAGTCATACAGAAGACCGAAGAGTATAACTTGCCGCTATGTCTCGCGTTTGTGGACTATGAGAAAGCCTTCGATTCGATCGAAACATGGGCAGTGCTTGAGTCTCTCCAACGATGCCGTATTGACTATCGGTACATCGAAGTGTTGAAGTGTTTGTATAAAAACGCCACTATGTCAGTCCGAGTACATGAACAGAGCTCGAAGGCGATTCCCTTAAAAAGAGGCGTAAGACAGGGAGATGTCATTTCTCCGAAACTGTTTACGACCGCATTGGAAGATGCCTTCAAGCTTCTGGAATGGAAAGGACTGGGCATCAATATTAACGGCGAATACATCACTCACCTTCGGTTTGCCGACGATATTGTGGTCATGGCAAAGTCGATGGAAGAGCTCAGCACGATGCTCGAAGGCCTCAATCGAGTCTCCCAACGGGTAGGACTTAAAATGAACATGGACAAGACGAAAATCATGTCAAATGTCCATGTCGTCCCTGCCCCAGTTATGGTTGAGAACTCGGCTCTTGAAGTTGTCGACGCGTATGTATACCTAGGACAAACAGTCCAATTAGGTAGGTCCAACTTCGAGAAAGAGGTCAATCGTCGAATCCAACTCGGATGGGCAGCGTTTGGGAAACTTCGCAACGTCTTTTCGTCCAACATACCTCAGTGCCTTAAGACGAAAGTCTACAATCAGTGTGTGTTACCAGTGATGACATATGGAACCGAGACGTGGTCCTTCACTATTGGCCTTATGAATAAGCTCAGAGTCGCTCAACGAGCTATGGAGAGGGCTATGCTCGGGGTTTCTCTACGGGATCGAATCAGAAATGAGGAGATACGTAGGAGAACTCAAGTCACCGACATAGCCCGACGGATTAGCACGTTGAAGTGGTAATGGGCAGGCCATATAGCGCGCAGAACAGATGGCCGATGGGGCCGAAAGGTTCTCGAGTGGAGGCCACGGACCGGCAAGCGCAGCGTAGGACGTCCACCCACAAGATGGGCAGACGACTTGGTAAGAACCGCAGGTCGGCGTTGGATGCAGGCCGCTTCCAACCGCAGTTCCTGGAGATCAATGAGGGAGGCCTTTGTCCAGCAGTGGACGTCCTACGGCTGATATGATGATGATGATATATATAAACTATTTTTAGGGCTAAAATCGTTAATAAACTAATCACAAAATTGTATGTGGATAAACTAGATTTTAATTTATTACTAAACTTATTTCTTTGGCAATTTATGAATTTTAATAAACAATACCAAATACTAAAACAAGCATAAATTTTGATTTGCACTGTTTACTTAACTGTACCTACTCTATAATAACAAATTCCTACAATAGGAAACCAGATAACGTTATAACGAAAAAAGTTTGATTCCGAAAATAACAAGACACGAAAACATGAAAAAGGTAGGAAAGGATGGCGAAAATTCTACTCACCAGCCAGTCACCAACATGCTCGTTCAATCCCAGGATGCTTCACTTATTTGTTTGTTCGAACAGATCTGATACGTTCGAAAATTCACGGAAACACGTGAAAACCTACACGGAAATTCGGAAAATCTGCCCCGCCTGCGTCATTAAAGTTTACGGGAACGTTAGAAGTGTTTTTAAAAACTAAACTTTTATATTTGGATAAAAGAATTTAATTAAAATAATATAACAGTGAAACGTCTAAGACAACTTTTATTCTCGAGACGAATGATGAATTTAGTGCTACAATAATACAGCAGAGAGGCACATAACGCGTAGGTGGTCGCTGATAAGCGGCCAGCCAGACATCTGAGAATGCAGAGTTTGCGTCTTTATGCGTTCAATGTAGTAATGCGTGTCTCAGCTGGTTGCATAACTAGGTACTCACTGAAAGAAAAAGTTAAAAAAAATTGCGTAGAAAATTGGATAATTTTAGAAAACTTAACTACTATTTTAAATATTTTTAGGGTTCTGTACCCAAAGGGTCAAACGGGACCCTATTACTAAGACTCCGCTGTCTGTCTGTCTGTTTGCCTGTCCGTCTTTCACCAGGATGTATCTCATGAACCGTGATAGTTAGACAGTTGTAATTTTCATTTATTTGTGTTGACGCTATGTCAACAAATACTAAAAACAGAATATTATAAATATTTAAGGGGAGCTCTCATACAACAAACGAGATCTTTTTGCCGTTTTTATAGATAATGGTACGGAACCCTTCGTGCGCGAGTACAACTCGCACTTGGCGGGTTTTATTTTTATTTGATGTACAACAAAGTGAAAACACTTTTAATTAATTCGTTACAATAATATTGTGCAATCATATCAAATGAAAGTATTATATCGAACATTTTCACTTGCCATAACGATACCATTCCAATCTTAGGTCGTGTACCGACTGCTAATCTCTTTAGAATTAGCATTTTACTTGCATTATGAAGCCTCGAATCTAATGACGACTGTCGTTATATTGCAACATGCCTTCGTAAAGATGAAGTGTTTAATAAGGCTCTGCCCCTCATCATCATCATCTCAGCCCGTCTGCACCCACTGTTGGGTAATAGACCTACTCTTTATTATGCCATTCTTTCCGGTACCTTGTGAGTCGCATCCTTTGACACCCAGCTACGCTTTTAACGTCATTCGACCATCAGGTGGGTGGTCTGCCTTTTGGTTTACGAGCATCCCTTGGTAACAACTCTGTAATCGCCTTCGTCCAACGCCCGTCATCACTCTTACCCAAGTATCCAGCCCGTCTCTACTTCAGACCTGCAATCCTCATATCTACGCCCACAACATTTGTGCGTCGTCGGATTTCGACATTAGGTATGTGGTCCAAGAGTGATATTCCGAGCTTGGCGCGCTCCATTGCCCGTTGAGCTACTCTCATCTTATGCATTTATTATTTTGTGAGAGGCCATATAATAAATAATCCTGGACATTTCACACATTGCCATCTAGCTCCAACATAAGCAAACTGCTATGGGAGCTAGTAACTGACATAATACTTATATACATTTTTTTGTAAATATTCACTTATAAGAGAAACAACCAGACCCGGAACAAATATCTGGAGATCATGCAAAGATTTGTTCGCGGCGGGAATCAAACCCACAACTTTCTGCGTCTCAGCTGGCTATTCAATTCACCCCCTGCGCCACTGAGGTCGTCTCACATCATTACAGCTTCCGCCCGCGTCTTCGCACGCGTGGTCAATAAAAATTGGCCTGTGTTATAATCTACGTACATACCAAATTTCATTAAAATCCATTCAGTAGTTTTTGCGTGAAAGAGTAACAAACATCCACGCATACATCCACTTCACACATACACAAACTTCAGCTTCCGCCCGCGGCATCGCACGCGTGGTTTCTCAATAAAAAGTAGCCTATGTGTTAATCCAGGTTATAATCTACGTACATACCAAATTTAATCAAAATCGGTTTAGCCGTGAAAGAGTAACAAATATCCACACATACATCCATACAAACTTATTGCGTTTATAATTTTAGTGGGGCTACAGTGGGATAGTGGGGGTCCGACCTACGCTGCGTTTGCCAGTGTGAGGTCTTCACTTAAGAAACTTTCTGCCCAAAGGAACGATACTATAAATTTAAAAGTTTTCATTTTTCTCATTTCAACAAAATAGCTTGATTTTGTAGATCTAAAACAATCGCTTATCCACTCTCGCAGCCTTTAAGATAAGATAAGATAAGATAAGATAAGATAAGATAAGATAAGATAATATAAGATAAGATAAGATAACTCTTTACTGTACACCAAAAAAACAGAACATAATTTTTACAAATTTATATAGTACAATGGGCGGTCTTATCGCTGAAAGCGATCTCTTCCAGGCAACCTTTGTACGGATAGGATAATATTTGATCACATGACGGCGATGCATCTATATAATATTAAAAACATACCTACCTACTATAGTCCTAAAATACTAATAATAACACATATTTAATTAAAACTAGTGGTTAACCCCGAACTGAGATCTCGCGAGTCTCCGATTAAAACATAAACATATTATTTGTAATATTTGACTATCAAAATAGTGCCACGAAAAAATAACTAACCAACTTGACCTACAGTTCCATTCAAATTACAGGTAACGAGAGTTCAAGTGTGGTTACAATTTTTTGGGGTACAAATTGCAGTTATTCCGGATTTCAGACTTTTGCCTATATATGTGTCACTTAAGCTACACGCATACCAAATTACAACACTTTGAGGTCACTGGTGTACCCTGTGAATTTTGTCAAAGATTAGTTTTTATTATGGCTAATAACACAAAAACTATAAAGAGTTTACAAAAAATTAAAATAGAGTAGTAGATAGATAGATAGATATTTAACTCTTTATTGAATTACCACACAAACAGAAATAATAAAAAAATAAGTACTGGGTTAAAATAAATAAGGCAATACAATGGGCGGCCTTATCGCTAAAAGCGATCTCTTCTAGGCAACCTTTGGATGGAGCGAAATTGATTAATGAATATCTTTCATTTGACGTCCCATTTGATTTAATAGCCTCAGTTTCATTTATTTTTTACCCCTCTTTAACCCCAATATCTCAACAACCCCCAACATTTTTAGCTCATTTAGTTACACCAAAATTGTGCCATAACTACCTACCTATGCATCAAAGTTCATGATGATCGGATCAACGTTTTGTAAGTTATCCTCGAACAAAGAAACATACATACATGCATACATACTTACATACATACATACAGCGCCGATTTGCCCAAGTTGATTTAGAGATCTCGCTTCGCTCGATCAATAAAATAAGCAAACATAAAAATGGTTATGCTGAAGTTGCAACTTCAGCACAGGGACAGATAATGGGTGTGTACAACACCATATTTAATACTTTATTTATAAAAGTTTTAGTAATTTTGTATTTTAAAACAACAGTATATTAGTAATTATAAAACAACAGTTTTAAAATTACTAATAGACTTCGATGTTCTTAAAGAGAAGGGCAAAGCGTTCCACAATCGTACGGCTGTTACAGTGAATGATCCACCATAAAACTCTGTCGTATGGACAGGAGTTATAAGTTGGGAGGGAATCTGAAGAACGCAAATTGCGATCATTAGCCTGGCGGAGAAACTCAAAACGCTCCTTAAAATCCTTAAGATCCGCTCCCTTAGTGAGAGTTTCTCTTTGAAAACTAATAAAACCTTTTATGTAACCTTTCAATAAATAATTAAATTCTGAAAGAGCAGTTACTTACATCGTGCTTCATAAATTTGACTTTTTCCTTAGCAACAGTTGAAGACCACAGTAAACTGTATTGCAAGGCGATAAGGTTGATATTCGTAAATTTGTCTATTGTAAGGAATGAACATGAATAAAAATAATGAAATCGCTTAGAAAAGCTACACATAGAATCATAAAACGCGCGGGAAAATAATCCATTCAATAGGAGCCATATATGGCTCCAAACGTCCGCGCTGTGTTTTATGAGTAAGTGCGTGTGGCTCTCGGAAAAACATAAAATATGAGGGTTTGTTTGGTGAAAATGTTCATACGTTTTGCTGTGCGCTTGTATGCATATCGGCGAATGTACTCACTCACACATTCATTGTTTTTGAGTTGGCGATGCTGCTTTTATTTTACACAGACTAAAGGAAAGAAATCCAAAAATCAAAAATACAATTTACACACGCGTTGAAGGTCTATGTTCCAGACCGCCTCTATTGTCCCATGAACGTATTGCAGAAGGATGGCAATATATATTGTCAGAGAGTGTAACTTTTTAAAATGCAAAGATACGGAAATTTATTCAACAAATATTTTGAAAAAAAATTACATAAAAAATGTGAACGAATGATGTGTATTCAACGAGAGGCACTGTACAAATAACGTAGCGGAGAGTTCCAACTCCAACTTGGAACTCAACATGGAATTCAAAAAACCATATGTTATCCTAAATAGATCGCTAACAATGATATAGCAAAATACAGACTCCTTAGACTTACCTACAGCCAACTAAACGCCGCAAAGAACACTGTGAACGAGTAACTTTTTAACAAAAAATATATAACCGACTTCAGATAACAGTAAAAACCAAACTATCTATCTATCAATTTTGATAAAATTTCCATGGGATCAATTTAAAAGTATGTCCTTTCAAATACAAAACTAATTTTCCAAATCGGTTTGATAAATAACGGATTTCTGAGCTGCCAAACATAACATAACATAAAAATTAAATAAATGTAATACTTATATGGTTTTCTCATGGATGCCATTGTCAGAACTGGTCCAAATGGAAATTGGACCACACGGGAAGTATCGGCTTTTACATAAAAAAGAATCATCAAAATCGGTTTACCCAGTCAGTCAGTCGAAAGTTCTGAGGTAACAAACAAAAAAAATAAAAAAAACAGTCGAATTGAGAACCTCCTCCTTTTTTGAAGTCGGTTAAAAATACAACCTCCATGACAAATCGTTATTTCTATTAAATAAAAGAGGCCATAGTTTACTAGTGAAAAAAAAACAATGGATACTGGCAACCCAAGTTTTATTTTCGCAACAAATTGTTATAAATACTTTATGAATTTCCTCGCATTCGTGATGAAAAGTTATGTGTCCTTATGTTGTATACGTGGGTGTAATCGATAATAGCACCCTCAAACCATTAGCGCACTCGCTCGTTTTCGCTCGGTTATACGTCAGAATATCTCGGGCGTAATTGATAGCGTCCCTTGTATAACAGTGTACTATTGGTTTACGTAAGCAGCTCTTATTTTCCCACTGATTTGTTAGCACGTACAAAACACAGTAGGTAATTTATCTGAGGATAATCCTTCAATCAAATTAAGACCTTATGAATAATGGAACACGGTTGCCAGGAGCAAAGTAGTTCCGTTTCTCTTTTGTTGTAGATTTTATAAATAAATGGATCTAAGGTACGTAATATTCATAACAATTCCGTGTCTAAGCTAAGCTGTCTAGTTAAGCTTGTTTATTTACGTACTAGCTGGTTTTTAAAACGTCGCATGGATTAAATAAAACCGGCCAAGTGCGAGTCAGACTCGCGCACGCAGGGTTACGTGCTATTAACTATAAAAACGGCAAAAAAATCAAATGGGTTGTATGGGAGACCCATTTAAATATTTGTTATATTTTAAGTTAATTATTAATTTTTAAAGTAAATATATAACTAAATATTATGTGAATATTTCAAGAGTCTACCTGTTGCCGTTATCAATATCGAGTGAAATAGAGCAAAAAAATCACGTTTGTTGTATGGGAGCCTTCCATTAACTATTTATTTAATTCTGTTTTAGTATTTGCTGTTATAGCGGCAACAGAAATACATCATCTGTGAAAATTTCAACTGTTTAACTATTACGGTTCATGAGATACAGCCAGACAGACGGACAGATAGACAGCGGAGTCTTAGTCCCGTTTTACCCTTTCGGTACGGAATCCTAAAAAAGGGAGCTTTGATAATGTTGCTTCGTTTTAGTTTAATATTTTTCCGAATCTGATCAGCAGTTTCGGAGATTCGTACAAACAAACTCATAAACTTTACCGTGTATAATACATATTAGTAAAGATTTACATCACAAACAAAGCAAATGCTTGCAAAATCAAAGTCGCCCAGGTTGGCAAAGTTACTGACATTACTCAGAGTATTAGGTTCTTGAGTGGAGACCACGCATTCGCAGGCACAACATAGGACGCCTCTACTACATGGAAAGATGACCTCATCATCATTACCATCATATCTGCTACAGGTCGTCCGCTACTGAATATAGGACATAGATTTCAAGAGCGACAGATCTTGTGCGGCCTGGTCCTAACTTTTAACAGGTCGCCTTTTTAATAATTTTTAATTTTTTTTAATTAATTCTTTTATTAAGTATTGTTAGGTTAGTTGTTACTTTTAATGTAATGTAAATAATAACAATATATATCACAAATACGATATCGAGAAGGTAAGAGAAAAGCTCACGAAGAAAAATGTAACTATAATAAAAACGACAGATAAAAAAGAAAGTGAAAAAAACCTACACAGGATTTAAAAACAGGTTAAAACATTGCATAATTAATAGCAACGAAAAAAATTATTAATATTAAAAAAATAATAGGTCGCCTTTCCATCTAGTAGGAAGTCGTTCTACGCTGCGCGTTCCAGTGCGTAGTCTCCACTTGAAAACCTTCCTGCTCCAACGGCCGTCAGTTCTTCGAGCTACTCGTATGTGCCCTGCCCAATCCCACTTCAGCTTGGCTATGCCAGTGGCTTCGGTTCGTCTATAAATCTCCTCATTTCCGATTCGATCTCATAGATGACATGATAATGATTATTGAGAGCCATCGGGAGCCAGTCGCCAAGATAGGGTAATCTAGAAATCTGTGAAGGAGGCCTATGCTCAGCAGTGGACTTGCAATGGCTGATAATGACGATGGGAAACACCCTTATCGTAGGCAAATCCTAAAAAATAAGAAAAAAACGTTCTGATAGGAACCATTTCGGTGTTTAAAGCGCCAGAAATAACTGTATTCAAAGATTTCTAATAAATAGCATACATGAGTCGTAAATTAAATGTGTTTTGGATGCAATTTTAGTTCTCCGCTCTCTTGGTTTATGACTTTTTCCCCACCAACATCTGTTTAATCCGGGCGACTGTTTTTTTATTGCTGTTTGCACCAGCATTATTGCTCTTGACCACTACCTCACCGATGTGATGGTGTGGTCAAAAATGCACCATATTGCCTGGAAAGAACCTGTTCGCTCTGGACTTGAAGACCCTGGGATTATAATGCTTTGAAAAAACAAAAGCCGGAAGTGAGTTCCACTCCTTACTCGTGCTAACAATGTTGTTTTATACCTCGATTTTTTTTTTCGAATGGATTTATCTCGCTGTTGGCCTCTGAGGCCGCTGCAGCTTAACCGAGCGATTTGTTTTATACCTCGAGCTACTGTTTGTTTTATAACTTTTGTCCGATGGTGAAGTAGGTATAGCTGGAGTAAATAGTGTTTTATGAGAAATATGGCTCTGTTTGCCAGTTTTATGTGATCTTGGTAGGAAGAAGTCTTTAGGCGTAGGAGAATATTGAAACAAATAATATTAGATAAATGAATGAATGAATGAAAACACTTTATTGTACACAGTATAAACAAAAAAACATACAAAAAAAATATAAAGCAAATAGTACAATGGGCGGTCTTATCGCTTAGAAGCGATCTCTTCCAGACAACCTTTGGATGGAGAGGATTTTGTTATAACAAAGATAATGGTCGGGGGTGTACATTTATGGCCAAACTATTTATTAAGAGAGTGCGTCTAATACCATAATAAAAAATATAACTAGATAATAAATTTTATACATAAATACTAATACAAATAGAACGTATGTACTGACATTACAAAACAAATACATATTGAGGTGAGTACCTACAATGTCAAAACCTACTAAAACATCTTCACTTTTCGCTTGGTTGGTCTAACGACGGATTTCATATATATGTTATCTTGTCATTCGAACTCTCTATTCAATAATACCCGTAGATCGCTTCACTGGACCGAATAATGCATGTAAAATAATTGAGTCCAAATCACATGCGAGCCTTTGTGATAGACTTATTTGACGGAAGAATAGATTCTATTATGACCGTCCGAATCGTACGCACTGGTATACATGATTTGTAGGTTAGAGGATGCAGGTCCCGAAATTTATTTTATGAACATCTAAACGCGTGTTAAGGGTTGATAAATCATCCACTGTTAGATATCATTACTTACACAAACCCAAACCCTTTTTCATTTTCAGCTCTTAATAATTCTAGCAGCCATCAAAAAAGGTCCAGAGCTCACAAGCTCTGGTGGTTAGAGGATGGAGGTACCGAAATGTATCCTTTGAAAATTTATTCGCGTTTTAACATGTGGTAACTAGTAAGGGGCCGTCCATTACTCTAATAAATAAGGGAGGTCTCGGCTAATATCACGTAATTTTTTAGGGTTCCGTACCCAAAGGGTAAAACGGCACCCTATTACTAAGACTCCGCTGTCTGTCTGTCCGTCTGGCACCAGGCTGTATCTCATGAACCGTGATAGTTAGACAGTTGAAATTTTCACAGATGATGTATTTCTGTTGCCGCTATAACAATAAATACTAAAAACAGAATAAAATAAATACTTAAGGGGGGCTCCCATACAACAAATCTGGCGATCAAGGGCGGAGAGGGGTAAAAAAATTGTCAAAAACGTCTCACGTAATTAATGTTAATAAAATATTATGACATTCCCTTGTCAATACATCTATGAAAATCTGATGTATGTTCACAAAAATATTAATTTGTTTAAGAAAAATAGCGATAATAATAATTTTAATACTAGAAATAAAGATAAACTCGCTGCTGCCACTTGTAGACTCCATAAAGTTAGTAAATCGTTTAACCCCCGCGTTTCGACCTCCTCCACTCCCCCTCCCTTTATATCACTTGAGATTTTTAAAAAAATGTATTCATAGGGTAAATGCGTTGTACATATTTAAAAAAACACAATTGGCTTCATTATTTCAAGATTGCTTTTCTCGTAATCTAGTGATAAACTATCAGTGATAAACTAAAAAAAACGGGCCAAGTGATGTACAAAAATTTGACAATTAACAAATTTATAAACGCAATTAAACAAAATCTTTATAAAAAAGCCTACTTACTATTAAATATCGGATTATTTAGATCAGAGGTCGGCAACCTTTTGCTATAGCAGGGCCGCATATGTTGACAGAGTATCAGTGCGGGCCGCACTTATTTTTATATGTACGGACATGTATTTTTAATATTTAAAATAAAACGCATATATATTCATACAATCATGTCTATTTAAATTGAATTACTATACTATGCAATTAGGAAAATGGTCAAGCTTTTTTCATCAATATGCTTGTTAAACAGTTTCAGTTTCATCTCAAATTACTTTATATCTGAATATATATCGCAAATCAATTTATTTTTTCCCTGTAAGCGTTTGTTGAGCTGATTCAGTTCTATAGTCAAATCAGTCAAAAAAAACAAGATCGATAATCCACTGTGTGTGAGTAAGCTGTTCCACTGGCTTTCCTTTCATCTCCATGAAGTTACCAATTTCTTTCCTCAAATCAAAAAACCGTTCCAAATCGGCACCTCAACTGAGCCACCTCACTTCACAGTAGTAAACCACGTCACCATGATCACCTTCCAGATCTTCCAAAAACTTTTGAAACTTACGGTGTGTGAGCCCTTTTCTTCTTATAAAATTAAAAGTGGATGTTACAGTATCTATTATTTCTTTCCAAGATATAACCTTGGAGCACAATACCTCTTGATGGACAATACAATGAAAAATCAATGGCACAGTAGATCGAGAATCTTTCACTTTGCTGATGATTTTCCCAACAACACCTTTGTTTTGACCGCTCATGTTCTTGCCTTCATCGGTAGTGACACTTGTTAACTTTTCCTAGCTTAATTGCAATGAATCCAGAGCTTGTTGCAAATGGTGAAATAAATCTTCTCCCATAGTTGTACCTTTCAAACTGCACATTTTCACAAGCTCTTCGTAAACATTAAAGTTTTCGTCAATGCCGCGTACAAATATGAGTAGCTGTGCTGTATCCGACACGTCTGTACTGTTATCCATCACTTAAGAGAAGCAGTTAAAAGACTGCGCCTTATCCCTGAGTTGTTCACATAAATTAGCACCCACGTCTTCGGTACGTCGGGTGCAAGTTCTGGCAGAGAGACTAAGACTTTCAAACATTTTTTTCTGCTCTGGGCATATTTCTTCTACGATAGCTAAGACACACTCTTTTACTAATTCACTATCGGTAAGCGGACGTCCACTTTTTGCTAGAATCTCTGCTACTCTGTAGCTGGCACAAACATTCGATTCGCTATGGTCTGCCACAACCTTAAATATGTTTTGTTGATTTTTTAATGACGATTTCAAATTGGAAATTTTCCTTTTTAGTATTTCTCCTTCAAGACAGTCAAATTTAGCTTTGTGCTCAGTGTCGTAATGACGCTTCAGGTAGAAATACTCATCACTACAGAAATACTCTTTTAAAAAATCAAGCATAACGGTTTTGCTTTAAATTCGATAAAAAAGTATAATTCTGTCGATAATTCGTTAAAAACTCTTTTTTCTTCTTCTATCTTCCTTTTTCTTAAAGCCATGTTTCTAAGATTATTCAGTAACAATAATGAAGAAATTTAAATTCGGTGTAAAATTAAAAATAAATATGTTCGATTTGGCACCTACAAACTCAACTCCCCATCAAAAAAATAATGAAAACAAGACATAACTATCTTAATGTCATGTCTAGTACTATCCCCGTCCTTATAATATTTACCCATGAATCTGAAGGTTCACATAAACAAGCAGTAAACCAAATATAACAAATTGCTCGCGAGTGCATACAACGTACTTACCTCATACGTCGTGAGAAGCTATCAGGAAGAATAGGTGAAACAAAACGCGTAGCTGGCAACCAGATGAGACGTGATTTTCCGGCGAATTTCCACAACATTTCATTTCATTTCATTTATTCATATCCTTACCACAACTTAAAATAAGGTCTTCAAAAGCATCGTCAAATTGTAAATAATAATGAGAAAAAAATTATAATAATAAATTTATATATGTCAGGTAATCATTACAATTCATCAAATTTAAATATTGTTTTATCAGCAAAAGCTTCGTCCAACTTATAATAACTTTTACAAATAAGATGTATTTTTATAAATGATTTAAATGAATTATCTGACATACATATTACATTGTGCGGTATTTTATTGTACAATTTAATTGCTGTACAGTAGTAGCTCTTTGAAATTTTAGCTAACCTTGTTTTAGGTAAGACAAGACGATTTCGATTTCGAGTGTTATAATTATGTACATCTTTATTTCTAGTCATTTTATCAAGGTTTTCTCTTACATATAGAACATTCTGTAGTTTATACTCTCCGGTCATTGTCATAATACCTAGATCCCTAAACTTTTCCCGACATGAATCAATGTACCCCATACTCAAAATATAACGGATTTGCCCGTTTTTGAAGTAAAAATACTCTATTGACATCTGCAGCTGTACCCCAAAACAAAATGCCATAAGTCATTAAGGAGTGAAAATATGCAAAATAAACATCACGCGCTGCCTTTATGCCTCCTAACTCCTTTATTTTTTTATTGCATATGTTGCAGAGCACAACTTCTTAAGAAGAAGGTCAAGGTGGATTGCCCATGTCAATTTGGTGTCTAGCCAAACACCCAAAAATTTTACGCTAATAGTTGGAGACACCTTAAGTTTATCGAACACATCTTCAATACATTTAGGAGTTTCAAGATATCTAGTGCTCACAGAAAAGTTTATGATATTTGTGTTATTAACATTAAGAAGCATGTTGTTAGCCGAGAACCAGATTTTAATGTTGTTTAAAGATTGCAGTATTTTACTGCCTACATGATTTATTGTTTTATCTTTTATAACAAGGCTTGTGTCATCTGCAAACAGGATTACATCAACGTCTTTAAGTACAACGGACACGTCATTAATATAAACTATAAAAAGCAAGGGACCCAAAATTGACCCTTGAGGAATACCTAGGTTGATTGGACGCTCAGTTGATCGACACCCATTTATCTCTGTAGTTTGTGTCCTCATTGTGAGATATGATCTAAACATATTAAGTTCATTTCCATTTACACCGTAGTGCCTCAATTTTTCAATTAAAATCTCATGTGAAACGCAGTCAAAGGCCTTGGACAAGTCGCAGAATACACCATACGTTTTTTGTGATTTCTCCAAGCCTGAATAAACATCCTCAATGAGTTTAGTAATAGCGTGTTTTGTCGATTTGCCCGTCTGGAATCCAAACTGTCGTTCACTGAGAGTTTCGTTCTTACATAAAAAACACGTGAGCTCCTGAGCTAAATACTTTTCAAAAAATTTTCTTAAACTGGGAAGTACTGATACAGGACGATAATTATCACAGTTAGAAGTCTCCCCTTTTTTATGTAGAGGCACCACTTTCGCAATTTTCATTTCTTTGGGGAACAATCCCTTACTAATGCAATTATTAATAGTCTGCATCATTGGTAATGCTACCTCTAATTCTAACTTTTTCACCAAAACTGGGGTGATATACCAGTAGTCATTGGACTTTTTTGATTTTAATTGCCTAATAATTGTTATGACTCGCGTTATTGTAATTGGCGGCAATATAAATTCATCAGACTGTTTCTGTGCATAATCATTTAAATACTGCATGGAATCGTTCAAAGTACACGTCAAATTTTTGGTTTGGTTTACAGATACATTAGAAAAATATTTATTAAAATAATTACAAATGTCATTCTTATTGCTAATACTATTATTGTCATTATCTAATATTTAATCACAGGTCATATCACAGTTAGATTGTTTACCAGTCTCATTTTTTATAATCTGCCATACACACTTTATTTTACTGTACCTAGCCACATAGTCTTTGATAAAAACATTATCACCCTCTCTGGGAATTGCATTGATTAAACAATTTTTTTCTAGAGATGATAATGCCTTTGGTTGCCCACTGATTAAATTTATTTGGACATCCTAGCCTAACCTCAGAAACTGGAATGTGCTCATTTAATTTTTCTAAGAAATCTTAAAGTATGTTTCGTAGTTACAATATAGTTCAGGTTTACTTGCCACTTCAAATTAACTTTTTTTCAATGATTGCAGTTTCATACCAGTAATTTTTCGTACAGATCGCTTCGATACAGTAGTATGTTCTACATTTAGATCTATTTCTATTATCTGCTCTAGGTGGTCTGACTTAATACCTTGAAGAACATAAACACTTTTAGGTTGGGAATCCGTAAAGATATTGTCGATACAAGAGTTAGTGGATTTATGCACTCTGGTATATTCATAGACCTGTTGCTTGAGCAAAAAACTTTCAAGTATATCAGATAAGATACTTTTAGAGAATGAGGCGAGAGCTGCGCGCGGCTGTGATTTTAACTAAAGCCGGTCGCTTTGAATTTTTTCGCCACCTCACACCTGCGTCTAATCATAGAGTGCCGCCACCTATTGTCTCAAAAGAGCCGCCGCCGACGGCCACGTGCGGTGGATAAGCGCAAAAGAAACTGCCAAGAATTGAATACAGCAAATCTTTATTTTCGGTAGAAACAATACATAACATCACAGTCTTGATAAACAGTTCTTAAGAAATGAAATAGGTATATTTTTTATAACCCTGCGTGGGAGCGAGCTTTCAAGTACTGTACTGAGAGTATTTGCCATATAAAAAAAAACCATATAAGTTCTAGTGAATTTATATATTTTTTCTTACGGACCTCAGGCTTACGGGTCGCACCAATATAGTCCACGGGCCGCCGGTTGCCGACCCCTGATTTAGATGATAGAAAAGCTTGGGATTGAAATTGCTCCAACTCGTTCAAAATTTTACAATTAAGACGTAATTTATTTCCTGTATTGTTATGTATTCTAAAAGGATCACTAAAAAAACAACCAACCTTGTTTCTTGCCTTTCTTTCCTGGCTTGGTCGCGAAGGAACAGACGGTAAAATTGACGTTTCAAAGTGATTCTTGTGATTTTAATGAATAAAAGATTTTGACTTTGAATGGACGCCCCTATAGCTATAAAAATAATCCACTGTTAGATATAATTACTTTCACAAACCCAAACCCTTTTCATTTCCCGTTGTAAATAATCCTAACAGACATCAAAAAAGGTCCAAAACTCTTAAGATCCCAATCCTTTATCCCTAATCCATCGTAGTATTTTCACCTCTATTTCATCGTGACAGTAATACGAGTACATAGATACAGGGTTTATCTCAGTCTTTTCCGACAGATTAAGTAATTGATACCATATATTCTCGCTCGTGTGTTGATAAGCCCTGCTTTGAAGGGTTCAGTAGAGTTCCTTGTGAAAGGGCTCACTCGGGGAAGTGCTGCCACCATACTTATTTTGGCCGCCAAGGAGCATTGCTGTGTTTTGATTTGAAGAGTGTGTTTTCCGGTAAAATTACAGGTACATGAGACTTTTCTCAGGTTTTCAGGTGGCTTTTTCCATCTCCAAGTAGTATAAAAAAAGTTCCAAGGCTTTTTGAGGAGTTACAGTTAACAGATGAAAATTAAGTTGAAAATGTATGCTGTACTAGCGCCTAGACCAACTGTTTCTTTTATGACACCACAGACTACAGTAGCAAACTAGTCAATCCCTGAAAGCCGCTTGTCTAAACTAAACTGGGCAGAACACACAGTGCCACAAAAGATGAAAAATATTGACGAGTACGCCTTTTATTTTCCGGGACCCTTCATGCGCGAGTCCGACTCGCACATGGCCGGTTTTACTGTAACGCTTTAATTGATGTATCATTTTTCATCATAAACCTATTTGATATTTGAAACCTCTGCTATATTGGTTCTGTTATCTAACTCTGCTAATACTGGTAGTCATCCTATATTAAATTAATTTGATGGTTGAGGTCTTTTAGAAAGTAGAAAATATGTAATTTCATTGTCAAAACAAATTGATATCATTTTGCTAACAAGGCACCCGAGTTCTTCCAAATTAGAAAGAAAACGAAACACGTAACGAGTTTCTCTAGAGTTTGGCAATCATAATAATATTGTTATGAGGTTTGCTTATTATTTTCATCTCGCGTGTCTAAAGTTCAACGTTTTGTTTTATACTAGGTATTTTGGACAGGTGTTTGGCCACAACAATAGCTTATTTAGGTGAGGTGGTTATTAGGTCCTCCATCGTGCAGGTGTTCGAGCACAAAGGGCACAGCAGCAAGTGCTGCATTGATTGCGCAGGATCACTGCAGTCGAGGCTTCCTGAATCCGTATTTGCAGATATTAAGTATGCAGCGGCTAATCTATGTGCGAAGCCTGTTTAAAGACTTATGTACCTACCTACTGATTTTTTTTTTTTTTTTTTAATAAAATGTTTTCCTAATTTAATTTATTTAGTGTATTATTTTTCTGTGTCTTGGCAGTTGTTAACACAAAGACGACGAAGACGACCTCCATGCCGCAGTGGGCGAATAGCCGGCTGACACGCAGGAGGTAGCGGGTTCGATTCCCGCCGCGGAACAAATGTTTGCATTTTAAACAGATATTTGTTCCGGCCCCGGATATTTGTCTATATAATATTAGTATATATTTACAAAAAAAAAGTATATAAGTATTCTATCAGTTATCTGGTTCCCAAAACATTGAGGTACCATGTTGTTTAATGTGAAGCTTGTCTCTGTCCTTTTTTGTCTTTTGTGTTATGTATTTTCTTGTCTTGTGTACAAAATAAAATAACCAGTGGTTCGCCCCGAACTGAAATCTCGCGAGTATCACAAAACAATAAACAATATACTTAGGGCGTTTCGCGCAACAATGTCTAAGCGTATTTAGTGGCTAAATATGATTTAAAAAGTTGTCAAATCATACAAATACATAAAATTTAAACATGTTTAGTCGCTAAATACGTTTAGGGATCGTTGTGCAAGCCGGCTTTAATCTTTGACTAATAAAATAGTGCATAATGCAATTAACTTGACTTCATATTTTAGGTAACGGCAGTTCATGTAGATTGGTTCCTATTTTTTTGGGGTACAAATTGCAGTTATTTTGGATTTCAGACGTTTGCCTATATTTGTGTTACTAAAGCTACACGAATACCAAATTTCAGCACTGTGGGGTCACTGGTGTAACCTGACAATTTTGTCAAATTTCAGTTTTTATTGACTAATAACTCGAAAACTATAAAGAGTTTACGAAAAATAAAAACGCAGTCTAAATATACTACTGAATACCTTTCATATTTCCTATTTGACCTAATAGTCTTATTTTCATTAATTTTAGTACACCACTTGAACCCCAATATCTCAAAAACCCTTTAACATTTTTAGCTCATTTAGTCACACCAAAATTGTGCCATCACTACCTATGTATAAAATTTCATGATGATCGGGTCAACGCTTCTAAAGTTATCCTCAGACAAACAAACATACACACATACAACGCCGATTTGCCCAAGTTGATTTAGAGATCTCGCTTCGCTCGATCAAAAAAGAAGGTGCGAATAAGTTTATCCAGTGAGGCAATTGAATAGCATGCAAAGTAACAGTTACCCAACGAATCACACAACAATATTTCTAAATACTTCCTTTTGGTTATAAAATGGTAGAAATATTACAGAATTCTGAATTACGGGCGGAAGTTGGCGTGTTTGAAATCTTTATTTTCAAAGAGTTTTGTATATCAGTGGATATAGCTATCAAAAATAAGGCTTTTCCTACAATATACTGAATTAAACTATTCGTAGTAAAGTGGAGTAAGGTTATTTTTTTGACCACTAGGAAGAACTTTAAAAATAAGACAGTGCTTCTAACAAAAAATGTCTTGAAATTAGTGCTAATTAATTTTAAATGATCCTTGGATTTGAATAAATCCAAATAGCAGTACTTGTGCTGCTGTGCTCCGGTTAGATGGTAATGGTATGTTCCTGTAATTACTTGCACATAGGCATAACAGCTAAGCCCTATAGTATGGCAACGGATCCACATAGAGATCAAGACAACTTATTAGCTTGTTTTGAATTCTATGTGTATATCCATGGGCTGCAGTAGCCATTTAAGATCTGGTGGACTGCATGCTTGTTTGCCATATAAGTAGAAAAAAAATCTCATTCCACCATGTATGGTGGAATGTATTATATACCACTAATACGAAATTTTATTCTCTCTTCACTAACTTATCTCCCTCTCAACTTCCGTTCGCACTTTTCGTAACGCATTCACCAGCTTACTCCCCAAGTCAAGCGTGCGTAAAGAATTTTTACTTCAAAAAATCAGTAAATCTTTTGAAGTAGGTTTTGGCTTAGCTAACCTTTTCAGAATATTGTGTAAGCTTGCCTTTAATCAGATTAGATGGCAATTACTGTTGCGTGGGTGACTTTCAAATCCCCTTGTAGCTCGAAACTACCTTAAATGCCGTCGTAACTACTTATTCTTAACGCCATTTTCCGTTTTATAGATTGTAATAATCTATAATGACGTAATGCGATTCAGTAAATTATGCCTCAGGTTTTGTTACTCGACTTATAGCGTGATACGTTTAGTTTTTAGTGGAAAACTATATAAAAATCTAACTACATGAACTCAAGGTACGATGTAATAAATACCTACAAAAGATGAAAATTTATGACAGTTTGTCATGCTAGAAGCAATGTCAAAGTCACAAATAATTAAGGGCTTAAGAGACTAAATTATAGTACTGCGCATAATACTAATATGGTATTGTCAAACAAACCGTCGCTCATGTTTTGAACCCAAAATGTTTGTAATAAACATCTATTGTAGAACACACATCAAAGAAAGAAAGAAAGAAAACATTCTAAACAAAAACCACACAGAAAATAAAACACATCAACAATAAAATCTAACCTAAGCACTAACAAACTTAAAAGCTCTGTGTTTGGATGAATTGGTACTCAGCTCAGCATGATGCTACGGCATGATATATACTGCAGCGCTGCTCTTCCGCTGAGTCCATCTGTAGTATTTGCCCACTCTCCTAAAGTTGGTGCCATTCAGGTTATTCAAAATCGCTTCTTGCGAAAAGCCTCAGGCTCGCCCTGGTATTTTCGCAATAACGACCTACATCGCGATTTGAAATTAGAATCAATAGCCAGGTTCATGAAGCTCGCTTCCAAGCGGTTTTATGAACTTGCCTCTAATCATCCGAACCCTTTGGTACACACCATTCCGGTTTACCCGTTGGATCCGCCCGCCAACAAAATCCTCCGTCGTCCGAGACACGTTCTCGGAGACCCGGATGACGAAATCACCTCTGCTAATGCGGAAGGTGAGTCATCTATATCAGACAGAGCAAACACTTCACAGAAACACCGACCTCGCCGGCGAGGTCGACGAGTCCCTTCAGTCGCCGCTTATACGAGGTACAGACATGTACCCGGGCGTTTCTCTCCTATCCCCATCCCGGCAACAGCCCAAGCCGAGGTTCGTACCTAAGTGGTGCCCTTGCGCTAGTTGCCTAAAAAACTTACAGGGCTGAGCGCCATCTGCGCTCGCCAAAAGTTCGGTTAAGCTGTCACGGCCTCAGAGGCCAACAGCGAGATTAGTCCATTCGAAAAAAAAAAGGAAAAAAAAAAAAAAAATTCCGCTGAGTCCAGTTTACAATACCTCACGTACACACATCACACTTTATTATAAATGCGAAAGTTTGGATGTTTGTTTATTTATTTATTTGTTTGTTACTCAATCACGTCGTAACGGCTGAAGCGATTTCGATGAAATGTAGTACGTACGTAGATTATAACCTGAATCAACACATAGACCACTTTTTATCCAATAAATCATGTCCCATGGGATAAAAATGGGGTCAAGTCAAGTTGCAACACCGAGTTCAGCTTTATTTATAGGTTACCTACATATTTAGTAGTGTAACGCGTACGAAGTCGCGGGCAACAGCTTGTGAAACAATAAATGTCTATGACTATGACTATGGGATAGATATTGTATAGAATAAAATGTTACCTTGTTATCACGAAAAGGTATATAGTAGATTATTAAACGAGGGGATAAAGCAGTGTTTTGCGTCACGGGCGTTTTAATAAATCCCTGACGTAACGAGTTACTCTAGTCCTGAGTGTAGAGAGGGGATATAAGTAAGCCCAAGATGCAGACAGCTTTATCCACGAGAAGAATTCTCTACTTTTCACACTTTCTGCGAAAAAATACACATCAAATCTAGGTTGGTGCATTCTGTGCAGAGGTTAGTTCGATTTACGGATAAGTTCGTATTGTGTGGGTCTCTTTGGTCAATTTTAAAAAAAGATGAGGTTTCAAATTCAGACGGGCATAATGAAATTGAGTACATCTTTACTACCGGCTAAGCCGCAGGGATTTAATCACCTGCGTTCGCTAATTTGACATTGTCGAGGAGGTGGTGTGAAAATAACTGTAAAATACGAGAAACGCGTGTAAACAAGTACATTTTTAACAAAAATACAACTGACTTCAGATAACAGAAAAACCAAACTACTGAACCAATTATGATAACATTTCTATAAGACCAATCTGCATCAAAAAACAGAGTTCTGAAGTATCAAACTAAAAAAATAATGCAATAGAATGGAGAACCCAGTAGTTTTTTGAAGTCGGTTATAAATTGCTTACGAATTTTTGTACAGGAATTTATAAAACACGCGCTAATCAGTTAGCAATGTTATTGTATAATAAGGCTGAAATTTCCTTTAGGTAAGTTGTGCTAGGACTATCATTTTTTTTCATGTGTAGGTATATATAAAAAAGCCTACATGTGAAGTGGCAACTTGCGCAACCTTATAGTTTTTGAGATATTAATTTTTGAAAATCCGTGATCAATTGCGGAATTCGCTCGGAAATCAATGTCCGACCTTTCAGTTTGCGTTCTATCGATTATTGCGACACTAAATTGACATGACAGTGACAGATAATACGGCTTTTCCCGTAGGTTTTACATTTTTATTGGCGAAAATTTCGAATTTGGCAATGACAGTGACATAAGTTTTACATTTTTATTGGCGGGAATTTCGACATTATTTTACAAAGTTTACATTAGACTAGTTCACTGTTGCATGGATATTTATAATAATGGTATTATTATTATTTTTTTATTAATAAGTTACTAATTTTTGAACTATGAAAAATGATACACTGAATCGAGACGGGGCACCCCAACTTGAGTAGGTTAGGTTCAAAAAGAGTGACAGAATCGACACAGAGCACCTCGACCCCACGTGGTCTTGTGCGTGACACCCCTAGAGTATATATAAAGAGCGCGGGAGCCAGAAGCTCGCGGGAGGTCCTGAGTGAAGCAAGTTATACGAGGCCAAGTGAAGCGAAGAGGGGAGGTGGCGTGCGAAGCGAGCCGGCGACCTCCGTAGCGGAGCGAAGGTCGAGTGTGATTTGCTTCATTCAGGGGCGACCTTAAGAGCTTCTGGCGGGAGCCCACCCAGAGTCCGGGGGGTAGGAATAAAATGAAAACGTGGGGAGCAACGTTTTCATAGACCACTTTTTCCTCAACACCCTTGGACTCTGCCTTTTTTCAATATAAAAAAATTGTTTTTCATACTTAACTTCAAATATATATTTTTTTAATTTTCTCAATTAATTATCGGTTTTCGTCCTCACACACTAGGGGTGGGGGGGGGGGGGGGGGGGGGGGGGGGGGGGGGGTTCATGTCCCCCTCCCTCATCTCTCTATCAAACCGTTCCTAAAGCCCTTCCTATAATTATAATTACTAAAACCTCCACTGCTGAACATAGGCCGCCCCCATGGATTTCTAGACTGACCGATCTTGTGCAGCCTGCACCCAACGGCTCCCAGTATCCTTTATCAGGTCGTTTTTCAATTTCGAAAGGGACCGTCTAACGCTAAAGTTTCGAGTGCGTGCTGAAACCTTTGATTAATCATAATAAAAAGATAAATCAATGGTAATCACAGAAAACAATTTTAGTTAGAATACTTTCTTAATTATCCCGTATGTATAATAAGCAAACAGTTCATTCAACAAACCGATACCTTTACTTTTGCTAATATTAATTATTAAAGCCTTTATTTCTTAAGATTTAGTAACATTTTTGAAAAAAAAAATACCATATTAGAGATGATGATGGACTCTTCTTTGGGTATAGGCTCCTCCTGTTTACTCCATGTCTCTCTATCTTTACTGATATCATCCACTGGTTCCCAGCGATTTCTTTAATGATCTTTTCCTTGGTCGAGCTGGTATTCGTTTTTGGGTTCCGTACATCAAGTACCCTGTAGGTTTTGGGTCGAAACCCTATATGGTAGTTCCGGTTGACCAAGAATCACGAAATTAGCCAAAAAGCAAGGCAAGCACCACAAAGAAAGGAAACATTCCATTAAATAAAAACAAGTTTAAAATTAAAGGATGTCCCCATACATACATAGTTGACGCCAAATTAAGATAGTCCTCTGAGTTGTATGGGTGCTCATACAATTTAGAAGACTAGCTTGATCGGCACCAAAAGGTAAGTAAATAAGATTGTGCTATTGAATAAAATGTGCTATAAAATAAATATTTAAGCGGGGCTCCCATACAACAGACATAATTTTTTTGCCGTTTTTATAGATAATGGTACGGAACCCTTCGTGCGTGAGTCCGACTCGCACTTGGCCGGTTTTATATTAGATTATAGATTATGAGGAACTCCTCTTTACGTATAACTTTCTCCAGTTTATTCCATGTCTTTCTATTTTTTACTGTTGTCATCTTCTGATTCCCAGCGATTTCTGTAATGACATTATCGTTTCCTTGGTCGACCTGGTATTCTTTTATGCTATTATATATCTAAACAGCACGCCTGGTAGCACTTTGTTTACCTTAATAACTTTTAATATGACAAAAGTGAGAAGTGATATAATAAAACGGAATGGCACTATAATGACGGGTTAAATATAGCCGGTATAGCCAAAGAAAAGAATGTAGCGAAAAGGGTGGTAGAAAGTAGAAATCACCTACCTCCATTTGTTTTTATGTATGTAAGTACGGATGTTTATTATTGTATGCATTAGTACTGTCAGGCACCTACCGTCACATTACAAATAATTTCAAACTATTGGCTTCCGCAATGTAGCACATCTGACATACCAATCGCGGTATATGTTTACATACGAAATGACGGGGACGTGGCCACGCACCTTGAAATTGGGGTAATATTTGTACTAAAGTACATTAGAGCGTGGCGACTATCACAGTAAAACAGGGACTGGAGTTAAAACTACTGGTGGCGTGTAGAATGAAGAATAGCGGGCCAATGGTAGAACCTTGTGATACACCATGATAAAATAATACAATGGCACTGTAAGCGTCATATTTTATTGTCATATTTAATTTTATTTTTAATTTAGTTTTAATATTACTAATTTAGTCGTTTTAATTGTTTTTTTTTCATGTAACCGGAGCATTCTCTATACGATTCCACCAAACCCAACCGAAATCTTGGAGAACAAACTAGTCAATGAGCTGTTAGTCGGGCAGTGACTTCAGTGAGTGATAATCGAGTTATATAATAATTAAAACTAACTTAAAGATACAGATAAAAGATGATATGAATTTGAAATTGGAATTTTAATTTTGAATACCAAAAAAAATTGTTTAATAAAATATATATTTTATCTAAATACACAACAGCAAATATTTTTTTCTGGAAATTATGTTTGGACAAGTTTTTATTTCAATCTTTAAACATGGAAGGGGTTTCCAGTTAGCGACGCTGTCTGTAGGTACTATTTTTAAGATCTATGTCCTATTTTCATTGCATTGCCAAAATTTTATCTAATGGTAATTTCAAATCTCAAATTGGATCTAAGATCCAATAATGTTTTAACATTACGTACGCTCATCTTTCACTGTCAGGTAATTACAGTGTAAGGAAAGGGTGACTAATAAACATTAAGCTGCGTAAGAACTTTAGATTAAATTAAGAGTCTGACTCGACAGTTACTTGCTCAATGTTCTTGTCAATGCTCATGTTTTGTCTTAACGATTCTAGACGTCTGAAGTTTTCACAAAATAATTTACTTAAAGCTGAAAATACCTTTTAATTCAACAAAGTTGGGCGCAGATTGCTCTTGAAAATGTGCAGGGTCATTTGAGATACTACAAGGAAATAATACGAGTCGTCCCTGCTTTTTTCTTACTTTATCTAATACCAGCATGGTACATATTTCTACCAATATAATTTAGATTCAAGCATCTTCTAATGTGTGTTATATATAGTAACTGCCGCTAAGTGTCCACTACTTTTTGGCTTTGATTGCCTTGGCCCATCTATCGTAATCTCGCCGCATTTACTTGGAATACACCGAAAATAGTGTTAAATACCAAGGGTCCAAGTTTTGCGAAATCAACCCAATTTGCATGAGAGCTTGTTGTCAGAGAAAAATCTTGTGGGCATATATCCCGTAACAAAAGCGAACACCTAGCCCCATTATAATAGCAATCGTATATGCCGCTCATTACCACCTTGAAGGTGAAAAACCAAGCATAGCTGAAAGTAAAACAACCCTTCTCATACCTCTGCTCATTCATACTCTTCAGTAAGCTATCATTCAAGCTGCCAATGATGATGTGGAAACCACTTACCACTTCCGCACAGCTTTAGCTAGTCGCCACTTCCACTGCATAAGGCCATCACTGTACAACAGATTAAACCAATCGCTTAAGGGGACACCGGAGGGACAATCGCCCATACAACACGTACTACCAAGATCATTTCTAATTGGAGCATATTTCTACCTTAATATGGTATTATTTTAATTTGAATAGTATTTATCTAGGTTCCCAACCATATATTAGATCAAAATACTTACCTAAAATGAAATAGAAGCGTATCGCATTCTGCATGTTTTTACGTCATAAAAGACCTGCTTTCAACTTAATTGTTTCGTATTAAAAACAACAACATCTTACGTATCCTAGTCATGGGAACATAGATTATATCGTCTAGTTACAGATTAACAACACAATGAGAAACATAAAACAAGTTCTCAGTCATAATTTTTGGTATTACGGAACACGGTCAAAATCTAATCAAATTTAGAATCGTTCTATTGCTATCACTGTCGCTCTGCGTGGCCAAACTTCGTCACTAAACAGGGATAGCGATATTCAGGCCGAAGTTTTTGACGCGGCCGAATTGAAGTTGCGCTCAGTGTTCGCCGGCGCGTTAACATTTTTCCATTACCGTACTACAAATGCAAGTTGAAATGTTTAGAATGGCTGATATCCTTATCCCTACGATGACACTGAAAATCTTCTGCTTTTTGCTGAATAACACACATTCGCCAACACACCCTAGACTACATTTTTCACACACTTACACACCCCAAAATTCTTACACACTGCACACATGCATGTAATCTACTCTGTTATTACATAAAATTCCAAATAAAATAAAATTTATCATAGTTACTATTCCTTATATTTGTAATCGTATCGATACTCGATACTTTTAATTTGTCTGTTTTACATTAAATTAACTCTAGTCTTTCTTTAACTTAGCTTCTCTTTTAGTCTAAATATTGAACTCTTTATTTGTTATGGTTTAGGGAGGAGGGCGTTGATGCCTGCGACACAGTAATTTTACTCCTCCAGGTATCACCGTTTCATTTTGTTTCTGTACGCTGCTTTAAGTACCAAATAAAGACATTTTGATTTGATTTTGATTTGATTTGACTTACTTACTTTTCCATATCCCCACAATATCTCATCGGAAATTGAAGCCATCCATCATTCATTTTCTAAAGCTGGTTTACGATGAGGTGGTTGAATCTAAAATACTGTCTGAAATACCCAGAATAGAACAGTCTCGAAATTTGGCGAAGACGTAACTTTGGTTCCTCTAACTTTACTTGCTTGAATTGTGTGATAAGCAAAATTTTTAATGTTATCATTAAGCACAAACTTAAGTTCTATATATACCTTTTACACCCTAAATCTAATCACAATAATAGTTAGGGCATGTACAGTGACAATGAGACATCGCACAGGCTAGCAAGCGCAGGGTAGGATCGCTCCCTACAGATGAAAACACGACCTGATAAAGGCTGTTGGGAGCCATTGGGTGCAGGTCGCAAAAGATCTGTCACTCTGGAAATTTATGAGGGAGGCATGTCTAAGAGTGAATGCTGATATGATGAGCAAATTAAGCCAAGGACCTCGAACGGCGTAAGTAGAGAAGTATGGACAGAGCTTAGTTGATGTTTCACGAGGCACGACACATGTATCAGCAGTCATCACATTCATACTCAGAACTGATGACCGATAGGATA
Source organism: Philereme vetulata (assembly GCA_918857605.2). Lineage (NCBI taxonomy): Eukaryota > Metazoa > Arthropoda > Insecta > Lepidoptera > Geometridae > Philereme > Philereme vetulata. The sequence goes on along the minus strand of OU975452.1, from coordinate 2,525,137 downwards.
AAATGACCACACACTGGAAAACGCAACTTAGGATGGCCGCCACTCACACACCACGCAACAAAAGATAGAAATACAACACAAAATAACATACATGATAATTCAGGCAAAAATAAAAGAATAAAACTTCATCATCATTATCACCATCAGCCGGAAGATGTCCACTGTTGAACATAGGCCTCCCCCTTAGATCGCCACAACGAGCGGTTGGTAGCCGTTTGCGCCCAACGGCTCCCCGCGATTCTTACTTGATCGTCGGTCCACCTTGTGGGGGGCCGGCCTACGTTGCGTCTTCCAGTCCGTGGTCTCCACTTGAGAACCTTTTCTCCCCAACGGTTATCGGTTCTACGAGCGATGTGGCCTGCCCATTGCCATTTCAACTTGCTAATTTTGAGAGCTATGTCGGCAACTTTAATTCTGCGGATTTCCTCATTGCGGATGTTGTCACGCAAAGAAACCCCGAGCATAGCCCTCTCCATAGCTCGAATAAAACTTACTTATCTATAATTCCCATAGAAATACCTAATTTCGAGATCTCGCTTTGCTTCATCAATTATGTACGTAATAGTTGTGTTTGTCTTATTATGGCTACCCTTGATCAAGAGGTACGTGAGGTAACATAAACTGGACTCAGCGGAAGACCAGCGCTGCGGCATATTAACATACCGTAGCATCATGCTGAGCTGAGTACCTATTCATCTCCACACAGAGCTTTTAAGTTTGTAGTTTGTTAGTGCTTAGGTTAGATTTTAGTGTTGTTGTGTTTTATTTTCCTTTTTTACTGTGTGGTTGTTGAATAAAATGTTTTCTTTCTTTCTTTCTTTCTTTCTAATCCAAAATAAGACATGAACTAAGAAATAATTCTGTACCAAGGCGGTCAAAGCAGCGCCTTTTCGAATTATTCCATATGTCAATACAAAAAAAGTGTTTGGTTTGCTCAGGCGTTCCATGTGTCTACGCTAGATGTGTCACCAAAGTGGATTCTAAAGAATCGGGCTGGTTTAGTTTCCACCAGTAATTAACTAATTAAGGACTTCCGGTTAGATGTAGCGTTAGACATTCTCGCCTAGTTCTCCCCAATCATCTAAATTTTTATTTTTATACTTTTTGTAATTTAATAATTATACTTAGCTACTAATATATATTTTCTATTTATTTATTTTTTCTTATATATTTATTCATATTTATTGTATTTGTGGTACTGTGCGGGCAGTCATCCGTGATATCTTCATTTTTAATTGGTTCCAACGGAAGATCAGCGTTGTGTCAAAAGCACAACAAATGCTGAGTTGGACGCCTTTTTGTGACGTTGGTCATTTATATATAGGTAAGCTGACCAATCCGCGGCTTCGCACGTGTGGTTTGCCAATAAAAAGTAGCCTATGTGTTAATCCAGGTTATGATCTACGTACATACCAAATTTCATCGCAATCTGTTCAGCCGTTCTGGCGTGAAAGAGTAACAAACATCCATACATACAAACATTCGCGTTTATAATATTAGTAGGATTGTGAGACACACATTTGTTAGGTAGGTATTGCTGTTTTTGTGTGTATGAATTTGTTATATTGTGTGTATCTTACTTGTGTGCTGTTGTGTACGTGTGTGTGTTTGTGTGTGTGTGTTTTGTACCGTCTCAAATAAATGTTTTTTTCATTCTTTTTTTCTTTCTTAGACTGGGAGGTTATACTCGTAGCAAGCTCTAGTATAAAAATCTTCATCGACTTCATTGAGTTTCAAGATGTACTTACAAATTCACCCAATTATGATATTGATTGCGATTTCCTTTAGAAAAAAATATCAATATAAAGAACTAGCTGACTCGCCCCGGCTTCGCGCGGATTTTTATTAAAATACAATATAGCATATAGCAATAAGGGATAAAGGATCCTACTATTAAAATAATTTTCAGAAACGGATAAGTAGTTCCGGAGGATAACCTTGACATCCAAAGAAACAAACCCACATTTGGGGGTTTGAACATTTTACTAAGGAAACTGGCATATCTAATCTACGCGCCAGGCACCGCCATTTTGTTTTTTTTTTCAATGTTTCGGCGCACGGTGAAAGTTGTGTAGAGGACACTTAATCAAAAAAGGTCATGTAGGCCTAGTCCTGACCTTGTCCTAGTCCGTCCCTAGTCCGGTCCTAGTCCTATCCTAGTCAGGTCCTAGCCCGGTCCTAGTCCTATCCTAGTCCTGTCCTATCCTAATATTGTACTTACTCTAAAGTGTCACGTTCCCGAAATATTTGGTGGTAAAGATCGCCATATGAGAACAATTTGATGATCATTAAAAATGTACAGTTCCCAGGTTGATTAACCTGTCAAAGATAAATCACACTAATATTAAAAATGCGAAATTTTGGATGTTTTTTTATTTATTTATTTGTTTGTTTGTTTGTTACTCAATCACGTCGTAACGGCTAAACTGATTTCGATGAAATTTAGTACGTACGTAGATTATAACCTGAATCAACACATATACTACTTTCTTAAATCAGGTCCCATGGGATAAAAATCGGGTGTCATGTCAAGTTGCAACAGCGAGTTTAGCTTTATTTCTAGGTTACCTACAATTAGTAGTGTAACGCGTACGAAGTCGGCAGCAGCTAGTTATTCTTAATGGAACCACATAATAGATTATTAATTACTAGCTTCCGCCAGTGGTTTCGCATGCGTTGTCAGTCAATAAAAAGTAGCATCCGTTCAGCCGTTACAACGTGATTAAGTAACAGACACAGACAAATATACAAACATGCAAAATATCGTGTTTACAATACTAGTTTGATATCATTATATGTGTACAACGAATACATTATAACACCGTAAGTGTTTATATTCAGCGTGAATTGGTGATTCACAAAAAGCCCCTAAAAATTATCTATACTGTAAAAACACATGCCTCGAGTCATACATAAAACACACACACACACATATTACAATAACTGCTACCACTACCAGCGACCGGATGAATCATACCGTGGTCAAGGAGGGACTCTACCGGCTAAATCAATACTTATAATCGATGGGCGAATTATTATTTGTTAGTTCATGTACACACGGCTACACATCACGCTATACATTTCCAGAATAAGCTGACCTCGCATTGTTTAGGCTTTTCGTAGAATGAGAGGTCAGCTTATACTGGAAATGTATAGCTTGATGTGTAGCCGTGTGTACACTTTCCTTGTTTTTATAATGATTTTCAATAACAGTTAGCAGGTCTACTTAGTATCTTATTAGTACACACGGCTACACATCAAGCTATATATTTCCAGTATAAGCTGACCTCGCATTGTTTAGGCTTTTCGTAGAATGAGAGCTTATACTGGAAATGTATAGCTTGATATGTAGCCGTGTGTACACTTTCCTTGTTTTTATAATGATTTTCAATAACAGTTAGCAGGTCTACTTAGTATCTTATTAGTACACACGGCTACACATCAAGCTATATATTTCCAGTATAAGCTGACCTCGCATTGTTTAGGCTTTTCGTAGAATGAGAGGTCAGCTTATACTGGAAATGTATAGCTTGATGTGCAGCCGTGTGTACACTTTCCTTGTTTTTATAATGATTTTCAATAACAGTTAGCAGGTCTACTTAGTATCTTATTAGTACACACGGCTACACATCAAGCACAAGCTATAATTTTCCAGTATAAGCTGACCTCTCATTCTATGTAAAGCCTACACAATGCGAGGTCAGCTTATACTGGAAATTATAGCTTGTTGTGTAGCCGTGTGTACAGATTCTGTGCTGATGACCTCTGTGGCGTGGTAGGCGAGAAGAGAACTGTAAGAGGTTTCAGGTTCGATTTCCGCGAGATAAATATTTGCGTGATTTGCAACTTTTGGGTGTAGGCGTTGTGGTATCATGATACTCGTAGTTTATTCTTACCCATCATCATCACCCAATAAAAAAATAGAATACTTTTAAACAAGGGTTGTATGCGAGGTTGCACTCGACATATTTTGGGTGTACACACGGCTACACATCAAGCTATAATTTCCAGTATAAGCTGACCTCTCATTCTACGAAAAGCCTACACAATGCGAGGTCAGCTTATGCTGGAAATATAGCTTGATGTGTAGCCGTGTGTACAATAGATCGGTTACAGCCTATATAACAATGTAATATTTCATCACTCACGCTCTTGAAAGTGGGTCATTGATAACTATTACTCGTGCGCGATAACTTGGGACTTGCTAGGAATGCGACTCCCCGACCGCTTCCCCTGCACTTCCCCGATGGCGCCCGTATTGTACCGTTCGCATCACTATTTTTTACTAGGGTTTTTAGTCTCGCACTGGCCTACGTCACGTAACGACGCGCTCTGGAATTCTTTATGTTTTCGTTTGTGTTATTGTTTTGTTGTTGTAGTTTTGTTGTTATAGTAAATGTTGTAAATTTATCGGATACCTCTTCGTCAAGTGATTATAGTGAGACTGAGGACGAAGAACAACCTCTAGAAGGCATAAATCCACTAAGTAGTGACGAAGATGAGATAATGTAAATAATAGATAAAATAAATGTATAAACTTAAACATTGTATTTTTATTTTATTCAAATAGTGTAAAAAAGATTAGATAAAAAGCAGCGTCCTCCCTGAGTAACATAATAAATTAGCTTAAAAAAAACAAAGACGAAGCCGCGGGCGGCTGCTTGTTATGTTCGCTGTTTTGCGGGCGGTACAAACACGCCAATATGACGTCACCGCGCTCAGGTCCCAACTTATACCGCGCACGGGTAATAGATAGGTAATTGTTCCGTTCATGCGATTTACGGCCGTAGCACCATAGCTAATTTTAAAATAAGAATGAAGCACTTCAAATTCATAGTATGCATAAATGTAATACCATCTCCATCACAAATACTTATTTGTACATTTAAAAATGGAACTATCGAAATTCGTAACAAAGCAAAAATTATATACATGCTCTGTAGAAATCTTATTTATATTAAACTAGGTGACCTGCCGAACTTCGTATCGCCTTAACATGCATATGACGCGGGCTACCAATGTATTGTCAATCGAAAATTAATTATCGTCATATTTTTTTAGCGTAATTTTTTTCTGATATTTTATAAGTTATTCTACTATTCGGGGCGGAGACAAATCCAACAGATCAAAGGTCATCAAAATCGGTCCAGCTGTTCTTGAGTTATAAATAGTGTAACTAACCCGACTTTGTTTTATATAAGACTAGCTGTTGCCAGCGGCTTCGCACGCGTGGTTTTCTAATAAAAAGTAGCCTATGTGTTAATCCAGGTTATGACCTACGTACATACTAAATTTCATTGCAATGGGTTCAGCCGCTCCGGCGTGAAAGAGTAACAAACATCCATACATACAAACTTTCGCGTTTGTAATATTATATAGTAGGATAAGAAGATAAGATGAAAGAGGCCGTAGGGAAAAAACGATGTATACCGGAAGCGAAAATTGTCATTTTAGCAACAAAATTATATAACAGACTTCTAATTCTCTCGCATTCGTGATGAAAAGTTATTGTTATATCGGGTATAAGCAATCAATTGCACCCTCGACACAATAGCGTTCTCGCTCGCACGTACGTCAAAATATCCCGGGAGAAGATCGCTTACAAGTTACTTCATCTGTATCTATATATATTTAATGTAAGTACATAATATGTTCTATTTGTATTCTTTATAAATAGTTTGGCCATAAATGTACAGCCCCGATCAATATCTTTGAGAAACAAAATCCTCTCTACCCAAAGGTTGTCTGGAAGAGATCGCTTCTAAGCGATAAGACCGCCCATTGTATAATTAGGTTTGTGTTTTCAATTTTGTTTTAGTTTTTTTGTGTATAATTGTGTACAATAAAATGTTTTCGTTCATTAATTCATACAATTGTTTTATTGGTTCATTCAAGGTCACATTCGGCATTATCTTTGTTATATAAAACAGTCTATAAAAGTAATTGAACCATGCCATAGTAGAATTCACGGAACAAACCATGTTATCTCTATCTCGGGAATGAACCGTTTGCGTTTACAAATGATTCATTAAGGAGACACCGGAGGGACAATCGCCCATACAACACGTACTACCAAGATCGTTTCTAATTGGAGCATATTTCTACCTTAATAAAGTATTATTTTAATTTGAATAGTATTTATCTAGGTTCCCAACCATATATTAGATGAAAATACTTACCTAAAATTAAATAGAAGCGTATCGCATTCTGCATGTTTTTACGTCATGAAAGTCCTGTTTTCAACCTAATTGTTTCGTATTAAAAACAACATCTTACGTATCCTAGCCACGGGAACATAGATTATATCGTCTAGTTACAGAATAACAACACAATAGATAATACAACAAGTTTTCAGTCATCATTTTTGGTATTACGGAACACGGTCAAAATATAATCAAATTTAGAATCATTCTATTGCTATCACTGTCGCTCTGCGTGGCTAAACTTCGTCACTAAACAGGGATAGCGATATTCAGGGCGAAGTGTTTGACGCGGCCGAATTGAAGTTCGCCGGCGCGTTAATGAGCTAATTAATTGCTTTGTTTGTATTTGTCGTAAATACGTAATGATTAATGAATGACATATTATGGTTTACGTATCATCGCTTGAGAAATTATCTGTTTCAATTCCTTGTATGTAATTTTTAACTGTTGTTTAAGTGGTAATTATGTAAATGTATATCTATCTTTTGCATGTTAGTTTAATATTGTAAACTGAGGCTTAGTTTTTAAGGGTTCCGTACCCAAAGGGTAAAACGGCACCCTATTACTAAGGCTCCGCTGTCTGTCTGTCCGTCTGTCACCAGGCTGTATCTCATGAATCGTGATAGTTAGAATGTTGAAATTTTCACAGATGATGTATTTCTGATGCCGCTATAACAACATGGCATACCTACTAAAACAGAATAAAATAAATATTTAAGGGGGGCTCCTATACAACAAACGTGATTTTTTTGCTCGTTTTAGCACGATATTGATAACGGGCAACAGGTAGACGCTTGATTTATTAGTAGAGTATTTAGTTATAAATTCACTTTAAAAATAAATAATTGAATTAAAATAAAACAAATATTTAAGCGGGGCTCCCATACGACAAAAGTGATTTTATGCCATTTTTATAGATAATGGCTTGTAATAATGGGAAGTTTGCTGTAGCGTTATTTAAGGAAGAATTTCATGTTTAGATTTTTTGAAGTAAAACTTCTTTACGCACACTTGACTTGGGGAGTAAGCTGGTGAATGCGTTACGAAAAGTGCGAACTTATATTACTTTATCTTCACTAACTTATATTATAAGTTAGTGAAGATAGAAAGAGAGAGAGTTACATTTCGTACCTATATTACTGTGGGAGCAAGAGAGAGAGGTGCGCGCGCACCTTTTCTTTCTCTCTTCCTCTCATAGCGAGTGCATGAAATATAATATATATTAATATATCTCAGTCAGTAGTCCGTTTGATTATTTTTTGTAATTTCATTTCGTTCTTGAACAATTTTATAAATTAATATTTTGAAAAAGAAGTTTTACTTCAGTCGTGTATGTGGTCTATAGCACACTCGTTTTTTTTGGCAAATTTATACCTACCTATTCCAATCAAACTTCGCAATCCTCTCCGCCTTCACAAGACAAACTCGTAGACACCAGATTTGACTTCCTAGGACCGAGGAAATGCGAGTGATCGCTTAAACTTATACCGATATTTTGCTCAAAAATTTACGTATGCCTAAGGCTATTGAAATATTTAAGCCTAAGCCAGGGGAAAGGGGAAATTGTCGGTTATTGCATGGTTTTAAGGGCTTGCGAGGTTTACTGTTCTCACAGAACCACTAGTTATATGCGATGGTTACCACTTAACATCAGGTGGGCCATAGGCTGATTCTTTGTCAAGGTGGTATAATAAAACTCTGTTCCCTTCAAACCATTTTCCCTAAATATGTTTAGCACACAAGTCTAAAATCTGTTTGCCCTTCACGGGAAGTGAAGAGCTACCTCACCGTAACAGTTTTTATCTAGCACTGGAGATATGTTCCGAAACCTTAGTGCATCACACTAATATTATAAATGTGAAAGTTTGGATGTTTATTTATTTGTTTGTTATTCAATGGCTGAACCGATTTCGATAAAATTTTATGTGTTGATAGACAAACAACGAATGCAAAGCCGCCGGCGGAAGCTAGTCACACTAATAATATAAATGCGAAAGTTTGGTTGTTTGTTTATTTATTTGTTTGTTTGTTTGTTACTCACTCACGTCGTAATGGCTAAACCGATTTAGATGAAATTTAGTATGTACGTAGATTATAACCTGCATTAACATATAGGCTACTTTTTATCCCTTAGATCAGGTCATATGGGATAACAATGGGGAGTCAAGTCAAGTTGCAACAGCGAGTTTAGGGTTATTTCTAGGTTACCTACATTTAGTAGTGTAACGCGTACGAAGTCGCCAGACTTTCAGTATTTTACAAAATTAATTTTGGTGAATGTGCGCATGATCTTCATGACCTTATCCCTGCTTCCCCCTACCACCACCGGACAAGCGTACTTGCCGTATCAAACGATTTGCTTCAACTTTTCTTGTTAGCACAAGTAAGGAGTGAAAATCACTTCCAGCGTATGTTTTTCGGAACCAGTATAATCTCGGAGTCTTCAAGTCCAGAGTGAATAGGTTCTTTATAGGCAAGAGTGCTCCATCTTCGATCACACCTTCACTTACCATCAGGTGAGGTAATGTCAATGTGAGGTAGTGGTCAAGCGCTTGACTGTCTTCAATAAAAAAAAGAAGTCGCGGGTAAATCATTCATCTGTTTTGTTTGCGGATCTGGGTTACAATGTAGGTACAATATATTCTTTCCTCTATCTCTGAAGTTCAGCAAAGCAAAAAAACAGATATTAATATGATTAGAAGAAATTTAGGCAAATATTGAAGGAGAAATACATCGAGTTTGATTAAAAAAAATATCTGATCACCTGGGTGGTTCTTCGCTATAGTCTTTTTTTGTCATTGAATGTGTTTCAACTATAGCTAAAGGTGAGCCTATAAGTACAATAAAATCATCAAAATTGGTCAAGCCGAGCAAATGGTCTTAGCAAATAGCTAAGAAATGGTTCTTAGCTATAGTTTTTTATTTATTTATTTATTAAAAAACATGTACTTATAAAATTAATACACTTATAAAACCTTAGTAGGTTTGTCCTAGTTGGACCTGGTAAGTGCCGTTATTGTCATGATTCAGATTATTTAAATTTTCCCTCCAATTTTTTTAAATTAATTCTAAGTACCATCCAGCCTAATTACCATACGTTTGGTCAACAACATAAGTAGGTTATCAGTTTGAGTTTTTCAAATGGAAATACATACATAAATCTGGAACTGGGCATTTTTTTTCAACAAAATGTTTACACTGTATTTGTATGTACAGCTTACCTCTTTACTAATGTCGTTTAAGAAAATATTTTTTTCTGTTAATACACTTATAACATTGTTTTCAAATCAAATCTCAAATTGTTAACAAACTCATGTCGCTGACTGTTCAATTTTTTTTATCAAATACCGTACGAAACCTTTTGGTGTTTTTATGTAACTACTTGTAACGCTGACTAAAATTGCATGCGATAAATGCTGATTACGGACGAACTCAAACTGTTTAACTAACCACCTGTTACCTACTAACCCATATTCGCAATAAGTAAATAATTTGATTTGAAACATTTTTTTTAAATTGTCTAAATCTCATACAGCTGTCTCGGGTCTCATTCTAATAAACCGTTACGTGACGTCATAATCCACGGGAGGGACTTCACAAAACCATCCCAACCCGGGAGTTCCCTGTAGACAAAGCTTCATCTTAGAACCGACCCATTATCTCTACAATGTTATAATTTACCGTTCCTCTCAATCTTATCCTTAACGCAATACGGTCCATAATCGAGCTAAGAAAATACGCGGTAGTTATGTAGGGTATTCAGTATTTAAACGCAAGCGTTTGTAGGTAGAATATCATTCACTCACATCCCTGCCAAACGTTGACACTGAGTTTAAAAGTTAAAATTCGAACAAAATTCAAATTATGAATTTCGCACGCATTTTCTTCTTCTTGTTCGCTTGTGTGGTAGTATTGACAACGGTGACGGCCGCGCCTGAACCTAAGTGGAAGATTTTCAAGAAAATTGTAAGTATTTATTTTTCTACCCACATTAAGGCCACACTTTTAAGGCTTTTAATTCAGAACAACGAGTCTCTAATAAGCCCTAGCGAAATTCTTGTTGCTTTTCTAAATATTACAAAGTTTGAAGTAGCTTTCTTATCTTCCATTTCACGAAACCAAGCTTACTTTGAGTCAATGTTTTTTCAGTTCATTAGATTGTTCATTGTGACATATAAAAGTAGTTTTAAAGGCTGAGCTTGTCTCCATGTCCGTGGTATTCTAGATGTAATTCAGTATAGTATTTTGAAAGCTTGTGTTTCGAAGATGACTTATAGAAAAATTTGTTGGAAATTGGTACAGCCAATTGACCGGGTGTATAAAAAATATCTTATGTTACTTTTGTAGCTGAAAAATAAATAATTTTAACATTTTAGGTAGAAATTTATCATTTATTTATAATTCCTAACTCATATTTTTCATTTTTTTTTTCAGGAAAAGGTTGGCCGTAACGTACGAAACGGACTCATAAAAGCCGGTCCAGCTATTCAAGTAGTGGGACAGGCTAAGGCTATAGGAAAATAGAAAAATATTCACCAGAAGACGAATGGTCTTTTTCCGCCTTTAGACTCTATAATATGCTGACGTTCATGCAACCGTTAAAGTCATCTGTACTGAAAATGACACCAGATTAATCAGCAAACATCCACTACTAGGACACCACAAACAGTCCTGAGCCACTTTAAAGCTACAACTACCAATTTCCAACGACCCTTGCTTTTGCAACGTACGTTTTCATAAGTACTGAAAATAGAACTACCGGTAAAATGCCACGACGAACGGTCTTGAGTAGTCTTTATACTCCAACCAACGTCTCCTTGCGACCGTTATAAAGTCATGAGTACTGAAAATAGAATGAACATTATCAGTCCAATATATGTACCTAGAATGATCACGAACGGTATTAACCACTTTTAGACTCCAACCAACCAACGACTTTTCGCGGTCGTTGGAAACCTGATTGCTGGCTGGGTGGTGGTTAAATATTATAATCATTAAAATAAGACTGCCGATAAAGAAAATGTTAAATAGAGAAATAACAATTTCGGAATGTTTTTTGCTTTTTAATTCCAAGAATGTACAATATTCTATTATCTCCTTTTGTGTACCTACAACCTCTTTACTCTACCTAGTGGTTAGATCTGTAAAACTTATTTAATGCCAACTTCGACTTAGTCATTTATATTTATTTAATGTAATTTTAAGATTAATGTGATAACTGTTTCGTGTAAATAAATGTTTAATTCCGACAACTATTTCGTTTTCATTAAGCCTTCTTTTTTGAGCAGACTAAAAAAAAAAGGTTCTCAAATCGATTATATTTTTTATGTGTTACCTTACAACTCCGTCATTAATCATGCCGACTTGGAAATATTTTTTTACTTAAAGTGTATGAACGATGAGCTAGTTGATGCAAGGCTCCTCAGCCTGGAGCATCGACGAAAGGTTGCTAGCCTCTCGGTTTTTTATCGAGTACATTTCGGGGAGTGTGCGGCGGAACTTTTCAACCTAATCCTACCATCTCTTTTCTATCAACGGACAACCAGGCGCTCTGCGGTGCGCCACCGCTATATGCTTGAAATACCTCTCTTTCGCACAAAGCGGTTCTCTTCGACCTTTATTATGCGCACCGCCAAAGAGTGCAACGCCTTGCCAGAGTCTGTATTTCCTGAAAGCTACAACCTGGGTATCTGTAAGTCGCGAGTGAATAGGTTTATTCTAGGCAAGCGTGTACCATCGTAGACTGCATCATCGCTTACCATCAGGCGAGATCGTGGTCAAACGCAAGCCTATAATGTATATAAAAAAGTGTTTCCAGAGGTCCCATAGCAATTTCTTCAAAATCTTTATTTATTTATATAGATACACACAGGACAGACCATTCAAAAAGTACCTACACACCCACTTACAGAAATATTGTAAACTGGCTGACCAATTCGCAGCTTCGCACGCGTAGTTTTTCAATAAAAACATTACCCTCCTTCTGCGCAGTTGGGTAAAAAGTAGTCTATGTCACCCGGGGACAGTGTAGCTTCCCAACAGTGAAAGATTTTTTTAAATCAGACCTGTAGTTTCGGAGCCTATTCAATACAAACAAACAAACAAATCTTTCCTCTTTATAATATTATAGTATAGATAATTAAAAATAAAAATGATGTATAAAATCACAGGAAACTCACAAGTCATAGATTGAAGATAGAATATTTAGTTAAGGGCAACCTTTCTCGTTACATCTTGGCAGTTACTTTGGTACTACTTTGGCATTTGGAAAATGATTTAAGCGCTAAGCTCATCCTGTCATTCACCACTGCCAACCAAACAACACTAAGTCGCGCGTGCACATCCTGCGCTGAAAAAAGTTATTTGGCATACAGGTATGTTGCATTTAGTTCCGCCGTTAAACTGTGTACATATTTACCCATCGACGACCTCCTTGGCGCAGTAGGCTAGTAGCCGGCTGAAATGCAGGAGGTGGCGGGTTCAATTCCCACCGCGGAACAAATGTTTGCATGATCTACAGATACTTGTTCCGGGTCTGGATGTTTTTTTTTATATATTAAAAGTATGTATTTAAAGTAAAAGTAAATACATTTATTTAGGACAACAGTACAGCACAAACAAAACAGAAGGTAATATTATATTATATATTGTAAATATCCCGTTTTTAGTACAAATAGTGTTCATAACCATGATAGTTTCAAATTTTATATCAAACTAGCTTCCGCCAGCGGTTTCACATGCGTGGCTTGTCAATAAAAAGTACCCTATGTGTTAATCCAGATTATAATCTACATACGTACCAAATTTCATTAAACTCCATTCTGTAGTTTTTGCTTGAAAGAGTAACAAACATCCATTATTACATACATCCGTTAGTGGGATACATATTTAAAAATAACGATATTCGGATATTTTTCCTTTACATGTGCTGTAAGACCTTGCTATTTGGCAAATTTCAACGGCCAACTGGACGTTCCTATAGGTTTTGATTTATTTGCGAGCAAAACATGAACGTATTTTATGATTGCATTGACGTAGAAGCTTGATTTTTGTACATCTTCAAGGCGTACGTATTTTTTTTTTCGTTTTTACCTACGTATTTTATATTCATTTCAACTTGATATCTCCACACGTTCCTGAGAAAAAGGGTCTTGACAGACAGACAGACGGACAACGAAGTGATCCTATACGGGTTCCTTTTTTCCTTTTGAGGTACGGAACCCTAAAAAATAAGAGCCTACGTAACGGGGAAAAAAAGTATAAAAACATACGACATGAATGCAACAAGATTTTTAATCAAGAAAACATATTTTAAGCAATAAATGATTGACTATTGAACAAAATAAAAGTCACTTACACTTGAAAAAATCATCGCAATTTAGTTCCATAGTGCTTTCGCAATCACTGGTAGGATCAGCTTCCTCGATGGTGTCGTAAATGTGTTGTCCTAACTTTTCCTGAGAAACATATTAAAAAACTCATAAATATTCCAGTATTTACCTGAAAATATGAACGCCCCTGGCGCTTTGTTGTTCACTGATGCTCACGTCGCCGCGTCGATCGTGTAAGCTAGTTATTGATGTGTAACATCTTTCCTCTCGGTTTGTGGGAGTGATATTGGCAAAAGGGACGGATATGTGTAACAGGAAACCGGGGAAGCGCGCGCTATTTGATTTGACCAACGAGCGCGCGCGGTGGTCAAATGTTACACATCATATGCGACTACTGTAAGGCTCGTAGTTTTTAAGCACGCTTGACTTGGGGAGTGAACGGGTGTATGCGTTAAGAAAACTGCGAACGGAAGTTGAGAGGAAGATATAAGTTAGTGAATGAGAAAGAGAGAGAGAGAGAGTTACGTTTCGTATATTTTTAAAACGTTAATGTGCGAGTGCGAGTTGCGTCTGTCCAGAATGAACATAGACTGATCGACCTACAGACGTGTGGACAATTTTGTAATTTAACAATTTTATAAAAAAAATATTTTGAAATAAGTTTTACTTCAGTCTAAAGCACACTCGTTTTTTTTATGTTCTTCTGTCGTGTCAATAGTAAAGCTAAACTAATCTAGAACAATACTTTGCCACGTCAATAGCGTTGGGTGTGGCTTTGTTGAGGTCATCTCTTGTGTAGGTGGTAGGGCACAAGGGACATGATGGCATGACGACAAGCTGATGGGACATGGACTGAATCACTGAATGGGTGCTCCGCAGTTGCATTTAATCCGAGAGGAGTCACTTAAACAGACTTTTGGTGCGGTCAATTCGGGCTCGCAGTCTGTTAATTGATTTACAGACTGGCTAAGGCAGGAGACCTGGGAGGAGGTGTTCCTGTGTTACAAAATCAGACGGTGGTGGGTGCATCTCCTTTCATGCGTTGATTTTCTGTGCCGGGCTGCCGGCGCGGTCTTGTGTGGCAAGAGTCGTGCGACTCTTACGACTTTCATTTGAATTTCATAGCACACAGGATAAGCAAGCTGAAGTCGCAGTGGGCACGGCTCACAGCTCGAAGAACTGACGGCCGTTGGGCCAAAAAAGCAAGTGGAGAGCACTAACTGCAAAGCGCAGCGTTAGAACGGCCCCCACTAGATGAAAAGAAGACCTGATAAAGGTTCCTGGGAGCTGTTGGGTGCAGGCCGAATAAGATCGGTCGCTCTGGACATCTATGAGTGAGGTCTATATGTTCAGCAGTGAATCTCATTTGACTTATATGATAATGATGATGACTTATATGAGATCCAGCAAGGCCAGCACGGCCATTTCCTTGTTTATTCTTTAAAGAAAAAGGCTTCATCGATACTTGAGAAACCGTATTAGGTCCCGAGCACACTTTAATGATTTCTTCGTAGAAAATAAAATAAGTTATAACGCTGTCGTAGGAATGTTTGATTGAACGAAGCTAGATCTCCAAATCAGCTTGAGCAAAAGGCCGTGTATATATGTATGTTAGTTCGTCCGAGGATAACTTTCAAAGCGTTGATCAGATCAGTGTGAAATTTATGTATATTTATATACCTAGGTATACTGATGGCACAATTTTGGTGTGACTACATGAGCTAAAATGTGGGGGGTTGTTAAGATATTGGGGTTCAAGAAGGGTAAAAAATACCGGCCAAGTGCGAATCGGACTCACGCACGAAGGGTTCCGTTCCGTACCATTATCTATAAAAACGGAAAAAATTCAAGTTTGTTGTATGGGAGCCCCCCCCCCCCCCCCCCCCCGTAAATATATATTTTATTTTATTTTAATTTATTATTTTTAAAGTGTATAACTCAATATTCTGTGAATAGTTCAAGCGTCTACCTGCTGACCGTTATCAATATCAAGCAAAAACGAGCAAAAATCACGTTTGTTGTATGGGAGCCCCCTTATATCTATTTTATTGAGTTTTTAGTATTTTTAGTTATAGCGGCAACTAAAATACATCATTTGTGTTAATATCGATTGTCTTACTATCACGGTTCATGAGATACAACCTGGTGATCAGCCGGACAGACAGACAGCGGAGTCTTTAAAATAGGGTCTCGTTTGATCCTTTGGGTCCTAAACGGAATCCTAAAAATGCGACTATCCGGTCTTCATAAGAACATGTCGATCCCGTTTTGATTTTTATTTGAAACCATGTAGTTTTTAAGTTATTAGTCATAAAAAACGGAATTTCGACGAAATTCACAGGGTACACCAGTTACCACACAGTGCTGAAATATGGTATGCGTGTAGTTTTAGTGACATAAATATAGGGAGAAGTATACAATCCAGAATCACTGCTATTTATACAAAAAAAACGAGTGCGCTTAAGATCACATGACTGAAGTAAAACTTCTTTTCAAAATATTAATTTTTATAATTGTTCAAGAACGAATTGATATTACGAAAAATAATCTAGAAATCACGTAGTGTAGTAATAAATGATTATTTTATTCTATTCTATACGACGACGAAATACTTACAACTTTCTTGGAGACTTCTCTTTCTTCTGGTATTGGCTCAGGTTCGACTAAGGAAACTGTCTTGGATTCGACCTTTGCCATCAACAATGCTACCAACAACGAAAACGCGAAGAACATGATGCGCGCGAAATTCATATTTCGAATGTTTTATTTTTAATTCAATTTGTACTGTTCTGGGAGTTTGATGTGAATTATGCTCTATTTAAAAAAAGTCCTGTGTTTTATATTCGATGCGATTGTGTGAATTATTTAAATTATTTTTGGAATGTATTTGCAAAACAATGTCGTTAACTTTCCTCGTGCATAACTATTTTATCATAATATTTATTAGTAAAATGCTAAACGCGTCAAGGTCAATACAGGCTAAGGATACTTAAAAATTCTTGCATTTATGTTTATGATTGTTTTATTAAGATAGTCCAAAATTAGAGAATAGAATAGAATACTCTTTATTGCACACCAAACTAAGTTAAAAATACACAAAAATAAAGGTAAGTACAATGGGCGGTGTTATCGCTAAAAGCAATCTCTTCCAGAAAACCTGATGGATAGGACAAAACAAAAATGTGCACATATTGGAACATCCAAATTTTTCGTTTTTTTCTTAGTTTGTGGAGGACCAGAAGACAACTTGCTTAGTAAATTTGCGTGTTTCTGCGACGTCCATTGTGATAATTTTGGAACATCCAAATTTTTATTATTGCTTTAATATGAGTTTATTTATACATTGATAACCTGAGAACACTCGTCTTACTAGCTTATCTCTACGAAAGTAAATGGTAATTAATGTCAAGGAGATTATGGTGGGCCTATCATAATCTGCATGACATTAATGTCTACTACACAACGTTCTTATCTCTACCAGTTTCTCTCTTATATAAAAATGCTTTGGAAATAAATACTTCTTAAGCCAAAATGGGATCTTATATATAACAAACACAAGCAAAATTCAATTTTGTGCTACGACTTTTTGAAATTCGATGTTTTGATGAAAAACCATTTGATAAAAATATTTATTTAAAGAATACTCAAACATCTTGAGCCAATATTAAGGTCAAAGTAAATCCTCAGGTCGGGCACGTGATCTATGAAACGGCTGAATGAAAGCGGACTTCAGCATTTTTCCTGTTTACTTTATTGTATTTTATCTAATTTTTAGAGTTCCGTACTCAAATGGTAAAACTGCACCCTATTACTAAGTCTCATCTGTCTGTCTGTCCGTCTGTCACCAGGCTGTATCTCATGAACCGTGATTGTTAGACAGTTGAAATTTTCACAGATTATGTATTTCTGTTGGCGCTATAACAATAAATACTAATAACGGAATAGAATACTCCCATACAACAAACGTGATTTTTTTGCTCGTATTTGCTCGATATTGATAACGGTAACAGGTAGACGCTTGAAATATTCACAGAATATTTAGTTATATATTCATTTTAATAATAGATAGATCAATTAAAATAAAACAATTATTTAAGGGAAGGCTAATACAACAGACATGATTTTTTGGCCGTTTTTATAGTTGGTAATTGGTACGGAACCCTTCTTGCGCGAGTCCGACTCATCTTTGGCCGGTTTTTTATAAGAAACTACCTGACCCGCCTTGACATGCATATGACGCGGGCTGCCAATGTACACGACGTACGTCGTCCCGGTAGAATGGTCAATCGGCCATCATTAGCTGCATATATGTATGAGAAAATGAATTTGCATCATAATTTCTTTTTGCGTGATTTTTTCCGATACTTTAATACTTATTCTGCTATCCGGAGCAGACAAATAGGTATAACAAATCAAAGATAATCAAAATCGGTCTAGCCGCTCTTGAGTTATAAATAGTATAACATGACTTATAAGCTGACTTTGTTATATATATATAGATTGTTCCGTTTCGTAGTAGTTTTTATTTTATACTTTAACGAAAGAGTCTGACTGTCTGTGTGTCTGTTCAAATCAAATCAAGTTAATAGTCACAAGAACACACATATTGTGATGCAGGTACGAGTATAAAGACTGAAGAGCTGAAGAGCGTGTTAGCAGCTCCCTAAGAGATAGACCAATTTTAGTGTATCCTAAGCATTACTTGATAAGTATACATATAAACTTCCATGCGCATTTTTGATATTTATATAATTACTAGCTCCCGTCTGCGGCTTCGCACGCGTTGTTTGTCAATAAAAAGTAGCCTATGTTTGAACCCAGGTCATAATCTAGCAACACACCAAATTTCATCGAAATAATTCAGCCGTTACGACGTGATTGAGTAACAAACAAACAAACAAACAAACATCCAAACTTACACATAATATATTAGTGTGGTAATATTCTTTGGATCAACTTAATCGGTTACATAAGTTATGTGCATCTGAAAGTTGTATGAATAAGATCGTTTAAAGCGCTAACTTTTTTTTTTTTTTTTTTTATTTATTTCAGATGTCAAAAATCCATATTTGTTAGTAAACTTAATTATACATGTCAAATGGTTAGTACAATTGTGACATAACAACAATTAAATAACAATATATGTGGTATGTGAGCATCTAGTGTAGGTACTGCGCATGTACCATACAACAATGGTTTAGATGCTCACAATCGAACCTGTTTGCGAACGTATTCAGTATACCGTTTGAGCTGGCCCGAATTCTGCGCCCCAGGGATGTGCACCGCTTGCGCATAGTGCTGTAGAAACAGTCCACTCGCGCCTCGGCGAACATCCCCGACGCGCTGCAGAACCGGGGCAGCCCAACCAGCACCCTGAACGCGTTGTTGTATTGTACGCGTAGGGCGCTGTACTGTTTTTGCGTATAATTAACCCACAGGCTGCTCGTGTAGAAACTAGTACAGTAGGCTCGGAATAGGCAGATTTTGACATCAGTGGAGCAACGAGCAAACCTGCGTGCAATCATGTTTGCTCTTACAGACAACGCCCTCCGCTCCCTCTCAATGTCTACATCGTCTTTCAGGTCAGAGGTTATCCAATGTCCAAGGTATTTAAATTGATCAACTCGCTTCAGCGGCGTACCATACAATTTGATGGTAGGTATTAGCGACGGACATTGGCGACCCCTGGCCTGAAAGAATTGGCTAAGGTCGCCAATTGTATTATCTATTGTTTTCTTTTGATGGTGTGCTATAAAGATTTGTTATAATCTCTATCTCGACGATTATACAATCTTCTCAGAGACGGATTCTATAAGTTAATTATTTATAATCTCATTATATTCTTTACAACTATAAAAAATATATTCTATGGTTTATTGAAAATTCCAGGTATTGAGTTATCGGTATAAAATCGGAGCTATATTTTTCATCGTAAAATTTATCTTTGGAACGATGGGAGTCTCCTATAGCTAGCTTTATACCTAACTAGCTGACCAATCCGCAGCTTCGCACGCGTAGTTTTTTAATAAAAATATTTCCCTCCTTCTGCGCGGTTGGTTAAGAAGTAGCCTATGTCACCCGGGGATAGTGTAGCTTTCCAACAGTGAAAGAGTTTTTTAAATCGGTTTAGTAGTTTCGGAGCATATTCAATACAAACAAACAAATCTTTCCTCGTTATAATATTAGAGTAGAAGTATAGATATGTTTAGCTTTCTATTTCACAAGACTCTTGCTACCTCTTCACCTGTATTTTTATTTGCACTTACACTTATTGACTTGAGATAATACCGATACTCAAGTATCGAGAAAAATATAAAAAGAAGTGTTCAATTAAGTAGAGCATCATTCGGATAAGAAGAGCGTATCATTCGATAGATTATTTTCTAAATTCGAAAAATGAAATTGTTTAATATTTTTCTTTTCTGTGTAGTCTGCATTATGGCGTGTATGGTGGCAGCGGCGCCAGAACCAAGATGGAAGGGATTTAAAAAAATAGTAAGTACGACATTTGGTACTTCCCGTATTGCACTAATACCTTTTAAAAAGTACTTATTTTTGTTTTTAATCCTCAAAAAGTTTGATTCCACACTAATAGAAAGTGACAAATCGATAGGTACCCAAAACATATTTTTAGATGGTAAGGAGTGTGAAAAATATTGTATGGAGGCCGGTATAGTCCCCGACCCGCCTTTTTTTGTCAAATCCGCGTCCCACTTTGAAATTATAGTATATCCATTTCTTTATTTTCTCGATGACAGCTCCTGTGAAAACTTGAACGAGCGTTTCTTTTTTACATTATGTGTGCATTATTTTATAAAAATATGACGTTTACACACGTACAAGGTTATACCAGAGTCGGAAAAACTGATAGGGATGTAGCTATCGATAAACGTAACACGATAACACACCCGATATTTTTTACAAAATGTAAAAAACTAAACTACTGCCGGATACTTTTGTACAAATTTATTAACTAATCTTATATATTACATTACAAGATGTTCCTCGTATTAATTCTTGTCACCTTGAGCGATAATGCCAACTTCTTTAAAATTTCTGAAGCTGTTGTAATATAAATTGGTAATAGGAAATATTTATAACGACAGGTAATCTTTATTTATTTACTTTAATCAAAATCTGATGAATAGTCACTGTCGCGATCGATATCATTACTTATTTGGTGCGACAACACTACAACTATCAAATTAGAACTGTCATCGAGAAAATAGTCAGGTCATAAATTCTGTCACATGTTTAATATAAAATAATTGAAACAAGTTTATTCATTATGTAACGATATATGTATATACTAAAACAAACTTAACAAAACATAGATTCTTATGACACAAAAGTTTATTCAAAATGACATCCGTGATTTTGAATACAGACCTTCAATCAGCGCGGCCAGTCGTCTATCGCAGCACGAACGAGGTCCATGTCAATATCGGCGGCTGCCTTAATCAAGGATGTCTTGAGTGACTCCTAATTGGGATGAGGCTTTGAGCACGCCTTTTCCTCCAAGTGTTGCCATATCTTGTAATCTAACGCATTCAAATCTGGACTGGAGGAGGGCCAGTCTTCGTGCCGGATGAAGTCGATTTCACGCGCCGCCAGCCAGTCTTGTGTGCTCTTCGCTCTATAAGCTGGCGCCGAATCTTGTTGGAATACCCAGTGCCTGTTATTGAACATGGTATGAGAAACAGGTTCCACAAGGTTCGTCAGGACTGTATTTTGATACACAACTGCATTCGTTTTTACACCTTTCTCACAAAAATGTACCTCTGTTAAGCCCCAATAAGAAACTCCCAACCATACCATGAGCGAGGATGGAAAATGACCTCGTCGGACACGCGGAATACGGTTGCTCGCTTCTTCACTACTGTGTGCGTACACCTTATCATTTTGTTTGTTGTAGCTCTCTTCTACGGTAAAATTTTTTTCTTGTGAAAAAAGAATTTCCCGATATTATTTTCCCGCGTACCGCTTCAACAAAGCGCGGCATCTCTTCAGTCTCAGGTCCATTAGACGAGAATTCAAACGATGTCCTGTTTTACTTCGATATGCCCGATGCCGAAGTCTTCATTTAACACCCTTTTCACCGTGGTTCTGCTTAACCCCATCTGAAGGGCCAACAGTTTCTGTTTACGTTTGGGATTTCTTTGAATTCGCGCCTTCACAGCTTTTATCACTGCTGGAGTCCTAACAGACCGAGGGCGACCACTTCTTGAACTGTCATCTACACTAGAGTCTTCATTGTATCGTTTGATGGTGCGATAAACGAATCTTTTGGTTATATTCAAATTTTTCAGTATGTCAAAAATTTGAATTGGCGCGTAACCGCAACGATGCAACGCAATAACTGCAATACGGTCTTCTTTAAGCGTCCACCCCATATTTAAAAATGAGTAAAATTCTAAAAAGTATACATTTTTATTTTCATGAACAATTCGAAATTCGAATTCTATAAACTTTTTTGTGGCCAGCATTCTAAAAGAAAAGTTTTTACTGTGTGACAATACTTATGACCTGACTAGGTCTATACTAATATTATAATGAGAAACTATTTGTTTGTTTGTATTGAATAGGCTCCGAAACTACTGAACCCTTTCACTGTTGGGAAATTAAACTATCCCCGGGTGACATAGGCTACTTTGTACCCAACTGCACAGAAGGAGGGTAATGTTTTTATTGAAAAACTACGCGTGCAAAGCTGCGGATTGGTCAGCTAGTAACTTATATCTATGTAAACTTGTATCCACATATCGTCGAAAATTGGGTTTCGCGCACCACACGTTTCACGCGATCTTTTCTACCCCATACTTGTAAGATGTGGAAGCTGAGGGTATCTCATTAGGCTACGACGTAGCACGCTTCAAAAGAAATGTAAAAAGGTTTCTACAGGGATGGGAACGGATCGATAATACCCCGGGTGTTGCCGGTGTCAATAGGTGACGGTGACCGCTTACCATCAGGTTGGCCACAAGCCGGTTTCTCCACAAATAACATTAAATATATATATATGGGACAGTAAAAACGAACAAAAATTGTATATTTCATAAGGTCCTTATGTCACGTTATGGAGATATATGATATACAGATTGCAAAATGGACTTTGTCAATCACTTTGCAATATTTTTATATTGACGTGTTTCAAAGTATCCCATCTGCCCCGCTATGCGCTGCGGCCATGGTACTTTATAAAATGATGAATGATAGTATTTTTCAAACCTTTACGATAACTATACATAATTACAGATCGCGTGTGTACCCATTTTATTTATTATCCAAACAGAGTTCAAACGTTTATTAATAAATAAAAAAGTATCCGTTAAATACCCGTTTATATCAGTATTTAGGTATGATTTATTTTAGTGAAGTTTTCAATCTGATAATAAATTTTTCAACTTGATCACACCATCTCCATTCTATCATCGGACAACCAGACGCTCTGCAGTGCGCTACCGCTATGTGGTTGAAATACCTTCCATACACTCAAATCGGTTCTCTTCCACCTTTATTATGCGCACCACCACGGAGTGGAACACCTTGACTGAGTCTGTGTTTCCTGATAAATACAACCTGGGTGTCTTCAAGTCGCGAGTGAACAGGTTTTCTCTAGGAAAGCGTGTACCATCGTAGAGTGCATCATATCTTACCATCAGGCCAGATCGTGGTCTAACGGAATTTATAAAGTATTTAAATAGAAGGTATTTATTCTAATAGGTATTTATTGGTTTCAGGAACACTTAGGGCAACATATCCGTGATGGAATTATCAAGGTTGGGCCAGCCGTGGCGGTGGTTGGCGAAGCGTCGTCCATTTTTGGTAAAAAATAAAGGATCGCTGTAAAAGGCGACCTCCGTGGTGCAGTGGGCGAATAGCCGGCTGAGACGCAGGAGGTTGCGGGTTTTATTCCCGCCACGGAATGCACGAGCTTTAGATATTTGTTCCAGGTCTAGTTGTTTCTCTAATTATAAGTACCTATGTATTAAAAATATAATATACGTAATTCTATCAGTAATTTGGTTCCCATTGTACAAGCTTTGCTTAGTTTGGGGCTAAATGGCGCTGTGTGAAATATCCAACTTTATTAAGCTTCTCACGCGTGGTTTACCAATTCAAAGTAGCGGATTAATCCAGGTTAAAATCTACGTACTTACCTAATTTGATCGTTACGACGTGATCGAGTAACAAACAAACTAATAAATAAACAAACATCCAAACTTTCGCATTTATGATATTAGTGTGATTTATAATAGATGGCATTAGGTACCACTTAGCAAATATCATTTTGTAGAATTTGTTAACATGTAGATTATGTAAATTTAGTAGTACGAAAGTAAATGTGGAGTGGTATGAATTATAAATTCCTTGAACTTACCTCGGACCTGGTTCCAATCAAGTCCATGTTAATTTATCTAACTAATCTACCTACTATCACTGAAAAACTGAATAGGTTTTAACCTTTTTTCAACCTATATTTTAGGTTAATAAAGCACCTACCGGAATGATTTGTTGAATTAACGAAATAAAAATAGTTGAACTATGAAGGTAAGTTTGACCTGATTATATACAAACTTAGTTATTTTTTTGACTCTACTTCGTTGACATGTTGGCTTTACTAAATTATCAGTAAGACTTACTTAGATTCGAATATACCAAAAAGGTTGTGTTGTTATAACCTCTTTTAGTGGGCGCCTATTCATTTTCAACAATTTTATTTTTGTAGAAATAAATGTACTATACTAGTTGTTTAAACATAATAAACTTAAACGCAACTTAAATTGAATCCACATTATGGAGTTCAACCAATTCGGTTTTTCAGTGTACCTAAATACCTAGTAGTGACATTATTTGTTTTGGACCAAGGGGTTCCAAGCTTCGGTTTTACGATGTTTACTCATGTTACGATCCACAAACCTTAGTGGGTTTAAAGTGCTATTTTTATACATTACTGTTTGTAAACATTTTGAAGTGATAAATAAGTTATAAATAAAACATTTGTTTTAATTTTATTCCTTACTAGCTGACCCATCCGCAGCTTCGCACGCGTAGTTTTTCAATAAAAACATTACGCTCCTTCTGTGCAGTTGGGTAAAAAGTAACCTATGTCATTGGAGATAGTTTAGCTTCCCAACAGTGAAAAAAATTGTTCAATCGGTCTATTAGGTTCGGAGCAATTCAATAAAAACAAACAAATCTTTCCCCTTTATAATATTACTAGTTGACCCGCCGAACTTCGTACCGCCTTGACATGTATATAACGCGGGCTGTCAATACACGTCACCCTAGTAGAATTGTCAATTGTTGTCCCCGGCCATCCATATAACGCGGGCTGTCAATACACGTCACCCTATAGTCTAAATTTTTATTAGCTGCAGTAAAATGACGTTTCTAAATGTCATTCCGTAAAATAATGTTGCCAGCCTAATCTCATTAGGGATGTGATTCAGTTCACAAAAATTAATTAAATAACATTATTATGACGTTTTTGTTTCATTTTGAATCTACCTCCCTATACTTCCACTAAAAAAGATCAATCCTCTAGTATAGTAATAATAATAGGTTAAAAAAATACATTACAACTTAATATTAAATCTCAAAAAAAAAACCAAACTGATTATTCATTTATGATTCACTCATTTAGCTACATCCCTATTTATTTTTCTTCAAAAACCGGCAACCCACAAAACGTCATTTTACTGCAGCTAATAAAAAGTTAGACATTAGTAGTTAATTGTTAATTGTTGTCCCCGGCCATCCCGGGCGTTTGCGTGATTTTTTTCGATATTTTAATAGTTATTCTGCTATTTGGGGCGGAGTCAAACCCAAGATATCAAAGATCATCAAAATCGGTCCAGCCTTTCTTGAGTTATAAATGGTGTAACTAACCCGATTTATATATAACCATTCTTAACCATAGACAAAATTACGTTTAGCTGTCATTTGCGTTTTGTTATTCCAAGTCAGATGCGTTTTTGTTATACCACGTTATAAAGTGACCTGTATTCTCTTCGACGTTTTATGTCACGTCACACGGGAACGCGGTCGAACGGGATAACCTGGTTCTAAGCTACCTCCAAACCAATTTTTAGCCAAATCGGTTCAGCCATTCTTGAGTTATAAATTGTGTAACTAACACGACTTTCTTTTATATTTAAAGAAATATAGACATTTGTCTAAAACATAAAACTTAAACAATAGCATAAAACATAATAAAGAATTGACAATGACTTAGGTAATGAGACAATTTCAGCAGTATCTGCTAAAGAAGAACATCTATTTTCCAATGGCAGCTGCACCTCCTACCACTGCGACTGCTGGACCGGCTTTGATGATGCCATCACGTACGTGCTGTCCTATTCTTTCCTGAAACAAAAAATAAGCTAGAGAAAGTAAAGAAAAATGCGATAATGTGATCTACATATTTTTCTCAATATTTTGAATGTGAAACATCTATTAGCGTACCTCAGGGGTAAGACCGACTCGCATGTCGTCACGCCGTGACGGCATGCCTCTAATAGGCATATTGGAATATAATATAGAATATACGCACCTTGGGAGTAAGATGTGCATCAATAATTGTCAAAAGTCAAAAGTACGGGTAAAGAATTGTTTGCCGTTTTGCAAAAAATCCATACAAAATCAAGGACTATCAAACACATACGTAAGTAACTTTCCGAGCAATTTTATTTCCAAATTTGTATTGGTTTGCTGCCTTCAAAGTTCCGATTCGATATTCCGAAATGGAATTCCTTAATAATTTAACAACATAATTTAAAATTTAGTACGTTACCAGTTGACCCGGCGAACTTCGTACCGCCTTGACATGCTGATGACGCGGGCTGGCAATTAGGGTTGCCACCTTTTTTTTAAGCAAATAGAGTACATTTATTTTTTTGCCTTAAAAAAGTGCATCTGAGAATAAAGTGCGACTATTTCCCTTCCATAAATATTTTTGTTGCTTCTAGCAACATCTTACAAATATATGTAACTCTAAAATATAATAACAACATCTTCACAATCAAGCTCTTAATTTAAATATATAAATATTTCGTTTTTTATTAGGTTAAGGGACGCTCGATTGCGTTCATCCCGCCACTTAGCATTCATCAGAGAAAAAATACTCTCTCTGTGAATGCTGAAGTGACGGGAATGGATAGCAGAAACGACACAATTTTTACACAATACGCGACATTACATGGTATTGACATTGACATTTTAGGTTACGTTCTAAAGCAGTCTGTTCCATTAAACGTAAAAAATAGCAGTCGATTTGAAAAAATCTTCACAAGTAAAAATAAAATATTTTCACGTGCATTACTGCCGTCACAAAGTATCAAGTACGATTGGTCAAAATAGAGTAAGTACAATACTTTATTATAAAGTACGGGTAGCAACCCTACTGTCAATATACGTCGGCCATCATTATCTGCGTCAATGTATGAGAAAAGGATTTTTCTTCATTTAATATCTTTTTTGCGTTCCGATATTTTTTCCGATACTTTATTAAGTAGTTATTTAGATAAGATTAGATAATTTCTTTATTGCACCCCAAAATATAAAACAAACAAAAGAGAATACACAATTAAATCAGAGGTACAATTGGCGGCCTTAAAAGCGATCTCAGTTATTTTGCTATTCGGGACGGAGACAAATTAAAAATCATCAAAATCGGTTCAGCCTTACTCGAGTTATAAGTGTTCGAACAAACCCGACATTGTTTTATATATATTTTTAATAGATAGATTACACATTTTTTGTGTTTTTGTGTAAGTACTTACAATTTTCTTGAAAACCTTCCATCTGGTGGTAGAGCTTTTGTAAACGGGCTCGAGGAAGAGGGCACCACCGCCTTACCTTTACCTGCCGCCAAATAGCAGTACTTGTGCTGCTGTGTTCCGGTTAGATGGTAATGGTATGTTCCTGTAATTACTGGCACATAGGCATAACAGCTAAGTCCTATAGTATGGCAACGTATCGACATAGAGATTAAGACAACATAATAGCTTGTTTTGAATTCTATGTGGATATCCATGGGCTGCAGTAGCCACTTAACATCTGGTGGACTGCATGCTCGTTTGCCATATAAGTAGTATAAAAAAAATCTGGGTTCAGGCGCGGCCGTCACAGTTGTCAATGGTACCACACAACCGAACAAAACGAAAAAGATGCGCCCGAAACTCATGAAATTTAATTTTGAAATAAAGACCGACTTTCAATGGAATGCCAAAGTTGAATGATGCTCCACTACGAAACTTTTTGAATTAATTAAATACTGTTTTATACCTACAACCCTTGTTTATATTGTGGTTGATAACTTTATTGAACTCTTGCATAATTTGTATGCTAATAAGAGCTAGTTTGCTGTGAATCGTGTCATGTGTTTCGCACTGATAACGGGATGAGACATCATATAAGGGAACCCCGCAGTTGGAGGCGCTTGTGAAGTCCCGGAGATAACTAATTAAATTATTTAATCGTAGCACAGAACATAAAAAACAATAGAACTTGCATGATGACTTTTCACTATGAAAACCAGTGTAGCTAAACTCACACATGTAAAAACTAGCACACTTAGAAATAAAAGTTATAATTGGTTGAAAGAGAACGTTCAAAAAGTCATAAAACCATAAAACTAATTTTACGGATATAAAACTTTAGCCACTAAGGGAACATGGTTTAAAATTCAATAAAATAAATAGTAATAAAAAATTAAAGTCTACTCACCAAAAGATGGCGCTTTAGAAAATAAAATTTTAGTCTCTATTAATTAAACATAAGACTGATAATGCAATACCTGTTACTTGATTACCCACAAAACAAAGCCACTCAACAACAGATGGCGCTGTGGCTAACGATTTTTGTTATAGTCTCTAACAGCAAAGAATAAGATTGATAATGCCATGGCTGTTACTCTCTAGTCCAAAATACTTTGCTACTGTTTTAGTGATGTACCTATCAGGATACAAGACGAATGTATCGATGTCGATTATCACCTACCTACCATGGATAACGGAATAGGTACGTCAGGTAGATACGCAATATAGGTGGTCGAAATAAACAGCTTTTCCTTTCTTTTTTTCATAACATAATCACAGGTTTCCAACTCATAAATACTTAAAAAAATATTATATTACTGGAATATTAATACTGAATTATTATACGAGGGGCACACTAAAAGTTTCCGGAATCAATAATACAAAACTACTATTAATGGTCATAAATGAATTTATTTTTTATTTCTCAAAATATTCTCCCTTTGCGTCAATGCACTTTTTCATACAATTGAACCAATTTTGAAAACATTTGAGCCACTCCTCCAGTGGTGACGTCAGATACTTTTTTTTCATACTCTTCGACAGCCTCTTCTGGTGATGAAAACCGTTAATCGGGTAATTGGTTCTTGATTTTTGGGAACAGAAAAAAGTCACACGGTGCCAGGTCAGGACTCTTTTTTTTATGTCTGGCGCCTTGGGGAAACTGAAAACAGAAGTTATAATAATATTTTACACCATAGGTCTAAAATGCATTCAAAAAATCATCAATAAAACAACAAAAGGAATTAACGCCCTAAAACTTCTACACCTTTTAATAGGGAGTAACTAATTAAAGCTATCGATAACACATTCATCAGTATATTGGGGTCACATCCCTAATTTGTAACGTGTACAATTTCACGACACGTTACATCTTTAATTTAACATAACTACACATATAAAACACTACATATCACGAAGCCTATCGTCACGAGGTCGTTCGCCTGCCAACCTGCTAGCTGCCTGGACGCACGCCGGGACCACGCCTTCCCATGAAGCCTATCGCCGCAGCTCAAGTCCGCTTCATCTATCCAAGCAGACGCCAGGAACGGTCGACGAAAATAACACGAGGTGTATCTATTCCATTATTTTATCCGGGTTGAACCCCAGAAACATTTCTCTCTTTCTGACGCTCTCGTCAGATGGCGCCCACTTTATTATATTAAATAAAATCTATTCTACTAGGTGTGATCAACACATTCTGTAATTGCTGCACTATAGGTCATAAGCGTCAGGAGCCTGTGCTCTTCCAGCCGATCCATTTTGGTACCAACCTCACTTTATTATATTGAACAAAATCTATTGAAAATAATATTGAATTATATAAACAATATTGTACTAGGTGTGCTCAACACATTGTAATTGCTGCGCTATAGGGCATAAGCCTTAAGATTCTGTGCTCTTCAAGCCAACGTCTGTTCGTACCACCCTTATTGTAATATTTAATATTTGTAATCTAGAATCTAAGTGTGTACCATCGGTAGACCAAGTTATTTATTATCAACCTCTGTTGAATTGCCACAAGTATAAGGAATTAAACGTAACGATTCTACGCGCTCTACCAACTTCTCTTATTTTGAATTTTATTATATGTATTGAAACACATACATGGTTTTATTTATATTTCTTTATTCATTATAAAATGTTACAATTGGCAGCCCAACGGGAATTCCTTATAACTTTGTGGTACTTGGTTTATCGATAGGGTGTTTAACCATTTAATTACAGCGCACTAACCACGTCTTGCTGTAGCACTATTTAAATTGTAATTTATATCAATTCCAGGACAAAAACATGTCTCTAAGAATTGACTTCTGGACCATGCTTCGGAGAGGTGAAGTGGAGTTTGAGCTGCGACGACATGGCATCGGCAGTAGAACTGACCACGCTTTTCGCGGAGAATCCGGCCTCACCATCTGCGGAGACCGACGCCGTATTCCACATGTCGCTTGATGTGGCGAAGCACTTACAGGTATGCACCGTCAAGTTAGCCGACCTCAAACAGTCCATAAATTTAAAAGCATCTTTCCGTAAGCACAAATGTCAGACAAGGTTGTCACATATAATATCTAGATTGACCAGATTGGTGACCAAGACCGAGGAACACACCGAACGCAGGCGAGTTCTTTTGGAAGAGGCCCGTAACCTCAGGGATAGCCTAGCTCCTCTCGCTAGTCGTGACCCCTCTCCGTCCACATTACCCGTCTCAAATGATGACGAACCCTCACCACACATTCACCTCAGGGTAAATAATGTGTGTGAGCGGGTACAATTGGATACCGGTTCTGAGAGACAATCCTGCCCTCACCTCTCACTGAGGATCCCCTCCCAATACTCTTATCAGCTATCGAGAAACTCGGCTATCCTAAAATGGGGAATCACTTTCGACGGACACTCTTGTGTCTTAGACTTTATTACCAGGGTTCAGGAACTAACTCATTCCTGCTCAGCCTCGGATACTGAAGTCCTATACAATTTTTCACACCTATTACAAGGCGATGCACTCATTTGGTTTAGAATATACAAAGATGACTTCAGATCACTTTCAGACTTATTTAATGCATTAAAATTAGAATTTTTACTTGCGGACTACGGCAAGCGGTTGCTCATCCAAATAAAAGGCCGTTTACAACATAAAACCGAGGATGTCAAAACATTTATTAACCTAATGCTTTATGAAATGTCAAAACTAGCTACTCCCCTTGTCGAGTCTGAAAAACTAGAAATAATACAATCAAATATGAGCACATTCTACATTGCTAAGCTTGATCTCCATGACATATCAACTGTAGTCGAACTAAAAAAAGTCGCTGCAAAGCTTGACATTGCCAAATATAGGTGTGAAAACAGAGGTTGTCTGAACCCTGGGAAAACTTCCTTGGTACCCGGTTTTGTCACAAATCTGGCTCAATTTAATACAGGCTCTCCGCCTTTTAAAGTCAGAAGCAGCTCGGGGAACATAAACACTACAACCTGGCTACTTCCGAAAACCGACAACAAAATGTCGTCTCCTGCCTCAAATGTGGTAGATCTCACCATTACTCTAAATGCACTGTTTACAACACACCGGTGTGTTTCAAATGCAAAAAGCCTAATGTTCTAACTCGCAATTGCACTTGTTCAAAAAACTAATTAAGAGGTCAGTGGTAACCACTTCAAACAAGGCATCTCCTAAGCCACACACAAACAAGAAGTGTTTTACCACTGACCGGGAATGGAATGAGTATCTCATATTCTTGAAAAGGTTTCTATCATCCATGAAACAAAAAGCATCTCTGCTCTTTGAAACAAACTTGCCTGACAACAGAGCCTTTATAAATATCAACATCTTGGACGTACAATGCAGAGCGTTGGCAGACACCGGTGCGACTGTCTCAATATTAAGCAGGGATGCACTGTCCAAACTTAGGGAGCTAGGTCTTAAAGCCCCTATTCTGCCTTCTAGGGATACTTTAACTGTAGGCAACGACGCTAAACTGAAAACTTTAGGAAAGGTTACTATCCCCATCGTTTTTAAGGGAAAACTCAAACTCTTTAATCTGCGGGTTTGCGCCGACATAAACACCCCTCTGGTACTTGGCGTGAACTTCCTCAGGGCATTTGACTTGTGTCAAGAAGTATTAGACACTGACACTTCAATCGCCTCACACTCTGTCAACTCTCTCATGGACAACACTACACGCCTACACTCTTATGTGGACCTGTCTGCTAGCGAAAAAGCAGAAATGGACGCTGTAGTAAACAACTTTAGAGCAATTTCAGCCACTTCTGAAAGGCTAGGTCTCTCCAATTTGGAAAAACATGTCATCGATACAGGAGATCACGCCCCCATCAGACAAAAGTACTACCCTATACCAGTCCACTATAAAAAGCAAGTAGAGAGTCATATCAATGACATGCTAAAGCTGGGAATAATAGAGAAGAGCAACTCACCTTGGAACTCCCCTCTGTTAGTTGTACCAAAGGCAAATGGAGACTTAAGGCTATGTCTAGACAGTAGAAAACTGAACAGCATAACCAAAATTGATACCTATCCTATGCCTCGAATACAAGACATACTAGACTCACTCAACAACGCCAAATTCCTGTCTACTATTGATTTAAAAAATGCCTTTTTTCAATTGAATCTGAATGTAAAGTCACGGGAAAAAACGAGTTTCGAGTGTTTTTTTCCGTCTTCAGAAACCTGAGAAAGAACACAGCCAAGTCCTGAGTCAGAGGCATCAGTCGAGATGATGAATGATTTAGTAAAATCAAGGATAGAGAGAATAGGGGCTGTTACCAACAATTGTTTGATCTCATTAAAGGCACAGAGGGCTGCGTCAGAGAATTGAAACCGTTGTCCTCTGGGCAGTTTCTTCACCAATTGGTTGATGGGAGAGACCACTTTAGCGAAATTATTAATGAAGCGCCTATTCCAAGAGGCCATACCGAGGAAACGTCTCACCTCCTTTTGAGTATTAGGTATAGGGTAGTCCAAGATCGCCTTCACCTTGTCGCTATCAGTCCGCAGGCCAAACCTATCCACAACGAAAATTGTAACTACGAGAGATACATACCACGACATCTAGCGACATGGCGGCGTACTAACTGCACAAACACTTGACACCTCGTTTTTCAATATACCGAAATCCAAGCGTGTTCTCAACATAGTTCGCCATGTTTACGGCAGATGGCGTTGTACGTATCTCAAAGCAATTGACTACATATTTTTATTGATCGATAATCAATTTTAATTATCAGAAACATTCTTATAAATTTAAATTAAATAATCCCTTGCTTCTTAGAATCATAAAAAAATAAAAAATCTTAAATAATAGTAAGACCGCATTCAATTATTTGTTTTTGACTGATGCAAACTAATGCAAACAATAATTTTGTCTTGAGTCAAAATTTTCTTTTATGGCATCAACAAAAAGATTGCATCAGATTTTTGTTCTAGAATGTCTGCGAAGAATCGGTTTTTACTAAGTATTAAAAGACGGTGGAAGTGCTCGGGTATATAAAGGCAGAGTTGTCTGTCCTCGGGCTCTTTTCCACACCTGGACACATCAGTGAGAACTTCTAATCAACGCCCTACAGAATTAATCTCTGGACAGTGTATCTCTGATATTTTTATTGTAAATTCGTGCTACAGTACTTCCAAGTCGGGAAGTCGTTTTCGGTCTTCGCTCCTGGTCTTTCTTCCTATTTCTCCGTATCTACACCTGACACCCGTCGAACCTATCATCTGAGCCGTCGAGAAGCGTGGTTGTTCTTCAGCCACCCTGCTGGTTGCTTTGACGCACACCGGGACCACGCCTTCCCACGCAGCCCACCGCCACGAGTTCATTCGTCGGCCAACCTGCTAGCTGCCTTGACGCACGCCGGGACCACGCCTTCCCACGAAACCTACCGCCGCAGCTCAAGCCCGCTTCCTCTATCCGGGCAGACGCCAGAAACGGTCGACGAAAATAACATCTATTCCATTATTTTTATTATCCGGGTTGAACCCCAGAAACATTTCTCTCTTTTCTGACGCTCTCGTCAGATGGCGCCCACTTTATTATATTAAATAAAATCTATTCTACTAGGTGTGCTCAACACATTCTGAAATTGCTGCGCTATAGGCCATAAGCCTATACTGATGGCGCGATTCTGTGCTCTTCAAGCCAACGTCTGTTCGTACCACCCTCATTGTAACATATCAAAATTGTAATCTAGAATCTAAGTGTGTACCATCGGTAGACCAAGTTATTTATTATCAACCTCTGTTGATCTTGCCACAAGTATAAGGAATTAAACGTAACTAACCTACCCGCTCTACCGATTTCTCTTATTTTCACAATTATATGTATTGAAACACAAACATGGTTTTATTTATATCTTCTTATTAAAATAAAATGTTACAAATTGAGTAGCGTAAGTTGAGGTTTAAGAGAAACGCGACTTTAAGGAGTATGATTCACAGTCTATTTTGTTTGACGATTTTGCATTTTAAACAAAACTAACAAAAAACAATAAAATAATACTTACCGGTGATAGGATATGCCCCCTTTTGTTAAATTTTAGGCTTGGCTATAATATTTACACTCCAAAACGGCACAATATGTCATTTTTATATTTTTTTGAAGTACGTTTACCCCACAGTAATTGAAACACGACTGAAGTGAGCGAAGCTTGTAGTGCGCGGAACTCCGCGTACTTAGTGTTACGCGGGCTCCGCTTACTTACGACTTCTATTGTTTTTTGTGTTCTGTGAATCGTAGCATCAAAAACTTATTTATAGTGAGACCTCTTTAAAAATTCATTATGGGGTTCAATACAAAAAAGTGACATTTGTACACACGGCTACACATCAAGCTATACATTTCCGGTATAAGCTGACTTCGCGTTGTGTAAGGTTTTCGTAGAATGAGAGGTAAGTTTATACCGGACTTGTATAGCTTGATGTGTAGCCGTGTGTACAATAGGTAAATTTACTAAGTGCGTGTTATTAGATAGCCTTTTATTGAACCTATACCAGGATTACTTTAAAACAAGATTGTGGTAAAATAGTGCAAAAGGCGCCAAACATTTTGTCACCTTTGGATGGAAAGTAATGAGCGAAACTAACACCACTATCTCTATCTTCAAAAGTTAGCTGGAAGAAAACTCTTGTTTAGGGTTAAGCTCGCCTTTGTAGACACGGCTATACATCAAGCCATACAATTCCAGGATAAGCTGATCTCGCATTGTGTAGGCTTTTCGTATAATGAGAGGTCAGCTTATACTGGAAATGTATAGCCGTGTGTACATGCCCATTTTGTAAGCTGTTTTTGTCTGTAAATCTAATTGTGTACAATCTTTTTGTATAAAACAAAGTCGGGTTAGTTACACCATTTACTTGTATATAACTCAAGAACGGCGCTACCGATTTTGATGATCTTTGATCTGTTGGATTTTTCTCTGCCCCGAATAGCAGAATAACTATTAAAATGTCGTAAAAATTCACGCAAAAATAAATTAATAAGTAAATTCATTTTCTCATACATAGATGCAGCTAATGATTGCCGATTGACAATCTACCGGCGACGTACATTAGCAGCCCGCGTCATATGCATGTCAAGTCGGTACGAAGTTCGCCGGGTCAACTAGTAAAGAATAAAGGAAACCACGCATTGTTTAGGTTACTGGGGTAGGGATTAGGAGGCTGGTTTCTAGGACAGCAGATTAATAAAAGAAGCTGCTTGAAACACCACAGGTGTAACATGGATGACATCGACGAAACCGAGCCGTAGGGTTCGGTTTTGTCGAACCCGATTAGTCTCCAGTCATCAGAACCCGATATCCTCAGAACCCTAAATTCATCTCCGGCATGGGTTCTTAATTTATTGTTCACCATCAACAGTATGTATAGTCCTAAAAATAAGTTGTATTCGGTCTATTTTCCATTAAGAAAGGCAGCGGCTTGGGCTGCCGTAGCTGTTACATCGATGGCATCGACAGAACCGAACCCAACTTCAGAACCCTTAAACCAAAACTTTCGTGCGTTCTAAATTTATTTTTCACCATTACCAGAATAAACAGTCATAAGATTAAGACGCATTAGGTCTATTTTCTATTGAGGAGAGCAGCGACTTGGACCACCGCCGCAGCTGTTGCATCAATGGCATCGACAGAACCGAACCCTACTTCAGAACCCTAAAAAAATTCCGTTCATTATTTATTTTTCACCATCACCAGAATAAACAGTCCTAAGATTAAGTCGCATTAGGTCTATTTTCCACTGCGGCTTGGGCTGCCGTAGCTGTTACATCGATGCCATCGGCAGAACCAAACCCTAATACAGAACCCTAAAAACAAAAATCTCCGGAATGCGTTCATAATTTTATTTTCACCATCACCAAAATAAACAGTCCTAAGGCCGGCTTGCACAACGACCCCGAAACGTATTTAGCGACTAAACATGTTTAATTTTATTTGTATTATTTGATAACTCTTAAATTATAGCCACTAAATACGTTTAGGAATCGTTGTCTAAGTCGCTCTAAGAATAAGTTGCGCTAGGTCTATTTCCCAGAGCCCTAAAATCAAAAGTTTCCAGCATGCGTTCCTAATTGCATTCTTCACCATCACCAGGAATAAACAGTCCTAAGACTCAGTTGCATTAGGTCTATTTTTTATTGAGAAAGGAAGCTGCTTTGGCTGTCGCAGCTCCCATATCAAAGGCATCGACAGGACCAACAGGAGGGAAAGCGAAGCTAGATGTGGCTGTGATGAATGCATCACGAAAGCGTTGTCCAATAGCCATCTGAAAAAATATACAATTTCGTACAACCAGTTATGTATTAGCGTATTAACGTGCCGGCGAACACTGAGCGCAACTTCAATTCGGCCACGTCAAAAACTTCGGCCTGAATATCGCTATCCCTGTTTAGTGACGAAGTTTAGCCACGCAGAGCGACAGTGATAGCAATAGAACGATTCTAAATTTGATTAGATTTTGACCGTG
Source organism: Philereme vetulata (assembly GCA_918857605.2). Taxonomy (NCBI): domain Eukaryota; kingdom Metazoa; phylum Arthropoda; class Insecta; order Lepidoptera; family Geometridae; genus Philereme; species Philereme vetulata. The sequence continues at coordinate 2,488,311 of OU975452.1, read as the reverse complement.
TTCCGTAATACCAAAAATGATGACTGAAAACTTGTTGTATTTTTCTCATTGTGTTGTTATTCTGTAACTAGACGATATAATCTATGTTCCCATGACTAGGATACGTAAGATGTTGTTATTTTTAATACGAAACAATTAGGTTGAAAACAGGTCTTTTATGACGTAAAAATATGCAGAATGCGATACGCTTCTATTTCATTTTAGGTAAGTATTTTGATCTAATATATGGTTGGGAACCTAGATAAATACTATTCAAATTAAAATAATACCTTATTAAGGTAGAAATATGATCCAATTAGAAATGATCTTGGTAGTACGTGTTGTATGGGCGATTGTCCCTCTGGTGCCCCCTTAACTGCTTTTAGAGGTGGGTTTAATATCGGTAGCTCCAATATTTAGGCTGTTTTGTTGATATTTTAGGGCTTGATAATACAGTTGTATGAAAATTTAATAATTTCTATGGTAAAGAATGAACAAAAAAAAAACATATTTTACAAGTATACCCCTAGCCATTAGCCCTGCCCGTGTTTTCATTTAATGTTGTTCATAATACAACACATAGTATACAAAAAGCAGCGTTTATTATAACCCCCTTGTTATCTTTGAAGATTTAAATAGAAAAAAATGAGGATTCTTTTTTTTAAAAGGTTGATTGTTCCATAGATATCCAGAACATCCCATCTTATACGGCCTGCATTTTCCACTAGAGGAAAGACCGTCTTACGCTGTACGCTGGCTTTTCAGTGCGTGGTCTCCACTCAAGAACCTTTCTGTCCCAACAGCCATCAGTTCTTCGAGCCCACTGCGTCTTCACCTTGATATTTATCTGGGCTATACTTCCTTTAAAATGATTTAAAATAAAACGAAAATTGTTCTTAGAAAAACACGCATTTTATCATTTAAATGAATATATGAGCTGTTCATTTTCTCATCTGCATGAGTAGTAGCTGCTGTAACCACGGCAAAGGTCTCCCCCTCATCTCTCCCCTTTTCTCGATATTGTAAGTACCAAACCTCGATAGTCCCTATAAAAATCATAATATAGTATCTTTATTTTATAGTGTTATCCGAACACTTACGGAAAATTCGAAGATCTATTTAATTGATTTTTTTTTTATTTGATTTGTAATATATTTTTGACATACCAATATTATGCAATTCTATGAAATGGTGAACAAATTAATACTGAATACTATGTCACTGACTTTATCTTGTGTCGTATAACAAATTAAAAATAAAAAAATAAAATAAACTTACCAAGTCGGCAAACGGATCCCACGTCGAGGGTTGCACTGGTTTTCCCAAAACTGTAGTTGCCATGACGCAACTGGCAACAAAGAAAAATAGGTTGCCGGAATACATAGTTCCTTTTTTCGAAATTCAAATTTTCAAATAGAAATACAAGCTCTGTTTGAAGACAGAGGTTTTTATATCCAAATATATTTATGGTGATGACTTTTGTTAGAGATAGGTTACATTGTGAGAGTTTTTAACGTCTACGTGTGAGAATGTATACTTATATGTATGTAAACTAATAACGTACTGTCTGTTTGTTGTATTCGGATTGTGGTTTTAGGGTTCCTTAATAATAAAGTTTTGCCGTATCCATCTGTCTGTCCATCCATAGATAAAACAAGATGAATAGAATAGAATAATGCTTTATTGTATACCAAGGAATACTTAAAAACTAGTTTATGCTAAATGTAGTACAATTAGCGGCCTTATCTAAACGATTTCTTCCAGGCAACCTTTGTATAGAAAATAATGAGTGAAGCAGTAATGAATAGCGGTGCACAGAGGAGTTTAATAAAAAACTGTACCTAAAATCCTAATAACTACATAAATAAATACCTAAAGATAGACCCAACTAATAAACCTTATGCTTACAAATCTGAATCTGCTAAAACGCAGACAATTCAGTTAAATAATAAATAAAAAGGTAACATAAGTGGCAAGAAATCAAGGCCATAAGGTAGGATTGCCATCTCCACATTTCGAAATCCAGGATTTGAAGGTAGATATACCAGGACATTTAAGTTTAAAACCAGAACGCACTATTGTGTTTGAAATTCACATGCTCGTATAAGCTTTTATTGGAAAACGTACGGAAAGCTTTCCACGTTGCTTCTTTGTTTCAAAAAGTGTCAACGACCACACACGCGAGGCGTGGGCCCCGTGAACAAAAAATTGGAGTCAGTGGCGCGTGAATTTTACACAAATGTTAAAAACCCAGGACGCTACTTAAAATCTATCGAGCACAGCCCAGGACGCCCCAAAAAGCAGGATATGTCCTGGGAAAACAGGACGGTTGGACGCTCCACTACCCTAAGGTAATGCTGCTTTATTCTCAGCTTAAAAGAGTGATGTGAACGAGCCCGTCAATTTCTACTGCAAAAACGTTTCACAGGCGAACTGATTCAACAGTGATTTAATTCCCGTAGAAGGAATTAGAGTGTACAGGTGTTTTGAAGGATTTCCAATGATTTGAGAGAATAAGTATTGATGATGGATGGATGGAAATAATCAAACCTTTCTATTATCATATAGAAAGGTTTGCTTATCTCTATTCTCCATTCGCAAGGCGAGAAAAGATTAAATAGAACAGAAAAGATACAGAATATGAGAATCACGGCATAGGGAATAGGGAGCCACTTGAGAACGATGCGATAAGGGGAAACATGCTCATATTTGAGCAACCCAAATGTTAAACTGATGTAGAAGTTTTGAAGACGCTCAAGCTTATCTGATCTTCTATCAGATCTAAGTAGCAATCATCCGCGCAATCCAACACAGGTGTAAGAAGGGATTGTGATAGTGCTATTTTGGTGGTAGTTCGAAGAAAGTTGCGTAGTCGTCTCAGAGAGCCTGCTCAGGCAAAGAGTTTTTGATAGGTGACTTTAAGTTGAGTTTTCAAAAACAAGTTACGATCAATGTAGTTATATTATTTTTAAATCCAAAACTATAGTTGTTATCTTATTAGGCACCGTCATAAATAATTTAATTAGATTTATATAATAGTGACTAGCATTATTTATTTATTAATATATACTCGTTTACCAGTGTTCGTGTCCTCACTTAGGCCCTGTCAGAAAACGAGCGCTGCATCGTACCCAACAAGGTTCGAAGCAGCCCATGCTGAGACAGGGACCATTTTGTCCCCACGCAACACCACCATTGTCTGTGTTAATATATTAATGTTCACTGTCTGTGAGAGCAAATAAATGTGTTTTCTTTCTTTTTTTCTTTCTTTTCTATCTATCGCTAACCCCAGATTTTTGACATGGTGAAATATGGTAAGATATAGAATATAAGAATATGGTATACATTTTGGTGAAATGAAAACTAAACCTGTTTCTTCAGGATTATTCCTCCCCCACGTGTATGTCCGGGTGATTCTTTACTCGCCTACTCCATCGTGTATCGTTGAATAGATCTTACAAAAGCAATTGATCTTCGTCAACAGAAATAATGATATACGTGAATTTAAATAAAGTAAGATTTGTAATTATATAAAACGGTGAGTTACGGTGCCAAAACATGGACGCTCACTAAAGAAACTGTGTATAGAGTACGAGTTGCACAGAGAGCCATGAAGCGCGCCATGCTTGGCATCAACATGCTGGATCGAGTTCCTAATACCGAAATTCGACGCCAGACGAAAGTCCAAGACGTCGGAACAAGGGTGGTGATGGCAGGTGGAGTAAATCTTTGACCGAATTGTGGCCACGAACAGACCTATGAAATCCAGGACGTCCGACGGCGCGGTGGGTCGACGACATATAGAAAGTCGCGGGCAAGTCCTGGATGCGCGCAACTCAGGGCCGGGAAGGGTGGCGTTTACAAAGGGAGGTCTACACGCAGCAGTGGGTACTTATGGGCTGTGGATGATGATGATGATGAAATAAAACAGTCAAAACCGAATGAAAAAAAGCTATTTGCATCATACACATACCTTATTTTGCGTATGTTTGTGTGAGCCCTAAACGGCACGTCTTACAACTGTGACTGATTTAAAATACACCTGTAAAATGAAGATTATTTTGTAAACAAAATGTATTCATTTATATTTATAAAGTTAGGAAATCATTAACATAACTTACATGACGACCAGCGATGCGCCGTGGGCGAAGAGCCAGCTGAGACGCAGGAGGTGGCGGGGTCGATTCCTGTCGCGGAACAAATATTTGTGTATGTATTACAAATATTTGTTCTGGGTCAGGGTGTTTTTCTATATATGTATGTATTAACGAAAAATGTACGCAAGTATTGTATCAGTGACCTGGTTCCCATAATACAAGCTTGACTTAGGTTGTGGCTAGATAGATAGCGCTGTGTGAAATGTCCAGCATTATTGAAGTGAAAACTTCTTTAGGCGCGTTGAACATTTTTTGAGATGGAAAAATACTATTGAACTCGCTGTTACCGACACCTGTCACTGACTACTGACACTGACTGTTACCGATACCTGTCACTGACTACTGATACTGACTGTTACTGACAGGCAATGTATTCTCATTTGGATACCGATACTTCTGTAAATAGGTAAGTATCTGTAGTGTAGTCTGCTTTTATTTAAGTTTTCACTTCTGTCGGCACTCTCGGAGTGCCACTTTTTGAAGTAAACCTTCTTTACTTTGAAGACGACGAACTTTTGAAAACGATCATAGAAGAAGTAAACAGGCTTGCTAATCTTGATAATCGCAGGCGGGGACTATAATTGATACAGCGAAGCGAGATCTCTGTTGTATATATCTCAGGCGTTGTATGTATCTGTTTTGTTTGTCCGAGGATAACTTTCGAAGCGTTTATCCGATCATCGTGAAATTTGGTATATAGGTAGGTAGTGATGGAACAATTTGGGTGTGACTAAATGAGCTAAAAATGTGCGGGGGTTGTTGAGATATTGGAGTTCAAGGGGGGTAAAAAAAATTAAAATGGGACTATCCGGTCAAATGACACGTTTAAAAAAAAGGTGTTTGTAAGTACAATTCGACACCTTTTTATTTTAGTTTAAACGTTGTAGTTTTTAAGTTGTTAGCCAGAATAAAAACTAAACTTTGACAAAATTCACAGGGTACATCAGTGATCCCACAGTGCTGAAATTTGGTATGTGTATAGCTTTAGTGACACAAATATAGGGTAAATCTGAAATCTGAATGTTATCTGAAATCCAGAATAACTGCAACTTCTACCACAAACAATAACCAAATTACATGAACTCCCGTTACCTGTCATTTGAACGAAACTGTAGGTCAAGTTATTTGGTAGTGCATTTCGTGGCACTATTTAATTATGGTGTGACCATTAGTGCTGTGCACTCCCTGAGGTATGCGCGCGGCGAGACGGGGGGGAGAATCGGCTGCTGCGCTCTGTCAGTTCGCCGTCAACGCTCGTGGCGGCAGGTAGTGTTATTTGTATCGGACTGTCTATGTCAGACGCACATGAGATAAATATTCAAAGATCGGTCGTGCGTTATCTCGTGATATGAAATGGAAGATGAAGTTGAAACAGAATCTATGTCAGAATAACTTTCGTTAGAATATATAATTGTTTGTAAATATAAAAAATGTTCAATAAAACAAGTCCTTTGAATTATAAGTTTAGTTCTTATTTATCACCTGCATATTTTTAATAAAATATGAGTATATTTAAGTTACATTTTAATCAACTAAGTAAGTATAATATATTACAGATAGATAGCCTCCGACCATCGTCCCGCCACAAGTCTTGCCTTAGAAATGCAAACTGATATCGTAAGATATGTCCGACATGTATTGATCTCATGTGAACTCGTGCAGTTTTTTCTTTGCCTCCCACCTCGCCGCGCATACCTCAGGGAGTTCACAGCACTAATGGTCACACTATAGTCAAACATTAACAGTCGGTCGGCTTGCACAACGATCCCTAAACGTATTTAGGGGCTAAATATGTTTAAATTTATGTATTTGTATTATTTGACAACTCCTTAATCATATTTAGCCCTTAAATACGTTTAGGCATCGTTGCGCGAGTCGCCCTAAGAATATTTTATTTGTGTTTTGAGAGACTCGCAAGATCTCAATTCGGGGCGACCCACTAGTTAACAACTAACGGTTGCCTCAACGGTTAGAAATCACCACTTTTTCCCCTGATTCAAGCAGACAAAATTGTAAAATTGCGCTGTTCTGAATTTCGTTCAAAGGCAACTGAAAGAAAAATCGATACGTCAAAATCATAAACAAATATCACACAGCTGAAAACTTAGCCCACGATTTCCGATTTCCCACTTCAAGTTTTGACAACTTGAAGTTAGCTGTCAGTCATCTGTCAGTTCACATGATTTATTGCTATGACAACACTGCCAGCGTAGGTCCAGTACTTGCGAGGATTGGGGTAAACGTGTTCTGTAGTGGAGACAACGTCTAGGCAAGAGAAGTGTAGGACGCCGTCCGTCTAGATATAGTGATGATTTGCGCGCTGTGGCTGCCAAAGATTGGACGAGAGGATCTGAGGATCGTGCTCAATGAAGCACCCTGGGAGAGAACTACGTTCAGCAGTGGGCAATACTGATGAGTATTGTAGCGACTAGCTACAATGACGATGCCTAGAATGATCATATTTTATCAACCAGACGCTCCACGATGCGCCACCGCTACATTGTAGACATACCTCCCATACGCACAAAACGGTACTCTTCCACCTTTATTATGCGCACCGCCAAGGAGAGGAACGCCTTGCCTGATAACCACAACACTTAGGGGTCTTCAAGTCGCGAGTGAATAGGTTTCTTCTAATAGGCAAGCGTGTACCATCGTAGACTCCATCATCGCTTACCATCAGGCGAGATCGTGGTCAATCGCTGACCTATAATTTATAAAAAAACCCCCTGACTCAAAATGAAAGGTGTTATAAATTTGATCTGTCTTTATGTGTGCGAGTGTGTGTGTGTGTGTGTGTGTGTTTGTCTGTCTGGACTGATTTAGACTCGTTTTTTTTATTAGAAAGCTAATTTATATCCATTTATATGCCAAGCAGCATTGCTGTGTTTCGGTTTGAAGCGTATGGTTCCCGGTGAAATTACAGGCTTGACACCTGCACGCCTCAAGTTGATGGACAGTGCATCTTAGGGCACGTATCTAAGATGCGTGACCTACGCGGTAATATTTTGTTATAGGCGATGGTTACCACTTAACATCAGATGGACCATAAGCTTGTTCCATCTCCAAGTCGTATAAAAAATAAATATTAACTTGGGTGCAGGGCTGGATTCAGACCCTCCGAAAATGATTGTACATGGAAGTTAATTATACTATGTTCCGTTTTTCGTCATTTTTAGGATTCCGTGCCGAAAGAGTAAAACGGGACTCTATTACTGAGACTTCGCTGTCTGTCTGTCTGTCCGTCTGTCACCAAGCTGTATCTCATGAACCGTGATAGTTAGACAGTTGAAATTTTCTACAGATGATGTATTTCTGTTGCCGCTATAACATCAAATACTAAAAACAGAATAAAATAAATATTTAAGGAAGCCTCCCATACAACAAACGTGATTTTTTTGCTCGTTTTGCTAGATATTGATAACGGCTACAGATAGACGCTTGAAATATACATAATAAATTTAGTTATATATTAACTTTAAAAATAAATTATTAAATTAAAATAAAACAAATATTTAAGGGGGGCTCCCATACAACAAACGTGATTTTTTGCCGTTTTTATAGATAATGGTACGGAACCCTTCGTGCGCGAGTCCGACTCGCATTTGACCGGTTTTATTGTACCGTCAAGAAGATATAAATGACAAATGAGCTAAAAAATGGTCATTCTCCGTTTTTCCATCATGTTTTCTTTATCATTGGACAATCATGTGTAGGTATTGTATGAGTATAATAAATATTGGTAGGCATTTCACACTGCGCTATCTAGCCCCAAACTAAGCAGAACTGGTACTATGAACCAGATCGCTGATAGAATACATAAATACTTTTTTTTATTATTAATACATAATTAAGAATTGGGTATCTTTAAGTCGCGAGTGAATAGGTTTCTTCTGGGCATGCGTGACTGCATCATCGCTTACCATCAGGGGAGATCGTGGTCAAACGCAAGCCTATAGTGTATATAAAAAAAAATTAGTGGACCTGAAGTTAAACTTATGGTATTTTGCGTAGTATATTGGCATTACGATACTAAATACTACACAACATGAAATAAAGGCCTCTACAAGTATAATGGTACAATTATACTACACAATCCAACTCTGCTTGGGTGCTTTTTATGTGTTAATGTTTTGTTGAAAACTTGTGTACGTAAAGTTGCAGATTTTTTCATGTCGAATCGTGATAGCCAAACGAACTATCGACAGTATCTTCAGTTAGTGAAAAGAAAATTCGCTAGCAATTAGTGATGGCTAGTGATCAATTTGTATTTATTAGGTTATTGTGTATAAATAAATAAATATTGCTGGACATTTCACACAGCGCTATCTAGCCCCAAACTAAGCAGAACTTGTACTATGGGAACCAGATAACGAATAGAATACTTATATACCTTTTTTTTGTAAATACATACTTGTAATATATAGAGAAACAACCAGACCCGGAACAAATATCTGCAAAGCATGCAAACATTTGTTCCGCGGCGGGAATCGAACCCACTACCTCCTGCGTCTCAGCCGGCTATTCGCCCACTGCACCACGGAGGTCGACTAACTATATGTTGGTATATTTTGTATAATGCATTGTTTATCTATAATGTAGGTAATGTTTATGGGTATTATTTTTAACAAGCTGACCCGCCGAATTTCGTACCGCCTTGACATGCATATGACGCGGGCTGCCAATGTACATCCCCCTGTAGAACTGTCAATCGGCCATCATTAGCTGCATCTATGTATGACAAAATTAATTTTCATTATTAATTTTTTTTGCGTGATTTTTTTCCGGTATTTTAATAGTTATTCTGCTAATCTGGGTGGAAACAAATCAAAGATCACCAAAATCGGTTCAGCCGTTATTGCGTTATAAATGGTGTAAGTGTAACTAACCCAATTTTGTTTTATATAAATAGACAAATTAGTTATTTATTAACCGATTCATCTCTTAAACAATTTTTCAAAGTCAAAAATCTAAAATCTTTCCTCGTTATTATATTAAGTATAGACAAATAGCATAAAACATAATAAACAGTTGTCAATGACTTAGGTAATGAGACAATTTCAGCAGTATTTGCTAAAGAAGAAGATCTACTTTCCAATGGCAGCTGCACCTCCTACCACTGCGACTGCTGGGCCGGCTTTGATGATGCCATCACGTACGTGCTGTCCTATTCTTTCCTGAAACAAAAAAATAAGCTTGAGAAAGGAAAGAAAAATGCGATATAATCTACATATATTTCTTAATATTTTGAATGTGAAACATCTATCAGCGCACCTCAGGTGTAAGACCGAGTCGTATGTCGTCACGCCGTGACGGCAAAGTCAAAGTAAAAATCTTTTATTCATTACAATCACAAGGATCACTTTGAAACGTCAATTTTACTGCCTGTTCCTTCGCGACCAAGCCAGGAAAGAAAGGCAAGAAAACAAGGCTGGTTGTGTTTTTTAATGGTCCTCTTAGAATACATTACAATACAGAAAATAAATTACGTCTAAATCGTAACATTTTGAAGGAGTTGGAGCAATTTCAATCCCAAGCTTCTCTATTATCTAAATAATCCAATATTTTATAGTAGGCTTTTTATAAAGATTTTGTTTAATTGCGTTTATATTATTAATCGCGTAATTTGTTAATTGTCAATTTTTGTAAATCACTTGGGAGTTTGTTATAACAGCGAACACCTTGCCCTTTAAACGATTTACTAACTTTATGGAGTCTACAAGTGGCAACAGCGAGTTTATCTTTATTTCTAGTATTAAAATTATGATTATTGCTATTTTTCTTGAACAAATTAATATTTTTGTGAACATACATCAGATTTTTGTAGATGTATTGACAAGGGAATGTCATAATATTTATGTCTTTAAACTTATTGCGTAATGATTCTCTGGGGCCCATATTATAAATTGCACGAACAGCCCTTTTCTGCAGCACAGAAACGGTGTTTATATCTGCAGCACTCCCCCACAGCAGTATGCCGTATGACATAATGCTGTGGAAGTAGCTGAAGTAAACTAGTCTATCTGTGTCTACGTCTGTAAAAATACGGATCTTTTTGACTGCGTATGCTGCAGAACTAAGTCTCTTCGACAACTTATCAATGTGAGGGCCCCATTGAAGCTTATTATCTAGGGTTATACCTAAGAATACGGTAGTGTCCACAAGAGCCAACTCCTCGTCTTTGATTTTTATATCTGCTTTAACTTGTGTAACATTAGGTAGTGTAAATCTAATACACTTTGTTTTCTTTACATTTAGAAATAAATTGTTTACAATGAACCATTTTACGATCTTAGAGATTTCATTGTTTACATCGTCAAAATCGGTTTGTCGTCGCTATAACTTAAATAAAAGTGACGTGTCATCTGCAAACAATACAACCTTATGATCGTCCTTTACAAGATTGGGAAGATCATTAATATATACTAAAAACAAAAATGGTCCCAGAATTGATCCCTATAGTACGCCCATTTTAACCAGAGACCATGGAGAACGCTTCCCATTCACGTCAACTTTTTGCACTCTGCCACTTAAATAAGAAGTGAGAAAGTCTAGATCAATGTTCCTAATGACATAATGGTGTAGTTTCCTGATCAATGTGTCATGGTCTTCGCAATCAAATGCCTTGGACAAATTACAAAAAAACACCTAAAACGTCATGAGACTTCTCCCAGGCATCAAATACGTGCGATATTAACTCAATAACAGCATCAGTGGTTGAGCGACCCCTTTTGCAACGCGCATTCTGTCAATCGCTGTTATTTTAAACAACTGACAGTTATGTGAAATTAAATTATTGTCGTTAAGTTTTCTTAAATTTTCTAATGTTCCGCTCAACTTCCTTAATTCTTTCTTTCCTTAGAACCTTCTCATGATAATATTAAACACAACATAACATAATTAGCGAAATTGTTCCATCCGTTCACTCGTGATGCGATGACCAAGGGATATAAAGATTCATTTTTATCATTTATATAAGTATTTTATTTACATAAGTATAGTATATGTTTATTACTAGCTGTTGCCCGCAATTTCGTACACATTTTACTACTAAATGAGTAGGTACATTTATCACAACATATCACATTAATTTATGTGATGATGTTCAGTGAGGATGTTTGTTTATTTGTTACTCAATCACGTCGTAACGGCTGAACCGATTTCAATGGTATTTGGTATGTACCTTAGTTTTAACCTAAACTAACTTACTGCTATGAACCTGCTTCATTTAATCCCATAAATCAGGTAAATAAATTGCAGCTACATTAAAGTCGTCGTGCAGTCCACTCCCTTTAAGTTTAATATTGTCGCAATGGTGTGCCATACTAAATGCTAGACGTTGTGACGCCAGCCCACTCTCTGCATGTTAGATATAAGCGCAATGATAAGTCATAAAAAAATCTTAGCTATTACCCACGTTTTCGCGCACGTTGTTCTATGGTGTAAATATACATACAGCTAATTTTAAGAGACTCTAGTGAGACTCTACCTAGAAAGAGCAGGCAGAAAAACTCGGCGGTAGCTGAAAAATTTGATATCACTCATCATTGTGACCCTATTTATTTTAAAGAGGGTGAGCTGAGAGATGCTGCGCTACCTCCAATGTTTTCACTAATCATTCAACCCTATCGTTAGATATGTTATTGTTATTGTTATTGTTGTGCGTTGGTTAGTGGACGCTGCAGTTTTACAATGTTTTATGGCTCATCGTTGGGACCCTGAAGCATGGGGACGCTGTGTTGGCTGAAAACTTATATCACTATCATTACGACCCCATCAAGGCAATGGGCTGCGAGACGCTGCGGTAGCTCAATATTTTATAGCCTTACCTAACTTGTAGTGGGTTTAGTGGGGCACGATGAGTTTTTTATACCTATGTAGGTATCTAAATGAGGGTGGCTGCGCTTGCTGATTTATTTTTATTACTAATAATTGCGACCCAATTTATCTTATAAAGATTGGGCTGGTGGATTCTGCGATATCCAATTTTTTTAAGGCTCATTGTTGCGGCTCCATGTTAGTTTGTTGTAGTTAGCTGGTTGGGGGCGACGTTACGTAGCTGCACATTTTTATTATTCATCACTGTGACCCTACTTATCTTAAAGAGGGTGGGTCCGGGGATGCTGCGGTAGCTGCTAATTTTTTGACTTATCATTACTCTATTCATCTTAAAAATACCCCAATTTAATTAAAGAGAGCGTGAGCTGGAAAACGCTGCGGTTACTGGTTTTTTTATGACTCAATTTTGCCACTGTATCTAATTTAAGGGAGTGGGCTGGGGGATGCTATGTTAGCTGATCCTATTTAACTTGAAAGTATGGGCTCAGAAAACCTGCGGTAGCTACACATTTCTTTTGAATTATCACTGCGTACCTAACAAACTTAAAGAAAGTGGATAGCAGGACGCTGCAGTAGTTGTTTTTTTTTATTATTCATCCTTGAGACCCTATGTAAAAACTTTTAACGCAGCACTGTACACTGGGGGATGATGCGTTAATTTTTTTTTTGATGATTAATCATTGCAACATTATAAATCTTAAAATGATTGAATTGGAGGATGCTGCTGTAGCTAAATTATTTTTTATGACTTATTGTTGCGGCCCTATCTGACTTGTAGTGAGTTGGTTGGAGGACTCTGCGGTAGCTAATATTGTGTATGATTCATCACTGCGACCCTATTTTCACTGAAGTGAAGTGAGAGTGTGCTGGCAGAAGCTGCGGTAGCTGGATTTTTTTATGACTCATCATTGCGCCTATATCTACCATGCAGACAATAGGCTGGGGTCACTACGATGGCTGAATTTTGTATGGCTCACCATTTCACCAATATTGAATTTAAAGGAGTGGACTGCAGGAATCCTATATTGCTGAATTTTTTTATGAATTTATCTTTTTATATGTATTTAAAAGTGATAATATATCACTATTTATACGTATTTATATCTACACTAACCTTGGCCTGAAAGGGCACGTAAGATTATGAAAACTGATCTATGAGATAAAAAGTAACATTTATGTTAATTTAGTAAATTATAAACTAAACATTTGCAAAGTTTGTCTCTCTCCTCACAATCCGTTCAGTAGTTTTGCCATAAAGGGGTAAAAACTAACGGCGATTTAGTCGTTATCTGAATCATCTCATTAATTTCGACTGGCGTGACAGAGCCCGGTAGCACAATTGGATAGTGCATCCTCGATCACGAGGAAGGAAGCGGGTTCAAGTCCCGTCTAGGCTTGAAAATTTTTGAGATGATTTTAAAATTTTGCGGTAACATAAACCAAAATCATTTTCCTATAGAAACTTTGAAACACCATTTTTATCCCATGGGACCTGATTTATGGAATAAAAAGTAGCTTATGTGCTAATCTAAATTATAAATATACGTACGTAATAAATTTCATGAAGATTAGTTCAGCCGTTACGACGCTATTGAGTAACAAACAAATAAACGAACATCCAAACTTTCACATTTATAATATTAGTGTGATTCACTCCTGGCTTCATGATCAAATCCTGGTAGTCATTATATACCTAGCCTCGCAGAAACCATTTAATAGAACTTAAACACGATAAATCTACTGTTATACATTAAAGAGTTCTGTTGATTCCCTGCTGGCTCCATCATCAGATCCTGGAGACGATATCGTCAAACATCTCACAAAAACCATTTAAAAGATTCCAAACATGAACGTTTTACTCTTATCCATTAAGAAATTCTGGTCATCACCTGTTGGCTCCCTGGTCCACAAAACAAACAAAAAAAAAAAAATTGTATTTTTGACGACATTTAAATCAACACCACACTCAAGTTTTTCATATAAGAGGTCTTATTTTGACCTTGGGTTCCTGAAAATATTTAAAATCTAGCAACTACTACTAACTTTAACTATTTCAAAATACTCTGAAATCTGGCTAAAAAGAAAAATGAGATTTGGTTAGCAAACAAAGTGGTCCTTTGCCATTTTTTAGGGAAATTTCTGAATTAGGCGAATCTACATTTAAAATTTGATCGGTCTAATACTAACGGTACCTGAAAATCGACTATTTTTGTTTTATTTTAAACTCTTGTTTTGAACCCCATGGGGTGCGAATGTCAAAAAATCCTTTCTTAGACCACTCGCACATCATAAAAAGAACACACCCTCTATATTTCAAGTCTCTAGGATCAGCGGTTTAGGCTGTGCGTTGATTTTCAGTCAGTCTGTAAGTCTCGTAACGATTATTTAATATAGGTATTGATGATATTATTGATGATAAAAAACGGTAGATTTCCCCATCTTATGACGCTGGTAGTCAATTGTATCGTGAAATGTCTTGCAGAAACAATTTAATAGAACCCAAACACAATACAGCTACTGTTATCCATTATAGAGTTCTGTAGATTCCCTCCTGGCTCCATCATCAGATCCTGGTGGTATTACCATGATAAAATGTTTCATTATTTACCTATAAAAAGCGTTTATGCAAAGTTATACGTTCGTAAATGCAAATGACATTGTTTTAGAAAAAACTACAACATCCCTTTTCAACCCTATGGGGTGATTTTCAGATAGAATTACTATACCATGTTTCATTATGCACCTTGCAGAGTATTTAAGTAAAGTTTTAAGTCTATTAACCCTAGAAATAATGTTTTGCCCTACAAAGTTCAACACCCTTTTTCACCCACCCAGGGGATTCATTTTGAAAAATAAAAAATACTATTTCTCTTATTTTTGTAAAAGAATATCTTTGCCAAGTTTCAAGTTTATAAACCCAAGAACCACGGTTTTTCATACAACCGTAAAAACCTTTTTTGACCCACTTGGGGGATGAATTTCCAAAAATCGTTCTTAGTGTTTACTTTCACATCACAACAAACATACAATCCAAATTTCAAGTCTCTAGGAGCAGCGGTTTGGGCTGTGCGTTGTATATATGTCAGTCAGTCCGGACAACGATTCTTATATATTAGATTTATTAATATTTTACTCCAATGTTCTTTTCTGTGCACGTAGCCACCACTATAATTAAATATCTTATAAGGTTTGCTGGCAGAAAACTCTTATTAGAGTTAAGCTCGCCTTTGTACATGTCCATTTTGTAAGCTATTTTTGTCTGTTAATCTATTTTTCTACAATAACGAATAAAGGACTTTTTCTTGTAATTCTGTGACAACTTCCAAGTTCTAAGTGAAACTCACTAAGTGGTAACTTGTCAGTCTAAGTTCCAGCAAGAAAGCAACTTACTCAAGCCGTGCAACTTACCTGATACTGTTACGGAACTCAATTAAAGCTTCAGTGCTTAGTTTTGAACTTGGAACTAAGATTTTGACTCAAAATGACAACAAAACTGGAATTAGATAAAACGCCATTAGTACTTTTTTGAAGTAAAACTTTTTTACGCACGCTTGACAAGGGATTCCCCAAGTCCAGCTGGTGAATGCGTTACGAAAAGTGCGAACGGAAGTTGAGAGGGAGATATAAGTTAGTGAAGATAGAAAGAGAGAGAGAGAGTTACATTTCGTATATTACTGTGTAGAGGCAAAAGAGAGAGGTGCACACATTTTCTTTCTCTCTTTCTCTCATAGCCAGTTGATTTGTCGCATATCTCCTATCCCAAATTAGCCTAATTTATACAAACTGCAAAAACAAAACACTCCTTCATGCTGTATAATAGAGTTCATTTTGGTATAGATTAAAAAAAGTATTTACGACGTTTCGCATTTTAAATCTACCAGCTTCGGTTCACGAAAAAGTTCACATATTCCACAACAGATGGCAGGCAGCAGCAGTTTTACTTCAGTCGTGTGGTATAAAGCACACTCGTTTTTTTATGCTACATGAAGATGAAACAAGCATAAGGCCCACCTGATGTTAAGTGGTAACCATCGCCTATAAAAGAGGCCTATAAAATTGCCTCGTAGGTCACGCACCTTAGATATGTGCCCTACGATGCACTGCCCTGCGTCCATAAACTTGAGACATATAGGTATAAAGCCTCATGTGCCTGTAATTTCCCCGGCAACCATACCCTTCAAACCGAAACACAGCAATGCTGCTTGGTCGCAGAAATAGGTGTGGTGGTAGTAATTCCCTGAGCCAGACCTTTCACAAGGAACTCTACTCTTTCGCTTTCTTCTCGCGGTATTGATTTACCTAACAATTTTAAACTATAAGTAATATAGGTACTTAGAAAAAATAAAAATACCGAAGTAGAGAAAAATACAAAATTTATTTACAAATATGAATAAACCTAAATCATAATACTTAAACTTAGTGACTATAGCTTAACGACAGTTTATGCACTATTCTATACACAATAAGAGCTATTTTCCAATGGCCTTCGCTTCTCCCACAACGGCAATTGCTGGGCCAGCTTTGATGAGTCCGTCACGAATGTTCTGTCCGACTCTTTCCTAAAAAAACAAAAGAATATTATGAACACCATCCCTAAATTAACAAATAATGTTTAAGACACATAGACACGCAAAAGGTATTGAACTAATAAAGGAATTATTGAGATAAGTTCACTTTCTTTAATGCATAACAACAAAAAAAAATCGGGCAAGTGCGAGTCGGACTCGCGCACGAAGGGTTCCGTACCATTATCTATAAAACTGCAAAAAAATCACTATTGTTGTATGGGCGCCCCTTTAAATATTAATTCTATTTTAATAATTTATTTTTAAAGTATAACTCAATATTCTGTGAATATTTCAAGCGTCTACCAGTTGCCGTTATCAAAATCGAGCAAAAATGAGCAAAAAAAAATCACGTTTGTTCTATGGGAGCCCCACTTAAATATTTATTTTATTCTGTTTTTAGTACTTGTTGTTATAGCGGCAACAGAAATACACCATCTGTGAAAATTACACCAGTCTAACTAACACGGTTCATGAGATACAGCCTGGTGACAGACGTACAGATAGACAGACAGCGAAGTCTCAGTAATAGAGTCCCGTTTTACTCTTTCGGCACGGAATCCTAAAAATGACGAAAAACGGAACATAGTATATTTAACTTCCATGTACAATCATTTTCGGAGGGTCTGAATCCAGCCCTGCACCCAAGTTAATATTTATTTTTTATACGACTTGGAGATGTTGGGGTTTAGGCACGGAACCCTATAAACGCCTTAAAAATCGAATGAGCCAATTAAATTATATTTTCTTTGCTAAATACATAGGTACACAAAAAAAGATTAAGACAAAAAGCTTACAAAAAGGGCATGTACAAAGGCGAGCTTAACCCTAATAAGAGTTTTCATTCAGCAAACCTTTTAAGATGGAGACAGTTGATTATAATCGTTGATAAAGTATATAATCAAAGATTATAATTTTGTTTTAAAAAAAATTTTGTTTACGCACAACATTTTCTTTATATACCACCTGGCTATGGAACAAGTATTGGCTCATATTTTGTAAGAAAATAAAAAAAAAATACTTACGATTTTCTTGAAAATCTTCCATTTCGGTTCAGGCGCGGCCGTCACCGTGGTCAATGCTACCACACAAGCGAACAAGAAAAAGAATATGCGTGCAAAGTTCATTTTTCAAATTCAAATTTTAAATTCCGAATATTAGAAACTGTCAGCTAAATGCAACGTCGAAGTTTTGAATGATACTTCTCAATCGAATGCCCTAGTTTAAATAGTTTGTCCTACAACGTCTTTTGTTTACTTTTCATATCGGGTCAGATCTTTATCGCTATGCAAATAAGAGTTAATTCGCTTTGTACAATGAAGAATCAGTTGTAAATGTATTTTTGCAAGATAACGGGTTGAAAGAGCATCAGGGAACCCCGGCACAGAATATGTGATAGTTTCTACAGTCTGGAGCGTTGTGAAGTCCCGTTTCAGATGACGTAAGGCGTAGGATTTTATGATTATGATTGTCGTGTTTATAATAAAATTACTATGTAATCCCCCGGTTGGCTATACAGAGTAAGAAACAAAGGCTAGACAAGATATCGCTAATAAGAACTAATAGGTACTTATGTTACCTACCTAGAAAATCTTTGGTTTAATTAACTCTCGGCGCAATAAGAGTTGTTATCAGTTTTACCCCTATGTCTAAATGTCTGTGGCATCGCAGCTCTGGAACGGATGGACCTATACGGATGTGGCTATTTGTAGCTGTGTCAGTTTTTAACCTCCTACGCAAAGAGTGCGAGGGGGTTTTAATTTTTTTGAAAAAACTACACTTTTCACAACACCTATAGGTTTAAAAAAAAACAAAGAATGACTTGAAACATTTTATTTGAAGCCAGAATAAAAACAGCCTTAACGGTTCGGAACTAGGTGTTATTTTCCCATGACAATAGCTGTTGCTTGCGCTACAGTGGCGACCGCTGGTCCAGCGCTGATTACTGCATCACGGAAACGCTGGCCAGCCCTTTTCCTGAAAAAAAAAAACAAAAAATAAAAATATATCAGTTGTTACTAATATTTATTTATATCATATTTATTTTATTTGTTATGGAATAACAAACAAATACAATTATATTGTTATTGTTATTGTTTTGTTATGTTTTAAAACACACATCGGGAATCGTATTATCTGATTTTAGAGGTGGGTATAATACCGGTAGCTTGAATATTTATCCAGTAATCGATACATTTCCAATAAACAATTTTTAACGTAAATCAGCGGCGCCTTTGCGACGATGCCGCTTAGTAACAGCTAGGTAACAGTACCTACTTACAGGATGAATGAATGTATTTGCTTTACATGTTTTGTACAGACTGTTTTCCACTGGTTAGTTAACCCTCCTAGTTGGGGTTGACGTGGTGTCAGACACCGCAAAATGTAAAAACGTTTGTTATTTCGTTAATTTTTAAATTGCAACCGCCACGTTCTCAGTACCTTCCGAGCGCGCGCTTAGGCGTTGGTCAGTGACCCGCGGGCAGTCGCGGGGTGCGTACACGTCACGCTACGAGGGAAGGTGTCTACGAGACAACTACGTCAGCTTTAAGGTATGTGTCTGTGAAACAACCATCTCAGTAAAATCATTATATTTTCAGTGTTTCCTAGACTACACGTCAGTGTATTTGTTTTTGTGATTTTTGATTTGTTTCTTTGTTCGAAACTTTACACCTTCCTAATGTACTATAAACATGTTTTCTGAGTTTTGGTTAAACGTTTAGAAGACAAGTTATTCATGCGACTGTTGTAATACTAAAATTATTGTTTGGTTTTAGGATGGCTGAGTCAAGTAACTCATCACTAACTCATCGTAAATAACTACTACTGGGGCTTTTATACGCCATGATGAGATGATAGAAGAGTGGTTGAATGAAGAAAGCGAACATGAGTTTAGTGATGTTGATGATGAAGGAGATGATCCAAATTTTCAACCAAAAAAAGAAAATTTAGAAGATGACGAAATTTCAGTTACTGAAGAACCCTCTGAGGAAGTTATCCAAGAACCAGTTGAAGAAGAACGTCCAGCTGCTATGGAAGAGCCATCAAAACATTACAAAGGTAAAAATGGATTTATTTGGAGTCAAGAGTGCTCAAGAACATCAAGAACTGCAGCCCACAATATAATAAGATTGCCGAAGCGTCTAAATAATAATTCTAACTTTGAAGGCTAACTTGGAACTTTGGTCCAAGCTTTTCGATCCTTCGATGCTTGAAAGTTTGATAGGATTTATAAACCAAAAACTGAGTACCTATCGGGCCAAATTCAAACAAAGCAACAAGACAGAACTTATGGATACAAATATAACTGAAATGAAAGCATTTATAGGTATTATGTACTATTCGTCAGTATTCAAGTGCAATAACTCCGACCTCAAGATGATTTTTGCTACTGGCCACGAAATATTTTCTTACGTTATAACAATTTTCATTTATCGATTTTCATGTTTGATCAACTGTCTGAGATTTGATGATTCTACTTACAGAGAAGAACGCCTCAAAGAAGATCCACTTGCTCCAATATCAGATTTGTTTAACAAATTTATCTCAAATTGTCAGTCTCAATATTGACCTGGACCATACCTCTGCATTGACGAAATGCTGCTGGCGTATAGAGGTCGTTGCAAGTTCATTATTTACATGCCTCAAAAACCTGCCAAATACGGTATCAAAATAATGGTGTTGAGTGATGCGCGTACATACTAGATTTACAATGCCTACATCTACCATTGGTAAAAATTCGGATGGAATAGGTCTGACTGAACAAGAGAGAAAAATGGCAGTACCAACTCAATCTGTTTTGCGACTTGCGAAAGTGGTCGAAAATACAAACCGTAACATAACGGCTGATAATTGGTTCAGTTCCATCCCACTGATGAAGATATTGTTAAAAAGAGGACTGACCTACTTAGGAACGCTCAAGAAGAATAAAGCTGAGATACCTCCAAGTTTCTTGACAAACAAACAAAGAGAAATAGAAAGTTCTTTGTATGGTCTTACGAAGGACTTCACTTTGCTTTCTCATGTCCCAAAAAAAGACAAAGCTGTTTTGCTAATATCCTCTTCCCATCATAACCGAAACATAGACACTGACACAAGGAAGCCAGTTATGATCGCAGACTATAATCGAACAAAAGGAGGAGTTGACGAAATCGACAAGAAGTGCTAAAATGTATTCTTGTAGCCGTAAAACTCGTTGCTGGCCTATGGCAATTTTTCAGCACATACTAGATATGGCAGGAGTAAATATGTAACTTTGTCTTATATCAGTCATGTGTAGACAGTGATGATAAAATGAGGAGAAGAACTTTCATGTTGAATATGGCAAGAGAATTGGTGCTAGATCATATGAAAGCCCGCGTATACAATGAAAGATTGCCAAGAGAACTGCGAATGACTTTAAGTAGAGTTCCTCCACCTCCAAAGACTACACCTAATCAAGCAAGTGGAAGAAAATTATGTGCCATTTGTCCTTCAAAAATAAAAAGAGTAACAAAATATCGATGTTGTGATTGTGAGAAGCCGATTTGCCTGAATGTTCCAAACTACTTTGTGAAAATAGTAATAGTTTGTAGTTATGTCAAATTTGATTGAACCATTGGATCTTGCTATTTTTTATATTTGATGTGATAAAACTGTTGTGTTTCGAAAATAATTAGTGTTACTATAAAAAGTACTAGTCTTGTTATTTTAATTTTATGTTTTGTAAATCTCTATGTTCTTAGACTGATTTAGACGTACTTAATAAATGTTTATAAATATCACCTAGTTTTTTCCTCGAACTTAGTTATAAATTTAGTCAATAAAGAGAACAGTAATATTTAAATAAATATAACTAAACCAGGTTTAAAAAATAATAATACAAAGTTATGAGTCGTTAAAGTGGTGTCTGCCATACTACCACGTCAGCAGATTTGCAAAAATTAGGTCACATCAGTTCCAGAGGATTAAATACGTTTAATAGATTAGGAAATGGCTGATCACACTCGACTATGACGAAACGGAGTCAATCTTGGTCGCAATCACATAGCTAGCAACAACGCCACGCGCATACACTTGCGCACGCCCACCCCCTCACACAACCACACAAAACACACACACTCACCACACGCACAAATATACCCTCTCAAAGGCACACAAACCCACACACGCACTCAAATGCATCACTTACACGAGTTCCCAATTTTTTGTCTTAGTAGTTTTGTTATCCTATTCTATTAACGCGCCGGCGAACCCTGAGCACAACTTCAATTCGGCCGCGTCAAAAACTTCGGCCTGAATATCGCTATCCCTGTTTAGTGATGAAGTTTAGCCACGCAGAGCGACAGTGATAGCAATAGAACGATTCTAAATTTGATTAGATTTTGACCGTGTTCCGTAATACCAAAAATGATGACTGAAAACTTGTTGTATTTTTCTCATTGTGTTGTTATTCTGTAACAAGACGATTTAATCTATGTTCCCATGACTAGGATACGTAAGATGTTGTTGTTTTTAATACGAAAAAATTAGGTTGAAAACAGGTATTTTATGACGTAAAAACATGCAGAATGCGATACGCTTCTATTTCATTTTAGGTAAGTATTTTGATCTAATATATGGTTGGGAACCTAGATAAATACTATTAAAATTAAAATAATACTTTATTATGGTAGAAATATGCCCCCGGTGTCCCCTTAATGCTTATCTTTTAACTTTATTTAACTTAAATATGTTTTTTGTATATCTGTTCTCTTAATAGTCAAAATTTATACTTACTCGGTTTGGTTTCGCATTTAATATGTTTAACTTCTGCAAATCTATACAGGGCATCCGCGATACAGGTGTTACACCTTGTGCGGAGCTCATTATGTACATGTTAATTCTGATTTGGACGATAAAAATATTTGTATTTGTATTTGTACTGGCTTTGTGAGAGGGTAGCATAGATTTTAAGGTATGTTAAAAAAACAAACATAATTAACCTTATAGAAGTAGAAGAATTAACAATAAAAAATTGAAGAGTGAATGTAATTTCGGCATATAGATCATAAATATAACTTTTGAAATCATAATGGTTATTTGAGAGAGGATGGTGGGGGGTTTAGGGGAGACCTTTGTCCAACAGCGAGAAGACATAGGTTAGTTAGTAGTTATAAACGTACTAGACACACAACGCTCTTTTATGTTCCTTTTAGTCACACCAACTATGCCCAAAACTCTCTCATCTGTCACACGCTAGATAGCTACAACAAGGTTTTTTCGTCGATAGACATCTTCTATAATAGCAAAGAATATTTTAAGAAACAAATTATATCTGTTCATAATCATTATATAAGGTGTTTGGTAATATACTGACGATATTCAAGTGACGGTTTCTAAAAACATAAAACAAATTTCAAGAAAAAAAACTACTAGTTATAATATCAAATTTTAAAGAAAATCTACTAAATTTAGGTGATTAATTCGATTTAAAACTTACTGCCTACTCTTGCAATCGACATCCAAAAATAAAGGTTGATTTGATATCTCTTTCGGAAATGGCTGCGGGTTTTGGGTTAGAAAGGGACGACAAGAGATATCTCGAGACCTCCAAGTTTGATAAAGTATTTGTTTTTACATGCCAATATAAATTTAACATTTCTCTGGTAAACATTTCACAAATTTATTTATTATGCTCATCAAAATAACCTCTTTCATTTTCGTGCGTATATTATCCAACACCCCTATATAGCGCGTTCTATAAATTATTAAGAAACTCACACAACACACACTACACTGCCTTCTTCACCCCCTCAAGTATAAAAATATTTCAGAAAATTGATATCAAGTGTTGTTGATTCTATATTGAAAAATAAAAAACTGTAAAATTTTAAGTTTTAGTAAAATTCTTCGAAACAGCTTCACCAATTTTGTTGTGTTTTTATCATAGTTATGAATAAAGCTTTATTTGGACCCGGTTGGTGGCGCTGTTGCTGAGATTCAGAAAATTGGCAAACAAAGTCGCGGGCATTCAACTAGTTTATTTATATTTTTCGTACACCATATCGGAATTATTACAAAGATTTTTATGAGATTTTGAGGGTGGATGGTAATTGGTAGATATATCTACCCATTTTCTCAGTCCCTTGCTACGAATGAACTCACAAAAAATTCTTTATGAGTGAGTGTTTCATACTAGTTATCTGGTTCCCAAAGTATATGCTCTGCTTAGTTTGGGACTAGATAGCGCCATACGAAATGACCATTATTTTTAATTTATTTATTTTATATATCAGTCACTCGAAAACTAGTGACAGACATAGGTATGGTGGTAGTAATATTAAATACAGCACTAAAACCAGGATAAAAGTTATGTAAAAAAAATACCGGCCTCATTTGCGTCGAGAGTTAAGAACTGACATAGTTATGAACCATCTCAGTTAAACTATCTTTCAATTATAAAAAATTGCATTCGAATCGGTAGGTATTACCCGTGCGCGATAAGTTGGGACCTGAGCGCGGTGACGTCATATTGGCGTGTTTGCACCGCCCGCAAAAAAGCGAACATAAAAAGCAGCCGCCCGCGGCTTCGTCTTTGTTTTTTTTTAACCTAATTTATTATGTTACTCAGGGAGGACGCTGCTTTTTATCTAATCTTATTTACACTATTTGAATAAAATAAAAATACAATGTTTAAGTTTATACATTTATTTTATCTATTATTTACATTATCTCATCTTCGTCACTACTTAGTGGATTTATGCCTTGAGGTTGTTCTTCGTCCTCAGTCTCACTATAAACACTTGACGAAGAGGTATCCGATAAATTTACAACATTTACTATAACAACTACAACAACAAAACATTGACACCAACTATAACAACAAAACAATAACACAAACGAAAACTAAAAGAATTCCAGAGCGCGTCGTTACGTGACGTAGGCCAGTACGAGACTAAAAACCCTAGTAAAAAATAGTGATGCGAACGGTACAATACGGGCGCCATCGGGGAAGTGTAGGGGAAGCGGTCGGGGAGTCGCATTCCTAGCAGGTCCCAAGTTATCGCGCACGAGTAATACATGCGTTTAAGAATTATTGACGTTTTATAATGGTTATTTAAGTAACTCCGACGCTGCCATGAACGTGGCGGCGTACTGGTCAAAATGGCTATAGTATTGAGACATCGACACGAAAGAAGAAAAAGAAGTAACTCATTTTATTTTATTTTCAAAATTTTAGGAAAACTTACAGCTAGGTCTTAAAAATAGTTATTTAAATATTACATGCCGGTATATACCAGTATATATATATTATATACTATAACATAAATGATCGAATGAAAACACTTTAATGTACACCACAAAAGAAACAAACATAAAAATAAATATTCACAAAGCAACAGATACAATGGGTGGTCTTAACCCTTAGAAGAGATTTCTTCCAGACAACCTTTGAATGGAGAGGATTTTTGTAAATATATAAATTGCTATTGTCTTGACATCAGTAATGTAATCGTTGTCTGTTATTCCTAAAGAATACAATCCGGGCCTCTTTATAGTAAGAGTGAATAGGTTTCATCTAGATTTTCGTGTTTTATCTTAGACCACATCGCTTACCATTAGGTGAGATTGTGGTCAAACGAAAATTTATCCATATTAAAAAAATTAAAATTATATTCTTGTAATTTTATTTCTTGACAATATGACTAAATGTGATATTTGGTTTGATGTTTTGGCATCGCGGTTGGGGAATGTCAGCCACTCTAATATTGTTTTAAAAGATGTGGTAGGTACCTAAACCACATTTAAACAAAAAAAAATTATGAATTACGGTGGCCGAGGAATGGTTGTAGAAGGGTAGGACGTCCGGCAGCGAGATGGGTGGACGACATCGTTAGAGTCGCGGGCCGTCAGTGGGTGAGACTAGCGCAGGATCGTGGCGGATGCCACAAACTTGAGGAGGCCTATACCCAACAATGGGTGAAGTCAGGCTGTGGATGATGATGATGAATTACGGTGTCACAGATAGATTTAGGCGTCAAAGTTATAACACCCGTCTCTTTGAGTCTGGGTTAAAATGAAAAATAATATCGCTAAGATTTTTAAAGATTTCCGTAAGCTTTCGTTTAACACTATAAAAAATCACTTCTTTAAACTTACAATTTTCTAGAATGGGCCATACAATGGTCCATGGCTTCCCCGACACAGACGCCATCACACAAATGCAAACGAAAACAAACAAAAATATTTTAAAGAAATTCATCTTCGAAATTTTTAAACTGATAATCAAAAAGAAGTATGACTGTTTTCAATTTGATGTTAGAATGAAGTCCATTCAAATTGTCTTCTCTCTGAAGACTGTGCTTTATATAGTAAATATGATGCCTATTTTGTTAAAGATACCTATTACCTAAGGCTATACGAGTACAATGTACTAAATGTTAAATATATAAATATAAAAAAAAAGAAGATTGTCTGTTTGAAAATTATCATCAAAGTGTTGTTAATATCATAAACTCGAAAGTAATTCTGTCTCTCTGTTTGTTTGTTACGTTTTCACGACAAAATGGCTGGACTTAGATTATGACCGGAATTGGGAGATAGGCTACTTTTAACTTGACTGCGCAGGAGGGTCATGTTTTTATTGACAAACCACGCGTGCGAAGCCACGGGCGGGTCAGCAAGTATTTTATATAATAAAAACTAAGAAATGTATATGCAAGGCAATCTGTAAACTTCATAGCAATAATAATAGGTTGTCTGTAAAGTCGGTTTACGAACGATAAAATTACGTGATTTTACGGAAAAGAGATGCGTCACAAGCCGAACGCTTAGGCCGATCGTGCCGCTCTATCGCTTGTTCCGCGCTCTCGCTTGCACGCTCGGCTCAGGCAGAACGCGACACTTTTTCGTGCATGCAGCCGGCATTAATTGATTTATACGTTATCACGTCAAAAAATAAAGCTAACTATTAGTCTCACCGCAGTCGAGTCACACGCCACAGCCGCAAAACGCCGCCACCGAGCTGTGGATTGCAATTCTCATACATTTTATATGAACTCATCGCACACCAACAGGCCACCACACGCCGCTTCTTGCTTGGTTAGGTTATGCGTGTGGCCACCACCATTCGAAAACAAGCTACAACTTTATAGCTTTGTCGATGGTAGCCTATGTCACCCGGGCCATAATAACGCATCAATTAACACCTCATTCATCAAAATCGGATGAGTTGTTAGGCGATACGGTGGAACACACATCCACAGACTGCTAAAAACATAACCCTTCCTTTTGGCTTTGTCGTAGCCAAGTAAAAATGTAGACTATGTCACTCGGGTCATAATAACGAATCGATTGACACCTCAAATATCAAAATTGGATGAGTAGTTAGGCGATACGGTGGAACACACATCCACCGACTGCTAAAAACATAACCCTTCCTTTTGGCTTTGTCGTAGCCAAGTAAAAATGTAGATTATGTCACTCGGGTCATAATAACGAATCGATTGACACCTCAAATATCAAAATTGGATGAGTAGTTAGGCGATACGGTGGAACACACATCCACAGACTGCTAAAAACATAACCCTTTCTTTTGGCTTTGTCGTAGCCAGGTAAATTTAGACTATGTCACTCGGGCCATAATAACGAATCGATTGATACCTCAAATATCAAATTGGATGAGTAGTTAGGCGATACGGTGGAACACACATCCACCGACTGCTAAAAACATAACTCTTTCGTTCGGCTTTGTCGTAGCCAAGTAAAAATGTAGATTATGTCACTCGGGTCATAATAACGAATCGATTGACACCTCAAACATCAAAATTGGATGAGTAGTTAGGCGATACGGTGGAACACACATCCACAGACTGCTAAAAACATAACCCTTCCTTTTGGCTTTGTCGTAGCCAAGTAAAAATGTAGACTATGTCACTCGGGTCATAATAACGTATCGACTGACACCTCAAATATCAAAATTGGATGAGTAGTTAGGCGATACGGTGGAACACACATCCACCGACTGCTAAAAACATAACTCTTCCGTTCGGCTTTGTCGTAACCAGATAAAAATGTGGACTATGTCACTCGGGTCATAATAACGTATCGACTGACACCTCAAATATCAAAATTGGATGAGTAGTTAGGTGATACGGTGGAACACACATCCACAGACTGCTAAAACCTTTGGGTTTACCGTAGTCGAGTAAAAAAAAAAGTGCTTCAGCGTCGGCGTGGCGGCATTTTGTGGCTGCGGTTGGTGTGTGGATACGCTTACTGGTTAAAGGATACTATTAATATATTACAATACAAAATGTCTACGAACAGTAATAACGTATTAATTTAACCACCAAACACATAGGGAAGGAATAACACTCAACATTTTTATTTATTTTACTTAGAAAACTTTCGTGATTTTTTTTTCATACTACTTATATGGCAAACGAGCATGCAGTCCACCAGATGTTAAGTGGCTACTGCAGCCCATGGATATCCACATAGAATTCAAAACAAGCTATTATGTTGTCTTGATCTCTATGTGGATACGTTGCACGTTGCCATACTATAGGACTTAGCTGGTATGCCTATGTGCCAGTAATTACAGGAACATACCATTACCATCTAACTGGAACACAGCAGCACAAGTACTGCTATTTGGCGGCAGATAAAGGTAAGGCGGTGGTGCCCACTTCCTCGAGCCCGTTCACAAAAGATCTACCACCAGTGTAAAATACGTAAATACGGGATTTGTCACGTACCGTCTCGTCTTATCGGTGTTTCGATTCAATGTTTCGGTTAAATTCGTGCGAGGCGAGGCGAGACGTTATTCGGTTCGGATCGCACTCACCCTTATGAATGTTCACAAATTGAACCCAGTTTTATTTATTTTTATGACCCCACATTTATATACTGTATCGTGGGCGATCAAAAACTACGAGTAACAATGTACGACGCACAACGCAAAACAAATATTTGCAGACCATGCAAACATTTGAAATCAAGCTCCCGACCTCCCCCATCTCAGCCTGCTATTCGCTAACTGGTAAGGTCAATAGGGGTGGATGAGAGGGCAAACATATGTTTATCCCTATTTTATCTCTCAAGTTTACCTTTTATCTGATCTAATCTAAAGAACTTGCTGGATCCCATTGATGGACCAATCATTCAACCCGGTCTTGGTCTACTGTCAACCAGTTCGCAATGTGCGCGTTGATCAAGTCAGGTTGGCCTTACTTTAAAAAAATACACGTAACCATTAGAATCATCAAAGTCGGTTATCTCACTAAAACGCATTGTCAAGTTCCAGAAACACATACATTTGTTACATACAATATCTGTACCTAAACATCATTTTTTGGTTTAATTAAAGATTCTAGGTACAAAAATGCCTGTTTTAGGTACTGTTTTTACAAAATGTTTAACGGTACATTTTTACAGAATGTTTTTGTTGGGATCTCCATTTTTCGGAACCCTTGGTACATTTTTGCCTCGAGGTTTAAAAATAGGCAAGTTCATACTCCATGTGGAGTGCAAACACTAGTCATAGATATAAAATGCATACCTACTTAATAAGGGTGATTTGCCTGGACTGGTGATATATAGTCGCTGCCAGTTCAAAAGGTTGTATGATAAAACAGTAGGTTTTTAGGAGACACAAAAAACTGTATATTTTTTAACTTTGGATTCATAAACTAACAATATTCAAATACAAGCTCTAAGTTAAATAACTCTAATAATGGCTTTGTCTTTAGGAGTCCATATGCTTGTCTTCTTGGCCCACCTATCGGGTTGCATACGGGAGACACGCCCAGT
Organism: Philereme vetulata; assembly: GCA_918857605.2. Lineage (NCBI taxonomy): Eukaryota > Metazoa > Arthropoda > Insecta > Lepidoptera > Geometridae > Philereme > Philereme vetulata. The sequence goes on along the minus strand of OU975452.1, from coordinate 2,458,997 downwards.
CCCATTTTAGCTTTGCAGCTTTGATGCCCACGTCAGCGATGCCGGTCTTCGAGCACAGCCAGGAGTTTGGAATCCGGTCAATCCACTTCACACCCAAAATGCTGCGCTCCATCGCTCTTTGGCAAACTCCTAGTTTGAACTTCTGAGACTCGGAAACGCGCGGAAAACGACGTCGAGGAAGGCCTAAAATGCGCTGGAGCGATGACTTGGACGTCTTCCAAAGAGACTGGCGGGACCTGGCTCTAGATCGTGATAAGTGGAAGGAAGAAGGGGAAGCCTTTGCCCAGCAGTGGGACAGTACGGGCTATTGTGGGTCCCTGCAGTGGGACAAACGAATGGAAGTGCTATTGGGCCATGAAAAACCTCAATTGGACTTCTCAAGTAGCGATAATAAAACCGAACCTGTTAAAGAGCTAAATGACTTTATAAAACAAACTTTCTCGCATTTGGTAGACAATTTCCGAAGTACCTCCACATTATGATGGTGGTGGCCTTAACCAAGCAAAATCTGTTTATGTAGGAGCAATCGTTAAATGTGGGCAGAGATCTAAACTCTTTGAGTGAGTGTTTGCAGTGTCTTCTCTCTTTTTGTTAGGCGAGTGTGGTCCACTAATGCACAAACGTAGCATTCATCTGGGCATACACATTCTCAGCCCGGAGGAGCTAACAGTTATTACCTATAACCCTTACAGTTTTTAACAGCTGTAGAGGTTAGCCGTGAACTTTGAATGCTTCCATGAACTAGGGGCGACATAAAACAAGAGGCGATCTTACTAGGCCTCGTGGCCTTAGTGTAGCTAAAGCCGAAAAAGCTATAAAATTAGTGTGCTTTAGACCACATGACTAAAGTAAAACTTCTTTTTCAAAATATGTTCAAGAACGAAATGAAATTACGAAAAATAATGTAACGAACTACTGACTGAGATATAGTGTTTTTTTAACTGTAACAGTAAGGCAGCAACCATAACCAGAGGAGATACAGGTGCAGTTTTTTTAAAAACATCAGCTCGTTTTCGAAGAAAAACATTTTGACATTAAAATTGCAGCAGAGCATGGAGTTCCTAAACTTCTTAATCGCTACAGTATTCATATTTCTTTAATGTGCAATTAGATACTAATAAAAGGTTTGTAGAAGGAATTTTGTTTGTACTGTTGTATGAGAATATTTTTTAACAAATTTGACTAACTTCCGCTGTTCAGATTTTTTTCATCTAATACAATAAAATTATCCTTACAAAAGGTTGCATCGATCAGCATCAAAAAAATCATTTTAAGGCGCTACTCACACTTGACCAAAAAAATTTGAATGCCAAAATATTTTTCTTTGAAAACGAGCTGATGTTTTAAAATAAACTGCACCTGTATCTCCTCTGGTTATGGGTGCTGCCGTACTGTTGCAGTTAAAAAAAAACACTGTATATATATATATACAGTGTTAAAAAAAAACACTGTATATATATACAGTGTTAAAAAAAACACTGTATATATATACAGTGTTTTTTTTAACTGCAACAGTACGGCAGCACCCATAACCAGAGGAGATACAGGTGCAGTTTATTTTAAAACATCAGCTCGTTTTCAAAGAAAAATATTTTGGCATTCAAATTTTTCAAATATATCATGCACTGGCTATGAGAGGAAAAGAGAAAGAAAATGTGAACGCGCAATTCTCTCTCTTTCTCTTGCTCCTACAGTAATATACGAAACGTAACTCTCTCTCTTTCACTAACTTATATCTCCCTCTCAACTTTCGTTCGCAATTTTCGTAACGCATTCACCAGCTTACTCCTCAAGTCAAGCGTGCGTAAAGAAGTATTACTTCAATAAAAAAAAAATGTTGTACTATAATCATTAAAAAAGGTTATCAAAGTGACACTCATCGATATTCCTGCAACGTATGTAGGAGTAGGTACATATGTTATGAGTAGGCATCTTCGCGCCTTTGTCTCAGGGGAATCACTCATATCTGAAGCTCAGAGAACTACCGTGACTGTATGAACCGATGAACTGGTAAACCCTATAATATATATGCAAATCTGAACTCTATTTCATCAGTGCTGCAAACACTCAATTTTAACCCAAAGAAGGTAAAAGCCATTTTCCTGCAGCCACTTGCTTGGAAATTACAAACACAGTAATGCAACATAAACTTTAAAAATTAGAGGTAAAAGTCATTTTTCCATAGCATGCGCATATTAAAGTTAAAATGATCTAGGTATAAAAAGCAAATACATCTAGAAAAGCATCAGTTGAAGAATTGCAAGTGAGGAAACGACATCAAAATGAAATCCACAAGTTATCTTTTTCCTCTGTCTGTGCGTGTTGGTCATATCTTCGGTTTCGGCGTAAAATTTCTTTAAAGAAATTGTAAGTTTCACACGAATATTATATGTATTTCTGCAAGGACTCTTGGTATTTTTATTCTCGTATTAAGAGTTGACTATACCTCAGCCCAAACTCGAATTACACCCCCGCTTCTCCGCGCGCCGCTGCACGTCCTATATCGCCGTGGTTCGTATGTTTGCCGGTTTTTATATCATTCAGTCCTTTCATTTTCTTGTTGTGCTTATTTATCATTACTCCATCTTTACAAAAACCAACTTAATATTAAATTCTACCTAAGAATTACGTGATCGTTTGGAGCGACAAGCGTCACGGGTACCCTGTTTGAAAGCCAAGGCCAGACTGAATCGCGGACCGGGTGTCCGAAGGGAATGGTTTCATTAGTGTAAAACTTAGTTATTTTCATTTTATGGTAAAATCAAAAGGTATTTTGAAAATTTAAAACAAAGGTGCTCTTACTGATGATGTTTAGCATTACTATATAACGTTTCAAGACCTAAATTGAAGTATTCATCGCATAAGAATGGTTTTAAGGTAAATTTGGAGTCATATTTGGATTTTTTTCTATTGAGAAAATTTTACGGAATCGTATTTTCACAACACAGGCGTTCTAGCATGTATCCTTAACTATAACATATATTAATAACAAATTGAAAGACCAAAATTTGTTGAACAAAACATCGTTTCCCATTATGCGATTTATCGTCTCCCCAGGTATAGTGCGCCCTTAAGAAGGCTGCGAACCCCGAGCACAACTTCAATTCGGCCGCGTCAAAAACTTCGGCCTGAATATCGCTATCCCTGTTTAGTGAAGAAGACGCCTCGGGGAAGGCGGGGCCAAGCTCGGCGCGCGCGCGTAATCGGCGTGGTACGCATTCATTCATCAATTTGTTACTTAGTACTTACAGTAACCGACAGAAACTTGATCCGTGACCTTGTTTGCGCAGTAGGTAGGTAGTCGGTTTTATAAGAAATGTGCGGGCGCAAACTTACCCCCACTATCCCAATTATTTGGCTAAAGATGTTTGCCGGGTACTATAGGTACCTACTTATGAGTAGGTAGGTGTACCTATTTATTATATATTAGTACCTGTCAATGGTAGATGTCGGGAACATTCCCGAAACGATGTATTTTGTCACTCGCTCACCCTAGTAGAACATAGTAAATATAATATTAATTAGTAAGAACGTGTATTATTTGCGTTACGCACATACTTAGGTAGGTACCTACTTTTTAGATAATTTTAACGTTTTTTGTATTCGCAGTCAAGAAAATATTTATGGATTCAAACATTGAAGCACCTATGTATGTACCTAGCGCAACACAATGGTTTCAAAACCTAGGTAGATAACTTAAAATAATAATTCAACCTACCTACCAAAGTAACTAAATACCAACATGCCACCAACTCAAAATCATGCTCAACGCCAAACGCCGGGATTTGTCGGCCAACTAGTGCATAAATGACACTATACTTGAAAAAACATAGCTTGATCTCTGCGACATTTGTTAAACTGACATTTCTAAGGTTGTTATGATACAGAAAAAAATATCGATCGTAATTATCGATAGAAGCTTTGCAGTAAGACCAATTGTTGGACTTTTGAGGGCTCCAACAACCCGTAACGACTGCCATTAGATATTCGTATGGCAGCCGGGATCGACGGCTTAACGTGCTTTCCGAGGCACGACCAGACCAGTGCAAAAACCCATATTCATGCATACAAATATTTGCACTGAGCGAGGATCGAACCCGCGACCTCCTGCGCAGCAGTCGAGTTCACTACCGCTTCGCCACGAAGGCTGTCTGCCATAATTACCTAGTCAGGTCATAAGTATTGTCACACAGTAAAAACTTTTCTTTTAGAATGCTGGCCACAAAAAAGTTTATAGAATTCGAATTTCGAATTGTTCATGGAAATAAAAATGTATACTTTTTAGAATTTTACTCATTTTTAAATATGGAGTGGACGCTTAAAGAAGACCGTGTTGCAGTTATTGCGTTGCATCGTTGCGGTTACGCGCCAATTCAAATTTTTGACAACCAAAAGATTCGTTTATCGCACCATCAAACGATACAATGAAGACTCTAGTGTAGATGACAGGTCAAGAAGTGGTCGCCCTCGGTCTGTTAGGACTCCAGCAGTGATAAAAGCTGTGAAGGCGCGAATTCAAAGAAATTCCAATCGTAAGCAGAAACTGTTGGCCCTTCAGATAGGGTTAAGCAGAACCACGGTGAAAAGGGTGTTAAATGAAGACTTAGGGCTTCGGGCATATCGAAGAAAAACAGGACATCGTTTGAATGCTCGTCTAATGGACCTGAGACTTAAGAGATGCCGCGCTTTGTTGAAGCGGTACGCGGGAAAAAATAATCGGGAAATTCTTTTTTCAGATGAAAAAAATTTTACCGTAGAAGAGAGCTACAACAAACAAAATGATAAAGTGTACGCACACAGTAGTGAAGAAGCGAGCAACCGTATTCCGCGTGTCCAACGAGGTCATTTTCCATCCTCGCTCATGGTATGGTTGGGAGTTTCTTATTGGGGCTTAACAGAGGTACATTTTTGTGAGAAAGGTGTAAAAACGAATGCAGTTGTGTATCAAAATACAGTCCTGACGAACCTTGTGGAATCTGTTTCTCATACCATGTTCAATAACAGGCACTGGGTATTCCAACAAGATTCGGCGCCAGCTCATAGAGCGAAGAGCACACAAGACTGGCTGGCGGCGCGTGAAATCGACTTCATCCGGCACGAAAGCTGGCCCTCCTCCAGTCCAGATTTGAATCCGTTAGATTACAAGATATGGAAACACTTGGAGGAAAAGGCTTGCTCAAAGCCTCATCCCAATTTGGAGTCACTCAAGACATCCTTGATTAAGGCAGCCGCTGATATTGACATGGACCTCGTTCGGGCTGCGATAGACGACTGGCCGCGCAGATTGAAGGCCTGTATTCAAAATCACGGAGGTCATTTTGAATAAACTTTAGTGTCATAAGAATCTATGTTTTGTTAAGTTCATTTTGGTATATAAATGGTTACATAATGAATAAACTTGTTTCAATTATTTTATATTAAACATGTGACAGAATTTATGACGTGACTAGGTATGTATGACCTGACTAGGTATGTATGACCTGACTAGGTATGTATAGTAGGTACACCCTATACTATAATATTCAACTTCTTTATTTATTTGGAATTCTTCCGGTTGACCTAGAATTGACAATTTTGGTTGAAGTCAAGGTCATGTCACAAGTAAAGGGAAAATTCCGAAAAATATAAAAAGTTGAAAAAGAAAAAGAAAAAAAGAGTAGATAGGGAATCAAATTACATGTTTTTTTGTGATCATTGATTTGTGATTTTTAGGGTTCCGTCCCTCAAAAGGTAAAAATAAATTACCCACATAAGATCCTCTCTTGTCCGTCTGTCCGTGTGTCACCACCGATTTTCTCAGGAACGGGTGGTCCTAGCAAGATGTAATTTATACCAGATACTGAGCTCTATAGTCCCTATTAAGTGTATAAAAATCAAGGTCCACGACCTGGAGATGGAATAAGCTGATGATAAATAATGTTATTTTTTTTAAATATTCAATAATGTTATTTTATTATATTAAATGATAAATTAATTTTGAATTAACTTTTATTCAAAATATCGATATTTTATAGTCTGTGGTCACGATGATTCATCGCTCATCACTATAATTAGCTCAGCATGCCCATAAAATATGACATTGACTGGTACGTTTGTCCGTACTGTTAAATTCAGAACTTCATAGGCGCGATTTTACTGACAGCTGTCCCAGAGATACAGCTATGTTTTTTCTAGTATAAACTGTGCGACACTTGAGCGAACGTGCGCAAGCCAAATTCAATGCTATGGACTGATCACACGATTTTGTTGACCTCTAAGTGCGGCGACAAGTCCACGCATACAGCAAGTTATTACCGCTTCGTTCGCACCGCACGCTAATATGTTAGTAATTATTACCTGTCCAACAAACTGCAACTACCAACTAGGTATTTGTAGAGACGCGGCGGAGGCGTTAGAAAATGAAAATAGGTACCTACAAAGTTTAAAACTGGAATGGTTTATCTCTACCTAGGTCTTCGATCAACAAAACACCTAGATGTCGGGTCGGCGCTTAAAATCCGTCTCGGTAAATAAGAGCTCACTTGCAGCGTGAGCTCTTATTTCGTTTTAGTCTGGATGAAACACAGCCAACGTCAACTCGTGCCACTATGCCTCAATGCGCATTTAAAAGATGTAAAAATAATGCCCGGAAAATTAATTTATCAGCCGGAGTGTCTTACTTTCGGTAATTACGCGTGGATTAAGTTATATTTTAAGCTTTATTCTGACGATTAATATCAATTTTTTAACAAAATTACCGATTTTAAACCACACCGCTAAGAATGTTTGGCCAACATGAAACGTGTGATATAGCATTGGGCCAACAGACGCGGCAAACATTGTGTTCATCAGAACAGCAAATTGCATGGAGAAGATTTGTTTTTTAATAATTTTTAATACCTATCTTGTTATTTATTTATTTTTTGAATTTTTAGCAACTTTTTAACAACATAACAAACTTATATTCTCTATAAGTTATCTTGATGTAAGTTAAGAGAGAAACTTAAGTGAAACAGAGCTTTTAAACCACAGACACGTACAACAAAGTTTTCAAAAGTATCAAAAAAATTGCAACAACCTTTCTTCCACATTGGATGATAATCCGTCTTCTAGTGTTATGCCGCAAATAGTAGGTTACATTTCGGGATTTGTTGTCAGTAAATTGGTAAAAAAACTAAAGTGTGACCAGTGTATAAAGAACTTGTGTGCAACAGAGAAACAATTATTTCACAAATTAATAGACTTAAGAGACATGGGAGGGTTATTCTATGCCTCTACCAATGTATTTAATATTTGCATGAAAACTGAAAGCATGATTCGTAACTTTATTCGCGTGAGCGGAGGTAAATCTCTACAAAAAAAGTATGATAGGAACTTTATATGTACTGAAGTTTTAAAAATATATATGTATTGACAAGAATTTGTTTCCTGGAGGAGATGAACACCAACACGAAATCCCTTTACTCAAATCAGTGGTTGAAAAATTTATTTGACGTAAGGTTACATTATATCTGTAAAAAACGGGATATATCAAAAACAAATCAAAACGACAAATGTACAACAAACTCAATTTATTAAAAGGAAATTAAATTCAGTAGAGTTTATCTTAATCCTTAATCATAATATTTGACTACTAAAATAGTGCATACAACGCCGAAAGCGTAGGTAATTCCATTTTTATACTGATGTTACCTTTTTTTAAGACCACCCATTGTACTAAAACTATTTGTAAAAATTATGATCTGTGTTTTACTTTGGTGTACAATAGAGAGTTATCTTATCTTATCTTTTTATATTTTAGTTTACGATACATAAACAAATATAGATATCCCAACCTTAGTTAATTTCTAAAACTTTTACGTACCTATTATTATTTTTGAGTTCAACGCGACTCCATACATCCTGCAGGCAGATTCGAAGAAGCAAACAGAAACGAAATAAAATGATGTAGCTCGCAAGACAATAACAGGAAAAAGTACTTTATTTGTTGCTAAATAAGGTTGATTTCACATTAAATGTTATGTAACCTACGTCTTTTCATTTTTAAGTGATTTATTATTTTGTTTGTTTTTTGAGACGAATGATCGTAACATATAGGATTTGTGACTTTATTACAAGGTGCTGTGGTTGTGATTAGGTTGAATTTAAATCTTTTGTCTCAGTCTGTTGGTAAACGAATGTGGCTGTATAACAATTATATGTTTACGCGGACAGCATTTAGCTTTGATTTTGTATGAGACCCGTAATCTAGATGTATTGTTGATCGAAGACCTAGGTACTTACCCACATTTATGTATTTGATGATAGATTCGTCTACGCTTTGGGCCTATCCGCACAGCGATTTTTCCTCGCGCGTATTTTTTCGCGCAATTCTGTAACACATTGAATCAAGGTGTTGTAGGGTAAGAGGAACATATTTTATTTCTTACATATTATTTTATGTTCTAGCTGCTTTATAGAATGCCGTTTTATAGTTTTGATAAATCTATAGTACATTTATGTCTGTTATCTTTCCATGATCGAACATCCATATAAGCTAACTATAATGTTTATTAACGAAAAATGTTAATTTATTAGGCTGGTGCTTATGTTCCACTTTCCCTGTTTTTGGGGTAAGGGAAACGGTCTGATTATATTAATAAATAGTGTACCTCTGTTGATCATTCTAGAACTATTTCATATCTAAGAACTTCGTTGATTGAAAATGAATTTTATTCCATCGAAATAAGGCTTAAAGTATACATTATTGATTAAAAACGGAATTTGGGGTAAGGGAAACATATATGAAGAGGCAAGGGTGGTCAACTAAAACAATATTTTTTTTTCATACCATGTATTAAACATTTAAGAAATATTTTTAAATTATTCACACTTACTGAATATTAAAAGAATTAAAAGACATTATAAAAGTAACTTGGCCTCGTCGACCAATTGCAGGTGTGGGCAATTTTGTGACAATGTCCTCCGTGTGTTTAAGTTCAGAGATGTCGTCCACCACAGGGAAAGCAAACATAGTTGATGTTTCTGCTTTTGATTTCCTTCGTGTATATTGTATTACAGGAGAACCTTCATCATTTATATTTAAAACTACTCCTACGTAATGTTTGAGCGACTTTTTTGTGCAAAACTTAACCAGCACCCAATCATTTTTACATACTGCATTAACATCATTTTCCTTGTCATCATCGAGTTCTATATCTTCTGTTTTGTCATCATCACTACTACCATGCAGTATTTTTTCCCAAAAATCATAATCATCGCTATCTTCATCGTATTTAATTTCTGTGCCAGTATCACTCGAAGACGAATGTTTTCTTTTTTTCTATTATTTTTTATCTGTTTTATTTTTTTACCTTCTTTGTATTTTGTCCTTTTTGTTAATTTTTTTTGGGGTTCTCTTTATTTTCACGTATTTCTTTTTTAATGTTCTCCTCTGCTATTGCTTTTGAATTTTGTCCTCTTTGTTCATTTTGCTCTGGTATATTTTCTGTTCTTCGTTTTGGGTTGTGTTTAGTTTCCTGTACGTGGTTTTTAGGTTTTTGCTCCGCTTTTGGTTTTTTTTCTTGTAGTTTTGTCGAAACTGGTTTACTTTTTCTTTCCTTATCTATTTTCTCCAAAGTTATTAACACATCGCCACGGGTTATTACTTCAGCTCCAGTTTCCATACGCTTTCTTTTAGTTTTGAAGCTGGTCCCTGCTTTTATTCTCGATAATAGTAGATCTTCGAAGCTGATAAGCCTGTTTTCTAGAATTTGAACTTTGGGCTTTCTGATGTTCACTGAGCTAGTTGATTCATAACTGAGCTGGTTTAAAGAGATACGATCACCGCTATATTCTTCTGCTGAATTTTGTGGGAAATCCGTAAATATAGGATTAGGAGTATTTAGAGTCAAGTCGATGCTTTTTAAAGAGAGAGCTAGCAACGACTCCGGGTTGTATTTGGGTTGCTTAGTACTATGTATGCACTGAGTACTGAGTACTGTGTACTGAGCAACCGTCGGCACATCATTCAGTGGTTGCTTAGTTGGGTCTGCGATAATATTCGTAGCATCACATGTTGATTTATGTTTCCATTCTTGCAGAAGAACTTGGTTGAACTTATCTTCTGAGATAACATTTTTATTAAGAGGATAAATCCCTGCTTTTCGAAAACCAGCTGCACATATAGCCGGGTCCAAAGCACCTCAAATTTGCCCAAGCATTTTTGAAAAATCTTTTTTTGGCAACGCTTTCCCAATGTTTAACCTCTGCCACTTTACAAGAGCAACGTCCCATCGATCTTTTAAAGATTTATTTACAGCCAAATCTAGTGGTTGTAAAAGATGGCTGGTGTGCGGAGGTATTTTTAGAATCGTAATGTCTGCTTCTCTAGCCTTGTTAATAAGGTTTATACCAACATGTGTTGCGTGCCCGTCGTATATCAGAAGGATGGGACGTTTTGATCCTACTGTTTTCAAAAAAACTTTTTCAAAAAAGTTTTCGAAAACCGCCGTCTCCATCCAGCCATTACTGGTTGCAGCATATGCTGTCCCAGGGTACCCATCGTCTGTCGTCCATTCGTCCCACACATTTTTCCCCTTGAAGACTATTACAGGGGGATTTTTTTCTCCCAGAGCATTACAACCTAATAGGACGGTAGTATTGTCTTTTCCAGGCGAAGCGATAGTCCTCGTCGAAATAAAACCTTTAATTCCAACTACTTTTGACTTAGAAGGATCTTTTGAAAAGCTTGTTTCATCGACATTCCATATGTGAGATGGACTGTCTAGTAATTTCAGTTCTGTAAGTGTCTGTTCCAATAGATCAAAGTAGGGATACATAATACATGGGCTACATGCTTGTTTTCTTGCATATTCCACCGGTTGTGGCTTTTTAATTGATAGATTATGCCTTTTTTTAAATGCAAGAAACCAATCTTCCCCAGGCACGCCATTTTTAACCGGTTTTTTATGTCATTATCCGACAAATACTGGCCCACTATCTCTAATAATTCTTTCCATGTCAGTCCGAAACCGTGCTTCTCCATGTCACGCAGGTTTTTTACAAGATCTTCTTCTACTTCCCGAGATAAGATAGCGGCTCTTCCCAAGGTATTCGATTTGAGGCCCTTATGATCATATACCTGAAAATAATAGTACATTACTGACGAGGTCTATATTTAATGACATAGCTTACAGCCTCGATCATGATGGCTAAGAGCGCAACGTAGCGCAGGACCAGGCCATCACAACTCGGTCAGCATTGTAGTCAGCTCTTGATGGATAAGCTGAATTAAAGATCAAATCAGTGGTAACTTACTCGATTTATTATGGTGGGTCTGGTTATTCCATAATGCTTAGAGGCCTGATACCCAGACAATTTCCCATTTTTCACTGCTCTAACAGCCTCTAATAATTTTTCTTTTGGGTATGAAGCAATATTGGTTTTGCGCACATAATTTCTGGGCATTTCGTATGTTTCTGTAATTAAAATTATTAATTAATAAACCCAAAAACAATTATTAATATAAGTAGTACTAACTTCTGCCCGCGGCTTAGTATGTGCATTTTCGGTACCTATATAAAGTAACTTATCTAAGTTAGGCTGTATCCATGAGGATTTCTCGACGTTAAAAAAAATGTGCCGTGGGGCGCCGGCAATAGAATGTTGCCCCTCCGCTCTTGCCCGTGGATGCAGTAGGAGTCTGCTAAGGGATACCTCCAAAAGATGGGCAGCAGCGTCTTTTCGTGTTTTCAATACCTATACTGCGCTCGCCAACCCGCCTGCCAAGCGTGGCGAGTATGGCAACAAACCCCTAATGATAAATTTACAACATAAAACCAGGCCCCGAGTGCCCGGCGGCCCCGCTAATCCTGGCTATGGTAGCAGTCACGGTAACGGCGGGGCCAGGGGTGCTATGAATCCCCGGGAGACGATTGGCTACCAAACCCTACGACGACCACTGGCCCTGGTAACACACAACATCCGCACTTTGAGGACAGACGAAAAGATTGTTGAGCTGGAAGAAGAAATTAGTAGATTACACTGGGACATTTTGGGGTTATCAGAAGTCCGTAGAGAGGGTGAGGACACGATATCCCTTAAGTCTGGTAACCTACTATACTACCGGGAGGGCGACCAACAGTCCCAAGGTGGTGTTGGGTTTCTCGTTCACAAGTCACTCATCAACAACATTATCACCATCGACAGTGTGTCGAGCAGGGTCGCGTACCTGACACTCAGAATATCTAAGCGATATTCGCTGAAGGTCGTTCAGGTATATGCGCCGACCTCTTCCCACCCAGATGAAGAAGTAGAGTCTATGTATGAGCACATCAGTAGAGCCATACATACGAACAAAACTCACTTTATTGTTGTTATGGGGGACTTCAATGCAAAGCTAGGCATGAGAAGCGATGATGAGTTGAGAGTGGGGCAATTTGGATATGGGCAACGGAACCCCAGGGGACAGAGGCTGGCCGATTTTCTGGAGAAAGAAGGACTCTTTATGATGAATTCTTTTTTCCAGAAGCCGCCTCACAGGAAATGGACCTGGATGAGTCCCAACGGTTCCACGAGAAATGAGATTGATTTCATCTTGACCAACAAGAAACGGATATTCAATGATGTCTCTGTGATTCACAGGGTGAAAACCGGCAGTGATCACCGAATTGTAAGAGCCACATTAAATATGAACGTTAAACTTGAAAGGTCCCGTTTGATGAAATCTACGCTCCGACCCACTCGCGCTCATATCGAAAACCTCGAGAGCTTTCAACTCGAACTTGCAAATCGCTTTGACTGTCTAGAAGTAGATGCATCAGTGGACGAGATCAATAACAGGTTCGTAGAAACCGTCCATACGGTGGGGTCCCAGTTCTTTAAGACCCCCCGTACCAATAGACCTCAGAAACTCTCTGATGACACCCTTAACCTCATGGCTGAACGACGTTCTTTGCGACTGCAGTCTCCCGATGATGCTCAGTCACATAGGCAGCTCAATAGAAAGATTTGGAAATCCTTGCGGCACGATATTCGTACCTTTAATACATCTCGTATTAAAGATACGATAGAGCGGAATAAAGGCTCCAAAGTGTTCGCGAGAAATAATTCTATTGGGCAGAGCCGCATGACGAAGCTGAAGAGGGAAGATGGCAGCATAACGTCAAGTAAAGCGGAAGTGTTAAGGGAAGACGAAAGGTTCTATGGACGGCTCTACGATTCGGTCACTAAACCTGTTTGCAGTGCGGCCAACGACCCAAGAGCCAAACTGACCCGACATTATACCGAAGATATTCCGGACATCAGCCTGTATGAGATCAGGATGGCCTTGAAGCAGCTTAAGAACGACAAGGCGCCGGGCAAGGACGGAATCACTTCAGAGCTTCTGAAAGCGGGTGGATCACCGGTACTTAAAGTCCTTCAGAAGCTCTTTAATTCCGCCTTGCTTGAAGGTACGACGTCAAAATCATGGAACGGGGGCGTGGTGGTTCTGTTCTTCAAGAAAGGTGACAACACCTTGCTTAAGAATTACGGACCCATCTCGCTTTTGAGCCATGTTTATAAGCTGTTTTCGAGGGTCATCGCGAACCGTCTCGAACGCAGGTTTGATGACTTCCAGCCTCCCGAACAAGCCGGGTTCCGTAAAGGCTACAGTACCATAGACCACATACATACGCTGCGGCAAGTCATACAAAAGACCGAAGAGTATAACTTGCCGCTATGTCTCGCGTTTGTGGACTATGAGAAAGCCTTCGATTCGATCGAAACATGGGCAGTGCTTGAGTCTCTCCAACGATGCCGTATTGACTATCGGTACATCGAAGTGTTGAAGTGTTTGTATAAAAACGCCACTATGTCAGTCCGAGTACATGAACAGAGCTCGAAGGCGATTCCCTTAAAAAGAGGCGTAAGACAGGGAGATGTCATTTCTCCGAAACTGTTTACGACCGCATTGGAAGATGCCTTCAAGCTTCTGGAATGGAAAGGACTGGGCATCAATATTAACGGCGAATACATCACTCACCTTCGGTTTGCCGACGATATTGTGGTCATGGCAAAGTCGATGGAAGAGCTCAGCACGATGCTCGAAGGGCTCAATCGAGTCTCCCAACGGGTAGGACTTAAAATGAACATGGAGAAGACGAAAATCATGTCGAATGTCCATGTCGTCCCTGCCCCAGTTATGGTTGAGAACTCGGCTCTTGAAGTTGTCCACGCGTATGTATACCTAGGACAAACAGTCCAATTAGGTAGGTCCAACTTCGAGAAAGAGGTCAATCGTCGAATCCAACTCGGATGGGCAGCATTTGGGAAACTTCACAACGTCTTTTCGTCCAACATACCTCAGTGCCTTAAGACGAAAGTCTTCAATCAGTGTGTGTTACCAGTGATGACATATGGAACCGAGACGTGGTCCTTCACTATTGGCCTTATGAATAAGCTCAGAGTCGCTCAACGAGCTATGGAGAGGGCTATGCTCGGGGTTTCTCTACGGGATCGAATCAGAAATGAGGAGATACGTAGGAGAACTCAAGTCACCGGCATAGCCCGACGGATTAGCACGTTGAAGTGGCAATGGGCGGGCCATATAGCGCGCAGAACAGATGGCCGATGGGGCCGAAAGGTTCTCGAGTGGAGGCCACGGACCGGCAAGCGCAGCGTAGGACGTCCACCCACAAGATGGGCAGACGACTTGGTAAGAACCGCAGGTCGGCGTTGGATGCAGGCCGCTTCCAACCGCAGTTCCTGGAGATCAATGAGGGAGGCCTTTGACCAGCAGTGGACGTCCTACTGCTGATATGATGATGATGATGATGAAAAAAAATGTTCTAATTGTACATTTCTAAATGTCCAAATTTTATATTATTGTCGCGTTACAGCAAGACATTACTCATTATTTATTCATTATTAATTAGTTTAGTAAAAACGAATATTTTCATTCATCTAACATGTTTATATCTTCTGACATCGGGAAAGAGAAACATATGTTCCCCTTTCCCGGCCACGGCAGTTCCTCTTACCCCACTTACAGCTATATCATACTAGCGGTTTGCGAGCGAATTGGGGGCGGAGCGGGCACGCAGCGAAAACGCCGCGAACACGTCACGGCTGCAAAGCGTAGACGTCGCGTTAACGTCGCGAATACGCAACGTTTTCGTGGGGTGTTTGCAGCGGGTTTACGACGTAAAGTACACTTAGTTGCAAAATGGATTCCGACGAGGAAACACTGCTGTTGCTTTTGTTACTACGAAGACGCAGGAGACGAAAACGAAAGCATCAACGTATTTGGGAGGACCCATTATCAATTAATCGACTGCAAGAGAGCGACTACTTTGTGTTGTTTAGCAAACGAATAAAAAATAATCCAAAAAAAATTCGCAAGTACCTCCGAATGTCCAGACCTACATTTTATGAGTTGTTGCATCTGGTGCAAGCTGACTTAAAACATGAAGATACGCATTTGAGATTATCAGTGTCACCTGAACAAAGGCTCGTTATTACTATAAGGTATGTTTTTTTTATTTAATAGATAGGAGATAATTATCAATACTTCTATAATTATGTAAATCTGTTAATTATTTATTAGTTACATTAACAATGGTACGGTGGTTTTACATTATCGATACCTATTTACCTATACCTATTTCACAATAAAAGGAGGTAGCTAACCAAGATTTACGAAAATTCTTATTCTGAAAATAAATCACTATAAATTGTATCTTCAGTACTGTTTTCACCAAAAACACTTGGTGGAGAATTAATTGGTTGCAAAGAATTATTTCGGGGTGGCTCTGGACTTGTATAATATCCTTGATAGTTTGGAGGATAGCTGTTAGACATGTGCTTATACTTTTTTAAAACTCCCATAATCTCCATTTTCGCATCCATTTTATAGTCAGGGTGAATTGATTTTAAATCTTCTACTAGAGACAATGCAAAGTTATATTCGGGTTCACATTCACCACTTCTTCTGTCTCTATTCATCCTGTCGTCCATCCTCTGCATTAATTTTGTAATCATTTTATCCTCAGCTTCATTAGATTTTTTCTTC
The DNA here is from genome assembly GCA_918857605.2 of Philereme vetulata. Classification (NCBI taxonomy): domain Eukaryota; kingdom Metazoa; phylum Arthropoda; class Insecta; order Lepidoptera; family Geometridae; genus Philereme; species Philereme vetulata. Next base: position 2,442,985 of record OU975452.1, on the reverse strand, counting down.
CTTTTTGTAAGATTAGTTGTATTATCATCGTCTATGTTTATTGTATTCTCATCATCTGATATTGTTGGTGGCGGAGTTTTCAAAGAACGAATTTGAGTACTAGTATTCAAAAATGATAGCAAAGGTGAATACAAATATTCTTTAGAAGTAGATGCACCGGAGCCACTCTTGCTTTTTTTGTTCCTATCCTTGACGTAGGCGTCGCGGATTCCCTTCCATCTTTTTTGCAATTTCACAACTGTAACAATAAACATAATATTTTTATTAATAATTCAGGTATCTGGCAACTGGGTGCTCTTTAATGGACCTGCATTTTTCATTCAGAAGAGGATTTTCAACAATACAAAAAATTGTTCGGGAAACATGTCAAGATATTACTAAAAACTTATTTTATATTTGTATGCCACCCAAACAAACAGAAGATTGGGAAAACATTAGTAAAGGCTTTTTAGAAAATGCTGATTTTCCTAACTGCATAGGTGCAGTGGACGGCAAACACATTAGGATTATAAAGCCGTGCCATAGCGGCTCGCTATATTTTAATTACAAAAAGTATTTCTCGATGAATTTGCTAGCCGTGTGTGACTCCAACTACAAATTTATATTTGTTGATGTTGGATCCTATGGAAAAAGTTCAGATTCAACTATATTTGACAGAAGCCAATTGAGAAGTGATATAGAAGGAAATAGTTTAAATATTCCGCAGCCAAAACAAATAACAAACAATGAAATAGCGTTGCCCTTTACTTTTATTGGTGACGAAGTATTTCCCTTGTCAAAGTATATGCAAAGGCCGTATGTCGGCAACTTTTTAACGCCAAAAAAAAGAATATATAATTACAGATTAAGTCGAGCACGAAGATATATAGAATGCACTTTTGGAATAATGACTAATAAATGGCGTATATTCCACCGACCATTAAATGTTGGAATAGACTTTGCCGAAGAAATAGTAAAAACTTGTTGCATACTGCATAATTTTGTTCGATCTAAAGTAAAGGTAATAAGACGTCGTAAGAAAGTACCACGCATATTTGGACTTTATGACAACCCAAACGTAAATGATAATCATTGTGGACTCTCAGGTATTGCGATAAGGGATAAATTTGCCGACTATTTTATTTCAAATGAAGGGGAATTACCATGGCAGCATAAGTACATATAAATGTGATATAAATATTATTGTTTCTCTTACCTGCTTCATTTTTCTCCTTGCTAGTTTTTTCCGCAAAGCTTGGAATAAATATATTACAAATCTCTTCCCATGCCTTTTTTTCAAATTACGGTCACTAAATTCTCTTCTCTTTTGATCCCATATAACGTAACGACTTTGAATTTCGCTTATAAATAACTCTGTATCAATATCGTCTCCCGATCCCGACGATGCCATGATGATACGTCCACTCACATTCGTCTCTTGTTACGGACTGAGGTGAGGCGAGCGAGGCGAGGAGGGGATGGCGTTTGTGCGAGAGTGTACAAAATGGCGTCGACGCTTCTTTTCGCAGCGAATTCGTTGCGCGTCCGCGACGTGTCCGCTGCGCATGCGCGGCGGGTTCGTTGCGCCCCCGCTCCGCTGAGAGGACGCTCGCAAGCCGCTAGTATGATAAGGCCCTAAGTGATTTTTTGGTTATGTTCTAAAGCACATGATATTTTCATATTAATAATTAATACTTATTCTAAACTTTCTATGCAAACAATAAAAAAAATTAGGTACTAAACAATACTTACTCTTATTCTTTGTGTAATGTGTTTTTCTGTAATATATCACCACTCACAAAACATGCCACGCACTCGTGTGTTCGTATTGTGACAACTAAATTTTTTGTTGTGTCATGGCGGCGCAACCGTGAGGCTTAGCGACATCTGTGATTTTTAATTGGAATCAATTTATTGTTCTGTTTTACCGATATAGTAACGGCAGAGCTGCAGTCTATCGTTTTTGATTTACAACTACCTGTTTCCCTTCCCCCTTAGTTCCTCTTACCCCACAAGACCTCATATAGGAGTGTCATACTGCGCAGAATATTTGAGCGGAATTAAAATGGCAATGCATCGCGGAAATAAAATCTCAATTGCGATTTTTAATGGCTATGCGGATAGGCCCTTACTGCCATGATAGTAGGTATAAATTAATGTATGATACTAGGTAGGTACCTACAATACTAAAATAACGTAAGTACAGCATTGTGAATAGGTATCTATGATAAAAATAAATAACAAGGATTTCAAAGTAGATACCTACCATATAAACATTTTTTTTATTGAGACATAGGTTACCTACCTACTTACCTAGTGTTAAAATAAATGTTTGAGTATACTAGTGTTGCCGATCGATAGTGGACTATCGATAGTCTACCGATATTCACAAAAATTCAATAGTATCGATAGGTGTATCGAAACTATCGATAGGTGTATCGAAACTATCGATAGGTGTATCGAAACTATCGATAGGTGTATCGAAACTATCGATAGTATCGATACTATCAATAGCGTGATATGAGGCAATAGTATCGATTTCGTCCAATAAGTACTATCGATAGTATTAAACGTCAATGGTGAAGAAACTATCGATAGTATTGCATAAAAACTATTAATACTACGAATAGTATCGCTACTATCGATAGTTGTGTGCTATCAATAGATATCGACTTGTATATAATGAAAAATACTATTGACAGTACACAACTATCGATAGTATCGATACTATCAATAGTGTCGATTGTTTTTATGCAATACTATCGATACTGTCGATAGTTTCGTCACCATTGACGTTTAATACTTTTTTTTAATTGATACTATCGATATTGTTGGACGAAATCGATACTATTGCCTCATATCACGCTATTGATAGTATCGATACTATTGATAGAACAATCGATAGTGTAACTGATTTATGACGTCAACTATCGATGGGGAAACTATCGATATTTCAGCAACACTAATGTATACCGATCTAAAAAAATATCTGAAATCGAAAAGTAGGTAAGGTGCAATAGTCACAGCGGATCTATATCTTTCTGAAGTTAGGTGCAAAAGATGATTGGTTCTGCGTAGCCACTGCAGCTAACTTCAGAAAGTCATAGATCCGTTGTGACTATTGTAGGTTTAAATATCTACTTAGGTTAGTTGTTTCTTTATTCATACCTACCGACCTACGCCTACACTGCCATGTTAGTAGGTTGTAAAAATAACAAAGTCCGTCAACAGAGCAAATCGAAGGTGAATCGAATTGAACATTTTGCGAAGGCAAGGCAGTGTGCCTGCTATTCATTCATTACTATCCACGAGCGCGTGGCTGTTGAGTGTGGGCGGGAGATACACAGCCACGCAGAGCGACAGTGATAGCAAACGAACGATTCTAAATTTGATTAGATTTTGACCGTGTTCCGTAATACCAAAAATGATGACTGAATTTTTTGTATTTTTCTCATTGTATTGTTATTCTGTAACTAGATGATATAATCTATGTTCCCATGACTAGGATACGTAAGATGTTGTTGTTTTTAATACGAAACAATTAGGTTGAAAACAGGTCTTTTATGACGTAAAAACATGCAGAATGCGATACGCTTCTATTTCATTTTAGGTAAGTATTTTGATCTTATATATGGTTGGGAACCTAGATAAATACTATTCAAATTAAAATAATACCTTATTAAGGTAGAAATATGCTCCAATTAGAAATGATCTTGGTAGTACGTGTTGAATGGGCGAATGTCCCTCCGGTAAATCCAGAAGGCCTATAACTATGGCATATCTACGCTCACTTTAAAAAATCGAAGTGTTTTTTATTTGCACTTTTTAATAAAGTAGTCTTTAATCGAATACCTTTCGAAAGGTTGCCTGGAAGAGATCCCTTTGAGCGATAAGGCCGCCCATTGTACCACCATGTATTAGTCTTTAAGTTTTCTAGGTTAAGTTATTTTAATTTGGTGTAACAATAAAGAATTATCTATCTGTTTATCTATCTTTCTATACAACATGTTATGTTATGTAGATACGACATTAAATGAAAACACGGGTAGAGCTAATGACTAGTACTGTTGTAAAATAGGGTTTTTAGGGTTCCGTACTTCAGAAGGTAAAAAAGGGACCCCTAAAAGATCACTCTCTTGTCCGTCTGTCTGTCCGTGTATCACCGAAATGTATAGCAAATACTGAGGTCTATATAGTCCCTATTAGGTGTATAAAAATCAAGGTCCTGAGCCAACACAATAAAAAGATATGGGCAAATTTAGATTTTCGCAAAAACTTGTAAGTACTAAAATTTACCTGTATTTTTTTTTAAGAATTTTTCCCTTTACTTGTACTGTAAGACCTTGATTTTAACCAAAATTGACAATTCTAGGTCAACCGCGGAAGTACCCTATAGGTTTTGGGTCGAAAACCTTTAAGGTAGTTCCGTTGACCTAGAATCACGAAATTTGGCAAAAAGCAAGATCTTACAGCACAAATAAAGAGAAAATTCCAAAAAATAGCAAAAGTTCAAAATTAAGATGGCGCTCACACAATAATATAACTAATACTTCAGGTAAATAAATAAAATTGTTCTATTGAATAAAATAAATATTTACGGGGGGCTCCCATACAACAGACATGATTTTTATGCCGTTTTTATAGATAATGGTACGGAACCCTTCGTGCGCGAGTCCGACTCGCACTTGGCCGGATTTATTTCAAATTTATTACAATACCAAAAAAATGAAACAGCTTGTATAAAATAGGTAAACACATCATATTCATTCATCTTGTAAATAGGTACCTGTTAAACTGACTAAGCGACATCGCTTTGCTTTGCGACGCGATTTGATGTTTAAAAATGCTAAAAACTGTTTATTGGAAAGTATCGATTACTGGATAAATATCTGGCTATGTATTAAATTCATTTCTAAAATCAGTTAATACGGTTCCGGATGTGTGTTTAAAATTAATGTCGTACACACGGCGACACATCAAGCTATTATTTCCAGTATAAACTAACCTCGCATTGTGTAGGGTTTTCGTAGAATAAGAGGTCAGCTTATACTGGAAATTATAGCTTGATGTGTAGCCGTGTGTACATAACATAACAGGTTGTATTTAACAAAGCATTGCCACGTACACCACGTACATCATCTTAGGAAGAACGTGCCCTACCATACATTGCCCTACATCCATCAACTTGAGGCATACAGATGCAAAGCCTTATGTGTATGTAATCATCTTTAATTGGTATAGTTATAAAAGGGTTATTGTTTTTCCAGAAAGGCGTAGGCCAGAGAGTTCGTGATGCAGTCATCAGCGCTGGACCCGCGGTGGATGTCATCGAGAAAGCTTCTAGGATAGGAAAGGAACCCAGGAATGACTAGAAAAAGCTTGAAGATGAAGGTGGAAACCTGTGCTGTTTTAAATTTTAAACCAACTTCAAATAACGAGGTTCCCAATTATGTTATGTAAACATATTTTTTTTCTTATGTTTGTTACTTACCTCCGTCATTTATCATTTTTTTTTATTTGAAAGGAAAAGAATGGATATACTTTCAGATTGGTCCCGTAGTCATCATAGGACCATAGTCCTATAATTTCATCGAAATCGGTTCAGTAGTTGATGTAGGCGGTGGTTTTTTCTTTTATCTGAGGTCGTTTACATATTTGTTAAAAAGTTACTTCTTATTTTATGAACGAATGAAAACACTTTATTGTACACATTAAAAAATAGAAATTACAGACTAAATAGAAGACACAAAGCAAAATAGTACAATGGGCGGTCTTATCGCTTTGAAGCGATTTCTTCCAGACAACCTTTGGATGGAGGGGATATAGGGATATAGTGTTGCAACAGTCATCATTGCATTGAGTCAGCCCGAGACCATGACTGTTGCAACACAGCCGAAACGTCGGGATAACAAATAAAAAAGGTACATACGGAATAAATACCCGTTTTAATCAATAATTATGTACAGTGATTGCGAAAGTTTGAAAAATATACATTAATTTATGTGCGATACTATGACGTTTCTGATAAATATAAACTTTTTACCCTAGATTTAAATATGGCTAAGGATGAGGCTTGCCGTATTGTTATTGGTAAAGCATTCCATAGACGTACTGCTCGGACGGTAAAAGAACTGTCATAGAAGCTAGTACTATGGACTGGCGTTTTTAGCAATAGATTTTCAGACGACCGATTTAATGTTTTGTCTCAATAAATTTTGGTCAAAATATATTATTCTTTTCACTGGATTTCAATATTTTCAATAACTACCCACGGAGTTGGTAGCAGGACTAGCTATAGCAGGATGGCTATAGCAAAATAACCTAACTTATATTACCTAAACTTTTTTAAGTTTTAGAAAGAATTGGCTTACCTAGTTACAATGTTATTTACCTACTTATTTATCTAATAAATCAAACAATAAAAATAGTGTCCATTTTAATTTAAAATACAGGCTGCCTTAAAGTTTGTGTGTTGAAAGGAGATTATTCCACTGAACATTCATTTAGTTGGCTAATTATTTATTGTGCATTTACCTAGGTCAAACGTTTGTATGTTGAAGAAAAGTCCTGAAGCATAAAGAAAAACAAACGCAATTTTTTTTTATACTACATACTTATATGGCAAACGAGCATGCAGTCCACCAGATGTTAATTGGCTACTGCAGCCCATGGATATCCACATAGAATTCAAAACAAGCTACATATTATGTTATCTTGATCTCTATGTGGATACGTTGCCATACTATAGGACTTAGCTGTTATGCCTATGTGTCAGTAATTCCAGGAACATACCATTACCATCTAACCGAAACACAGCAGCACAAGTACTGCTATTTGGCGGCAGATAAAGGTAAGGCGGTGGTGCTCACTTCCTCGAGCCCGTTAACAAAAGCTCTACCACCAGTATATAAATAAAAATAAGATTTTTAGTGAAAAGCTGTTAATTTTTATGGTAAGAATCACCCTATTTCTTTTCCCCTGTCTTCAAATACACAAAACTTCATAAAAAAAAACAATCCTATGAAACATCAATCAATTCTTACCAATAATTTAGATTCATAACGAAATCAACTTTTTTTTAAACTATAGGTACCTGTAGATCTTGTTTTGACTATAATCTCACCTGATGGTAAGCAAAGATGTGGTCTAAGATGAAGCACGAAGATCTAGAAGAAACCTATTCACTCTTATTTTAAAGAGGCCCGGATTGTATTCTTTATGAAAAAACAGACGACGGCAAAGTGTTCCATACCTTAGCTGTACACATCAAGAACGCAGAACAAAAACGGTGTGTGCGAATGGGTGGTATATCAACCAGGTGCGGATGGTACTGAGCCGTGTGCCTGCTTGTCCTTTAATGGAAAGGAGTTTGCGGGATCAGATCGTAAAGTTCATGGGCACATTCCCCGAAATGTATTCTGAAAAAGATTGATAAAGGCTTGCAACTTTACAGCGGTGTTTGAGACTTAGGGTCTTAGTCTCCACCATATATTGGATCAACCATTACAGATCAACACTAGTAAAACCCAAGTGATGATTACTGGCAGCCGGGGCTTTATTTCTAGGCTTGATCTAAACTCTCTCCCTTATGTTACGTATAACGATGTCCCCTTAGCTTACTGCTCTGAAGTAAAGAATCTTGGCCTAATCATCACTGAGAACTTATCATGGGAACAGCACATTACTGAAGTCAGCAGGAAGATGTATGGATCAATGCACGCTCTAAAGCGCATGCATAATTTCCTTCCTTTTGCAGCTAAAATTACTCTTGTAAATTCTATCCTACTCCCTATCCTAGATTATGCAGATGTGTGTTATCCCGACGCTACTGAGGAGCAACTTAATAAACTGGAGCGGTTGTTAAACCTCTGCATCAGATATATATACGGGTTACGAAAGTACGACCACATCTCACAGTACCGCTCACAGTTAAAGTGGCTCAAAATCCGGTTTCGTCGGGATACTCATATACTCTGTCTTCTTTATAACATCCTTCAAAATCCTCTGTCCCCTTGCTATCTTAAAGAACGTTTTTCTCCTCTTTTTCCACCTGATCGCCCTTCTCGTTCTTCTCAACATCTGTTATTCAAGACGCCTGAGCATAAAACTTCTTTCTTCACTTACTCTTTCACTGTGACTGCTATCTGCTTGTGGAACTCTCTTCCAGTGGAAATCCGCAAGGCCGCCTCTATGGGAATCTTCAAATCCAAACTCTTTAAATACTTCATCTCTCTTCAAGATACCCAACAAAATTGAGCACTTTATGTAGATATATTTGTGTATTTCGTTTATGTATGTGTATTATTATTATTTTTAATTTTTGTAAGTTTATTTCTAAGATAAAGCTTGATTAAATTTCCTTTTTCTGGCACTACCACTTTCTCCACACTACACAAAGGTTAGCTGGAAGAAAATGCTAATTAGCATTAAGTTCGCCTATGTATCTTTTTATTAGTGCAATAAAGAATTTTCTAATCTAATCATATTGCTCACCTTTAAGGCTTAAAAGCCCTACGTTCTATCGAGTCTAAGATAGCGAGCTGATATTTGGCCGAACCATATTTAAATATTAATACATTATACGGGCTGAAGTCACGGTCATTGAGTCTATACATTGGCGTGAAATTAATTTCCATCAATAAGTTTAGTGTTTCAAAAACTTTAGTAATGCATCACAAATATTTGCTTTTATTCATTTTGATCGGTGAGTTAAGCAAGTAACTTTTTAATCAAAATATAACCGACTTAACCAAACTGCTGAACCGATTTTAGTATTTGTTGTTATAGCGGCAACAGTAATACATCATCTGTGAAAATTTCAACTGTCTAACTATCACGGTTCATGAGATACAGCCTGGTGATTAACGGACAGACATACAGACAGCGGAGCCTTAGTAATAGGGTGCTTTTTTACGCTTTAGGTACGGAACCCTAAAAAACAATTTGATGACCAAACGACTAACTAAGCAGACTACAACCACTTTCTCTTATCGATGGTGATCTTAGGTTTCAGCATACTCCAACTGACTGCATCCATTTATATTAACAAGGCCCATACAAAACCTTGGAAAGTGAGGTTCTACCCAAAGAAGTCACTGTTCAAGAAATCCGACCTCATTGATAGAGGATGCTCGGTTTTCATTAGGGATTGCCCATCGTCTTACAAGTATGTACTTCACATTATGCGATTTACCTAGTTAATAGCTAACTAAACTACTCTGATACAAGACACAATCCGGATTTAGTTATTGTTCTGATGTCTCACTATCATAAGTGCTCCTAATCAAGTATTCTATTGACGGCAAGTAGCAGTAGGCGATGTCAAACACAATCCATCATCACATGTTCACTCCATTGTTTGTTATTTGAGAATAGTTGCCGTGCACTGTATTTCAAATATTTCTTGTAATTACCCTATTAAACGTACTAGACACATAACCTTCTTTCATGTTCCTTTCAGTCACACTATATATGCCCATAACTCTGTCATCAGTCACACGCTGGATTTTTCGGAACAAGGTTTTTTCGTCACTAGACATCTTTGTTAGCAAATCATCTTTTATGAAACAAATTATATCTGTCCTTAATCTTATACCTATAACGCGATCCATAAAATATTCAGAAACTCACAAAACACACACTACACTCCCTCCCTCACCTCCTCAAGTATACACATTCACACAGGGTCCCTCCCTCTCTTTCGTTCTTTAAATGCGTACCTACTGAATTCGTTGAAAATTAATTAATATATTGTGTTTTTAATCATTTTAGGTGACTAAATTCTTAAAAGTTATGTCTATAAAATGAGAATATTTTATTGGCATTAAGCATTAGCTATAAGAGTTTGTTTACATTGACATCAAGTGCTGTTGATTTTGTAATGAATAAATAAAAAAAAATAAAAATGTCATTCAATTTATTGGCAATATTGTGTCGGAATGGCCTGGAAATATGACAGTATTGACAAACATTACGAAGATGACTGCCGTGAAATGTTGCTTTTTTAGAAGCACCTTTAGATAGTAATGTAATCCATTATACTCGTGGAATTATATTGGATTTGGCAGGTTTCCAAATACTCCCAGCGAATAACAAAACCAAATGATACAGCTTTAAAATATCATGCCGTCAAAATATTGATTCAGAGTGTAATTTTGGGCAGGATGGGCATGTAAGGACGTGTGCCATTGTTTGGAGCTGGGCACCACTTTGCATTGCGTCGCTAATTTGTCTATCATACCCTTTTTTCTATCACACCTGCAGCAGCTGACTTGGGTGCGCAGTCTGTTGAGTGTCTTTCACGCCAGCCAAGATATGTGTTGACCAGGGGTTAGTTCCTTTGCAGGTGTGACTAAGCCAAGTGAGGGGGCTTTGTGCATTTGTTCAGTCGACTTTATGTGGGCTGATGGTGAATATTATAAGAATGAGGGTACGTAGATTGAATACATCGTTGAATTTGTTTTTAGAAAAAATATAGTTTGTGCTCGACACTACGATGGTCAATACAAAACGTTCACTAACTATTGTGAAATGGAATTTGAAAATTGCAATGGCTGGAGACGTAAGTATCTAAAGATCTTCCAGTACGTATAAAATGGTCCAACCTTCCATTGCGTCTTCATGAAGTTTACTTAAGAGTCTATTAAAATGTTTTTATCACTAAAATTGTAAACCTTGTGAAATTGTCCTTGATATGGAGACGCCATACCAATTTTGCCACGGGTTCACTGATTGCAAAATTTATTGAGATGTTTCTTTTACGAAATAACAGTAAGATAGTGAGACGTGCAATTTTCGAGTCTCTAAATAGAGCTTTTGTCATGATGTTAATAGATAAGTACCTTTTTTTAAACGGCCTAGTGATCGATGGTGTAATAACTCCTTTGAAAAATACCCCACATAACCTTAATATAGTCATAATTTATTATGGTAATAAAACAGTTTGTTTTTTGTTGTGTTCAGAAACCAGCCATCATAACATTCCTTTTAGATGGTAAACCTAGTTTTTTAATTTAGTAGGTAATAACCATAACTAGAATTATAACGATTTACAATTCACTTTTAGATAGAAAACCTAATTTTTCAAATTAATTTATGCCTGCTTTACCATAATTAGAAATAATATTATTTACACAGTAAGCACCTAGGCAATGCAAATTGCAGCACTAGTTAGGTGATACACAGTTGCTGTATTTTATTTAGCAGGGTTTAAATACAAAAACGAGCGATGGAATGAAGTTTACTTTGAATAGAAGTGATAGGTTAAACAGTAACACTATATGAGCGAAAACAAAACTATCTGATATACTCACCAAAGTAAACCCACAAAAATGGCGCTGGACGGGACATGCGTAGCAAAAACGAGAAATGGAGCAAATTAGTAACAAACTGGTACCCAAAAGATGGAAAAAGATCAAAAGAAAGGCAAATCAAAAGATGGGAGGATGAAATAAAATTACTTGCTGGTCCCTATTGGAGAAAAGCTGCTACTGACAGAGTTCATTGGAGAGAGCTAGAGGAGGCCTTTGCCGATCGGCACTCTGAACTAAGAGACAGTATATGATATAAATTGAAATTTCCGTATTGCAAAATGTCAGAATATAGGCTTATTATTATAAATACAAAAACAAATATGTTGTTTTAACAGAAAATACTCGTACTCGGATATCCAGATCACGAAATCAATTTCAGAATCATCTACATTAGTCAGAGCAAACATTTCACAGATACACCGACCTCGCCGGCGAGGCCGACGAGTCCTTTCAGTTGCTGCCTACATAAGGTACATACATACATGTACCTGGGCGTTTTTCTCCTATCCCCATCCTGGGAACCAACGGCTCAAGCCAAGGTCCATACCTAAGTGGTTCCCTTGCCAGTGGCGTAAGTACAGGGTGGCAAGTCGGCAAAATGCCACGAGCCCCCAGCCGGAAGGGGCCCCCGGTCAGAGTAGAATCCCAACTCCCAACATTTATTCCCGTGTGCAAATTTTAGACTAGTTAGAAGTCAGTCCGATTTATTATCCGGTATCGGATTGCTCTCGGAGTCGGTATCGTACGGATATACTGAAATTGGTAAAAACTTATTTAAGAAATTCTATGGGACAAGAAAGGTTAAGCAACTTGGCTATTCTATCCATAGAAAATTCTATGGCCTGAAATTTGAACTTTGATGGTGTCATTAACACTTTTGCTGAATAGAAAGTACGAAGAAATTAAATTTAATAATTAAAATTGTGTACTTCAGTACAATTGTGGTTTCAGTTCAATATGTACTTACTTTAAATTATGTATCTTTAATTTAAAGTGAATTATTAGATAATCAAGTAATTAGAGGGGGAGGGGGGGGGGGGGGGGGGGGGGGGGAGGGGTGGGGGGAGGGGGGGGGGGGGAGGGGGGGGGGAGGGGGGGAGGGGGGGGAGGGGGGGGGGTCCGATGAATTTGCCACGGGCCTCGAACGGTATAGTTTCGCCACTGGCCCTTGTTCTAGACGTAGCCTCAGAGGCCAACAGCGAGTTAGTCCTTCAGATAAAAATTAATAAGTAATAATAATTACACATGCACAATAATTACACAACTCACACTTTCCTGCGTAAGATTTTTCGAAAGAGTTAGAATATTTTAAAAGTAAAATTCAAAAGAGAGATTAGAGTAAAAATGGATAAGTAAAGTAACATAATCATTTGCAAATACCAATATAAAGTTAACGCCTGTAAATTTGTACTAGCTTCCACCCGCGGCTTCGAACGCGTGGTTTGCTATTTCAAAGTAGAACTACGTACATACATTCGTCGAAATCGGTTAAGCCGTTACGACGTGATTGAGTAACAAACAAACCAACAAATAAACAAACATAACATAAACAAAAAAAAAACAAAAATCCAAACTTTCATCATCATCATTTTCAGCCCGTGTCGACCCACTGTTGGGCATAGGCCTCTCTTTGTTTCTGCCATTCTTCCCGATCCTGCGCCAGCTTGAACCACGTACGTCTTATGGATGTCGTTGACCCATCTCGCTGGTGGACGTCCCCTATTTCGATGCCCAGTTCTCGGCCTCCACTCTGTTGTCCACCTGTCGTCACTACATCTGGCCAAGTGTCCTACCCAACTCCACTTGAGCCCCAATATTCGCTTGCTGACGTCTTGACGTTGTCTGCTTGCGAATTTTAGTATTGGGAACTCGATCCAACTTTCATATTTAAAATATTAGTGTGATTTGCGCATGATATAAAAATTAACGCCTTGGTATTTATTTTTCAGAATGGAGCTTAATCAAGCGAGATAGATGTTAATAAACATTTGCTGTAATTTTTTTCAAAGGCACTGTTTGAATTATCAAGCCTTAGAAACCATTTTATATTGAACATTCAATTAAAAATAGCAAAATATTTGTGGGTTATTTTGAATATGTGGCCAGTGCAGGGGTTAAAATACCAATCTGCAGTAGGCATATATAGCTGATATTATATAGTGATGGGTAAGTATCTAATAAGTTTTTTTTTATGTTATTTGTGGGGAAACAGGCTTACGGCCCACCTGATGGTAAGCGGTCACCGTCGCCTATTGACACCGGCAACACCCGGGGTATTGTCGATGCGTTCCCTACACTGTAGAAACCTCTATACATTTCTCTTGAAGCGTGCCATGTCGTAGTCTAATAGGAAAACCTCAGATGGTAGCTCATTCCACATCTTGCAAGTATGTGGTAGAAGCACCTTTTTTTAACCTATGTCATCCCCGCGTCTACTAGGCCTTCCTCGGCGCCGTCGCCCGTCTTCAGGCACCCACTGCGTGACGATCGTTGCCCATCTGTCCGGGTGCATTTGTCTTACATGGCCCGCCCAATCACATTTTAGCCTGGCAGCCTTATTTCCTGCATCAGCAATGCCGGTCTTTAAACGCAGCGTGGTGTTACGGATTCTTTTAATCCTCTTTACTCCAAGCACGCTGCGCTCCATTGCTCTTTGGCAAACATTGAGTTTGGATTTTTGAACCTTGGTTAAAGACCACGTTTGGGTACCATAGGTAATATACAGATGTCATGTCGATGAGTTTGCGCTTTATAGTGGCATACGAAGGTTTCCCTTCATCGGCTCTTTCATGGACCAGTAGTTTTCCAGGCGTTCTCGATGCGGCGATCGATCTCCTTATCTTACCTGTGTTTGAAAGAAACTAACTGGCCCAAGTAGATATACTACGTCGAATAAGTACCTACCACTAATTAATTATGACATACTTAAACTGTCGTATCAAGAAATAAAAAAAAATTACTTAATCTTTCTCCATCTTTAGAACCAAAAGTAATGGAAATATTCACAACCGTTTAGAAAAAGGCTTAGGGACATTTTATATTCAATACAGCTTAATTTAGGGATGTTTTTTCAAATATTTAAATTACTTGTAGAGTTTTTGTTACCATAACTTTGAAAATACTCAATAAACAACATATTTTTTTTAATATCTTTTCATTCCTTAACAAAGAGGAGATGCCGATAAACATGACCCTTTAGATTATATATTAGCAACATTCGCGCCGATTTGCTTACGCAATTACACAACGTACACAACTTAATCGTAAAGCGGCATAGATCTGTCCATATTTTTTACAACCACGATCATTACACTAACTTTTTTTGTTAATTTATTTATTTAAAAAAAACACATACTTATAAAATTATTACACTTAAAAAACCTTAGTAGGTTTGTCCTAAGTGCAACTTTAACATTGTATACATATATGTAAGAAATTCTTACGTGTTTCTATTCTGTACGTGGTACGTGGCCGTGCGTGCGCCGGCTCACATTCCATTGTTATCTGCACGAACATACAGGTTTCTCTCAAAAATGGCAAAGTTTTTGGAACAATTACTCAATTAGCAGTTCATTGGTTATAAATGAATAAAATATTACATGACACTATACATATCTTATACTTACTTCAATAAGATATTATATTATATTTTATATATTTGTAGATACTGCAATAGTCACAAAATTATATGATTTAATGTTAAATATATATTTGTGAATGGTATAGTATATATACATATAATTATTATTATAAATACGGGATTTATCACGTACCTTCTTATCGGTGTTATATGTTTCAATATTATAGTGTGTTTTTTTTAATATTAAGTATCTTATTTTTTAAAAAGATTGTTGAGTATTTTTTTTATTTGTAGGGTTAATTATAATATGGTACTACAAGTTTTAACTAGGTATATTCTTAACACAAACATTAGCAATCAATTAGCAATACTCAAACTCAACGTTAGCATTAGCACGGCGTAATAGCATCAGATAATCACCGTTTATCAAATGACGCCGATTATTTGACGTGTTTTAGTAAACAAAATGGCATAGTCTTTATATTTTTTAAACATCCATGATCGTTACACTCCGTTATTTTAAAGTTTGATCTGGAATTTAATTTAATGTGGAACTGGTAACTTATAATTAGGTGTTTTCTGCAAATTTGATTAAAATCATACGTAGAAGGCACGTAGAAGGGCATTATTTGAGCACACATGAATAATGTTGGTTTAACGGATGTTTAATGTACCCAGTTTATAACGAACTTCAATGTTGTTCTTCACTGTTTTGAACATAAACTAAACATTATTACGATTGAATATGCAGTGTGGCGTAGCGTGGGTGTCAGCCGCCCGGGGCGGAAGGAAATTTTACTGCCCCCTTATTTAGGTATTTCAATTTAATAGACTATAATATACAGTAATTCTATAGAATTTTTGGCAAGAATAGGCATCATTTTTGTGTATTTACAGGTTACAAATAAAAAAGTCATATATGTTTTACATATTGTAACGCTTAAATAATTTTCAAAAATTTCAATTTTGAAAAACTTCAAACACAGCTGGTATTGTTCATGCGTCAAAAATATGAAATGGTTCAAATATCTCCAAAATATTATTATTATTTACTGTGAAATTTGCCGCCCCTTAAAGGTGCCGCCCGGGGCGAGCCGCCCCTGGCGCCCCTACTTAATATGATAACTTTTAGGGTCATAACATAAGTCTTAGGAGAGATTTTGCCTTCTTGTGTGTGTTCTATCACTTGTATAATGAGTTGTGTTATGAGGAATTGTTTGATATGGTGCCTTCAGGTTCCTTTTATCATCGCACCGCTCGCCATCGGCGGGGAATCCATGCACACATCATGGAGACGATTTGATCGCGCACCGTGAAGTTCCAGAGGCATTTCCTTCCGCGAATAGGGTTACCATATCATAGGATTTGTCCTGAGATTTCAGGATTTCTGGACTCTACTCAGGATTGCGGCTGGATTTTGCAATTCACATTAAATCTCAAGATTTTTAGAATTTCCAATAAAATATAGCGTACATTTTAAAGATCTCTTTAATAAAAAGTTAAACAAACTAAAAATAATCTTCCTTTGGTAATAATTGCACAATTAAAATCAATACCTATTTATCCTACAAGGTACTTAATCAGTTTTATCATAGGTACTTAATATGTGAAGATACCTTCTTAAGTAAGATTTTTTCTTTATTTATTGCAACGCCTGAGCGAGATCTGCAGCAGTGTATAAAAACGATAATATTACGATTTTTTTAAAATTGTTAAAAAATCTCAGGATTTTTCAATGGAAATCAGGCCTTCTCTCCGGACCTTTGATTTTTTCATCTGGTAACCCTAGTTGCGAACACTTTGCTTGTGGAATGGTCTCCCTGCCGAGGTATTCCCTAATGACTACAGTATGGGGTTCTTCAATAGGGGCGTTTTAAAATTTTTAAAGGGTTGGCAATGCGCGAGTTATACGTTTGGTGTTACAAACGTCTATAGACTACGGTAACCGCTTACCATCAGATGGGCCGTATGCTTGTTTGCTACCTTAGTAGTTCCAGTTATGGTGCGACTTAGTTCGACCGTCCAGCCAAAATGGTGACGGTCAAAATAAGATTCAAATGAGGTATCACATAAAAAAGCTTAATTTAAACATTTGTTTGTCGCCTGAGTCTTCCTGGTTCGCAAAGAAAAGAAATAAATTGAAGATTTACAGTTTTTTATCATATTTTTTTATACCACTCAGTTAGCAAACAAGCATACGGCCCACGTGATGGTAATCGGTTACCGTTGCCATGTTCGTAACATCAAAGGTATTAATCGCGCATTATCGACCCATTAAAATTTTCAAAATGCCCTTTTTGAAGAACCCCATACTGTAGTCCCTAGGAAAAACCTCGGCAGGGAGAGACCATTCCACAAGCGAAGTGTTCGCGGGAGGAAATTCCTCTGGAACCTCACGGTACGCGACCAGATTGTCTCTAAGGTATGTGGATGGACTTCCTGCCGACGGCGAGCAGTGCGGTGATAAAACGAACCTGCATGTACCATATCAAACAACTCCTCAGATCACAACCCATTATACAAGCGGTAGAACACACACAGGGAGGCAAAATCTCTCTAAATACCGCTTGTGAGAATGGGATCGTCGACAACTCTCACAGCGAGTCTTTGCACAAAGTCAAATGGCCCTAGTTGATATCCAGGTGCTCCTGCCCATAAATGACAGCAATAGGTACTCCATGTGGGGCCGGATTTGAGCCTTATATAGAAGCAGTATATACAGTAGTATAAAATTATCTATACTTATCTATATCTATAGGTACTAATATTATAAAGAGGAAAGATTTGTATTTTTGTGTGTGTGTAGGTATGTTTGTAATGAATAAACTCAATAACTACTGTGCTGATTTCAAAAATTCTTTCACATTGGAAAGCTACATTCCCCTGAGTGACATAGGCTATATTTATTGCTAGAAAATATTAGGGATCCTTACTAAAACTTAAGTAACGTAACCCAAGGTGTAAAAAAGTGCCCCAAAACGTCTTTCGTCGCATGCGCTGCGGAAACTATTGATGATAGAACAAAAGTATGTTCTACAATATTAAAGAACATATCAATATCTACAGAAAACTTTGGGATACCATATTACTTAATAATATTATAAAGAGGAAAAATGTGTATGTTTGTAACGAATAGGCTCCGAAACTACTGGATCGATTTAAAAAATTATTTCACTGTTGGGAAGCTACTCTATCCCTGTGTGACATAGGCTACTTTTTACCCAACTGCGCAGAAGGAGGGTAATGTTTTTATTGAAAAACTACGCGTGCGGAGCTGCAGATTGGTCAGCTAGTAATATTACAAAGAGGAAAGATTTGTATTATTGTGTGTGTGTATGTTTGTAATGAATAAACTACTGTTTCGATTTCAAAAATTCTTTCACCATTAGAATCCTACATTATCCCTGAGTAACATAGGCTTTTTTATCCAACTGCGCAGAGGGAGGGTAATGTTTTATTGAAAAACTACGCGTGCGAAGCTGCGGATTGGTCAGCTAGTCATTGAATAAAGAAATTTTGATTTACATTTGGTTTTTTTTTAATTAATTTATCACTTCATTAAGGAAGGATGAAATTAAATTAGTGAAACTGAAGGGCTGAAATCATTTTGTGACGGCAAACTTTGTTGACATCGCGTCCAGAAAGGTACTTGATGTTTCATTAATTTGATGAACAATTTGCAGAAGGACCCTTGTTTTTCCTAAACCCTGCCTCCTTGCGATCTTTATGAGTTTTTATTGTAGTTTGAATAAGCCTGGTTTGTGTTTTATACCACTAAGAGAGTTATTATACAGGCGAGTTGCGAACGTGTTTCAAGCTACCATTTCTGCCGCCAAGCTGCATTGCTGTGTGTCGTTTTAAAGGGTATGGTTGCCGGTGAAATTGCAGGCACATATAAGGCTTTACATCTGTATCTGTATGTAGATTTTCCTACCAGGGGCACCTGTGCAGTTACAAGTCGAATAAATAAAACAAAAATAGAGCACTTATATATATTTATTTATTTAAATTGCATTCGTCGTCCTTCAGGAAATACCATGCTGCAAATAAAAAAAAATTTGTTATCATAAATTTGTTAAAGTTTGAACGTACTTTTTCGAAACATTGGGGCTTGGCCATACACATTTTGTAAAAAAATTAAAAAAAAAAAAACCTTTTTGTGAGGACGTATATTTATGGCAGCTTTGTCCTTTTATCTAAACTCTAAAAATCTAACTATAAAAATGTTTTTGCTTTCCGAATCAGATGGAAAACATTCACCGTGCTGCTGGAGAGGGATGGCATGTCATGATCTGTCATCTGTCACTTGCAAGTCGCACCTGGTATTTGACTGAGAGCGAGGAAAAACAGTTTTTGAGGGTATTTTATTTGTGAACAAGTTGTTGTGGTAAATGAGTGTTGCAGATAATTATTAACTTGCCAAAAGAAATATACATCATTTGCCAGGTTATATAAACCAGATACAAAAAAAAATTAAGAGCTTGACAGCCAGAAGCAAACTAAGCATGGAGCTTGTATCATGGACTTCTAGAATGCAGTTAAGAAAATTAGGTAATTTTATAAGATGTAATATTGCTATCAGGTTAATTTATCAAAAATTTAGCTAAGGACTCTTATTTTTTTTTTTTGTTTCGCCTGTTTCCCCTCTGACACAGGTCAGAGATGTTTTCAGGCTTAACAGATTGCACAGGCGGTTTATTTTATTTGGTAATGACAGAGTAATTTGTACATCTGTTGGTCCAAAATATACATATATTTAATACATGTTTTTATTTATGTGTTGTAGGTAAGGACTCTTATGACACTAAAGATACTATTCTCAACTTTTTGAGCTTAATCCGAGAGAAATATTTTGTTAACACCATGTAACCGTCCTTACAAGCAGGAGATAACTTATGCATGTAAACAAATGTTCTTGTTTCTTGTTTTTCTGTATTGTTTTGGAAAAATACGGGAAGGAAACACGACTTAATAGGGTTTCTTCTTGAAATCCCCACAGGTGCGTAGAGGCCTTGCAACTTGACAATTAAGTACACACGGCTACACATCAAGCTATACATTCCAGTATAAGCTGACTCGCGTTGTATATGCTTTTCGTAGAATGAGAGGTCAGCTTATACTGGACTTGTATAGCTTGATGTGTATGAATGAATGAATGAATGAATGAAAATACTTTATTGTACACTTCCAAAGAAACAGACTTAAAAATAAAAAAAACACATAGCAACAAGTACAATGGGCGGTTTTATCGCTTAGAAGCGATTTATTCCAGACAACCTTTGGATGGATATAACTTTTGTGACATTACAATAATGGAGGGGGGTGTACCTACATTAACAAAATAAACTAAATTTTAAGAAAGCGCTGAACACTTACAATAAAATGAAACAGTATACACAAATATACCTACAACAAATAAATTAAATTAAAAATATATATATCATACACGGTGTCCTTTAAATCACTGTTTTACCAAAACAAACGTTGCTCAGACCATGGTCTAATAACTGTTTATAGCATCAAAAAAGAGAATAAAAAATAATAATTTAGACTTTCTCAAATCAGTCTAACTTTGTTCAAAAACGAACCGTGACATAAAGTTCATGGGTACGTTAGCCGTAGCGTATTACCTCCTTACTTAGATAGGTACCTAGTTGTTACCGGTCAGCCCGCTGACTATGTTGTAGGACGTAACGTTAAAATATATGTTTTAAGTTCGCAACTTTATATATTTTTCAAAGACCGGTTTCGTTTTGTTTTTTAATTTGATGTTATAAACTGTTAGTAGACCATGGTCTGAACAACGTTTGTTCTGGGAAAACAGTGATTTAAAGGACATCGTATATATATATACATAAACATACACACATACATATCTATAGCGATACTACGACGTTTCTGTGAGTGTGTACTACACATTAAATAATTTGAAACGGTCAATTTCTTACTAAATTATGTGAAATCAAATTGCCCATGATAAGTAATGTATGTTTGTAGTAAATGTCAGGTTACAAGGCCTCTACGCAGCGGTGGGGACGTAGCGGTGCAGATTACTAGAAAAAACCTACAATTTACAATTTCATGCAAAAATTTGCGTTTAAAACGATTAAAAAAAGAGGAGGTTCTCAATTCATTCTAAAGTTCAAATAAATCAATGTTTTAATATACTTATTGGATTTTTAACTTCAATATTGGATTGACACAGAGATTATGGCTCTATGGAAACATTCTTCCAAATATTTTGTTAAATAATTACAAATACACATTTTTACTTACTTTCGTTCCCTTTACATGTTACATACTGCATATCACATATGTTTCCAAATGGTTTCTTCTCATTTTTAGGACTAATTGCGCAGAGAGGGGAATTTCTGAAATTTTTCCACAATTCCAATTTCGATAGATTGGAATCTCAGTCAGGAGTGGAGCCCCAGGACTCGAGACAAGAGTGAATGCGTTTGTCCACCACCGCCGTCACCGAGAACGAGATGACGGCGCTGAAGTAGCGATGCATACTAGGGATGTTACGGAGGTTGTTTTAACGGCACCAAAGTCAGAGTTTTTAAATTTGGTTTGTCGGAGTCGGAGGTGGTGGTGGTTCAATGAAGTAGTTTCAAATCAACACTTTATTTTGGCTATGAAGCCATGCGTTTCAATTAAATCTGTTTTTGATTTGGACAATGATGTCCAAATCAAAAACAGATTTAATTGAAACGCCGCACTAAACAAAACAAATTTAATTAAATAAAACTAAATCGGGTTAGTTACACCATTTATAACTCAAGAACGGCTGTACCAATTTTGATGACCTTTGATCTGTTGGATTTGTTTCCGCCCAGAATAGTAGAATAACTATTAAAATATCGGAATATTCATACAAAAAAATATATGAAAATATATCATTTTCTCATACATAGATGCAGCTAACATTGGCAGCCCGCGTTATATACATTTCAAGGGCCATATACATTGTATAAACCTATTCGCAGATGTTGACCGCCACCACCGCTATCGGCAACGCTTTTGAATTTTATCTTCCGATTTAGGACGACGAATTGAACATTTTGGCGGCAAGGATTTGCATTTTTCTCAGCAATTACAAAACATTCAGAACTGAAATGTATGTACTTCATTAATCATGTCGTAACCTTAATTTTTATAATAACTTTACATGTAATTAATGTGAAATTGAAATTTTCTGTATAGATTAGTATAAACATACACTTCAAAGTTATAATTAAATTTTATAAAATAAACTATATCGTCGGAGCCGAAGTCGGAACCAGAGGTGCAATATCAATCGGAAGTTCTGACTTATCGGAGTCGGAGTTGAAGCTCCGTAACATCCCTGATGCATACATACTTTTTTTTGGGCGGGTAGGTGTCTAAAAAGAAACACCTCTTGTTAAATCATCTCCTTTTATTTTGTGTAAAAAATATAATTTGTGCACAGACAGTAACCATTTATGTTTAAAAATAAAGTTTGAAGCACTGTACCTGCCCTAAAGTGTTATTATCCACATCACTTCAGTATCAACACACAAATTAACAACCTGAAAATCACCCTACAACACATCACTCACTGCAACTTTCAAGATGGAGGAAATGTGCCAAATCAAAGGCTCTATGGCACAATTGCAGGCTGTTTTCACTGAACAGATGGCGGCTTATGAAGGTAAGCTGCAAAAACAGTCTGATGTTCCATCCACAACAACCGGGTTGGCCGTAGAGTTTTCGGCGTTCAAGTCGTTTGTCCTGATTGCCATGAGGGCTCTACAGGACCAGATACAAGCTACTGCGCATGCTGTAGACCAACTAGAGATGTTAGGCAGGCGCAAGCATTTGCTTCTTCATGGAGTTCCTGAGGAGAAGAAAGAGGACACCGCTGCCACTGTTGCAAAGGTTGTAGTTAGTCAGCTCAAGATAACTAGTTTTGCTACGGGCGACATCTACCGCTGCCATAGGATGGGCCGCTTAACATCGGATCGACCTCGACCTATTTTGGTGAAGCTTCGGGACGAGGCTGTTAGTGACAGGATGTGGTTCGCCAAGACCAATCTCAAGGATACTGGTGTCACTCTGTCCGAGTTTTTGACGAGAACTCGTCATGAAGTTTTCATGCAGGCGAGGCAACGATTCGGCATCAATAAGTCCTGAACTTGCGAGGGCTATGTCTTCGTGGTCGGGCCGGATGACACTAGGCGTCGTGTGAGCGGTATGGATGAACTCGATAAGATATCGGGCCCACGGGCGACGACGGAGCGGACTTCACCGGCCGCAGCGACAAAGCCAGCAGTCGTAAGCAAGGAGCCGACAGCGTCGAGAACAAAGCGTGTAGCAGCGTCGACTAGGAGATAGCGCCCGTGTCCGTGTGAATGTGTAGGTAGCATAATCTAAGCCCGTCCATTTCTTCCTGATGAATCACCCGTTTTTAATTTCTATTTTTCTACCCTTTAGCAAAATTTGTTGTCTTTTTTTGTTATTATTATTTGCTTTCAATGTCAAACTCAAATTTGCAAAGTATCACAACTCAGCTAAGTTACTAATGTTCCAAACCTTTGTTGTGTATTTAGACATTGTGAATGGACGGGCAGTTTTCGATTCGATATTTCAATTTGTTTTTTTTTTGTTTGTTAGTTTGTATTTTAGTTTTGTGTTGATTCTTTGTTTTCTGTATTTTTGATACTCTTTTAACACAACTGGCAGGTGGACAGGCTTATATTTGCATATTTTTAATTAGGAATAATCAGTTAGAGATAGGTACATTTGATTTTGTTTTGTTTTTTTTTATTTATAATCTATTTATTTATTTATGTCATCTTTAGTTAGTAGTGATAGTGAACACTTTTTATCTCTTTCTTCCTGTGATAACGATAACATAAGCAGTGACGATAGTTTTTGCAGTATACCTACGCTTTCTCAAACTCTAAGAGACTCGGACGTCTCAAAAAACTTCAATATTAATGCGCAGAGCATTCCGGCTCATTACCCCGATCTGCTGGCGTCATTTGACCATAAAAACATTCATGCTGTATTAGTCTCCGAGTCATGGTTAAAACCATGTTTGCCTACAACTTCTTATTCGTTACCAGGTTTCATCCTATATAATTACTTAATTAAAAACGACCGCATCAATGGACGTGGTGGTGGGGTTGCCATCTACTTGCGCCCTCACATACCTCATACCGTTGTTCATATGTCTCCACAACCACCGTCGCCTGATGCGGGCGAACACATTTTTGTTGAAGTCTGCCTCTCTCACACCAAGGTATTACTCGGAGTCTACTATAGCAATAATCTTCGCAATAATTTCTTTTCCTCATTCGAAAGGCTTCTTGAAGACCTCACTCCTTCTTACAATTACACCGTCATTTTGGGTGACTTCAACACCTGTCTTCTTAAGCAGGATTCCCGTTCCATTACTTTTGAAACCCTCGTTAAGGCTAACAATTTGACCATTCTCCCTTCATCTGCTACACATTTCTTCCCAAATTGCACTCCATCTCTTCTTGACCTGACATTAGTATCATCACCTAATAATGTAGCTACACATGGCCAAACTTCGGCGGAAGCTTTTTCTTATCATGATTTAATCTTTTTGTCCTACAAAGTTCGTCCGCCGAAAGCTAAGCCACAAATTCTTATGCAGCGTAACTTTGGTGGAATGAATTTGGAAAGCCTCCGTGGGGATGCTCAGCAGATCGACTGGACCGACGTCTTAGATGCGTGCTGCGTTGATGATATGGTGGGTTCTTTCAATAAACAATTGATTAAGTTGTATGACACACATGCCCCCGTACGTGCCATTAAAATCACACTTCCACCTTCCAGCACCATGGCTTACTGATGAAATCCGCTTGGCGATTCACAAGAAGGCGAAGGTTAGGATGAGGTGTAGACCTTCTGACAACAATAAGGCTAAATACTTTGATCGCCGAAATCACTGTAAAAGGTTGTGTAGGGACGCGCAGCGCCGATACATTCATGACTCCGTAGATAATAATGATCCATCTAAAGTGTGGAAATTTCTTAAAACACTGGGGTTTGGTAAATCTAAACCAGAAAATATCTCAAAAATCATTGACATTGATCATCTTAATCAGCACTTCACGAGTTCCATATATTGACGGAATTACTAAATCAAATACACTATTTAATCTTTCTTCGCAGCCAACTCCAGACATTCCTTCTTTTCAGTTTAGTCAATTTGCCGATTGTGATGTTAAGAAAAGTATGACATCTATTAATTCAAATGCTGTTGGCAGTGACAGTGTTAGTCGGAATATGATTATGCCAATACTTGACGAAATCGTTCCTATCATCACCTACATCCTAAATGTCTCAATCGATTCCGGCTCTTTTCCTGACGTCTGGAAAGAAGCACAGATAATTCCTTTACCTAACAAACTCAATCCATCTTCTTTTTCTGAATACCGTCCCATATCTATACTTCCCTTCCTATCAAAAGTCCTTGAACGCCTTGTCCATAAACAACTCAGTACCTACCTATCCAATAATATCCTGTTAAATCCTCTCCAATCTGGTTTTCGCCCCGGACATAGCACAGTCACAGCGCTCGTCAAGATAACCGATGACAATCGGTTTGGAATGGAGAGTGGGAAGGTGACAGTGCTGTCATTACTTGATTTCAGCCATGCCTTTAACAACGTCGATTTCGACATACTTCTGGGTGTATTAAGCTCTCTTAACATATCTCCAACGGCTATTGACTGGTTTCGTAGTTATTTGTTTGGACGCCGGCAGCGCATCCGTATTGAAGATAATTACTCATCATGGTGCAGCCTTCCTGCTGGTGTCCCTCAAGGTGGCGTCTTATCTCCTCTCCTCTTCAGTGTTTTTATTCATTCAATATCTCAAAATCTTTCTTCTTCCTACCACTTGTATGCAAATGATTTACAAATTTACACACAAGCCCCGATTGACAACATTAACGGAGCTATCAGTTTAATAAACTCAGATTTGGACCGAATTTGTGACTGGAGCAAATCCTTTTGTCACCGTAAACCCTAAAAAGACACAAGTGATCATAATCGGTAGTCACAAAATGATTCCTAGGCTAGATTTTGCACAACTCCCACCTGTACTTTTTAATGGAACACAAATAGCTATCAGTCAGACGGTGAAAAACTTGGGAATTATCATGGACATCCAGCTATCATGGGTGCCATGTATTGCTAAGATCAGCCGCAAAGTGTTTGCTTCTTCAGCTTTGTTGCGTAGACTTCGTAACTTTTTACCGACCGCCACCAAAATTACGCTTGCACAATCCCTTCTACTCCCTATCTTAGATTACGCCGACGCCAGCTACCTCGACATTTCCGAAGTTCAAATGAGTAAACTTGAGCGCCTTCAAAACCTTTGTATTCGGTTCATATTCGGCTTGCGCAAGTATGACCATGTCTCAGAATTCCGCGCAAAACTCAAGTGGCTCTCTATACGTCTTCGCCGGAATGCACATATTCTATCACTTCTTTATAACATTCTCTATAATCCCACTTCACCTTCTTATCTAAAGGAGCGTTTCGAGTTTCTGTATCAGGGACACTCTCAAACCCTTCATTCTTCCGAAGCTCTACAGCTTCGAACTCCCATTCATAGTTCACAATTTAATGGTGACTCCTTTACAGTACAAGCTTTGCGACTGTGGAACGCCTTACCTTTGTCTGTAAGGTCGTCCCAATCTCTTCCTATTTTCAAAGTCAAGGTTTACAACTATTTCCTTTCGTTGTCTCGTAACTGCTAGTTAGTGTTTATGTTATTTATCCTCTTTATGTAGTATAGTTTATTTATACATATATTATTTGTATGTATTTAAGTTTATGTTTATTAGTACTTACCTATAATTAATAGGTATATTTTATTTTGTGGGTTCTGTTTATGTCTGTAGGTACTCTTACACCGCCGT
Organism: Philereme vetulata; assembly: GCA_918857605.2. Taxonomy (NCBI): domain Eukaryota; kingdom Metazoa; phylum Arthropoda; class Insecta; order Lepidoptera; family Geometridae; genus Philereme; species Philereme vetulata. Next base: position 2,416,188 of record OU975452.1, on the reverse strand, counting down.
CTTTTGATTTTGTTTATACTGTCCATCCAAAGGTTGTCTAGAAGTGTTCGCTTTTAGCGATAAGACCGCCCATTTTACATTTATTTATTGTTTATTTATATTATTGTATTTTTATTTGGTGTGCAATAAAGAGTATTTCATTCATTCATTCATATATTATGGACGCATGTCTCTTACATGCCGTCACCAGGATGTCAAGTTCGGTTCGAATCGAGGTTCAAATAATCTCGTTTCTCGGTGACGACGGCGACGTTCCGGAGTCGGCAGCGGTGGACAAACATCCTAAGGTGCACACGGCTACACATGTCATTAAGCTATATATTTCCAATATAAGCTGACCTCGCATTGTGCAGGCTTTACGTAGAATAATAGGTCAGCTTATACTGGAAATGTACAGCTTGATGTGTAGCCGTATGTACATAATCTATATCCACGTATACTAACGTGATCTTTCACTATGGACCTCATAAGAAGGCTGAAAGTGAAACCTTATAAACGGCTTACTGTTTTGTTCATCGAGCGAAACGAGATCTCTAAATCAACTTAAGCAAATTGGCGTTGTATGTATGTATGTATGTTTGTCCGAGAATAACTTTCGAAGCGTTGACCCGATCATCGTGAAATTTAATACATAGGTAGGTAGGGATGGCACAATTTTTGTGTGACTAAATAAGCAAAAAATGTTGGGGGGGGGGGTTGCTGAGATATTGGGGTTCAAGTGTGGTAAAAAAATGAGGTTAACTGGTCAAGTGGGATGCCAAATGAAAGGTATTCATTAGTACATTTAGACTCTGTTAATATTTTTTATAAATTCTTTATAGTTTTTGAGTTATTAGCCATAATAAAAACTAAACTTTGACAAAATTCACATGGTACACCAGTGACCCCACAGTGCTGTAATTTAGTGTGCGTGTAGCTTTAGTGACACAAATACAGGCAAAAGTCTGAAATCCAAAATAACTGCAATTTTAACCCCAAAAAATACTAACCAACTTACATGAACTCCCATTACCAGTAATTTGAATGAAACTGTAGGTCAAGTTATTTGGTTATTTATTTCGAGACACTTTTGGTAGTCAAAGATTACAAATAATATTTTTTTGTTTTAATTGGAGACGCGAGATCTCAGTTCGGGACGAACCACTAGTATTATTTAATTGTTAAGTTAATATAGCTGTTGGTTTTCCATACAAAAAAAAAATGAAAAAAGCCTTACCTTTCCCAAACATTACGTTTGCAAACAACATACTCTTTCATACACTCCTCTAGTTCAAACTCTTCATCGGTTTTGTTATTTATCTCGAAGATGAGCTCTTTTGGCATTGGACGGTGGGTGATATCTAATTCAGCATATTCATCTACAGCTGTTGCCATCCATAGCACTTTGAATATTACTGCAATTATTGAAAAGCGGTCAAGTGCTTGCCATTCTCGCGCACAAAGGTATAAAAATACGACATTGTATTTAGCTGTAGGTAGTATGTAATCTATGTTATAATCGAAATTATTACAGTTTTGACTTGATTTGATTTAGCCACATCTCTTTTGCATGTATGAAGTGACAACACTTCTCTTTAATGATGTAACGCTTTATTGTAAAGCTATAATGTAAATGTTATATCTTACAAAATAGGTAAGCATGTAGTGGTCAAGGCTGCTGTGATTGTATGCACGGTGTCCTTTAAATCGCTGTTTTCCCAGAACAAACGTTGTTCAGACCATGGTCTACAAAGGGTTTATAACATCAAAAAAATAATTAAATCGGTCTTTGAAAAACATAAATAATTGCGAACTTAAACGTCTATTTTAACGTTACGCCCTACAACATGCCGCCGTATTGCAATAAAAATAATAATAGTAAGTACGCTACGGCTAGCGTGCCAATGAACTTTATGTCACGGCTAGTTTTTGAAGTTAGACTTATTTGAGAAGGTCTAGTTTTTTTTTATTTTATTGTTTGATGTTATAAACTGTTAGTAGACCATGGTCTGAACAATGTTTGTTCTCGGAAAACAGTGTTTTAAAGGATACCGTGTATAAATGCCCTAAAGCCTTCTAAACTAGCATCTAAGCCCTTCGGAAAAGAAGTTGGCAACGCTAAAAATCACCTCATTCTAGCGCGGAAAATGTACTACAAGTAAATTAATAGGATTCTGAATAGATCAACTGTTTTAAACTGTGGTTTTAAATGACATGAAATTAGTGAAAATATAAATGAAAAATATTAGTGGCTCTGTGAAAACAGTAGACCTCCTCACGTTCCCTTAGTCCTAGGAGGACGAATAGGTCGAATCTGGTGTGTACGGGTTCGTCTCGTGGCGAAGAGGACTGCGTAGTATGATTGGTAGTTAGGTATTTATTTACAGAAAAAAATCGAAAATTTAAATCCGTCCATATATAACGCTACAGAAACCCCCCCCCCCCCTCCCTCCTCAACTCCCCCTTTTGGAATTTATTTTTTCAACATCTTGTGTAGAATGAAGTCCATAATGTGACTCTCAAATTTGATTAAAATCCGTCTATAAATAACGCTACTGCAAACTTCCCCCCTTCACCCCACTAATTTCCCCCCAATCAAAAATAGCGATCAACTAAAACAAATTAATAAATGAATGTACTTGTGTGGCAAATTTCGTAAAAATCGGTTTAAATGCGACCTGTAGGCGAGAACAGACAGACAGACTATAATATTGTTTTGGCCAATCTCGAAACTGAGTCGCTTCGCTCGCTCGGTCAATAATTTATACTTTTATTTAGAATAACCAAGTATCTCACATTAAGAGAGCTTGAATAAAGTCATAAATTATCCCTACAAGAGTTTGTTCACGTAATGACATATTATAACTTCTTTGTTGGAAAATAATTTAAAAGTCCTCAACAACACTTACTCAAGAGCCTAAATGTCAAACTGTATTTAACAAATCCTTGAGACATCAACATTGGTGACAAAGGTGTGTAATTAGTTAGACCGAAGTTAGACCAAAACGTAAATAAGCTTCAAAGAAAATCTAAGATACACAATAAAACCCTTCTCTGCATATTTAACTACGTCTCTAGTTACGAACCATAAAAGCCTTAATGAGAAATTAACATTTAATGATTGGCCTTCTCATAAAGCAAGAACCTTTTCTCAAATCATATTTCGGTTCAGAAATTATGTAAGCAGGTAGCGTACAATTTCTCATTTTGGGATTATACTAATTCATTCCAGAATTTTGTGAGACACCTTCATGTATTATAAGGCCAAGTTAAAGGAAATTGAAACAGAATGCAAAATATTTTCTTACATTATTTATTTAAAAAACTTACCAATTACTTAATTTATTAAACAGAATCATTTAAAATGTTAATACTTTACGTTTTGGGCTCATTAAAACGTAAAGCACAACATTTTCTATCTAAAAGTATTTACAAGAGTTCAACAAAAATGTACAAGGGAGAAGGAACTTTTTACACTAACACTAATAGTTCATTTCAGCTCAAATGCTTTGCATTTCGAGGCTGGTTTCATGCTATTTAAAGCACGATTTTAGTCAGAAAATCTGAGAACATTGAGATGTCTTCGTATTGGTTGTCACTGTGTGTTCCATATTTGCCAACGCGGTCAACTCTGTGTCCATCTTCCTATGTTTCGATCTGGTATTTTTCTTCAACGGCCTCTTTCTACAACAGCACAAAATCTCCTCAAACTCCTTCCTGAAGTTATCATTTAACCACCCATACAAAAGGGGGTTGGAAACAGCACTGGACATCCCGCACATATGGCAGACAGCGTAAGTTATTGTCATGGTTTCTTCATCCATAAATGTACCCTCACTGAAATCTGCTACTAGATTGAACACATTCAAAGGTAACCAGCTTATCACATACGTAACTGCTATAGCTATAAGTATGGCTGGAGTTTTCCTGGTAGTTCGCCTTCGTCCTCTCAATCTCCTGTGTATTTGGACATGTGCCATTATAACAACTAACACTGGAACTAGGTACTGGAATATAAGACTAAATAGAGAGTATATGGCTCGTCCGTCGTGGATTGGCCAGTCTTCGATGCAGAAGCTGAGAGAGTCCATCCCGATGAGACCGAGCTTGTGAGTCTTCAGGCTGCGGAATATGTAGAGTGGGGATGCAAGGGTGAAAGCGGTTACCCAGATGAAGAACATTGTGATGAGAGCACCCATCGTTTGAAGGCCTTGGTGGGTTGGGTAGACGATCAGCTGTGAACAAAAAAAAATATTTAATGATATGAATCTTAAATAAGTTGTTCGTCCAGGTTTTGAGGACCCGGATCACAGATTAGGTAAACCAATAGATTTTGCACTACTTGAAACTAATGTATGTAAGCATAAGCACTCTTGCTTAAAGGAAAACTTCGTGAGATCACCCGCAACTTAGCTCAGCACAAATTGACTATGTCTTTCCAGTTTATTTGTCGGACTAAGCTGAGAATGGAATATATGCTGAGCAAGCCTACTCCGCATCTATAAACTTCATACAGGTAGATACTACAGTGGCTGCATCCTTTATCCTGAACAAGAAGATTGTATCTGCATCATTGACTGATAAAATAATTTCCAAGAGGATTTTGTAAGGCGTAATGAGCCCCTTCAAGATAATAAATGCGGAGATAATTATGCTAGAGCGATTTCATAGCTTTGATGAGAAGAAAATTAATTATGCTTAAATTGTCTATATCTATTCCGATAAGAGATTCCCGAAGTATTTGAGCAAATGCTAATATTTTAATTGTATAACTTATTCCGCCTTATATTCAGTTATTATTGTAAGCCCTTTCTAAAATATTTTGTGTTTTGATTCCAGAGAAACTTATCTACTTATTTAAATAAGCAAGCAATAGTATCAACGCGATTTATCAAATTAATCTAGAGGCTTATAAATGTAAATTCCTTCCGCTACAAAAAGTTTGTAACGAAATAACATCCGTAGATAAATAAACTGAACAGGATGATAATATTTCAATATGATTTTATGATAATTTGACGTTTTGTTTGATATGCGTAACCGACATAATAAATGTTATTTATTTATATTATTTTATTACAGCCAATGATCTCGCAAACACATTTATTTATGGTTTGGTACCTGACCGATAAATTTCCAAAAACGTGAGCACTGTAACACAAACATAAATAATTATAAACCGGCTAAGTGCGAGTCGGGCTCGCGTACGAAGGGTTCCGTACCTATAAAACGGCAAATAAATCACGTATGTTGTATGGAAGCCCTCCCCCCCCCCCCGTTAATATTAATTTTATTTTAATTAATTAATTTATTTTAAAGTGAAGAATACAGCTCAATATTCTGTGAATATTTCAAGCTTTTACCTGTTGCTGTTATCAATATCGTGCAAAAATGAGCAAAAACATCACGTTTAATGTATAGGAGCCCCCTTTAAATATTTATTTTCTTCTTTTTTTAGTATTTGTCTTAGTCATAAGGTCCCGTTTTCCCGTTTTACCCTTTATGTACGGGACCCTAAAAACTGCACAAATATTAATAGGTCTCCAAACAAAACCTAAAATATACCTCCCTAGAATAACTATTCATTTTTGCTGGTACGGTAAAAGCCACAGAACACAAAAAACAATAGAAGTCGTAAGTAGGCGGGGCCCGCGTAACACCAAGTACGCGGAGTTCCGCGCACTACAAGCTTCGCTCACTTCAGTCGTGTTTCAATTACTGTGGGGTAAACGTACTTCAAAAAAATATAAAAAAGCCATATTGTGCCGTTTTGAAGTGTAAATATTATAGCCGAACCAAAAATTTAACGAAAGGGGGCATATCCTATCACCGGTAAGTATTATTTTATTGTTTTTTGTTAGTTTTGTTTAAAATGCAAAATCGTCAAACAAAATAGACTGTGAATAGAAAATAAACTCCTTAAGGTCGCGTTTCTCTTAAACCTCAACTTACGCTACTCAATTAGGGATATGACCCCAATATACTAATGAACGTGTTATCGATAGCTTTAATTAGTTACCCCCTATTAAAAGGTGTATAAGTTTTAGGGCGTTAATTCCTTGTTGTTTTATTGATGATTTTCTGAATGTATTTTAGACCTATGGTGTGAAACAATATAATAACTTCTGTTTTCAGTTTCCCCAAGGCGCAAGACATAAAAAAAATTAAAAGTCATGCAGCACCTGGCACCGTGTGATTTTTTTCTGTTTCCAAAAATTAAGAACCAATTACCCGATCAATGGTTTTCATCACCAGAACAGGCTGTCGAAGAGTATGAATAACATGTATCTGACGTCACCACCGGAGGAGTGGCACAAATGTTTTCAAGTTTTTTTCAATCTTTTGAAAAAGTGCATTGACGCAAAAGGAAAATATTTTGAGAAATAATAAATTCATTTTTGACCAATATTAGTATTTTTTTATTGATTCCGGAAACTTTTAGTGTGCCCCTCAAATAATAATTCAGTATATAATATTCCAGTAATATAATATTTTTTTAAGTAAGTATTTATGAGTAAGTTTTTATGACCTGTGATTATGTAAAGAAAGAAAGAAATGAAAAGCTTTTTATTTCGACCACCACAAATATAACCTGACGTACCTATTTCGTTAGCCGTAGTAGGTAGGTGATAATCGATAACGGTACATTCGTCTTGTATGCTCATTGGTACATCACTAAGTGAGTAGTTATTGTTATCACTGTTATTTGAGCATGCCAATGCATTATCGATTTTACACTTTGCTGTTAGAGACTATAACAAAAATCGTTAGCGACAGTGCCATCTGTTGTTGAGTGGCTTTGTTTTGTGGGTAATCAAGTAACAGCTATTGCATTATCAGTCTTATTTCTAATTAATAGAGACTAAAATAAAAATATTTTCTAAAGCGCCATCTTTTGCCGAGTAGAAGAAGTAAACTTTAATTTTTTGTTACTGTTTATTTTTTTTAATTTTAAACCATGTTCCATAGTAGCTAAGGTTTTATATCCGTAAAATTAGTTTTATGGTTTTAGGCCTCTTTTAACGTTCTCTTTCAACCAATTATAACTTTTATTTCTAAGTGTGCTAGTTTTTACATGTGTGAGTTTAGCTACACTGGTTTTCATAGTGAAAAGTCATCATGCTAGTTCTATTGTTTTTTTTTATTTTTTTTACTAGTCGCGACTTTTGAGAAGTGAGGTTTGGCAACACAGCATGTAACAAAATTAGGTACCTATAAAAAGCGTGACTTTGCTTGCTTCCCGGCTGTCAATGTCAGTCAGTTCACGGTTCTCTTTCGTTCCCTTTGTTTCGGACTTGTGTTAATTTTGTGTTAAACGCCATCTAGGTAAAAACGATGTGCTACCTTCCCACGCCATCTGTGATTAGATTAAGCATATGAAAGTGGTAAATCATCAATATAAAATAAAATCGTTAAATCTTATTTTATGGACAATATTACATATTCTAAAAAATATTGAAATATTTTGGTGTGTTTTAGTGGAAGTTTATTTTTATTTGTTGGGTGCAATGGCCGCTATGAAAGTTTCCAGGCTATGAGACAGCGCCATCTACAAAAAATACGGGATTTTGAGCTTTTTGCGGGCTACGATTTTTTATATGGACATTGACAGTCTATTGATATTACTAGTCTCTGTGTATACTGAATTATTATTTGAGGGTCACACTAAAAGTTTCCGGAATCAATAAAATAGTAATAATGGTCAAAAATGAATTTATTGTTTCTCAAAATATTCTCCCTTTGCGTCAATGCACTTTTTCATAAGGTTGAACAAAATTTTGAAATTATTTGTGCCACTCCTACGTTGGTGACGTCAGATACATGTTAATCATACTCTTCGACAGCCTCTTCTAGTGATGAAAACCGTTGATCGGGTAATTGGTTCTTAATTTTTGGGAACAGAAAAAAGTCACACGGTGCCAGGTCATGACTCTGTATGCTGGATGACTCATAAGTTGTACGTTTTTTAATTTTTTTTATGTCTTGCGCCTTGGGGAAACTGAAAACAGAAGTTATTATATTATTTCACAACATATGTAGGTCTAAAATACATTCAGAAAATCATTAATAAAACAACAAGGATTTAACGTCCTAAAACTTCTACACCTTTTAATAGGGGGTAACTAATTAAAGCTATCGATAACACATTCATCAGTATATTGGGGTCACATCCCTAATTGAGTAGCTTAAGTTGAGGTTTAAGAGAAACGCGACCTTAAGCAGTATGATTCACAGTCTATTTTGTTTGACGATTTTGCATTGTAAACAAAACTAACAAAAAAACAATAAAATAATACTTACCGGTGATAGGATATGCCCCCTTTCGTTACATTTTTGGTTCGGCTATAATATTTACACTCCAAAACGGCACAATATGGCATTTTTATATTTTTTTGAAGTACGTATACCCCACAGTAATTGAAACACGACTGAAATGAGCGAAGCTTGTAGTGCGCAGAACTCCGCGTACTTGGTGTTACGCGGGCCCCGCCTACTTACGACTTCTATTGTTTTTTTGTGTTCTGTGGGTATAACTTAACTACATATGTATGGGGACACCCTTTAATATACAACTTTTTTTTATTTTATGGAATTTTTCCGTTATTTAACTTTGCTTTTTGCCAAATTCTGTGTTTCTAAGTCAACAGGAACTACCATATAGGTTTTGCCCCAAAACCTACAGGGTAGTTCCGGTTGACCTAGAATTGTTAATTTTAGTTAAACGCAAGGTATTACAGCACAAGTAAAGGGAACATTTCAAAAAATAAAAAAAAAAGTTGTTAATTAAGGTAAATTTTGGTACTTACAAGTTTTCGCGAAAATCTAAATTTGCCCATATCTTTTTATCGTGTTGACTCAGGGGCTTGATTTTTATACACCTGATAGAGAAAATAGACCTCAGTATCTACTATAAATTTAACTTACTAGGTCCACCCGTTCTTGAGAAAATTGGTGGTGACACACGGACAGACGGACAAGAGAGTGATCTTATAAGGGTTCCTTTTTTTACCTTTTGAGATACGGAACGCTTTGGTGGGGGGGGCTATTCACGCTACCTGACAGGTCAAAGTAAAATGACCCATTGACAGATCTGACTAGTAAAATTGCATCTTAAGGCTTTGTTAAACAGAACGCGTACTTAGCGCTGCGTAATAGCGTTATAGCGTAGCGTTTTAACGTCGCGCTCTTTTTATGTCACACACATTGTCTAGATTAGCCCAACGCTCCATAACGCAACGTGCCATTCGCCAAAGCGTAGTGCAGATCGATAGCAGAGTGTGAAAAGTTTGTTCGTTAAGGAGATGTTGAGTGATTCAGATGTGGAAGAATTACGAGTACCGAGAGGTATAGAACACTTTACCGTCGTCTGTTTTTCATAATAATTACGATCCGGGCCTCTTTAAGGTAAGAGTGAATAGGTTTCTTCTAGATCTTCGTGCTACATTTTAGACCACATCATCGCTTACCATCAGGTGAGATTGTGATCAAACGAAGTTCTATCATGTTAAAAAAACTTATTACGTTTATACGCTTAATGTCGGTTACAGAGAAAAAGAGTATGGGTGCACGACATCAATAAAAAGAGAAAGGATTTAGGAGAATATCATCGTGTGTGTCGCGAGCTTGCATCACATGATGATCGTTTTTTACATACTTTCGTGTGTCTCAAGATTTATTCGAAGATACTTTATGAACTGCTCATCCCAAAAATAAACTAATGTACCACAAACTGGAGGACGCCTATTTCTACAAGAGACTTGTAATCTTGGGTATTTTCTAATTCAATCAAATTTTCGGACATTATGCAATATTTTAACACATATTCACTCGGACGCTAAAATAAAATTAGTAAAAAAATACAACGGCCGACGTGAAAGCGTCCTAACGCCGCGACAGAGCGTTGCGTACTGCTAGCGCTAGCGCTGGCGTTCTGTTTGACGGTATATCGTCGCTGCTCTGACTAAGTGAAGTAACCGACATTTTGGCGTTTGTAATGTTACTTTTATTTAATTTTGAAGACGAACCGGTCTGTCTAATCAGCGTATCTGTATCTTCTACCTACGTCTAGATGTTTGTTTGACGTATCTACATATCTTAAAATTATAAATCATTCTAAGTGTCTTAGGTACACTTACGGCTTTTAGTAATATTTTCTAAAATGTCGGTTACGTCACTTAGTCAGAACAGTGACGATATTACCATGGGAGTACAATACATCTGGGCGTCTTAGCGCGGCTTCAAGTTAGCGCTCTGACGCGCGCTAAGTACACGTTCTGTTTGACGAAGCCTTTAGATTCCTATATTTTTCGAACTATTTTCTGGAGTTTACTTATGTATTAAATGATGAACTTTAGATTACTGAAGTATTTTGTATATATATTTAATCGAAGGTTACATAAAAGAATAACATAAATCATTGTAAAAGAGGTTGGTCTCGATGCTTAGATACGAGTACACTCAAGCCGGTTCACATTTTTCTAATACTTAATTAGGTGTGGGTAAAGTTAACACCTAAATATAATTATAACTGACCTACCAAAATTACTATCTACTATTTATTACTAAATATATGTACGCAAATATAGTAAGTATTATAACATAATGCAATTATAAATTATAAATACAAATATATAAATCTCTAATATATGAAAATCTCGTGTCACGGTTTTAGTGCTCGCACTCTTCCAAAACGGTTCGACTGATTATAATGATTTTTTTGTGTATCTTGTATCCCCACCCACTATTAGTTAATCGCGATTTTAGTATTTTTGTATAAACAATATCCGTATAACTTAACCGTCGTTCATTGACGTGAAGTCATTTACTTTAAGTATCGCGTCACTTTGACAAGAGTGTTTTATATAGTTTTTATCCCAAGTTCCCGCGGCAACGGGAAATTTCAAGCATGTGAAGCCGCGGGCGGATCAGTTAATATACTGATATTATTGTGACCAAAAGCATCAAAATTTGAACATTATTCCCATGGAAACAATATAAAATATTATAGTGGATTGGTAAATTTTTTGTTCTGTAATTTTTGTAACATTTTCAGAAAGTTTCTACACTTAAATCTATAAACCAACAACGCCAATGTTACCAAATAAATTAGTTTTGCGTATTGAGAAATAACTTCATAAACATTGATATATGATATTGATAATATTTTGTCAGTAAATACTACTGACAAAATATTCTATCAGGAAGTAGATCTTACATAAATACGGACATAAACAGCACCTTCAGGCAAGTTGTAGCAATAACTAGGTGAAGGGTGGAGCCAGTGATGTCCATGAGACAGGATTTTAGATAGACAATACTTGTATATAGACATTCCTCGAAAAGCAACGATTTAAGAGCACGTATTTTATGAATCACAAAAATTGAAGAATAAAAAAATCTAAAAACTCAAATGGAGGTGAGTAGGCCACATGATGAGAGAGAATATAAATAAATGGACAAAATACATATCAGAATGGACCCCTGGATCCCAAACAAAGAGGAAACGAGGAAGACAAAGCAATCGTTGGACTGATGAGTTGAGAAAGCATGCGGGTCCATTAAGGACAGAATAACTCAAACAAGAGCGGAGTGGAAAGAGCTGGATGAGGCCTTCGTGTCGCAAAGACACACCGACACCGAATAACTGACATATCTAATAATACAAAGTCAACAAAAATTAATGATAAATGTAATTGTAATAAGAATAATAATAATGAATTTATCTAATGTTAATGTCAATCTAATATTTAATGTTATATGTTATGTAAATTTAATTAATAGCATGTTAAATTAATTGTGATGTAATTGTATTAGCAATAAAGGCTTAATAATAATTAATTTTATGAGCACTAATGGTATTCCACGGAGATCACTGATTTATATTTTGGCTTGGTTCTTTTTGTGGTATACTAAAAAATATTCCAATTTTTTCCACGAAGGGCACCTTCAATATAATAGCTTCTTGTGATGGGGTATTTTAAATTTTTTATAAATGATTATGATAGATTGTATTAATTAAATGACAATTTTGATAAAAAAAACGAATATGTTATTATTTTTAGTATCACAATCAGTTTGGGTTAATCAAATTTAAATCAGCTGTATCTCGAGAACTATACGTTCTAGGCTAGCGGTGTCTTAAGACAAATGGTGGGTATCAATCAGATAATGCATTTCTGATGACAGCTGTCAAACTTCAATCAGTTGTATCTTGGGAACTAGACGTTCCAGGCTCGCGGTGTATTGGTATAAATGGTAGGTATCAATGAGATAGTGATAAAATATAAATCGGTGATCTCCGTGGAATACAATTAGTACTCATAAAATACGTGTTCTTAAATCGTTGCTTTTCGTTGAAGGCCTCTTTGTATTAACCGGCACCTGAGGCTTTACAGTTGTATGCCTCAATTTGATGGAAGTTAATGATGAAAGATAAGATGCATGATCTATGAGGCAGTACATTGATATAGGTGATGTTAACCACTTATCATCAGTTGGACCATAGGCTTGTTCCATGTCCATCTCGTATAAAAAAAACTTGTCCAACTGTACCATTTTTACAGCATTGACTAAATCAGAAGAAAAAACATAGGCATAATCATATCAGTTGTTTTTAGCTTCAGCCTGTCGAGTCCTTGGATTTATTAGTTGTTTAAAATACTCAGACTGTGTTTAGCGATATTCTGTTATATAAGTATTTCTGTTAGTGTAGACCTTTGAATACAAAAGTTTATTTTAATACACTAACTAAAAGGTTGCAACACTATTTATGTTTCTTTTCTAACGTATCTCGTAGTCAATCTCATGGGATTTACGTCCATAACAGAAAAAAACAAGGGTTTTCGTCAACGTCCGGAAAGTTTTCCGGTTGAGCCCACAAGCAGACGAATTTGAGAACAGCCGTAGGCCGTATGGCGTCCTCTATGCGCGAGATATATGCGCTGTAGGTGTACTCTTGTACCCCCTAAAGATAATAGAATATTGGACACATTACGATCGATAAAAGTCGCAGCACCTATATAAATAAAATTTGACTATAGCAGGGTTGTTGAGTTATTGTTATTAAAATAAGTTTGATGTGCAATGAGACGAAATCACTGCGTAAATTCAGCACTTTTTTACAAAAGTTCCTAATTAGATAGGATAACATGGTCAGCCTCTCTGTTGCCAGGGTCCTTGCCAGGGTTCATATGTGAAACTATCTACTACCTGTAACAACTTTGTCATCATGTGAAAGCAATAAATGTATTGAGTGTTGAGTTATATTTTTAGGACAACAAAATAGTTTTCGTATCCCAGTCATACACGTTTCATTGCTGGGGTGACCCAGATGTCTATTCTATTCTATTGTTGCCTGAAATAATAGCAGATGGTAAAGCTATATCTTGCGTAACAGGTGCTATATTGAATATTGATATAAGTCACCAAGATGCAGACAGATTTTCCACGACGACAATACTCTACTTCTCATACTTTCTGCGAGACAATAAAAACCAAATCTAGATTGGTGTGCAGAAGTTAGTTCGATTTACGAATAAGTTCTTATTGTATGGTTCTCTTAGGTACAAAATTTAACACAGATGAGGGTTCAAATATAATAATTTCAAATATAAACCTGCTTTCGGTAAGGTTTACATAATATATAATTGATCGAGCAGAGCGAGATCTCCAAATCCACTTGGGAAAAACGGCGTTGAATGTATGTATGTATCTATTTATGTATGTATGTTTGTTTGTCCGAAGATAACTTTCGAAGCGTTTATCCGATCATCGTGAAACTTTATACATAGGTAGGTGGTAATGGCACAATTTTGGTGTGACTAAATGATCTAAAAATTTGGGGGGGTTGTTGAGATATTGAGGTTCAAGGGTAAAAAAAATGAGAATGAGACTATCAAGTGGTACGTTAAATGAAAGATATTCATTAGTAAATTTCAACCCTGTTTTTATTTATAGTTTAATCCTTGTAGTTTTTAAGTTATTAGCCATAGTATAAACAAAATTTTGACAAAATTCACAGGGTACACCAGTGACCCCACAATGTCGAAATTTGATATTCGTGTAGCTTGAGTGACACAAATATAGGCAAACGTCTGAAATCCAGAATAACTGCATTTTGTATCACAAAAAAATAACCATAATGCATTACCTGCATGACCTCCCATTACCTGTAATTTGAATGAAACTATAGGTCAAGTTTTTAAAACAAAAGGGGTCTTATCGGGCACAGATTTATATCAAAATCATAATTTTGTATCTGGACCAAACCACTGAGTAGAACTTCATGACCCCAAAGTTCTATCCACCGAATGCCAATATTAGGTACCCAAGAATCGTTCGAGAAGTCGTCGAGATAAAGAAATATCGCAATTTTAATCGTGAGGACGGCTTTAGATTATCTGCATCGTCGAATCCAGTTATAGTTAGGTGTTCACGTCGCGATTTAAATCCACGCGTAACTTCAGATACTGTTACTATTGTGTGTCGAATCAGTGATACGTGCGATTCATAAAACCAAGTGCGGGTAGTTGGTGACAACCATAGTGACAACATTCGCGCTTCCTGGCAATGACACCCGCCCGCTTCAGTCTTTCGTGACCACGGCCGATGTAACTTGGCCGAAACCTCGAGGTTAGTCAAAATTATGTTTTTTTTATAAATCTGTGCGCGAAAAGATCCGTTTTGTCTTAAAAACATGAGTATAGTTCTGTAGGTCAAGTTGTCTGGTTATTTATTTTGTGGTACTATTTTGATAGTCAAGATTACGATTAGTATATTTTTGTTTATATGGGAGACCCGCGAGATCTCAGTTCGGGGTGAACCACTAGTTTGACATTGTCGAGAGGTGTGAAAAGATTTATAGTTATTTAGTTCTTGTATTTTTGTACAACTGGTTATTAGTAACCAGAGAAATTGCTGAAGTGCACGGGCCTAAAGTGCATATCAGTATATACCTAACTAGCTGACCAATCCGCAGCTTCGCACGCGTAGTTTTTCAATAAAAACATTACCCTCCTTTGCGCAGTTGGGTAAAAAGTAGCCTATGTTACTCAAGGTGAATGTAGCATTCCAATGGTGGAATTTTTTTTGAAATTGGACCAGTAGTCTTTGAGTTTATTCATTACAAACATAAACACAAAAATACAAACCTTTTCTCTTTATAATACCTAGTCAGGTCATAAATTCTGTCACATGTTTAATATAAAATAATTGAAACAAGTTTATTCATTATGTAACCATTTATATACCAAAATGAACTTAACTAAACATAGATTCTTACATAGACACTAAAGTTTATTCAAAATGACCTCCGTGAGTTTGAATACAGGCCTTCAATCTGCGCGGCCAGTCGTCTATCGCAGCACGAACGAGGTCCATGTCAATATCGGCGGCTGCCTTAATCAAGGATGTCTTGAGTGACTCCAAATTGGGATGAGGCTTTGAGCACGCCTTTTCCTCCAAGTGTTGCCATATCTTGTAATCTAACGGATTCAAATCTGGACTGGAGGAGGGCCAGTCTTCGTGCCGGATGAAGTCGATTTCACGCGCCGCCTGCCAGTCTTGTGTGCTCTTCGCTCTATGAGCTGGCGCCGAATCTTGTTGGAATACCCACTGCCTGTTATTGAACATGGTATGAGAAACAGGTTCCACAAGGTTCGTCAGGACTGTATTTTGATACAAAACTGCATTCGTTTTTACACCTTTCTCACAAAAATGTACCTCTGTTAAGCCCCAATAAGAAACTCCCAACCATACCATGAGCGAGGATGGAAAATGACCTCGTTGGACACGCGGAATACTGTTGCTCGCTTCTTCACTACTGTGTGCGTACACCTTATCATTTTGTTTGTTGTAGCTCTCTTCTACGGTAAAAATTTTTTCATCCGAAAAAAGAATTTCCCGATATTTTTTTCCCGCGTACCGCTTCAACAAAGCGAGGCATCTCTTCAGTCTCAGGTCCATTAGACGAGCGTTCAAACGATGTCCTGTTTTTCTTCGATATGCCCGAAGCCCTTAGTCTTCATTTAACACCCTTTTTACCGTGGTTCTGCTTAACCCCATCTGAAGGGCCAACAGTTTCTGCTTACGTTTGGGATTTCTTTGAATTCGCGCCTTCACAGCTTTTATCACTGTTGGAGTCCTAACAGACCGAGGGCGACCACTTCTTGACCTGTCATCTACATTAGAGTCTTCATTGTATTGTTTGATAGTGCGATAAACGAATCTTTTGGTTATATTCAAATTTTTCAGTATGTCAAAAAATTTAATTGGCGCGTAACCGCAACGATGCAACGCAATAACTGCAACACGGTCTTATTTAAGCGTCTAATCCATATTTAAAAATGAGTAAAATTCTACAAAGTATACATTTTTATTTTCATGAACAATTCGAAATTCGAATTCTATAAACTTTTTTGTGGCCAGCATTCTAAAAGAAAAGTTTTTACTGTGTGACAATACTTATGACCTGACTAGGTATTAGTATAGATAAAGATAGTATAGATAATTGGGTGAGCTTTCACTGTCCGTTTCTTATAATTTTGCAGTGTACCTTCTGCATAAGAACATAAGTGTTTTTTGGGAGGTCTAAACGTCCTAGGGATTGAGGGAATAGTTGTTTTGTGATTATCTTTTCAAAAGATAAAAAATAAAAAAATAAACCTGTACTAGAAATTATTATCACATTACACACTCATAGTATAAATGCGAAAGTTTGGATGTTTTTTTGTAACTCAACCAAGTCGAAACGGCTGAACCAATTTCGATGAAATTTGGTATGTACGTAGATTATAACCTGGATTAACGTATATGCTACTTTTTGTTGACAAACAACGCGTGCGAAGCCGCTGGCGGCAGCTAGTTCGTAAAATATAAACTTTTCGCAATCGCCACATACGGGTTATTTCTCATCTTTTCCGTAGATATTATTATTATATATTTCCAATCATCTCTATCCTTCAATCTTCCATCTTTTTACAAAGTAGATCATTCCGATATTATATTCTCAGCAAATACGTCATCGGTTGCCGTCCTTTAAATAAATAAATATTGCTGGACATTTCACACAGCGCTATCTAGCCCCAAACTAAGCAGGGCTTGTACTATGGGAACCAGATAACTGATAGAATACTTATTTCCTTTTGTTTTTTGAAAATACATACTTATAATATATAGAAAAACACCCAGACACGGAACAAATATCTGTAGATCATATAATCATTTGTTCCGCGGCGGGAATCGAACCTTATAGGCTTGCGTTTGACCACGATCTCGCCTGATGGTAAGCGATGATGCAGTCTACGATGGTACACGCTTGCCTAGAAGAAACCTATTCACTCGCGACTTAAAGATACCCAGGTTGTAGCTATCAGGAAACACAGACTCCACAGACACAGGCAAGGCGTTCCACTCTTGCGTCCTCACCTCCTGCGTCTCAGCCAGCTATACGCCGACTGCGCCACGGAGGTCGTCAAATACGTTTATTATTCATCAAATCCGGCAACATATAGTCCTCACCTAAATACTAAGATATTTTTGAGGGCACATAAATGTGATAGACGCAGAGAGAAGGCGACAGATTGCTAGGGCTGATATTTGATTGTGATTTTATACGTTATATATATTAATAAAAAGGTAAGTTCATCCGAATTTGTGTGCCTTAGAAACAATAAAAAAAAGTTTTTTAGGAAAAAAGATGTTTTTGCGAAACATAATTCTAATATCTCATCAAATAATTTTTATTTCAGAATATCTATTATTATTTTTTTATATCAGGGTCTTTTTCAATAGGTACTAATAAAATAGTCTACGAATAAAACACTGGTAAGCTTCCTATTACTATAAAATCGATACACAGTTCCCATCTATTTAAGATAAAATTAAAAAAATACCTGACCCAAAAAGCATATTACACAAAGATAAAGATAATCTATATGCAGAAAGTTAGGTAATTTTACACTGGTCTTAATGTACAATTTAAGCTCTTAACATTCTACCAGATTCTGCCAGTGTCCTGGTTTGCAAATATTACATAGAAAATAATTAAAATTTACTATTCCTACACAATATAAAAACATCGATAAAATAAAATAAAATAATGTCATGTCTAGTACCTACTTATAATTAAAATATTCCGCAATAGTATAAAAACATTTTGTTGACAACCATTTATTTATTCGGCGTTTAAATAAAGTCAAAGGTAAATCTTTTAATTCGTCTGGTAATTTATTAAATATTTTTACCGCCATGCAATGAGCGTTACCGTTAATAAATGATGATTTGTGCTTTGGTAAATAAATTCTATTTTTATGTCTAGTGTGTCTGGCTAACACTGCTTCATGTCTTGCAAAATAGCTAGGAAACTGTTTTACAAATCAATAAAAATCACAATCAATGAATATTTAAATGATACACAATGACATCTCTAGTTTCAATTTTATTTTAATTATTTCATTAGTATGCATTATATTACCTATTTATTTCATTAGTATGTGCTGGCATTATATTACCTGTTATTATTTCATAGTTATCTGTATTTAATTTAATTTTATATGACATGTAATTTGCACGCCACTGCGGCTGAATATGGTGAAACCATTTGATTTTGTAACATCTGTATAAGTTTACCCATGTTTTGGCAAATAAATAAATCTTTATCTTCATATTTGGATTGCATTGATGTTCCATTGATCTCAAAACACCAAGGCAAGATACAGTCAGTCAACATTGTCACAGAGGAAGATTCACCCAACATCGATTGAAAGAAAAAAGCCAGTCTTATTAAAAGCGGTAAAAATCGAAGAGATAATCACCGGTTCCACCAAACTCCAAACTATTTTTATCCGGTGAGGTATTATACCGAACTTTACGGTAAATATATTTGACTATGAAATATCGAGATAAGTTTTTATTAGTTGCTGAAGTTTCAATATTAACATTAAGTTTTTAGGGCAAGTATCTGTGAACCAATAGCATCGATTTTTGTGCGAAAGGGAAGAAGCTAGTCATGTATTTTACTTTGAGGTTCATGTTTAACGTTTAAAACAGTTATTTATCGCGTATGTACCTTTTTTATTTGTTATTTGTCTCAGTGCGTAGATACGGTTAGTGTAGTGTGCCAAAATATGAACGAGAAGGACATTTCTGATTCTGAAGACAACACAATTCTTGACGGTAGCTCCAAGTACACCAGTCAACCTGTGATCACGACTATTGCAACACAGCCGAAACGTCCGGATAACAAATAAAAAAGGTACATACGCGATAAATATCAGTTTTAATCAGTAATTATGTACAGTGATCGCGAAAATAAATTGGAAGCTTTGAAAGCATAAAAACGTTGTGTAAGAGCGTTGAACCAACTGAGACAAACTTGACTCATGCAGAGAATGTTTTAAGAGACTGGAGATTCTAACCCTACCATGCCTATATATTAACGAGGTCGCAATTTTGTAAGGAGTAACTTAAATCTTTTTAACATATATCCCAAAGGAAGCCACCGTGCGGGCTGCCTCCGCCTTCAATCGTGTAGAACTCATCTTGTGCGCATGAGTGTGTTTTGTATGCCACTAATAATCTATAATAAAGTACCATCAACAATAAGGGGCAAAGAAAGTATCATGAAGATTAAGCATGCCCTCAACGAATTGCTTATAGAAAAGCATATTATTCAGTCGACGAATTTTTAGTAGATAAGAATATATAATACATTATTTTTTGTTTTCATATTGTACGTCCGAAACGGATAAAGTATGAAAACTTGTGCCTAATATTTAAGATCTTTGTTGTACAACAGTATAACAATAAAATATTTCTGATTCTGAAAGTTTGAAAAATACCATGTTTAACGTTATTAAGCTTTAGGCGGCGTTCGGGAAACTACGTGACGTCTTCTCGTCCAAAGTATCTCAGTGTCAGAAGACGAAAGTACTTGATCAGTGTGTGGCCAGTAATGACAGATGGCTCAAGGTAGCTCAGCGTGCTATGGAGAGGGCTGTGCTTGGTGTTTCTCTACGAGATCGAATCAGAATCCCAGTTTATAGAACTAGATTCTATGATGATTCCGTAACCATTCAAGCAACACGTCTTTGGAACACATTACCGGTCTCAATACGGCAAGCTCCATCATTAGCCACATTTAAAACATGAGTGAAAAGATTTTATCTCTTAGTAACGTCGTAGTATCGTTATAGATATGTTTAAGATTGTATGTTTATGTATATTCATTAATTTATTTTATTTGTTGTAGGTATATTTACTTTGCATATTGTTTTATTTCATTGTAAATGATCAGCGCTCGCCTAAAAAATATTTTTATTTGTTATTGTAGGTACACTCCCCTCCATTATTGTAATGTCACAAAAGTCCTCTCCATCCAAAGGTTGTCTGGAAGAAATTGCTTCTTAGCGATAAGACCGCCCATTGTACCTGTTGCTTTGTGAATTTTTATTTTTATGTCTGTTTCTTTTGAAGTGTCAAGTTGAATCAAGTATTTTTATTAATTAATTAATTAATTCAGCAATGAGGAGATTCTTAGACGAACCAAAGTCACCGACATACCACAAAGGACTAGCAAGCTGAAGTGGCAGTGGGCAAGCCACATAGCTCGAAGAACTGACGCCAGTGGCAGTAAGGCTCTTGAGTTGAGATCACGCACTGGAAATTGCGGGGTAGGACGCCTCTAACTATATGAAAAGACGACATCGCGTCTTCCACAGGTTGTGTGCAGGCCGCAAAAAATCGGTCTCTTTAGAAATCTATGGGGAGGCCTAAGTTCAGCAGTGGATATCCTGTGGCTGATATAATGATGATGATGAAAAGAACTTTTATACGAACATTGCTAGATTATTTTAAGCGACTTGTTCGATAAAAAGCAAGGACACAGTTTGTATTGCATGCTATCTTTCTGTTCATCCGATTCACAATTATTTTCACCTTGTATCCAACCACTGCTATAGTCGGTCCACACTAAGTTTGCATAACGCTATGAATGGGTGTTAGTGTTTCCAACTACATTTAATGAAATATAATAGGTCCGTCTACACAAAAAAAAGAAAATTCAAACACATAATGCCAATGTTTATTATGTTATCCATGTAAAAATGAAAAAATGTAAAAATAACAAGCACCAAGTTTCACTCTAAGATTTTAAAACCATCTAAAAATTTTCAAGCCTTTGTGGGACTTAAACCAGACACCTTTCTCTTGATACGAGGATGCACTACCATTTGTGCTACCGGGCTCTGTCACGTCGGAGTTATAAGTTTCACTCTATAAAAAATGTGTTCTGTTGTTCGTTTTTTGTATTTTGACACCTTTCAAATCAAAGCTATATATAAAATATAATAAAAAACTTATATTTCTATCGCATATTACCACAATGCTTACTTAATTACTTTTATTTATATAATTTTACTAATTTGATCGTAATTATCTATTTCTTCTCAATCGTTGCCTCCGCGGTTTTGGCCTCCCCTAACTTCCTCCATACATCCCTTTCTCTCGCTGTTATCAGTCCGAATCGTTGTGTTAAAATGTCTCTTCACCTCCTTTTTAGGGTTCCGTACCCAAAGGGTAAAACGGCACCCTATTACTGAGGCTCCGCTGTCCGTCTGTCCGTCTGTGATCAGGCTGTATCTCATGCACCGTGATAGTTATGACAGTTAATTGATTTTGGTGATTTTTATATGATTGATTTTATTTAGATTTACACGACTTTAATGTAGCGTGACAACTAAGTAACATATTGATTCATTTGTCGGTTGAAACACAGATAAAACAGTACGTGATTAAATTCGTATATTATGACGCCTTTGTCCTACATTACGCTGGGCACAAGATCTTCATCTTTGAATGTCTATATGGGGCATCATCTCAGTACTTACTCATTCCTTTTTATTTGGGTATTTTTATTTTTTAATTTATTTGTATATGTTTTTATTTGTGTTGGTTAGATAGATTGATAAAGACAACTCATTATTATATAACACCCTAAAACAAATAACATACAATTATTGTAGCAAATAACCAGACACGCGGAAATACAGATTTTTTCAAGAGAAGGTTTGTACGAAACAAGATAAAAAATCTTAAGTTCTAGTTTCCTACCGTTCTACGTACCTACACACATCAAGAATATTTAGGGATCATTATTATAAATACGGGATTCATCACGTACCATCTTATCGGTGTTTCGACCGACAATGCGAGGCGAAACGTTACTAGAAGCGGATCGCACTTACCTTGATGAAGGATCATGAATTGAACCGAAACATTGTCGGTCGAAACACCGATAAGATGGTACGTGATAAATCCCGTATTTATAATAATGATTGAAGTCAATCACAAAAGTTTGCTAAGTAAAAATTTTTAGGGATTTTCAGAGTTTTGTTGATTTTAGAAATAGTATTTTTTTATTATAAAAATAGCACAAATGGGGTTTAATTCTATGTACAACCTGTTTTGTTATGTACGAAATTAATTTAAAACGCACATCTGGAATCCTATGAATTAATTTTAGAGTTAGATTTAAAACCAGTAATCTAAATATTTATCCAGTAATCGATACATTTCCAATAAACAATTTTTAACGTAAATCGGCGGCGCCTTTGCGACGATGCTGCTTAGTCAGTTTAACAGGTACCTACTTACATGATGAATGAATATAGTTTGTTTACCTATATTAGACAGGCTGTTTTATTGATATTTTTGGGACTTAATATTATGATTATTTGATTATTTAAAATTCTCTATGGTAATGCATTTGAAAAAAAACCTATTTAACAGCAATACAGGCCCGTGTTTTAATGGTTTTTGTCGTACATTACAAAACACATTGTATAATTTTTGATGTAAAACTTCCTTACGCACGCTTGACTTGGGGAGTAAGCTGGTGATGCGTTACGAAAAGTGCGAACGGAAGTTGAGAGGGACATATAAGTTAGTGAAGATAGAGAGAGAGTTATGTTTCGTATATTACTGTAGGGGCAAGAGAGAGAGGTACGAGCACACATTCTATTTCTCTCTTTCTCTCATAGCCAGTTGATTTGTCTCCTATCCCAAATTAGCCTAAATTATACAAACTGTAAAAACAAAACACTCCTTCATGCTGTATAATAGAGTTCATTTTGCTAAAGATAAAAAAAGTATTTAAGACGTTTTATATTTTGAATCTACCAGCTTCAATTTACGAAAAAGTACAGCTATTTCACAACAGATGGCAGGCAGCAGCAGAAAATAACTTACGTACTTAGTGTATGCTATTTTATTTTTATATTTTGTAGGCTATTTTATACATATGTATGTATATACATACATATAAATAGAGCTAAATAAGTTTCACTTCAGTCGTGTGGTCTATAGCACACTCGTTTTTTTTTCATAATAGCAAATCGTTTCTAAGCTAATCATCTCGAAATGAAATATCCTTTGACAATGTTGATATGTATACTTAGCGTGGTTGGACTGGCATTGGCTTCCTTTGATTTCTATGAATGATTCTTTGAGTAATTGGTTGGCGATGAATCCGTAGCAAAGACATTCATTTTACCTAACTAGACACACATCATCATCATCATCATCACCTTTAGCAGTTTTCTGTTGGACGTAGGTCTTTCTCAAAGTGCACCACTGAATCAGAACGCTGGTCTTTTCATCCAGTCTTATACAGATCCAAGTTTTTTCAATCCAGTACATCCAAAGGTTACATGGAAGAGATCGTTTAAGCGATGAAGCTGCCCATTTTACCACTACGTATTAGTCTTTAAGGGCGCACTATACCTGGGGAGACGTTAAATCGCTTATTGAGAAACAATGTTTTGTTCAAGAAATTGTGTGTTTTCAATCTGTAATTCATATATGTTATAGTTAAGGATACGTGCTATACGTGATAAGTTAAGGATACGTGGATAGCGCCTATGTTGTAAAAACACGATTCTGTAAAATTTTCTCGATAGAAAAAAAATCCAAAGATGACTCCAAATTTTTCTTAAAACCGTTCTTATGGATGAATACTTCAATTAAGATCTTGAAACTTTATACAGTAATTCTACACAATATAAATAAGGGCACATGTGTTTTAAATTTTCAAAATACCTTTTGATTTTACCATAAAATGAGAATATGTAAGTTTTGCACCTATGAAACCATTTGCTCCGGACGCCCATTCCGCGATTCAGTCTGGCCTCGGCTTTCAGACGGGGTACCCGTGACGGTTGTGAACATGTACAACAAGATAATGAAGGGATTGAATGATAAAAAACCGGCAAACATATGAACCACGGCGAGTAAGAACGTGTAGCGGGGCGCGGAGAAGCGGGGTTGAAATTCGAGTTTGGACTGAGGTATAGTCAACTCTTAAGTTTTGTAGGTTAAGTTATTGTAACTTGATGTAATTGGTTGTTCGCCCCGAACTGAGATCTCGCGAGTCTCCCAGAAAAACAAAAAAAATATATTTTGTACCTAATCTTAAACTATCTTAATAGTGCCACGAAATACGTTAGCACCCCACTTGACCTAGAGTTTCATTCAAATTACAGGTAACGGGATTTCATGTAAATTGGTTATTCTTTTTTGGGGTAGAAATTGCAGTTATTCTGGATTTAACACTTTTCTCTATATTTGTGTCACTAAAGCTACCATTCATCATCATCATCATCTCAGCCCGTCTGCACCCTCTGTTGGGTATAGGCCTCCTCTTTATTACGCCATTCTTTCCGGTCCCTTGCGAGCCTCATCCATTGACACCCAGCTACGCTTTCAATGTCATTCGACCATCCGGCGGATTTCCTGCCTCTTGGTCTACGAGCACCCCTTGGCCACCACTCTGTAATCGCCTTCGTCCAACGCCCGTCATCCCTCCTAGCCAAGTGTCCAGCCCATCTCCACTTCAGCCCTGCGATCCTCATACCCTCATACTAAAGCTATACACATACCAAATTTCAACACTGTAGGGTCACTGGTGCACCCGGTGAATTTTGACAAAATTCAGTATTTATTATGGCTAATAGCTTAAAAACTACAAGATTTAAACTAAAAGAAACGGAGTCGAAATGTACTCACAAATACCTTTTGATAGACGTGCCACTTGATCGAATAGTTCCATTTTGTAGTTTTTTTACCCCTCTTGAACCCCAATATCTCAACAACTCTCCCACATTTTTAGCTCATTTCGATGGCAGCAAAGTAGATAAAGACATTATGTTATTATAATAGTGTTTATAGTAAAAATAGTAGTGCTAGTAATTAAATCTTAGCGTGAGTAATCAAATTTATTTTGAGGTTACGGTCCAACGTAGACACTGACATCTGCCACTTGTCCGTTTATACGCCGTATTTTTTGCATATATCCCAATCTATGAATGTATTATTTTTTGTTTTTATTCAAAAAATCATTGAATTTTCTTAAGACATACTATTTTGCTAATTATTTTCATAAATTTGTTTGTTTATTTCAGATTCAGATACAGAAAATGAATTAATTCGGCTAAGTGATCTACAAGCAGTGACTTACGGCAATTTAGATATAGAGTCATTTTATACAATATACATTTTAACTGTTTGCACTCAATCACGCTCTTTGACACTTATGCCTTCTGAGTTTATTTCTTTTGAAACAGAATCGCAGTTGCGCAATCTGCGGTTGGAAGCGGCCTGCATCCAACGCCGACTTGCGGTTCTTACCAAGTCGTCTGCCCATCTTGTAGGTGGACGTCCTACGCTGCGCCTGCCGGTCCGTGGCCTCCATTCGAGAACTTTCCGGCCCCATCGGCCATCTGTTCTGCGCGCTATATGGCCTGCCCATTGCCATTTCAACGTGCTAATCCGTCGGGCTATGTCGGTGACTTGAGTTCTCCTACGTATCTCCTCATTTCTGATTCGATCCCGTAGAGAAACCCCGAGCATAGCCCTCTCTATAGCTCGTTGAGCGACTCTGAGCTTATTCATAAGGCTAATAGTGAAGGACCACGTCTCGGTTCCATATGTCATCACTGGTAACACACACTGATTGAAGACTTTCGTCTTAAGGCACTGAGGTATGTTGGACAAAAAGACGTTGCGAAGTTTCCCAAACGCTGCCCATCCGAGTTGGATTCGACGATTGACCTCTTTATCGAAGTTGGACCTACCTAATTGGACTGTTTTTCCTAGATACACATACGCGTCGACAACTTCAAGAGCCGAGATCTCAGCCATAACTGGGACAGGCACGACATGGACATTCGACATAATTTTCGTCTTGTCCATGTTTGTTTTAAGCCCTACCCGTTGGGAGACTCGATTGAGCCCTTCGAGCATCGTGCTGAGCTCTTCCATCGACTTTGCCATGACCACAATATCGTCAGCAAACCGAAGGTGAGTGATGTATTCGCCGTTAATATTGATGCCCAGTCCTATCCATTCCAGTAGCTTAAAAGAATTTTCCAAAACGGTCGTAAACAGTTTCGGAGAGATGACATTTTCCTGTTTTACGCCTCTTTTTAAGGGAATCGCCTTCGAGCTCGGTTCTTGTACTCGGACTGACATAGTGGCGTTTTTATAGAAACACTTCAACACTTCGATGTACCGATAGTCAATACGGCGTCATTGGAGAGACTCAAGCACTGCCCATGTTTCGATCGAATCGAAGGCTTTCTCATAGTCCACAAACGCGAGACATAGCGGCAAGTTATACTCTTCAGTCTTCTGTATGACTTGCCGCAGCGTATGTATGTGGTCTATGGTACTGTAGCCTTTACGGAACCCGGCTTGTTCGGGAGGCTGGAAGTCATCAATCTTGCGTTCGAGACGGTTCACGATGACCCTTGAAAACCGCTTATAAACATGGCTCAAAAGTGAGATGGGTGTGTAATTCTTAAGCAAGGTGTTGTCACATTTCTTGAAGAACAGAACCACCACGCCCTCATTCCATGCTTTTGGCGCCATACCTTCAAGCAAGGCGGAATTAAAGAGCTTCTGAAGGACTTTAAGTACCGGTACCACCCGCTTTCGGAAGCTCTGAAGTGATTCCGTCCTCACCCAGCGCCTTGTCGTTCTTAAGCTGCTTCAAGGCCATCCTGATCTCATACAGGCTATTACTACCTAAACTTTACCTATAACTACCTCTAAATACAAAGACTTGATGTCTTTGTGTCAACAAAATTTAATCCCACCAAGATACCATGATTTTACAAAAATATTAAACACAGCAACACCATGAAAGAATCAACAGCTGCTGAAGCTGATGATGCTGAACTCGAAGAATAACTTAGTTTTTTTCGTACCTACCTAATCGGTAATATTTTGGATCTCTCTTTTTCCTAAGAAGTAGTAATATAATGGTTAAAATTAATGAATAAGTGATTAAAAATATTTTATAAACTGAAATTTTCAAAGACTGATTGATACTTTTAATAAACAGACATTAAAATTTAAGAGTCTATTTTGAATACTATTTCATAGTGTTTTCTTCATAAAAGCATAATTATTGTTCATCATCATCATCATCATATCAACAGTAGGACGTCCACTGCTGGACAAAGGCCTCCCTCATTGATCTCCAGGCACTGCGGTTGGAAGCGGCCTGCATCCAACGCCGACCTGCGGTTCTTACCAAGTCGTCTGCCCATCTTGTGGGTGGACGTCCTACGCTGCGCTTGCCGGTCCGTGGCCTCCACTCGAGAACCTTTCGGACCCATCGGCCATCTGTTCTGCGCGCTATATGGCCTGCCCATTACCACTTCAACGTGCTAATCCGTCGGGCTATGTCGGTGACTTGAGTTCTCCTACGTATCTCCTCATTTCTGATTCGATCCCGTAGAGAAACCCCGAGCATAGCCCTCTCCATAGCTCGTTGAGCGACTCTGAGCTTATTCATAAGGCCAATAGTGAAGGACCACGTCTCGGTTCCATATGTCATCACTGGTAACACACACTGATTGTAGACTTTCGTCTTAAGGCACTGAGGTATGTTGGACGAATTATTGTTAATAAATAATAAATAAAACATAGTAATATTACGCAATTTCAATTAAAACTATAAATACTTTGCGCGGTTTGGGAACTAAAGAGTTTATCTGATAGACGTAGATGAAGATAAGTGAGATGTTGAATGCAAAGTAAATAAAGACATCTACAAAATTTGGTCAATAAAAGAGGAATACTGTTTCCATGTTGCTCAGATTTTCTATAAATAACTTAAGTAGTATTACTGTAGGTTTCTTATTTTAGTTTATTAGCTATATTAGGTATTTTT
This sequence comes from Philereme vetulata, assembly GCA_918857605.2. Lineage (NCBI taxonomy): Eukaryota > Metazoa > Arthropoda > Insecta > Lepidoptera > Geometridae > Philereme > Philereme vetulata. The sequence goes on along the minus strand of OU975452.1, from coordinate 2,387,978 downwards.
CTACGTCAAAGTCTTTTCAATGTAAAAAATAGTACAACTACATTATTTCAGTAAAACAACGATATAGCAATAAAATCTGTTATACAATGAATAAAGAAGGTTATTTCAATGCATTATGAAAAATTTCATTCTAATCGGTGCGTAACCATAACAAAAATGGCCACTATTTTTGACGAAATGTGCTCTTCTGTAAAGTATCGATTATGTAGATGTCCGTATCTACTTTGCCGCCATCGATTTAGTCACACCAAAATTGTATCATAACTACCTAGCTATATACCAAATATGGCGATGATAGGATAAACGCTACGAATGTTATCCTTGTACAAACAAATAAACATACATACGAGTACATAGGTACATACAACGCCGATTTGCCCATGTTGATTTAGAGATCTCGCTTCGCTTGATCAACAACAAAGGATTATCTATTATATTCTATCATTGCTCCATTTAATAGCTAGCAGGCAACCTACACTAAGATTACATAGACATGGTCATCACTCTAGAGAGCCATTATTTCATAAAATCTATAATTTATTTTAAAAAGTAGATTGTGTATATACACGGCTACACATCAAGCTATATATATCTAGTATAAGCTGACCTAACATTGTGTAAAATTTTCGTAGAATGAGAGGTCAGCTTATACTGGAAATGTATAGCTTGATGTGTAGTCGTGTGTACAAAGTTCTCGAGAACTGGAAAACGGAAACGGAGACGTCCACCTTACAAACTGTTGGTTCTTCTACAAATAAAAAAATGCACTCTGGGAGTGCCGACAGAAGTGAAAACTTGAATAAAAACACTACAGATACTTGTATACAGAGGTGTCGGTAACGGTAACAGTGTCGCGAGTTCAATGGTTTTTTTCCCATCTCAATACATGCCCAACTAAAGAAATGTTCACTTAAAAAATAAATGTTATAGGTACCACTGCCTACGATCATGCCTGCTTAAGATGAGATGCTTTAGCCGTCTTCTCATCAATGATAAAAAAATGACACAAGTGCTTGTCGTACTACAACCTTCACCACACTAAGTAGTTTTGTTCTTTATTACTAGTGGTTCGCCCCGAACTGAGATCTCGCGAATCTCCCAAAAACAACGTATTTAGTGGCTAAATATGATATAAGAATTGGTCAAATCAAACAAATACGTCGGATATGTTTAGTCGCTAAATACGTTAAGTGATCTTTGTGCAAGCCGGCCTTAATCTTTGACTAATAAATTAGTGCCACGATAAAGAACCCAATTTACTTGACCTACAGTTTCATTCAAATTAGAGGTAAAGGGGGTTCATGTAATTTGATACCGTTTTTAGGGGTAGAAATTGCAGTTATTCTAGATTTCATACTTTTGCCTATATTTTTGTCACTAAAGCTACACGAATACCTAATTTCAGCATTGTGGGGTCACTGGTGTACCCTGTTATATATGTCAAAGTTTTGTTTTTATTATGGATATTAACTAAAAAACTATAAAGATTGAACCAAAACTAAAAACTAGGTTAAAATGTACTAATAAAGATCTTTCATTTGACGTCCCACTTGACCTAATAGTCTCTTTTTTTTATTTATTTTTTACTCCACTTGAACCCCAATATCTCAACAACCCCCCCCCACATTTTTAGCTCATTTAGTCACACCAAAATTGTGCCATCACTATCTACATATGTATCAAATTTCACGATGATCGGATCAACGCTAAGAAAGTTATCCTCGGACAAACAAACATACATAAATACTACATACAACGCTGATTTGCCCAAGTTGATTTAGAGATCAATAAAAGTAGGTAGGTATGCGGCGTTCGTTTTTATTCGGAAATTTGCATTTTATTTTTAGTTTTTATTAAATTTAGGTCCAAACCTTCACGATATTTTGATAACTCTCCATTATCGTTAACGCGCCGGCGAACCCTGAGCGCAACTTCAATTCGGCCGCGTCAAAAACTTCGGCCTGAATAACGCTATCCCTGTTTAGTGACGAAGTTTAGCCACGCAGAGCGACAGTGATAGCAATAGAACGATTATAAATTTGATTAAATTTTGACCGTGTTCCGTAATACCAAAAATGATGACTGAAAACTTGTTGTATTTTTCTCATTGTGTTGTTATTCTGTAACTAGACGATATAATCTATGTTCCCATGACTAGGATAGGTAAGATGTTGTTGTTTTTAATACCAAACAATTAGGTTGAAAACAGGTCTTTTATGACGTAAAAACATGCAGAATGCGATACGATTCTATTTCATTTTAGGTAAGTATTTTGATCTAATATATGGTTGGGAACCTAGATAAATACTATTAAAATTAAAATAATACCTTATTAAGGTAGAAATATGTTCCAATTAGAAATGATCTTGGTAGTACGTGTTGTATGGGCGATTGTCCCTCCGGTGTCCCCTTAAAGGGAATGAGCTGCTGTTTTTAAATGTAAGTAGCAGATGGCTGCAATTTATGGGAGGGCGTTTGATTGGTGCTACTTGTTCAACAGTTACACCTAATTTAATACGGCAACGAGCTCACCCACATATTGTAGATGCGTGGAAGTCTCACACGGTGCGTTTCACCCGCTCGTTTCTTCCACGCGCCTGCAACATGTGGAATGACCTTCCTCCAGAGGTTTTTTTCCGGTGGGCTTCAAAATGAACGCCTTCAAGGGAGGTGTAAATAGGGTATTAAGTGCTAGGCAACGCGACTGCGGTACCACGAGTACTGCAGGAGTTTATAGGCGGCGGTGACCACTTAACATCTGGAGGCCCGTCAGCTTGTGTGTCTAAAAAAACAAGACGTACATCGAAATTGCTTTAATTTAATCCATACTTAAATTAATTGATTACAAACAATATTAAAAATAACACACGATGTTTATACAATTGTTTATACAAGGCCACTATGGCGGTTCAAATCCAGAAGCAATCCAGTCTAGTCGCGGAGTAAGACAAGGAGATGTTATATCCCCCAAATTGTTTACGAACGCACAGTAAGATATGTTCAAGACGCTGAGTTGGAACAGACTAGGCATCGACATCAATGGTGAATGCATCCCGCACGATTTCAATTTAATAAATAAATATTGCTGTACATTTCACACAGCGCTATCTAGCCCCAAACTAAGCAGAGCTTTTACTATGGGAACCAGATAACTGATAGAATACTTATATATATTTATTTTTTGTAAATACATACTTATAATATATAGAGAAACAGCAAGACCCGAAACAAATATCTGTAGATCATGAAAGCATTTGTTCCGCGGCGGGAATCGAACCCACAACTGGCTATTCGCCCACTGCACCACGGAGGTCATCATTTGCTGACGATATCGTCATAACTTGCGTCTTACCATGAACTATGCATGCAGCCGTAAAGTGGACTACTTACGACTACGGTGGGACTGGTCTACAAATTGAAAGTCGCTCAGCGAGCAATGAAAAGGGCTATGCTCAGAATTTATCTGATAGACAGAATCCAAAACGAGGTTATTCGACCACAGAATCCGAAACGAGGTTATTCGATATAGCTCAGAGAGTCAGCAAGCTGAAGTGACAGTGGGCAGTCATATCTTTCTTTTTGAAGTAAAACTTTTTTACGCACGCTTGACTTGGGGAGTAAGCTGGTGAATTCGTTACGAAAAGTGCAAACGGAAGTAGAGAGGGAGATATAAGTTAGTGAAGATAGAAAGAGAGAGACGTGTCGTATATTTTTAAACGTTAATGTGCGAGTGCGCGTTGCGTCTGCCCAGAATGAACATATACTGATCGACCTACAGATGCGTGGACAATTTTGTAATTGAACAATTTTCTATTTTAGTCTCACAAAAATGTGAAAAACAGATCGAAACCAGTAATGACATCTATTGAGACATGTTTAAACTAATTTTCTTTAAGAGTTGACTATACCTCAGCCCAAACTCGAATTTCACCCCCGCTTCTCCGCGCCCGCGCTGTACGTCCTATCTCGCCGTGTATCATATGTTTGCCGGTTTTTTATCATTCAATCCCTTCATTATCTTGTTGTGGTTATTTCTCATTACTGCGTCTTTACAAAAACCAACTAAATATAAATTCTACCTAAAACGTGTTCGTTTGGAGCAACAAGCGCCCCGTCTGAAAGCCGAGGCCAGACTGAATCGCGGAACGGGCGTCCGGAGCGAATGGTTTCATTAGTGCAAAACTTAGATATTTTCATTTTATGGTAAAATCAAAAGGTATTTTGAAAATTTAAAACACAGGTGCCCTTATTTATGTGGTGTAGAATTACTGTACAAAGTTTCAAAATCTAAATTGAAGTATTCATCGCATAAGAACGGTTTTCAGATAAATTTGGAGTCATCTTTGGATTTTTTTTTCTATCAAGAAAATTTTACGGAATCGTGTTTTCACAACACAGGCGCTCTAGCACGTATCCTTAACTATAACATATATGAATTACAAATTGAAAACACACAATTTCTTGAACAAAACATTGTTTCTCAATAAGCGATTTAACGTCTCCCCAGGTATAGTGCGCCCATAATAGGTGTCGACAAAACGGCTACTGTTCTGCCCAACTCAACTAGAAGTTCGCTTGCAGTTCTACTTGCCTGATAGCTGTAATGAAGTTGGGCCCTAAGGCTCATTTTACATTTTTTGATTCACCCCCACTCATTTTGTTCTGCCTCAAAACTAATAACTGAGTGATGATATAATTTCAGGTTGCACAGACTCTAGGTACCTACTCGCTGATGAAGTCGCGGGTAACAGCTAGCTGTTAATATTTAGCAAAGGATAAACACGGCATCTGTCAGCTCGCTATTGATTTCACTCTATTATTTATCAGGTTATCTGAAGGGTCTCTTGTAATGAACCTAACACCGCTCTACAGATAACGGCACTCGACACCGCATGTTACACGAACTTCTGTAGTATCTGTAAATAGAGAATCTTTCACTTTACCTCACCAAGTAGCCCCATTTGGCTAAGAGAAAATTCTTTAACTTTCATATGTTTTTCTAACTAGGATATCACCAAATCTGCATTTGAATTTATTCATTATCATCATCATATCTGCAGTAGGACATCCACTGCTGGACAAAGGCCTCCCTCATTGATCTCCAGGAACTGCGGTTGGAAGCGGCCTACATCCAACGCCGACCTGCGGTTCTTACCTGCGTCTGCCCATCTTGTAGGTGGACGTCCTACGCTGCGCTTACCGGTCCGTGGCCTCCATTCGAGAACTTTCCGGCCCCATCGGTCATCTGTTCTGCGCGCTATATGGCCTGCCCATTGCCACTTCAACGTGCTAATCCGTCAGGCTATGTCGGTCACTTGAGTTCTCCTACTTGAGTTAGTATTTGAGTTCTCGTTGAATTTATTATTGGAGAGCAAGCAAACAGATTATAGAATTGTGTTGAGCCATACAAAATACACTGTTGCGTAATAACTGCTCACTACTGCTATAACTCGTTTAGATTTTGATTATACAGGCTAGCAACGTATACACCCCGTAGAAAAGTACTTGAACAGATCAACAGTTAAAAGTTGTGTATGCCAAAAACTAGGTAGAATGATATACTTCATAATAAATGATAAGCCCATATAAAAGGAAATTACACTGGAACAAAACCAATATCAATTACACAGCCTTCAAAATTAATCTATTCCGAGGTTTGGAAAACAAGTGATTGGTTTTATAAAGTTACAGAAGGGTTGGCAATGTGTATTGGCATAGTTCAATGAGGTACCTATCAATACAGAGATGTTACTAGTTTCTGGGGATCACATCACTTACCAACAGGGGAGGTAGTAGCTAGTCAGGTAGTAAGTAAGTTGTAGACAAGCGCTTGTTGGCTAACATCAATAAAAAAAAACCGGCCAAGTGTGAGTCAGACTCGCGCACGTACTCAATAAAACGGCAAAAAAGTCACGTTTTTTATATGGGAGCCCCCCCCCTTAAATATTTGTTTTATTGAAATCTAATTATTTATTTAAATAGTGAATATATTTCTGAGTATTCTGTTAATATTTCAAGTGTCTACCTGTTGCCTTTATCAATATCGACCTAAAATGAGCAAAAAAATCACGTTTGTTGTAAGGGAGCCCCCCTTAAATATATAAGTATTTAATTCTGTTTTTAGTATTTGTTGTTATAGCGGCAACATAAATACATCATCTGTGAAAATTTCAACGGTCTAACTATCACAGTTCATAAGATACAGTCTGGTGACAGACGGACAGACAGACAGCAGAGCCTTAGTAATAGGGTGCCGTTTTACTCTTTGGGTACGGAACACTTGATTTTTTTTTACCTACCTTGTACCCCAATATCTCAACAAACCCCCTTCATTTCCAGCTCATTTAGCCACACTAAAATGGTGCAACTAATACCTGCCTATATACCAAATTTCATGAAGATCGGATCAACGCTTCGAAAGTTATCTTTGGACGAACAAACATACATACCTACATACAACGTCCAGTTGTCCAAGTAGACTTGGAGATCTCGCTTCGATTGATTAAAAAAACGAGTGTACTTTAGACCACACGACTGAAGTAAAACTTCTTTTTCAAAATATTAATTTATAAAATGGTTCAAAAACGAAATAAAATAATAATCCTCCTAGCCGATTTCGGCTACAGAGACTTGACTTTGTGATTATTGGCCTAGGTGTTTAGCCTGTATGTGGCTGATGTACCCTATTTTTGCGCTAAAAGTCCGGTTACAATGAACACAAGTTAAGGCGCCATTAATGTAGTTGTAATTGATATTAGCCGGCGGTCGACTTTTAAGCTGATCTCGTTTTAAGTCTAGTTCTTGCCTCCTTTCTTCTTCAAACTCGTACACTTTGTCCTGAACATGACGCCTCCATTCAGGTCGTTTTTCAGCGAGAGCCTCCCAGCGCGACGGATCGATACAACACCTCTTCATGTGCCTCTTCTGTACGTCTTTGAAACGTAGGAACTGACCTCCGCGTTTCCGCTTACCATGTTCTAGTTCACAGAAGAAAATGCGTTTCGCCCTTCGCTCATCAGACATCCGAGACAGGTGCCCGCACCAACGCAGCTGACGCCGCATCAAATATGCCTCTATGCCACAGACATTAGCCCGTCGTAGAACATCGGTATTACGGACCCGATCCGACCACTTGATGTTAAGAATGTCGCGGAGGCATTTCAGATGGAATCTGTCTAACGTGCGTATGTGTCTGCGATACAGGCACCATGTCTCTGACGAGTACAAGATGTTAGGAAGTACAATAGCCATATACACCTTAATCTTGGTACTCAATTTGATGTTATGGGAGCGAAATACCTGGACTCGTAGTTTACCAAAAGCAGCCATAGCGGAGCCAAGTCTGCTGTTGATCTCCGAGTCAAGGTCGCATTTTGTTGTTATGCTGCTTCCCAGATATCTGAATGTATCGACCTGTTTTATGGGCTTTCCATCGATTTGCAGATTCAGTGGAGCTTGGTTAACAGTGTCCATGGCCATCACCTCTGTCTTTGTAATATTAATTTTGAGGCCAAATCTACAGCACGCAGCGTCAAGCCGAGTCATCAAGTCCTGGAGTCCCTCAGAAGATTCCGCAACGAAACATAGGTCATCAGCATACATCAATTCGGTAATGAGGTCATACGATACCTTTGTGTGCGCTTTTAACCTAGCCAGGTTAAAGATACTGCCATCTGTGCGAAAACGTATGCGGATCCCTTCGGTGTTGGCTTGTAAAGTCTCCCTCACGACAACGGAAAAGTACAGAGCAAAAAGAGTGGGTGCTAATACACAGCCTTGTTTTACACCACAAGTGACAGGGAATTGCTCTGTCTGCTCACCATTGACGGTTACGCAACAAGTCATGTTGTCGTGAAGAAGTCTTATCAAGCGTATAAATTTGTCGGTGCAACCAAGTTTCGAAAGCACAATCCACAAAGCTTCGCGAGGTACACTGTCAAAAGCTTTCTCCAGATCAACAAAACAGAGAAACAGAGGTTGACACTGTTCCCTGCTTTTCTCTTGCAGTTGTCTAAGAGAGAATATGGCCTCGCATGTGCCGCGATTGGGTCTAAACCCAAATTGCGTTTCAGGCAATATACTTTCAGAGAGCTCCATAAGACGATTTAAGAGTACTCTGGCAAAAGTTTTTCCTGGAGTAGACAGAAGTGATATACCCCTATAAGAGTTGCAAACAGATCGATCACCTTTATTTTTATACAAAGAGAAAATTAGTGATACGCCAAAACTAGGAGGAACGAACTCCATTTCCCACATGCGCTGGAAAAATTGCCAAATCTTGTAGTGCAACTCATCTCCGCCATATTTTAATAGTTCTCCTGGTATGTTATCGATGCCGACAGCCTTATTGTTTTTCTGCGCTTTGATGGCGATGATAACTTCCTCAAGAGAAGGAGGCTGATCCAGATCTACGGCTTGTGGTAAGGCAGGAAGTGATGCTAAATAGTTTATGTCAGCAGAACGATCCACATTGAGTAAGCTGTTATAGTGTTCTGCCCAGCGAGTAAGAACTTCTCCTTTACTTACCAGGAGGGTACCTGAAAGTGATTTCAGTGGTACGTTTACTCGATGTGGACTTCCTACTAACTTTTTAATCTCGTTAAAGAAATCGCCGAGTCTATTCGAATCAGCAAGCCACTGAATATAGCGAACCTTGTTCAGCCACCACTCATCTTTTGCGTTTCGAGTTAGTCTCCTTATTTGGCTCGTACTCTCCTTTATTTTTTCAGAAGCAGTTGTCTGATTTCCCTTTCGAAGGAGCTGGCGGTGTTTTTCTAGGGCGACTGTCAATGTATTATCATTTTCGTCAAACCAGTCTTCACAGACACGAGGTTTTTGGCCTAAGATCTCAGTAGCCGCATTGATGGTATTTGTAGTTAACAGTTTCCAGCCCTCGTCTAACTGTTCATCTTCGGGGTGTATGCCTGCTGTAAAGGTATTGACAGCTTCCCTGTAATTTGCCAATATTTCAGCAGACTCTAGCTTTTTCAGATGGAGACAGTTAGGCTTAGCCCTGCGAGGTCTACGGCAAGGGCTAAGACGCAAAAATAGTTTTGTAACAACAAGTCGGTGATCCGACCAACAGTTTGCGCCCCTCATTACTCTCGTTACTTTGACATCCGCTATATCCCGTTGACGGACTATAGCATAATCAATAAGATGCCAATGCTTGGACCTTGGGTGCATCCAGGTAGTTTTGTATTTATTTGGGAGTCTAAACATGGTATTGGTAATACCCAGATGAAATTGGGAACAGAGGCTTAGTAACAGTTGCCCATTACTGTTCATGTTACCAATGCCATGTCGCCCTATCACCCGAGGCCAAGCTTCAAAATCACGTCCGACGCGAGCATTAAAGTCGCCAAGAAGCAAAACTTTCTCACAGCGCCGGATTTTAGTCAGCACTTCTGACACTTCCTCATAAAATTTGTCCTTGACGTCATCACTTTTGTCGAGTGTTGGCGAATATACGCTGATAACATTTAAGTATTTATTGTTTCGAAGATGGAAACGTAAGGACATGACACGATCAGAGATAGCAACTGGATGTTCTTCCAACTTAGAGGCTAAAGTAGTTTTAATAGCAAAGCCTACTCCTGACCGTCTAGGCTCAGAAGCTGGTGTGCCTTTCCAGAAGAAAATGTACCCACCACCACGTTCAACAAGCTCACCTTCATCAGCTAGATGTGTTTCGCTGAGAGCGGCTATGTCGACGTCATAGCGTTTGAGCTCGCGAGCCACAATGGCGGTTTTACGTTCTGGGCAGAGGTTGTTGGGTCGGTCTAAAAGAGTACGTACATTCCACGCACCAAAAGTCATATTCATCTGCATGTTTTTAGATTTATTCTTATTGCGAGGAATGAGCGTTTGTTTGGGGCACCTTTTCTAGCCCCCTCCCCGGCTGAGCGAGGAAAGCAGTGCCTCTCTAAATAAAGCTGCTTTGTCTCAAAGAGTGCTGCCGAACCACACTGTCACCCCGATGCAGTGCTAGAGCGACCACTCTCCTCTCCTTAGGCCACCCGTGTCCAGGTATTAGACCAAGCCCAGGACTTTTTTAAACTCGGAATGACAAAGCCAAGTCAGATGCGCAGGATATATTAAGTTGCATAAGTGTGCGCGCCGTACACAGATGCACCCTCTCCTCCTTACTCCCCTTGACCCAGTGGAACGGAGAACCGCTACGACTGGAAGGGAACAGGACGCAGTATCTGGCAACGATAAAAACTCCTATCGCTACCTTCAGGCCTTCTACAGTTGCCTGGTTGCCTCGCCACTTGAGGTGGATTGCGTTGACGCCGAAGCAACGAGCACTAGCACGGGGAGTGACCGTGCCGACTCGAGGGCCGAAACACGCCGTTGCTACAACAAAGTGTTTCGGCACTCGAGCCCCCCTCTACCAGCCTAGGTTCCTAAGGTGTGGCCGCTGCATGCTATGTGTTTATCAACACCAATTTATTGAGTCATTATTGTCAGAATCTGTTAGAAGAAGTCTTTGTAGTGAAACTTGTAAGTTTTGTGTGTGTCCATACGAATGACGTCAAAACAGACAGGCTATTTCTGGAGTTATAGTTCGGCTTCTGTAAACCACGTTTGTATTGGTATCTATTTGGCTGGATCCGGGATTTGTAACGAGCTGTGAATTGATAGGCAATTGGTGTATAGCCGATAGAAATACAAATATCCCGTACAATTTACAATGCCTTGTTGGGAGGCTTTTGGGCGGCCTAAAAACTTAAATGAGAGTCGGAAGGTATCATACGAACTCCCTATTACAACATAAGTTTATGGTTCCGTACCTGAAAAGGTAAAAAAGGAACCCCTATAAGATCACTCTCTTGTCGGTCTGTCTGTGTGTCACCACCGATTTTCTCAAGAACGGGTGGACCTAGCAAGTTAAATTTTTACCAAATACCGAGGTCTATAGTTCCTATTAGGTGTATAAAAATCAAGGTCCTGAGTCAACACGATACAAAGATATGGGGCAAATTTAGATATTCGCAAAAACTTGTAACCAAAATTTACCTTAATTTTGAACTTTTTTTATTTTTCGGCATTTTCCTATGTCCAGCAGTGGACTAATGTGAGCTGATGATGATGATGAAGTGCTTTACCTACTGCCACTTCAGTTTTCATTAATAAGGCCGGCTACTAATAATAATATAATATATCCCCGCAGGGCACGCTTGTGGCGAGCGGTGCGTGGCGACACCGCGGAGCCCCATTACTCCCTGGGGTTGACAGAATCCCCCGACTCTTGGTTTGCCTTAGTTGGTCGGTCAAGGGTGGAGGCGCAAGAGACCTATGCTCCAAGGGTTGAAGTGTTAAAGGCATAAAGCCCGGAGTTACGCTTAGTGAAACTGCAGCACACCTCTCCAAACCCTTTAACCGCTCACACCAACGTTGCCCCTTACGCTGCCTTTTATTGGCGGCATTTATGGGGGCCCGTTTAGTGGATGGCTAGTCACCTCCTGCCTCAATCATTCTTGATATTGCGGAATTGGCAGGTGCCATATCTCATCTCTCCCATAGCCCAGCATCGATTCCATTAGCATTGCTCTGACAATAACCTGTACTCATAATCCATTTTTGCAACAGTTTAACCATCTGTCCTACCTCCATCTTGCAATACATAAGACTATGTAATGAAAACAGGCCTCTTTCTCGTTGGTTCCGGCCCCGTTATTGCCTATGGCTTAGTGCCTGTGTTGTAAAATAATATCATCATCATCTCAGCCCGTTTGCACCCACTGTTGGGTATAGGTTTCCTCTTTATTACGCCATTCTTTCCGGTCCCTTGCGAGTCTCATCCATTGACACCCAGCTACGCTTTCAATATTATTCGACTATCGAGCGGGTGGTCTGCCTCTTGGTCTACGAGCATCCCTTGGCCACCACTCTGTAATCGCCTTCTTCCAACGCCCGTCATCCCTCCTAGCCAAGGGTCCAGCCCATCTCCACTTCAGCCCTGTGATCCTCATACCCACGTCCACAACCTTTGTGCGATGTCGGATTTCTACATTGGGTATGTGGTCCAAGAGTGATATACCGAGCATGGCACGCTCCATTGCCCGTAAAATAATATACTAAGAAATAAGAATACATTACATAAATAGTGTTATAATTAATCCAGGTGAACAATAGAGTATTAAGATTCTTTGTATCCTGAACTAAACTACTCAAAACAAAATAGGGCCCACTTGAAATATTTCGATATTTTGCCCGACACATTTTGTTTTGCGAGTTGTCGGCATACTGATGTATGGAAATGTTAAGTAGGCATATTTATTGATCATAAATTAACACTTAAACGCCAAGTTTAGGGTAGTTCTTAAGTGGGTAGACAAGAACCAAAATCTTACGATATACCGCAGAATCTGTGAGTGCCTTTACATTGTTGCTCAGTGGGGTTTGTTGTGTCTAACGAAGAAGTTATCGTAACCTTACCTTTAATTATCGATTACATTACTGTTTGCATAAACAATGCCTGGTTCTTGACATCACATGGTCACGGAATCCGCGACTAGAGCCATTGTTTTGCTTCAGCAGGGAAATTCGCAAAGATCGGTAGCTTCAAGCTTAGGTGTGTCAAGACGAGCTATTCGAAATGTGTGGGAACGCTTTCAAGAGACAGGTAGTGTGAGTAGGAGGCGCGGTTCAGGTAGAACCCGAGCGACAACCTCCCAAGAAGACCGATACATCCGACTCTCTGCACGTCGCGAGCGAACTGTAACTGCACGCAAATGGAGAAACCGCTTACGTGACGCCACTGGAACGCGAATGAGTGACCAACTGTTCGCAACAGGCTTCATGCAGACCAACAACGCTCCAGAATGCCAGTTGTTCGGCTCAAATTGACCAGAGCCCACCGTGCAGCGCGATTAAGGTTTGCACGTGATCACTTCGAATGGACCATAAATAATTGGAGAACAGTGCTTTTTACAGATGAATCTAAAGTAAAGTTTTTTAATGATGACAGACGCGTACGACTTTGGCGACGACCTGGAGAACGTTTTACAGAACCATGTATTCGTGAAACTGACCGCTTTGGTGGACCCAGTATTATGATATGGGGTGGGATTAGCATAATGAGCAAAACCGAACTAGTGATTTTCGATGAGGGCAATGTAACGGCCGCCAGCTATGTTCAGCATGTTATCTGACCTCATGTTATCCCATATTCACAGCGAGTAGGCCCTAACTTTATTCTGATGCAAGGCAACGCTCGCCCTCATACTGCTAGAGTGACCCAAAGTGCAATCTCCGAAGCTGGTATCGCAGTTCTACCCTGGCCTGCCATGAGTCCGGACCTGAATGCGATCGAGCATATCTGGGACCAGTTGAAAAGATGCCTTAAAGACAACCACATTGATAACTGCTTTAAAAGTGTGTTGGGAGCAAATTCCAGATGAAAACGTCATCCACCTTATAGAGAGTATTCCGAACCGACTCAGGGAGTGTGTGCGCAATAGGGGAGGACTTACGCGTTACTAAACATAAGGCATTGAAGCAACCCTAAGAACGTGTTACAAAAAAAATGTGCTCGTGTCTTCAACGTGTTGTTTTGGAAACCGTGTAATTTTAAGTTAGAAAGAAAGAAAGAAAGAAAGAAAATACATTTATTTGCTCCCACAGACAGTGTTCAATAATACAATAACACAGAAAATGGTGGTGTTGCGTGGGGACAAAATGGTCCCTGTCTCAGCATGGGCTGCTTCGAACCTTGTTGGGTACGATGCAGCGCTGGTTTTCTGACAGGGCCTAAGTGAGGACACGAACACTGGTAAACGAGTACCTATATAAAACTAAATAAATATTGCCAGTCACCATTATATACATTAAACTGAGTTATCTATGACGGTGCCTAATAAGATAACAATACATGTTCGGATTTAAAAATAATAATAATATAACAACATAAACATAGACAGCATAAACTACATACCATGATAATACAACATACCATGAACATACGAAAAAAGCGTTTTAAACATGGGATAAGTGTTCAGAATGATTACTCTATTTGTGTTGAGGCTGCTGGAAATTGTGTGAAATTGAATTATCGAGGATTGTTGATAGGTGAGTAAAAGCCAGGGGGGAGTTCTTCCGGGCTCGTCGTGCATACACAGAAGGTGAGTAGAAATAAAAAGGTGTTTGTGTGAGTATATTATTTACATTGGCATGATTGCTCTTTAAACAAATGTGTTCTGAGCGCTTTCCTGAAGACATTAACTGTTTTCAGAGCACGTAGTGGCGGAGGCAAATCATTTCAACACCGAGTAGCGGCAAATTTGAAGGATCCACGGAATGCCACGCATTTGTGCTTCGGCGTGGCATAGATAAAGGTACATGCTCGGCTTGGGTATCTGGAATGGGCATGTGCCCACACAAACTTATCAAAGAGATACTTAGGATGTTGCAAGTTGATAACTCCAAAGAGACCGCTAGATGAATCTTTCTACGCGCTGTCATTTTTAGCAGATTGGACGAGTTTATAAAAGGTGTGATATGAGCACGTGGTGGTACGCGAAAACAAAAGCGGGCACAGGCGTTTTGAACACGTTGGATGAGTTTCTCAGTCCTATTCAACAGACATGGTCCATAGACCACATCGCAGTAGTTTAGTTTGGAAAGTATGAGAGACTCACATAGGTTGATCCTCACTGCCTCACTTAGGAATGGTCGTATCTTATAGAGAAGCTTCAGCTTATAGAAACTTGCGTACACTCTCAGCAACGTGTTTCTCGAAGTGTAGGTTGCTGTCCATTATCAGCCCAAGATTATTGGTTTCCGAGACACCCTCCACCAATTTTCCGTCAACCAATACATTACAAGAACTGCATGGAACTCTTTGCACTTTTTGCCTGGTACCAACAAGCATAAATTTGGATTTTTTCGGGTTGATGACTAGGGAATTATATCTAGACCAACTAGAAATCAGGGCTAAATCTGAATTGATTTTGTTTACAGCAATATCAAGATCAGAAGGTGGAAATGCGAGGTAAAGTTGCAGGTCATCGGCGTAGAGATGATACTTACAGTGAGTTATGGCCTTTATAATGTCTGCGCTATATAATACAAATAAAATTGGTCCCAAGATAGATCCTTGTGGTACACCCCTGGGCATTAGCTGTAAAGAGGACTGAAACCTACTACCATCTGGCATTGCAAGTTCCACCAACTGTTGTCTACGATTTAAATAGCTATAAAACCAGTTCACAGCCAGTGCATCAAATCTATAGAAAGAAAGTTTGGAAAGTAGGAGAGAGACATTTATAGAATCAAACGTACGAGAAAAATCAAGAAGTACCAGAATGTTGATTAGACCCTGGTCTTGAGCCTCAAGTAGATTGTCAACAACATCAAGAAGCAGTTGAGGTGCTGTGGCCTTTGCGAAAACCAGATTGAGCCTGAGGAAGAATATCGTTGTCTTTTAAGTATTTAGTAAGCTGCATGCTCACTGCCTTTTCAAGAATCTTCGACAAGCAGGGCAGCAGACTGATAGGCCTAAGGTCTTGGCAGGTTGAGGGATTAGATTTTTTCGGGATTGGCCTTACTATCGCCACCTTCCAGCACTCAGGAAAAACCCCGCTCATCAGTGAACTATTTACTATTGCAGTGATTGCTTTCAAAGACTCAGGCAAGGTCAAACGAAGCATCTCTAGTGAGATGCTATCCACTCCCTGTGCATTTGATTAAGTTAATGTGTAAAACGTGCATTTCTTGACGATTTTTTTTGGCAAAAATAAGGCATTGTAATGTTTTTTTAATGTTTCTGAATGTGTTAACCTATTTCTAAAATTAAACTTGAAATAAATTGTACGTATTTTTTTTTAATTTAATTTAAATCATATTTTATTAGGTGGGCCCTATTTTGTTTTCAGTAGTTTATGAGTAACAAGTAAGTACCATAGCTATAAAAAGTAACTTACTGTTACAGCGCTCGTTTCTTCGCAAGAAAATAAGGCCAGTAACAGCTGGCTGTAACAGATTTGATAGAAAAGAGGAAATAACATTACCTTAGGGGAAGTCTACTAATATTACGAGTTATTGAATAAAAAATAATACGAATGAGGTCAAGAAAAACCCGCAATCACAACCCTTATATCCTTGAATAAACAATTATATGATGTAATAAAAATACAGTATACAACTCTCTTGTAAAGCCCCATATAGAATATCTAATTGAGATATGGGGATCAGCATGTAAAACCGTTATTCAAGATTTACAAATATCACAAAATAAATTAATGAAAAGACTTTATAACTACGATAACTTAACACTTACCAAAATACTTTATGAAAAATCAAAACTACTTAATGTGACGTAAATATACACACTTTGTATGCGTGTCTTAATTAAAAAGATTTTGAATCCTACTAATATTATAAACGCGAAAGTTTGTATGTATGGATGTATGGATGTTTGTTACTTTTTCACGCCGGAACGGCTGCACCGATTGCGATGAAATTCGGTATGTACGTTGATTATAACCTGGATTAACACATAGGCTACTTTTTATTGGCAACCCACGCGTGCGAAGCCGCTGGCAACAGCTAGTAAAATCATAAAAACCAATTTAACCCGAACTAAAATAACGTACAAATATAACTTAAGAAATAAAAATAAACTCTATGTTCGCCCGCCTAGAACGGAAAAATATGGAAGAAAGAATATATTATTTGAAGGGGTAAAACATGTATAATAAATTGATAAATGAAATAAAAGAATGCCAAAGCTTTCCAATGTACAAAAAGAAAGTTAAACACTACATTATCAGAGTCAAATCACTTTAGTTATATACAGTCAAAACCGTTTATGGCGACATCGTTTAGAACAACATACCGGTTAAATTGACCAAAATCAAAGGTCCTGGCTGAAAGTTATATGACCGCCTTATCGAAAACATTGGTTTTTACGACATTGTTTACTACGACATACCGCATTAAGCGACCACATTTGGTTTATGTTTTCGGAGAATTATATCTGTAGAACGACCGGCTCAGCTGTATTGTAAACAATTTGAATAGGTAACTGTATCCACATCTGGCACAGTATAATAGTCAATGGCTATTATCGTAAAAGTAAACAAAGTTTAGGGTCTTTTGTAATTCTTAGAATCAAAGCACATGCATGCCGTAGCCTCAAGGCCCGCTTCGTCATATCTCTTAAGTCAGTTTGTTACTTATCTTTACACAAGACGCACCAAAACATATTGTTGAGTTAACTGTGAAAATTGTAACATGTCGCAAAAAAGAAAACAAATCAATATCGAAGAAAAATCGCGTATTATTTCAAAGCTAGAGAAAGGAATTCCAAACAAAGACCTGGCAAAAGAATATGGTGTATCACACTCGACAATTTCAACCATTTGGAAAGAAAGGGAGAAAATTCAAATCCTTTACGACAAGAATTTTTTGAAAATTAAACGAGCCAGAACAACGCGGCATACGAAGATTGAGGAAGCTTTGTTAAAGTGGTTTAAATATCAAAGGACAAATAATGTGCCAATAAATGGACCAATTCTTCAACAAAAAGCAAACGATTTTGCTCAACGTTTTGGTGAAGATTTTGTTTGCTCGTCTAGTTGGATTCAACGTTTCCGGGCTCGACATGGCATTGTCGGCGGGAAAATGAGTGGTGAAGCTGCCCAATTAGGTCAAAATTTACGACCTGCTTTATCTACTACTGAAACAGACGAGTTCATTGATGTAGATCAGTCTATTGCAATTTGTGCACCAGCTACGGAGGATGATATTGTACGTGAAGTTCAAGAGGAAAATGAAAATGAACAGGAAGACTCGGAAGAACAATTTACAGTGCCAACTTTGATTGACAGTCTCAATGCTGTTAGTGTATTACGAAAGATTGTTCTTTTTAATGAAAAGTTCTACATGCAGGGAAATTGTGACGATACGCTTATTAAAATCCAACGTGAATTACAAAATGTGTATGCACGACAAAAATGTTTCAAACAAACTAAAATTACAGATTTTATGCAAACAAAAATGATGGACAAATGATATTGTTCTTTTATATTATACGTTTGTATTGAAGTAAACAAAATGCGGTTTAATTTCCTACATGAATATACATATTATCTTTCCTATTAATACCTGTCACCGGCTGTTACAACTATCGGTTTTTACGACTCAATATGAGTAGTCCCTTCGATGTCGTTATAACAGATTTTGACTGTAATTAATTCATTACTTATACCTATAAAATATTAATAAAACAATAAAAATCATAAAATAAACCTAGAATATTCGCAAAACTTCAAAAGTATGTTGTGATAAAACAGTTATGTTACTCCTACACTATTTTTACTCACACATTGATTTTTGCATTCGAATTGTATAGAGTAACTACACAACCAGTGGTCAGTGTTCTAGGCACCTTCACTCACAAATAGACCGAACTCGCACACAATCTTACTCCTCCCGATCAAAACAACGCTAGTTATGTGTATTTGGTATAACGTACACCCACTTCTTCTCTCTTTTTTTTTTGTTATTAGTATATTGCATTCTTGTGATTGCATTGTATTATCTTTAACTGTGCTAGGTATAAGTAACAAGTACCTATAGCTCAATAAAACGCATTGTTTGTCACCAGCACCAATTAATATGAATGATAAATATACTTAGGTTTCACCTAGGTATTAATCTATGTTTCATATAAGTGAACTGTATTTAATATTAAGTTCTTTTGAGAATAAACATCTTTAAACCGAATTAACTATGAGCGAATAATAAGAACTAGTTGCCAGTCCACAGTGGTCAAAATTCAATCGTAATTCATTTTTTTAGGGTTCCGTACCCAAAGAGTAAAACGGCACCCTATTACTGGGGCTCCATGGTCTGTCTGTCAGTCCGTCTGTCACCAGGCTGTATATCATAAACAGAGATAGTTGACATTTTCACAGATGATCTATTTCTGTTGCCGCTATAACAACAAATACTAAAAACAGAATAAAATAAATATTTAAGGGAGGCTCCCATACATTAAACATGATTTTTTTGCTCGTTTTAGCTCGATATTGATACCGGCAACAGGTAGACGCTTGAAATATTCACAAAATATTAAGTTATATATTCACTTTAAAAGTAAACAATTACATTAAAATAAAACACATATTAAAGGGGGCTCTCATACAACAAACGTGATTTTTTGCCGTTTTTATAGATAATGGTACGGAACCCTTCGTGCGCGAGTCCGACTCGTACTTGGCCGGTTTTTTAGAGTCGCTGTTGGCCGGTTTTTTAACTTTCTTATAGCATTCGCCCCTCCTTCTCAAACTTTAAATATACGAAATCTCAATTATCAATTATATCAATCTTTAATTTCGGTTAGAAGGCACAGACTGTATGAGGCACAGGAGTTGCCGGTGAAATTACAGGCACGTGAGGCTTTACACCTGTATGCCTCAAGTTGATGGCCGTAGGGCAGTGCATCGTAGGGCACATTGCTAACGTGCGTGACCTACGAGGCAATTCTCTGTTATATTGATGGTTACCACTTAACATCAGGTGGGCTATAAGTTTGTTCCATACTTCCATCTCCAAGTAGCATAAAAAAAACTCACACTCCTCTGTGCGCGCAAAAACCCTAAAAAGGTGTGCAAAGTGTTTTATTCGCGTACAGTAGGTTTAAGTCTATGTACTGTTTAGTAGCTAGACACTTCATCCCAACAGCCACTGCTGGATTATTATTTAATAAGTCAACTTTCCATCTATTGAGAAACCGTCCTACACTGAGCTTTCCAGGCCGAGGTCTCGAATCGAAAACCTTTCTGCCCCAACGGCCGTCAGTACTTCGAACCATGTGCCCCGCCCTATGCCACTATTCGTCCCAATTTAGTAAGGATACTTCACATTTTTCAAGACTTGACCTCATTATATTGCACTCTGAGACATGTTAAAAGTCTCATAATTATGTCTGTAATTACACCAGTGAAATTACGAAGTGAACTTCGAACCAGCGTTAATGCTTAGCGGTATTTGTACTAAAAACGGGATATTGACCATGATTTGTGAGTTTTTGAGTATTCCGATTCCGATATAAAATATACTGTACTAGCTGTGGAAGTTTTTATATTGGTCAAACCAAACGCACAATAGATTGTCGGGTAAAGAAACATATCAGGGCGGTGAAGAATATTGAAAGACAAAAGTCTGCCGTAGCAGAACATCTGCTGGACTCAGGCTCAAACCATTGAATTGCGACACAACCCACAAGTAATCTCAACTGAGCGACATTATATGCCAAGACTGGTTCAAGAGGCAATTGAGATTACCAAACACAATAATTTCAATCGTAAAGATGGTTTTCAAATATCTGGAGCCTGAAATCCTGTGGGGAGAATGTGTAAGAACCGAAGAAGTGAAGTATCAATTACGCGTCCTGATAACGTGAGTGTTGTGTGTCGGAATAGAGTTATGATCGAGAATGAAACCGGTGGTAGTAATAGTATTAGTGAATTCATTCCTAGCAAGAGACTAAGAAAGACGGTAGATCGGTTTAGCTGCCAATAACTACCCACTCGCAACGTTTACCCGTGATCATGGCGCATGCAATGCAACTGCAATGCAACTGGCAACGAGCTCACCCATATATTGTAGATACGTGGAAGTCTCACACGGTGCGTTTCACCCGCTCGTTTCTTCCACGCACCTGCAAGATGTGGAATAACCTTCCTCCGGAGGTTTTTCCGGTGGGCTTCAAACTGAACGCCTTCAAGAGAGGTGTAAATAAGGTATTAAGTGGTAGGCAACGCGACTGCGGTACCACGAGTGCTGCAGGAGTTTATAGGCGGCGGTGACCACTTAGCATCAGGAGGCCCGTCAGCTTGTGTAACTACAAGTTTAATATAAAAAAAAACTGCTTCGAAATAATCAAGAACTCACATATTATGGTAAATATCCCGTTTTAGTACAAATAGTGTTCATAACCATGATAGTTTAAAAAGTTATATGTACGATGACAGTACTTCTATAGCCTTATTTAGTTAGACAATTGCTATCGCATCGATGTCCTTGAGTAAGGCCGTCCATTACACTTAGGGAACGTTCCCACTACGCCGGACCGGCAGATCTGCCGCGCCGGTAAATCTGCCGGAAGGGCTAGTGGCTGTACAATTTATATGAAGCTATTCACATTATCCCCGGTCCGGCATTTTTGCCGAACCCGGCATTTTTACCGAGCGTTTTGTCACTACGAATTGCCGGTAGAACGACCGGGCCCGGAGTAATGTGAACGAGTTTGTGCCGGTATCTGTCCCCCGCTCGCCCCGCTCGTGCTCCCCTCGCCCCGCCCGTGTTCCACTCACGTCATTCGGCTCGCATTTTCTGGTAAAAGTAGACGTTTAGCATGGATATTCAAGCAGAAACTTTAATTACGCTTGTCCAAGAGAGACCTGTTCTGTGGGATAAGACCGAAGACGTCTATAAAGACAAAAACTTAAAGTTAGCAGCATGGCGTGAAGTATGTTTAATACTGAAACCAAACTTCGATGAACTGGATAAAAAAGAAAGAAAACAGTACGGTGAGTTTTTAATGTTTTATTGATAAAATGTAAATGCATTGATAAATTTTATTTTATAGCTGCTGCCTGCCACGGAACGGAACCAATATCCGAAACAAAATAATTAGTAAATGATGTCCGTATAGCGTTGGCATTAGGGCCACCTCGACTTGACACATTCCGATTCATGGGTGTCGTTTCTTGTTCTTGTCTATGTTCTATATTTTGGTAACTTTCAAAATTTATACCATCTTTTTCTCTTACAAAATTATGTAAGACTGTACAAGCTTTAATTACTTGAATTGCTGTGTCTACGTTCAGAACTATAGCTCGATGGATTATTCGCCACTTATTTGCCAGAATACCAAAAGCGCACTCAACATACCTTCTTGCTCGACTTAGTCTATAGTTAAAAATCTTTTTATCAGTATTCAAATGTGTACCTCCATATGGACGTAGGAGATTAGGTGTTAAAGCAAAGCCTTCATCGCCAATAAGTATAAACGGTAATTCTTCGTGCAAGTTTTCATGAAGCGATCTAGGCTTTGGTACATTTAAAGTACCATCATTGATCTTTTGCCAAAATGTACTATCCTTTAATATAGTAGAATCGCATTCCTTGCCATATGAGCCCACACTAATAAAAATAAATCGGTACTCTGAATCGACAACTGCCATTAATACAAAAGAATAATACTCCTTGTAATTAAAGAACATAGAACCACTCTTGGCTGGTTTCAAAATTCTGATATGTTTGCCATCTACTGCTCCAAGACAGTGAGGAAAGTTGGCTTTTCTTTCGAATCCTGAAGCGATGTCCTCCCATTCTCTCTCAGTATCAGGCAGCTTAAGGAAATCTGTCTTTAGGTTTTCCCAAATGACGTGGGTCATTTCTTTTATTAGTTTACTTATTGTCGAAACGCCTACTCTGTATGAGTAATGTATTTCTTTGAATGAACATCCTGAAGCTAAATATCTGAAAAAAAAAGTATTTTTTGTTAATACATTATTACTTTATACGTCACCAAGAAACAAATTGTATTGTTTTATGATATTTTTTTATTGATTTCAGGAAAACAGGTTTCAACTAAATGGAATAATATACGAGATTCGTGGCTTAAGACAGTAAAGAAACAAAAAGATGAGTCTAAATCTGGATCTTCGGCCAAAAAGACACGAAATTATTTATATCACGAGCAATTAATGTTTTTGAAAAAAGTCTCCGAACCTCAACCACCACATGAGTCAGTTACAAAAAAAGCAAGAACCGAGACTGAATTAGGCATGGAATCAGATTTTCGTTCACCTTTAATTAAAGATAAAAGAAAAATTGATAATAAAGAGGTAAATGACAGGATGGTAAAGTTTTTGGACTCCAGAATAAACCCAGAAAAGGAAAACCATCATCTGTCTTTCTTCAAAGGCATTATACCAATCTTGAACACTTTAACTATCGAAGAGACTTTAGAATTTCAAGCTAGCGTCATGACAATGTTGCAAAAAATTAAAAGTAGGAATAATGAGAGACCAAATTACGGACATTGGCGTGATTCATATAATCAGATGACCGGACCAGATCAGTATTCTGGATCTTTTCTGGATCAACAGGCAACAACATCTATACCATCAACTTCATCTCAGTCATCGAATCCGATTCCAGCTTCGCCATCAGCATCTAGTAATCATTCCATACATTCCCAAGACTCAGATTACTTAGATTTTGAAGGGTTTTAAGTTTGAGTACAAATAAATACATAAATAAGTTATTTGCATTTTTAATTCATAATGATTATCAAATACATACACCCTCCCACACACACACATTATATATATTCACATTCATCAAACAAACATACATAGCAAACATTCATTCATTCATTCAGTCTTAAGTAGGTACCTACGTCAAAACTATTATTACGCAATCTAGTGCATAAAATAATCTTACCTTAGACATATGGCTAATCTTTGTTCTGGGCAAATACATTCTCTGAAACTTGTATCTCGTACTCTTATGTCTAGTCGTCCCAGTAAATCGTCAAAAGTGGTTGCTGTCATTCGAAAATAATTGAAGAACTTTGATTCGTCTCTTCTTAGTTCACCCATTAATGTTTCAAATGTTCCAAGTGAAAATCTTTCCCGTAAAATAGGGTGTACCCAATGTTTTCTTTTATTTTGCCTTCTATTAAGATACCACCACAACACAACAATTTCGTCGTCCATTGTGCGCGCAGGTCCAAATTCAACTGAGGTCTTGACTGTCTGAATTTCTTCCGGGATCCGATGTAATGTGAACACTCTGTCCGGTGTCCGGTTTCCGGCAGGTCTGCCGGTCCGGCGTAGTGGGAACGCTGCCTAAGGCAGCGAACCTAAGTTACTGAACCCGAACGACAGACGGGCAACAGTATTAGGCTTACGTAACAAGTGTCAGGAAGATCAATTTTACATAGAGCTTTACTGCTAGTATCTGCCTGAAAGAGTATTGATTACCTGAATCTAAAATAAGATATAAATGTTTTCCCTAAACTTGACTTGAAAGTTACTTCGTAAATAGCCGAAGAGAAAAACATCCTTCGTCCCACGTTCGTTCTAATCCCAACAGGGAAAACAAAAATATAAATAGACATTTTCCGCAGCTCATTAGTTGTCCTGGACAACCACCCTGATTTAAGTGACGCGATCATTACAGTAATTAATCGTTATGTTTAGAAGTTCGTACTTTGCTCCGTTCTAATTGGTTTTTATACTAGTGGTTCGCCCCGAACTGATATCTCGCGAGTCTCCGATTAAAACAAAAAAAATATTATTTGTAATCTTTGACTATCAAAATAGTGGCACGAAATAATTAACCAAATAACTTGACCTACAGTTTCATTCAAGTTACAGGTAACGGGAGTTCATGTATGTGGTTCTTTTTTTTGGGGTAAAAATTGCAGTTATTTTGGATTTCTGACGTTTGCCAATATTTGTGTTACTTAAGCTACACGCACTGCGGGGTCACTAGTGAACCCTGTGAATTTTGTCAAAGTTTCGTTTTTATTATGGCTAATAACTCAAAAACTATAAAGAATTTACAAAAAAATAAAAAAGAGACTATATGTACCAATGAATACCTTTTATTTGATGTCCCACTTGATCTAATAGCCTCATTCTCATTTGTTTTTTACCTCTCTTGAAACCCAATATCTCAACAATCCCTCAACATTTTTAGCTCATTTAGGCACACTAAAATTGTGTCATCACTGCCTACCTATGTATTAAATTTAACGATGATCGGATCAACGCTTCAAAACTTATCCTCGGACAAACAAACATACATACATACAACGCCGATTTGCCCAAGTTGATTTAGAGATCAGTAGTATAGAGGAACAACCAGACCCGAAACAAATATCTGTAGATCATGCAAACATTTGTTCCGCGGCGGGAATCGAACCCGCAATCTCCTGCGTCTCAGCCGGCTATTAGCTCACTGCGCCACGCAGGTATCTGTCAATAATTAAAGCCTTTGATAAACGGTATACAAACCGAATCTTAGCGCTAAACAGAAACATCTCCGCATTATAGTCAGAGCCCTGGCTGGATACCGTCGGCTTAATAAGCGCATGTTCAAGCTAGTGCTATGCGATACATAAACCTGCAGAATCTGTAATGAGGCGGCAGAATCGCCCCTACATGTGTTAGGTGAGTGTGGTTCACTAATGCGCAAACGTAGCATTCATCTGAGCAAACACATTCTTAGCCCGGAGGAGCTAACAGTTATTACTCCTAAGAATATTCTTCAGTTGTTAGCAGCTGTAGGGCTTAGTGGTTGACTTTTAACGCCTCCATAAACTAGGTGCGACATAAAAACAAGTGGCGATCACAAAAGGCCTCGTGGCCACAGTGACACTAAAGCACTAATGTTTTTAGTAAAAACGCACCTGATATCTATCCAAAGCGATTGCAGTGATGGATATAGTAGACACGAAGATAGATATAGCTTGGATGGCCCCACAGGCCTTGCAGAGACTGGGCCAGTCTGGCAGTGGCCAGTGCTTAGTGAGGAGCTCCATCAGAGTAAGAGGAGTCCCAACGCAGCAGACAAGGGCATCGGAGACAGCCAGGTTCACTATGAACATGTTGCGAGCTGTACGCATTATCGGTTTTCTTACTACCTGAAACAAAAGTATGGTTTATTTTAATATTAGACACCACTATATTTTTAGGTATAACCCTTGATAATAAGCTTTAATGTGGCTCTCACATTGATACGTGGCCAAAGATACTTAGTTCTGCGGCATACGCAGTCAAAAAGATACTTCTTTTTACAGACGTAGACACAGCTAGACTAGTTTATTTCGGCTACTTCCACAGCATTATTTCATACGGTATATATATCCTATCTAAACGACCGTTTTGTATTCTTGCACCAGACGCATGATCAAAACCTACGCTCATCTGAAGTCTCCAAACCCCTGTCCACAGTTCTAAATTTTATGGCGACTCCTTTACAGTTCAAGCTGTGCTGTTGTGGAACGCTTTACCTTTCTCTATCAGATCATCAAAATCTCTTCCTATCTTTAAAGCTAAGGTTATATAACCATTACCTTTCTCTGTCTACGCACTGCTAGTTTATTGTTATGTTTATCTCCTTTGTTGTAGTTAGTATATATATTATTATATTTGTATATACTTTTAGTTTATTAGTAAGTAGGTATAGGTAGTTTATGTAGGTTTATGGACATAGATACACCGCCGTCTTTTTGATTTTGTTTTGTCCTGTCCATCCAAAGGTTGTCTGAAAGAGATCGCTTTTAGCGATAAGACCGCCCATTGTACTTACCTTCATTTTTATGTATTTCTTTGTTATTTTAATTGTGTTGGCGTGCAATAAAGAGTATTCTATCCTATTCTATGACGGAGTAAGGTCCCGGGACATGCCGTCCGGTTTGCCTGAAATGACCGGAAACCCGAAATAACTAATGCACTTTTTAGTACACTCGTTTAATCCCCGATCACAATAAAAATAAAGTTTATTTAATATACGATTCCATAGATTTCTTCTGATTAGACGAACAGAAACGCGGTAAGTTCAACACCGAGGCTTTTGGGACAGTTTGCGGGCCGAAAGGAAAGTGAAGTGAGTCTATCCGTCTTCCACAGGAATGAATGAATGCTCAAACCTCACGAACGAATGAACAAATGAACGAATGATCGATCGGACCTGAAGGTGTTGCTCGGTGGCACCCTCTAGCTCCGTGTCGATTTTACCCAAGTGACAAATGACGTCTACCTGACGTTTCCAAACAAAAGTCGTTGATTAACTATCTGTTGTAAAGACCGGAACACTCGGAGTCATCAACGCTCTGACTATATATATCTTTTACGATCACGGTGACTCCAGCTAATAAAGAAACACTAACCTAAAATTAATAAAGTTACGATAAACAGAATTAATCATAAACTAGGACATTATATACATTTTTATAAAACTAATTAATATACAAATGTCATTAATTAACCCGAAATTATTTACATATTTTTGGCGTACTCTCTATTATACGGTATACTGCTGTGGGCGAGTGCTGCAGATATAAACACCGCTTTCGTGCTGCAGAAGAGGGCTGTTCGTGAAACTTATATCAAGGACCCCAGAGAATCATTACGCCACAAGTTTAAAGAAATAAATATTACGACATTCCCAATATCTTTGAAAATCTGATGTATTTTCACAAAAATATTAATTTGTTTAAGAAAAATAGCAATAATCATAATTTTAATACTAGAAATAGAGAAAATTATATAAAATACACTCGCTGTTGACACTTGTAGACTCCATAAAGTTAATAAATCGTTTAAAGGGCAAGGTGTACGCTTTTATAATGTGATCCTTGTGATTTTAATAAATAAACATATTTCGTATTTTGATTAGTTTCTGCACGCGTTTTTTGTCAACAAAAAGTAACCTCTGTTTGAATCCTGGTCATAATCTATCAAAACACGAAATTTTATCGAAATCGGTTTAGCCATTACGACGTGATTCAGTCACAAACATCTAGACTTTCACATTTATAATAATAATGTGATGTATCATAAAGTAATCCTCCACGATAAGATTAAAGAACATACTTTCAAGAAAATTTTGATAAGAACTTCGAGAGGTTTTTATCTGCCTTTGAAAACGTTATCCATCCCTCAAAATGATCTTTAGATGCATAGAGGCTGAGGGCATCATGTTCGTAACCAAATGGAGTGTTGCTTTTGGAGAAATTAAATAATTCAAAACTAATTTAATAATAGCAGATATTACAGATATAACGATAAAACGGCAAAAAATATAAAGATGCATACGCTTATAGTTTTTTTTAACACTAATGTTCACCCCGAACTAAGATCTCGCGAGTCTCCCAAAACACAAAAGAAAATATTTTTATGGCGACTGGCGCAACGATGCCTAAACGTATTTAGTGGCTAAATATGATTTAAGGGGTTATCAAATCCAAAAAATACGTAAAATTTAAACATGTTTAGTTGCTAAATACATTTAGGGATCGTTGTGCAAGCAGGCCATAATCTTTGACCAATAAAACAGTGCCGCGAAATAACAAACCAATTTACTGGACCTACAGTTTCATTCAAATTACAGGTGACGGGAGTTAATGTCTTTTGCTTGGACTTTTTTGGGGTACAAATTGTAGTTATTCTAGATTTCAGACTTTTGCCTATACTTGTGTCATTAAAGCTACACGCATACCAAATTACAGCACTGTGGGGTGTCACTGGTGTACCCTGTTTTATTTACCACCCCTCCCCATTTTTAGCCCATTTAGTCACACCAAAATTGTGCCATCACTACCTACCTATATATCAAATTTCAAGATGATCGGATCAACGCTTCGAGAGTTATCCTCGGACAAACATACATACATACATAGGTACTTACATACATACAGACAATGCTGATTTGAGATTTGCACAAGTTGAATTAGAGATCTCGCTTCGCTCGATCAACAACCAGTTTTGTTATGTACGACATTAATTTCAAACACACATCTGGCATCGCATTAACTGATTTTAGAGGTGGTCTTAATACAGGTATATTGACTGTTTATCATATTGAATCGATAATTTCCAATGAACAATTTTTAACGTAAATCGGCGGCGCCTTTGCGATGATGCTTCTTAGTCAGTTTAAAAGGTACCTATATACACGATGAATGAATATGATTTATTTACCGATTTTATACAGGCTGTTTCATTCATATTTTAAAACCTATTTTACAGCAATATTAGCCATTAGCATTTCTCGTGGTTTCATTTAATGTCATAACAAAACACGTGGCATAAATTATAAACTAGCGTTAAGCCATGATTTCGCCTGATAGTAAGCGATGACGCAGTCTACGATGAAACACGCTTGCCTAGAAGAATCCTATTCAGTCGCGAGAGTCGCGACTTGGAGAGCCCTAGGTTGTAGTTATCAGGAAATACACCTAACGGGCCGACATTGAGCAAGCAAGACCACTTTTTTAAGGCCGAATATCAATATCTGCTGGCTCTATAGATCGTAAGTCGACAGAAAGTTAACTGAAGTAAAACTACGAGAAATAATATTGATGTAATGCAGGGTGACCGAGAGAGAACGATCACAGAAACAGGAGTACGCACGATAAATAATCTTTATGTAATGCAGGGTGACAGAGAGAGAACGATCACAGAAACAGGAGTACGCACGAGAAATAATCTTTATGTAATGCAGGGTGACCGAGAGAGAACGATCACAGAAACAGGAGTACGCACGAGAAATAATCTTTATGTAATGCAGGGTGACCGAGAGAGAACGATCACAGAAACAGGAGTACGCACGAGAAATAATCTTTATGTAATGCAGGGTGACCGAGAGAGAACGATCACAGAAACAGGAGTACGCACGAGAAATAATCTTTATGTAATGCAGGGTGACCGAGAGAGAACGATCACAGAAACAGGAGTACGCACGAGAAATAATGTTTATGT
This sequence comes from Philereme vetulata, assembly GCA_918857605.2. NCBI lineage: Eukaryota > Metazoa > Arthropoda > Insecta > Lepidoptera > Geometridae > Philereme > Philereme vetulata. The sequence continues at coordinate 2,358,459 of OU975452.1, read as the reverse complement.
AATGCAGGGTGACCGAGAGAGAACGATCACAGAAACAGGAGTACGCACGCGAAATAATCCTTATGTAATGCAGGGTGACCGAGAGAGAACGATCACAGAAACAGGAGTACGCACGAGAAATAATATTTATGTAATGCAGGGTGACCGAGAGAGAACGATCACAGAAACAGGAGTACGCACGAGAAATAATCTTTATGTAATGCAGGGTGACCGAGAGAGAACGATCACAGAAACAGGAGTACGCACGAGAAATAATGTTTATGTAATGCAGGGTGACCGAGAGAGAACGATCACAGAAACAGGAGTACGCACGAGAAATAATCTTTATGTAATGCAGGGTGACCGAGAGAGAACGATCACAGAAACAGGAGTACGCACGAGAAATAATCTTTATGTAATGCAGGGTGACCGAGAGAGAACGATCACAGAAACAGGAGTACGCACGAGAAATAATGTTTATGTAATGCAGAGTGACCGAGAGAGAACGATCACAGAAACAGGAGTACGCACGCGAAATAATCCTTATGTAATGCAGGGTGACCGAGAGAGAACGATCACAGAAACAGGAGTACGCACGAGAAATAATATTTATGTAATGCTGGGTGACCGAGAGAGAACGATCACAGAAACAGGAGTACGCGAAATCACACTAATATTATAAACTATCTGACCCGCCCGCGGCTTCGTGCGATCGCGTAAAGTGCATCCTACTTCATCTACGACATCCGAGTCCATTCATAATCTATCTAGGTATATAGGTATCAAATTCCATCGAAATCACACGGAGCGTTTCACCCGCTCGTTTCTTCCACGCACCTGCAAGATGTGGAATGACCTTCCTCCGGAGGTTTTTCCGGTGGGCTTCAAAATGAACGCCTTCAAAAGAAGTGTAAATAGGGTATTAAGTGCTAGGCAACGCGACTGCAGTACCACGAGTGCTGCAGGAGTTTATAGGCGGCCGTGATCACTTAACACTAGGAGGCCCGTCAGCTTGTGTGTCTACAAGTTTAATTGAAAAAAATCGCTCTAGCGGTTAAGTCGTGAAAAGGTAACAAACAAACAGAAAGATACATTTACTTCCAAATCGGTATGTACTTAGATTATAACCTGGATTAACATTTATGCTACTTTTTGTTGACAAACAACGCGTGTGAAGCAGCTGGCGGAAGCTAGTTATACAATAAACCTTCCTATTGAATCACTCTATTTATTGCTAAAAACTGCATTAAAATCCGTTGAGTAGTTTAAAAGATCTAAGCGAACAGACAGCGGAAGCGACTTCATTTTATACTATGAAAGATAAAGATAAAGATGTGAAAGTGTGGATGTTTATTTATTTGTTACTCAATTACGTCGTAATCATCATCATAATCATCATATCAGCCATAGGACGTCCACTGCTGGACAAAGGCCTCCCTCATTGATCTCCAGGAACTGCGGTTGGAAGCGGCCTGCATCCAACGCCGACCTGCGGTTCTTACCAAGTCGTCTGCCCATCTTGTAGGTGGACGTCCTACGCTGCGCTTGCCGGTCCGTGGCCTCCATTCGAGAGTTTTCCGGCCCCATCGGCCATCTGTTCTGCGCGCTATATGGCCTGCCCATTGCCACTTCAACGTGCTAATACGTCGGGCTATGTCGTCGACTTGAGTTCTCCTACGTATCTCCTCATTTCTGATTCGATCCCGTAGAGACACCCCGAGAAACGTCGTAATGGCTCAACCGATTTCTGATACATTTGGTATGTAGGTAGATTATAACCTGGATTAACACTTATGCTACTTTTTGTTGACAAACAACGCGTGTGAAGCAGCTGGCGGAAGCTAGTTATACAATAAACCTTTTTATTGAATCACTCTATCTATTGCTAAAACCTGCATTGAAATCCGTTCAGTAGTTTAAAAGATCTAAGCGAATAGACAGCGGAAGCGACTTCATTTTATACTATGTAAAGATAAAGATGTGAAAGTGTGGATGATTATATCTTTGTTGCTCAATTGCGTCGTAATGTCTGAACCGATTTCTAATAAATTTGGTATGTACGTAGATTATAACCTGGATTAACACTTATGCTACTTTTTGTTGACAAACAACGCGTGTGAAGCAGCTGGCGGAAGCTAGTTATACAATAAACCTTCTTATTGAATCACTCTATCTATTGCTAAAAACTGCATTGAAATCCGTTCAGTAGTTTAAAAGATCTAAGCGAATAGACAGCGGAAGCGACTTCATTTTATACTATGTAAAGATAAAGATGTGAAAGTGTGGATGATTATTTCTTTGTTGCTCAATTGCGTCGTAATGTCTGAACCGATTTCTAATAAATTTGGTATGTACGTAGATTATAACCTGGATTAACACTTATGCTACTTTTTGTTGACAAACAACGCGTGTGAAGCAGCTGGCGGAAGCTAGTTATACAATAAACCTTCTTATTGAATCACTCTATCTATTGCTAAAAACTGCATTGAAATCCGTTCAGTAGTTTAAAAGATCTAAGCGAATAGACAGCGGAAGCGACTTCATTTTATACTATGTAAAGATAAAGATGTGAAAGTGTGGATGATTATTTCTTTGTTGCTCAATTGCGTCGTAATGTCTGAACCGATTTCTAATAAATTTGGTATGTACGTAGATTATAACCTGGATTAACACTTATGCTACTTTTTGTTGACAAACAACGCGTGTGAAGCAGCTGGCGGAAGCTAGTTATACAATAAACCTTCTTATTGAATCACTCTATCTATTGCTAAAAACTGCATTGAAATCCGTTCAGTAGTTTAAAAGATCTAAGCGAATAGACAGCGGAAGCGACTTCATTTTATACTATGTAAAGATAAAGATGTGAAAGTGTGGATGATTATTTCTTTGTTGCTCAATTGCGTCGTAATGTCTGAACCGATTTCTAATAAATTTGGTATGTACGTAGATTATAACCTGGATTAACACTTATGCTACTTTTTGTTGAAAAACAACGCGTGCAAATCCGCCGGGGGACGCTAGTAAAAACATAAAAGTAAGTCACAGCTGCAACAATGGTACTCATTACCATAATTTCATATGCGGGGTTTAGCGATGTTATGAAGAAGAAGCTCAATTTTGGCACCATGGTACTACGTATTGCAATTTAGAAACGGGGTGCTGTGAAATGACAAAAAACAACGTGTAACATTATATTACATAAGTTTGTTAAAAAAATACTTTTTCGTAACAAGCTTTTATAAAATTCATAATCGGAACCGCAATCAGATTCAATTAGCCCAAACACTAGTAGCCTACTATAATCCATTCAAAGTTCCGTTGTCTAGCATCCGTCTCCATCATGAGACCACCGCCATGGTACCATAATATTGTCACCGAAGTTACATGTGTATTCTAAATTTCAGCTCAATGGGTTGAAGGGAACGGGTTTAAAATTCAGTTGCAAGATTCCACCCGGACAAACAACATTGCAAGTTAATAAAAAGTTTGTAAAAAGGCCTTATTTTTTGGGCATGAAATATGTGCTTAATACAAAAATGAATACAAAGAGATATCATATTTTATATAGTTTGTACTAGGTGGCAGTGTTTAGTCAGTGTTTGGTAATCCTTGACTTTGAAAGGGTCTATTTGCAAAAGTGCTACTTCAAAGATTAGCAGTAGACGGGTATTACTATAGTTTTAATAAAACATGTCTAAACTAGGGCGAGATGCCCATAATGCAAATCATACAATTACGTCAAATTTAAATACGTTTAGTCGTTAAATGCGTTGAGGGATCATACAAAAAGTTCCTTTGAAAAAAACATGTTTTTTTCAACTCTTAGTTATACTCAATCGATTGATTTTATGATTTATGAATTGGCATAATATTTATTTTTTTGAATAAAATTAACATGATTACGTTATTCACTAGATCTTATCATAGACTATTTTATTCAGAGGAAATACCTCTGAATAAAATTAACTATAGATTTTTCCTACTCTTGACGTAAATAGAAGTATATTTCGCAATAATAAAACAATGTCCATGACCTTTTAACTCCTATCAAAACACAGCTATAGATGGCATGTTATCTTGACTAGATAAGCTGACATTTGGCTGATTCCATTATCAATGGCCTATGGTATATCTTTCACAACAGATGACTGAATTTCAAATAAACCTTCTATTTGGTGCCAGATGTGGCTTAGAATTTGAATCCTGTCGTTTTCAGAGATTCATTTACATAATGTACGACAGATTCTGAAATAATTTTAGGCTGTATTCATTTAAATATAAGGCATCAGAGCATATTGTTCAGATGCCTAATATTTAAATGACTGCTTAACATAACTCCTTAGACTAACACTGAAAACTATCTAAACAACAATCCCACTATTATTTAACGCCAGAGTTTGTATAGATGTACATATGTGTGGATGTTTGTTACTCATTCACGTCGTAACGGCAAAACCGATTTCGCAGAAATTTGGTGCGTATGTAGATTTTAACTTGGATTAACACATATGCTATTTATGCTTAATTATTAATATTTATTTATATGTATATTTTATTTTAGTAATTTATGTACTTGTTCTGTTAGTTATTATTTGATTAACGCCGCCGTTATCATTTGTTCACACAAATCCTGTCCATCCAAAGGTTGCCTGGCAGAGATCACTTTTAGCGATAAGGCCGCCCATTGTACCTTTGATTTAATTGTGTATTCTCTTTTGTTTGTTTTATATTTAATGGTGTGCAATAAAAAAATTATTTATCTATCTATCTATATATGCTATTTTTTATCGACAAACCACGCTTGCAAAGCCGCGGGCGGAAGCTAGTACATAATAAACTAATGGCTATCCTGCTGCGTAATCTATAAGCATGTTTCGAGTAAACCGTGTTTCTCTGAAAATTCTATAAAAAGATCCAATAAACTAAAAACACAGGCATTGGAATGTAAGGCTTTTAACTTTATTCTGTAGTAGCTGTAGTAGTAGCTGCCCGCGACTTCGTACGCGTTACACTACTAAATGTATAGGTAATCTAGAAATAAAGCTAAACTTGCTGTTGCAACGTGACTTGACACTCCATTTTTATCCCTTGAAACATGATTTAGGGAATGAAAAGTAGCCTAGGTTACGTACATACTAAATTTCGTCGAAATTGGGGTAGCCATTACGACGTGATTGAGTAACAAACAAACAAATAAATAACCGACATCAAAACTTTCGCATTTACAATATTAGTGTAATTCCCATTACAATCAAAGGTGCTATAAAATATGTATAAGACTATCCTAAACAAATAATGGAATATACCTAGTCAGGTCATAAGTATTGTCACACAGTAAAAACTTTTCTTTTAGAATGCTGGCCACAAAAAAGTTTATAGAATTCGAATTTCGAATTGTTCATGAAAATAAAAATGTATACTTTTAAGAATTTTACTAATATTAAAATATGGAGTGGACGCTTAAAGAAGACCGTGTTGCAGTTATTGCGTTGCATCGTTGCGGTTACGCGCCAATTCAAATTTATGACGTACTGAAAAATTTGAATATAACCAAAAGATTCGTTTATCGCACCATCAAACGATACAATGAAGACTCTAGTGTAGATGACAGGTCAAGAAGTGGTCGCCCTCGGTCTGTTAGGACTCCAGCAGTGATAAAAGCTGTGAAGGCGCGAATTCAAAGAAATCCCAAACGTAAGCAGAAACTGTTGGCCCTTCAGATGGGGTTAAGCAGAACCACGGTAAAAAGGGTGTTAAATGAAGACTTAGGGCTTCGGGCATATCGAAGAAAAACAGGACATCGTTTGAATGCTCGTCTAATGGACCTGATACTGAAGAGATGCCGCGCTTTGTTGAAGCGGTACGCGGGAAAAAAACATCGGGAAATTCTTTTTAAAAAAATTTACCGTAGAAGAGAGCTACAACAAACAAAATGATAAGGTGTACGCACACAGTAGTGAAGAAGCGAGCAACCGTATTCCGCGTGTCCAACGAGGTAATTTTCCATCCTCGCTCATGGTATTGTTGGGAGTTTCTTATTGGGGCTTAACAGAGGTACATTTTTGTGAGAAAGGTGTAAAAACGAATGCAGTTGTGTATCAAAATACAATCCTGACGAACCTTGTGAAACCTGTTTCTCATACCATGTTCAATAACAGGCACTGGGTATAACAACAAGATTCGGCGCCAGCTCATAGAGCGAAGAGCACACAAGACTGGCTGGCGGCGCGTGAAATCGACTTCATCCGGCACGAAGACTGGCCCTCCTCCAGTCCAGATTTGAATCCGTTAGATTACAAGATATGGCAACACTTGGAGGAAAAGGCGTGCTCAAAGCTTCATCCCAATTTGGAGTCACTCAAGACATCCTTGATTAAGGCAGCTGCCGATATTGACATGGACCTCGTTCGTGCTGCGATAGACGACTGGCCGCGCAGATTGAAGGCCTGTATTCAAAATCACGGAGGTCATTTTGAATAAACTTTAGTGTCATAAAAATCTATGTTTTGTTAAGTTCATTTTGGTATATAAATGGTTACATAATGAATAAACTTGTTTCAATTATTTTATATTAAACATGTGACCTGAATTTATGACCTGACTAGGTAAATACCACCATCATACAAAAAAAAATATATAAAAATACTCACAGATATAACAACCAGAGCATTTCCAACTCCTCCAATCACCACCAGTATGCCATAGAACATGAGGAGTAGCCCTCTGGTCGGATCATCGACTTTCCTGTTCTGGGAGAACTTCTGTAGCAGCACGTTGGGATCTTGTATTCCACGGGATGCTTCAATCAGCCATTTTGCGGATCCATTGAGGGTCAGGTTCATATTGGGGTCTAGGCCCTGGAAAAAAGAATTTATATATAGAAGTAGCGAACCAGCATACGGCCTTCTTATCATTATCGGCACAAGCATTATCGTAGCTTATTTTACCCGTTTGAAACACTAAAGAAAACACTTGCGCGTAAAATTTTTAAAATGGTAACGTACAATGCAAGCGTAGATAGATAGATACATAATCCATTATTACACACCATATAACAATAAAGTTAAAAATAACAAAGTAAAACTATGTGATTCAATTGGCGGTCTAATCGCTAAATAGCGATCTCTACCAGACAATCCTTAGATGGAAATTGATGGAATAGACTGTGTGGAAATTGCCTGGGGTATAATGGTGTAGCATAGGTGAATGTTGGATGAGTACATAAATAAGTTCTTAGCCTCTAGTGTAACTAAAAAATAGGTTTTATTCTAGGCTACATTTAAAGTAAATTAAGTCTGAAACAATTTGTTTGATCTTGAAACTATCATAATATTAACGCTATTTTTGAGTCAAGATCTTTATGAGAATATACAGATTGATCTCATCCTAAATGAGTTTTTTGTTAGAAATTACTTTTTCAAAACAAGCTTTTAAAAAATTCATAATCCGAACCACAAGCAGATTCAAATGGAATCTGCTTGCGCTTCCGATTATGAATTTTGATGAGCCCAAACACTAGTAGCCTACTATAGTCCATTCAGTAGTTTCGTTGTCTAGCATCCGTCTCCAACCTGAGACCACCGCAATGATTGAGGGGAACGGGTTTAAATTTCAGTTGCAAGATTCAATCCGGACAATCATACATACATTGCATGTAAAAAGGGGTCGTAAGTCATATCATATAATTTACGCGAAATAAATCAACTTCTATAAAAAGAACCCCACTGATAATTTTGGGTATAAGGAAGCGTATTCTCCTGAGAAATTACGGAATTGCTAATTAAATTTCGCTACATTTTATTAACGAAACGGTGTAATAATGTGGTACAAAAACCAAATATTATCGATGAAGTTGACAAGCGAATGGAAGATACCCTATTAACGAAGCCCACCAAAGCACGATGAGGAAAATTTATAGGAAACTTGTCATTTCGGTTATTGCTTGGAATATTAGAAAATCTGTTTCAAAGATTTATTCTGAGATATATGTATTTATAATTTTCAGTTCCTGTGGAACTATGCAAAAAGTCAAAAACAAAAACAAAGTTTAATGTTATGGGAAAAATATCACGAAGAAACCTGCGGCTTAGCTTGGACCTAGTTACGAGGGGCATTCAATGTATTCTCGGTATAGGCATGAAAGAACAAGCAGAAAATCCTGAATTAAATTTATTTTTCAATGTAGTCCCCTAGGATCTGAACACACTTATTTGTCCTGGAAAATAACTTTTCAATTCTCTCCAATAAATATTTTTCTTCCTGGTCTGAAAAATGATCGTTAATTGCGGCCTTTAACTGTTCATCGTCGTAAAAATGCTTGCCTCGAAGTTCTTTTTTGAGATTTGGGAACAGAAAGTAATCACTAGGGGCTAGGTCCGGGCTGCAGGGTGGATGATTGAATTCTTCAAATCCGCAATCCCGCACAGCAGCATTGGCAATGCGCGCCTTGTGAACAGGCGTGTTGTCGTGCAGAAGCATTACACCTGCGGTCACTTTTACCCGTCTTTTTTCTTTTTCTGTCTCCTTTAAATTGCGCAGCGTGTTAGCATAAGTTGCCCCAGTAATACTCTCACTTTTTTTTATGTACTCAATTAATAAGATTCCCTTGGAATCCCAAAACACTGTGGCCATGAGCTTTCCGGCGGATGAGCTGACTTTGAACTTCTTCGGGCTATTCCTTTTTCATGCCACTGCATAGACTCCTGCTTGCTCTCAAGATCATAGTGATGAACTCACGTTTCATCACCAGTAACAACCGGATCATAAATACTTTGCGGATTTTCACCACAGAGCTCCAAAAACTCCTTGCAACAATCAACTCGCACTTGTTTCGAAGCGCTGTGAGCATTCGCGGCACCCATCTCGCACCTTCACCTTTGACAAATTCAGATGATCATGAAGGATAGTGTGAATGGTACCCACGGATAGCTTGGTTCTTTTTGCTAATGTTTTTGCTCTCACACGGGTATCTTTGCGTACAAGTTTCTCAACATTTTTTACGTTTTCTTCAGTAGCGGCACTAACCGGCCCACCGGCACGAGGGTCGTCTTCAATACTCTCTCTACCTTGTTTAAATTCACTTGACCACTTCTGAATTGAAGATAATGAAGGGGCATAATCTTGGTAAACAGCCATCATTTCTTTGTGAATTACTTTTTGAGTCTTTCCTTGTTTTGTGAGGAATTTCATCACAGCGCGATGCTCGATTTTTTTTCAACATTGTCGTATTAGTCATCGTAGTTGCCTTTCCGAAATGATATTTTGAATACTAATCATCATCATCATCATCATCATCATCAGCCGGCAGACGTCCACTGCTGAACATAGGCCTCCCCCTTAGATCGCCACAACGAGCGGTTGGTAGCCGTTTGCGCCCAACGGCTCCCCGCGATTCTTACTAGATCGTCAGTCCACCTTGTGGGGGGCCGGCCTACGCTGCGTCTTCCAGTCCGTGGTCTCCACTCGAGAACCTTTCTTCCCCAACGGTTATCGGTTCTACGAGCGATGTGGCCTGCCCATTGCCACTTCAATTTGCTAATTTTGAGAGCTATGTCGGCAACTTTAGTTCTTCTGCGGATTTCCTCATTGCGGATTTTGTCACGCAAAGAAACCCCGAGCATAGCCCTCTCCATAGCTCGTTGAGCGACCTTGAGCTTGGTCATGAGGCCATGAGTAAAGAACCACGTTTCAGTGCCATAGGTCATCACTGGCAACACACACTGGTTGAAGACTTTAGTCTTCAGGCTCTGGGGAATTTTGGACGAGAAGATATCGCGAAGTTTCCCGAACGCTGCCCAGCCGAGTTGGATTCTTCGTGCGACCTCTTTGTCGAAGTTGGACTTACCTAATTGGACAGTTTGTCCTAGGTATACATATTCGTCGACAACTTCGAGAGTATCGCCCCCAACAACTACCGGTACGGGCGCAACATGGATATTTGACATGATTTTCGTCTTATCCATGTTCATTTTAAGACCCACCTGTTGGGAGACCCTACTGAGGTCGTTGAGCATGGTACCGAGTTCCTCGAGCGATTCAGCCATAATGACTATATCATCGGCAAAACGAAGGTGAGTGATGTATTCGCCATTGATATTGATGCCAAGTCTGTCCCAGACCAAGAGTTTGAAAACGTCCTCCAATGAGTTCGTGAACAGTTTCGGAGAAATTACGTCTCCCTGTCTCACGCCTCTCTGCAATTGGATTGGTTCCGTACTCTGGTCCTGTAGACGGACTGACATAGTGGCGTTACTATACAAACACTTCAACACTTCGATATACCTATAGTCGATTTGGCATCGCTGAAGAGACTGCAGTACCGCCCAGGTCTCGATTGAATCGAAGGCTTTTTCATAGTCCACAAACGCTAGACATAACGGCCGATTATACTCCTCGGTCTTCTGTATAATTTGGCGTAGCGTGTGGATGTGGTCTATGGTACTAAAGCCTTTTCGGAAACCGGCTTGTTCGGGAGGCTGGAAGTCATCGAACCTGCGTGCGAGACGGTTCGTAATCACTCTCGAAAACAGCTTGTAAACGTGGCTCAAGAGCGAGATGGGCCTGTAGTTCTTTAATAAGGTTTTATCACCTTTTTTAAAGAAAAGCACCACCACGCTCTTATCCCACGCTTTTGGCGTGGTTCCTTCGAGGACGACGGAGTTAAATAACTTCTGAAGGACTTGAAGTACCGGTTTTCCACCCGCTCTCAGAAGTTCTGTCGTAACTCCATCCTCACCTGGTGCCTTGTTGTTTTTAAGCTGTTTCAGAGCGATCCTAATCTCGTACAGGCTGATGTCCGGGATGTCTTCGGTATAGTGTCGGGTTAGTTTGGCTCTGGTGTCCTGAGCCAACTGACCAACGGGGTTTTGTGTTGAGGTGTACATCTGTCCATAGAACTTTTCGACCTCTCTCAGAATCTCCGGTTTCGACGAAATGATAGTGCCGCTGTCGGTCTTCAGCTTAGTCATTTGGCTTTGCCCTATAGACGAATGCTTTGCAAACACTTTTGAACCTTTGTTCCTTTCTATTGCGACCTTAATACGAGATGTATTAAAGGTACGCAGATCGTGTCGCATAGATTTCGAGATTCGTCTATTAAGCACGCCGTATGCCAACATATCAGCTGAAGACTGCAATCTCATTTCATCCCGGTCCTCCAATGGCTTAATCCTAAATGCTTAATGGTTTCATCTGAGAGTTTCTGGTGCTTAGTTCGGCGGGGGGCCTTAAAGAACTTAGATCCCACCGCTGAATACTAATACCGACATTCAAATAAAATTTTGTATTTATACCCTCAATGAGTGTCATAAACTAATGAGATAATTTAATTACCCTCATCATTAGTATATTACCCCGATACCGAGAATACATTGAACTCCCCTCGTAGCTCTGATCTTATGGATAATATCTCTCTTTTAAGCGTAGCCGACTAAGCTAGGACGATGGTAGGTTTTGAGGTAGCCTGCTCCATCTAAAAAACCTGTCCCAGCAGCCGAGTCCGAGTCCATTTAGGCAGCAAACTAAAACTATTATAGTTAATAAGTTTAAGGGCAGGCCTACTTGTCTTAAGTGGCTTTACATAGCTTGAAGTTTGATAGAGCTGTGTCAAATTTAGTAAATAAATATTGTTGAACATTCCACATAGCGCTATCTAGCCGTAAACTAAGCAGAGCTTGTACTATGGGAACTAGTTATCTAATATACTTTATACATACTTTTTATGTAAATACATCATCACCATCCACAGTTCAACTCCATTCACTGCTAGGTATAGGCCTCCCCAAGTTGTAAATAAGTAGTAATAAGTTGTAAACTTGATACTCAGAACTCCTTCGCACAGCACTTCCTTTTACAGCGCTTCTTTTACTGTCCAGGCTGTTCAGCTGTGGAATGCTCTGCCCGAAGAAGTAAGACGGTCATCGTCCTTACACGTCTTCAAATTGAAGGTGAAACATCATTACCTGACGATGTCATCTTCCTAGCGTTATTTATTTACTATTTATGTACTTATTTTATCTGTTAGTATAGTTTGCTATATGTATATACCTATATATTAGTCTATTTTATAAGTATATTTAGTATTAGGATTAAAACTTCATATTATTATTATATCTTAGAATATATTATGTGTAAATGCAATGTATCCGCTAAAGTACACCGCACTCCGTAATTTTTAAAAATTTCGCTCCATCCAAAGGTTGCCTGGAAGAGATCGCTTTTAGCGATAAGGCCGCCCATTGTATTGCCTTATTTATTTTAACCCAGTACTTATTTTTTTTTTATTATTTCTGTTTGTGTGGTAATTCAATAAAGAGTTATCTATCTATCTATCTAAATACATACTTATAATAAATAGAAAAACATCGAACCCGCTCGCTCCTGCGTTTCAGTCAGCTATTCGCCTACTGCGCCACGGAGGTCGTCAATAATATTTAGCATTATTTATTTATTTATTAGGTTTTTAAGAGTTTCATTGTTTTCAAATACTGCTTTCAATTTAGTTGTCGAACATATGTTCCAATCGCCGTTAATATCGAGGCGAGGTGTGAAGTCACATAGCGATTTATGGCCTCTGTACTTCGCTTGTATTCAGTTCAATATTGTCTTCTTGATACTGATAAAGTAGTCTGTTTTATCTAGAAATCCGTGAACCCATGCACGGCCTCTATTTAATTTTTTTGCCGGAATCTTCATACGCAACTAAATAATAATATATTTTTGCTATTCCTATTGTCTCAATAGGAAAGCGTTCGGGTAAGTTTGTGACGTCTTCTCGACCTAAACACCTCAGTGTCAGATGAAACTCTTTGATCAGTCTGTGATACCAGTGATGACGTACGGTACCGAAACGTGATCTTTCACTACGGGCCTCATAAGAAGGCTTAAGGTCGCTCTGCGTGCTATGGAACCGACTATGCTTGGTGTTTCTCTACGAAATAGTATTGGAAATGAGGAGATTCGTAGACGAATCATAGTCACCGACATAGCAAAAGGGACTATCAAGCTAAAGTGGCAGTGGGCAGGACACAAATTGCGAAGAGCTGACGTACGTTGGGGCAGAAAGGCTCTCGAGCGGAGACCACGCACTGGAAAACGCAGCGCAGAACGGCCGCTCACTAGATGGAAAGAAGACCTGATAAAGGTTGCTGGGAGCCGTTGGGTGCAGGACGGATAAGATCAGACACTCTGGAAATCTATGGGGAGGCCTATGTTTAGCGGTGGACGTCCTTTGGTCGTTATCATGGTGATGATTCCTATTGTTAAATTGGTCACTGTAATGTGTATGTGACCGGTAGTAGCATTAATACTAGAATAGCTTTATAAACACCACAAGTAGTTGACAACAAGATAACAAGAATATACTTTTACTCGATTATCACGGTGAGCATTTACATCTCAATTATAAGACACGTATGCAAATGTAGCAAATTAAATTGCATGGAATAAATCTGCATTTCATTATCCAATAAAAATGTGACATTGTTCAGAGTTTAATGGTCTTATGGGAGATTTTATCAAAAAGTTATTATTATTGACACGCAATTTGAAAAATTCTTTACTACTTGGCTTTTTAGGGTTCTGTGCCCACAGGATCAAATGGGACCCTATTACTCAGCTGTCTGTCAGTCTGTCCGTCTCTCACCAGGCTGTATCTCATGAACCGTGATAGTTGACAGTTGAAATTTTCACAGATGATGTATTTCTGTTGCCGCTATAACAACAAATACTATAAACAGAATGAAATAAATACTTAAAGGGGGTTCCCTTACAACAAACGTGATTTTTTGCCGTTTTATAGATTAAATTAGATTAGATTAGAAAATTCTATATTGCACTAATCAAATAATACATAGGCGAACTTAATGCTAATTAGCATTTTCTTCCAGCTAACCTTTGTGTAGTGTGGAGAAAGTGGTAGTGCTAGAAAAAGGAAAATTTATTCAAACTTTAGCTTAGAAATAAACTTACAAAAATTAAAAATAATAATAATACACATACATAAACGAAATACACAAATATATCTACATAAAGTGCTAAATTATGTTGGGTATCTTGAAGAGAGGTGAAGTATTTAAAGAGTTTGGATTTGAAGATTCTCATAGAGGCGGCCTTGCGGATTTCCACTGGAAGAGAGTTCCACAAGCAGATAGCAGTCACAGTGAAAGAGTTAGTGAAGAAAGAAGTGTTATGCTCAGGCGTCTTGAATAAAAGATGTTGAGAAGAACGAGAAGAACGATCAGGTGGAAAAAGAGGAGAAAAACGTTCTTTAAGATAGCAAGGAGACAGAGGAATTTGAGATAATGAGACGGAACCCTTCGTGCGTGAGTCCGACTCGCACTAATCCGGTTTATTGTAATTAACACAGTTTCAACCTCGTTCATCTTTCAACAGACAACTTAGATTTTCTTGGTGCATGGAAATGAAGAGAGCCAACCCATTCTTCTTTATCTGTTCCTTGGGAGCACAGATAAAGAAGAAAATATTAATCATTTCTGCGTTAATTTATTCTAAATCAGAATAATATCACCGTTTGAAAAGTAAAACACTTATTAACTGCTCAAAGTCGTATAATTTCACCATCAGCGCTAAACGGGCGAACTAGGTAGTAGGATTACGACACTAATAGCATTAAAATAATTTTAAATGCTAATTTGCTTCTAGCGTACGATACCACGTCTAAGTCAGTAGCAGTACTTATATTATAACACTGCATCGGTTATTCAGGCCACTTTTTCAAAGACATCCAATTGTCAAATTAGTTGGTAATTTAAAATACATATTAATAATCTTTAACAGTAATTATATGTAAGATAAGTTAACACACAATAAACGCACCTAATAATACATACACAAATACCCACACCCTCACACACATTCACACCACATACCCTTTCACACACAAACTCACACCTCACACCCTCGCATTCTCATGGACACTTACAAACGCACACACTCGCTCACTCCAACACTCCCTCACACATACATCACACTCACTATGAACAATAGTCCGGAGGAAGGTATGCTATCATACAGGTCCATCCTAGTTTCTGTACCTATATTTCCCATCCTGAATTGTATTATACGTAAATCATTGTAATTTCTGTTAGTGAAATATCGAAGTTTGTTGATGCATAATCAATTAATATCTTATTTTATTATTATCTTATTTGTTAACACACCTAAATAAAATGTGTATAACCCCTGCAATTCAAGCATTACGATTATATCCCTGATCATGCCATAAAAACAATTCCGTAAATAAAATGTTTACATTTAATCAAATAGCCTGGTGGTATACCATATAACATTTTAGGAATGTACTAAAAATTTTATAATAGAGATTAATGTAGCAGACTCCTGACAAGGTTTTTATTAACCTATCTAATAATGAGCAAGAAGTAGGAGGTATTCTTGGTTACTTAATTAAGAAAAGTAAGGAACTTATACGAAAAAAAAGGAAACTGATTACTATCACTTCTGACTGCATCCTCTTTATAATAAACTTTCACTTTCTATCAGTTGTAATTCGAATGACACAGTAAACCAATTTTGTAGATTTGGAGTATATACATTTTATTGATATTACCTACTGTGATTAGTCCAAAAACAAATAAAATGCTCATTCATTTCAACCTAAGTCGTACCTGTAGAGTGAAAACAACTAAATTTTTAATGCTTATTCATTTCAACCTAAGTCGTACCTGTAGAGTGAATTCAACTAATTTTTTTTTTCAAGTTGATATTTACTTCCGAAAATCTTATGCTGGCTTCTCACGATGCGTGATATTATCACAAGTCAGGTACTAACATATACAAGACATGTCGGGCTAGGGAGAAACACGGACGAGGTGCAGGCGCGGCGCCGGTGCAGCGCAGGCGCACTAACGGTGTCGGAAAGTCGAGGCGCGGGCGAGGTGCGGGCGCGGCGCCGGTGAAGCGCAGGCGCACTAACGGTGTCGGAAAGGCGAGGCGCGGGCGAGGTGCGGGCGCGGCGCTGGTGCAGCGCAGGCGCGCTAAAGGTGTCGGAAAGGTGAGGCGCGGGCGAGGTCCGGGCGCGGCGCCGGTGCAGCGCAGGCGCGCTAACGGTGTCGGAAAGGCGTGGCGCGGGCGCGGCGCCGGTGCAGCGCAGGCGCGCTAACGGTGTCGGAAAGGCGAGGCGCGGGCGAGGTGCAGACGCGGCGCCGGTGCAGCGCAGGCGCGCTAACGGTGTCGCAAAAGCGAGGCCAGGGCGAACACAGTGGATGCATTTGGGGCATTCTAGTGTTTGGTTTTATCACGACAACATGACGTCTTCTTCTTCAGATGAAGAGGATCTGCAAGCTCTAGTGCATTTGGAGAACTTACAAAAGATCAGAAGATATGCGGTACACCCTGTGTGGCAAGTAGGACAGAAGCCTCTGCTAACTGCGGGTGCGCTGAAGGCAAGGAAGCGGCGCCCGCGCCCCGCCCGCGCTCCGCCGTCTCAGTATGTCTCGCGCCCCACCTCTTCTATTCGTACATTTTGTATGAATTGGCAAAGAAATGGCGCCGCGCCTGCGCTGCGCTCACGCCTCATCTCCGCCTGACGCCTCTTATATTTGTCCTGCGCCTTAGGCTAGAGCATGGTTAGTGATGGCCAGTGCTGCCATTGTAAATTTCTTGATTCCCCGCAAAAGTGTGCTTGATTCCCCGAAATTTCCCGCTTCCACTGATACATTCCCTGAAAATTCCCCGCAGTTATATAAGGAATAAAATACGGTTTCTTATAAAATGTTGTGTAATCAATAATCATTGAACAAAATTAACATTGGAATATATTCCTATAATCTAAAAAAATATCAAAAAATTTGATACATCCAATTTGGTACATTTATCAAAAAAAAAATCATCCCTTTCGCTCAAAACATAGACCGGTCCGGTTAAAATTTATCTGACCCCTCTTTTTGGCTATAACTTATATATTATGGTATTTAAGGTAACATAATTGAGGCTTCTATAGTGAAAAAAGCAGTCAGCCTCGATTCCCTGAAACTCTCCGATTTTGGCTGTGGCTTGAATCGAGTACTTAAATGACAGAAAAACTAAATTTCAGAAATGATCAAAATGCAGGGGATGCGTTATCCAGAAAAATCACTAACTGACTGAACTGACTTTTCAAAGAGCCAAAATAGGTTGATCGTAGTCATAAAATGCTTCGTCTACTTCTTCTATACCTGGACGTACACCAACATACCATTTTTTATTTAAATACACGCCTGCTACCGGTGATATATCAATAGTTTCACAATCTTCTACTTTATTTGCAGTTTCTAAATTACTTATTGTTTTTTTAGCGTTACAAAAGGCTACTTCAATGGATAATGAAATGAATCCTGATAAAGTTGAGCAAGTGATTGAGCGTCATAGAATCGAATTCTTTGTTATTCGGTTCATTGTCTTCTAATAGTTAACGACACAAAGGACTTGTTTATGTAATAAATAGTGTTTCTAATACGCTAAACGGTCATGCTTGGACGCTAATTTATCTATTGGGGTTCGAATGGAATGTTATGAAAAAATATATGTTATTTATTGAACACCTCGCTGCGCTCAAGGACCGGCATCGCTGACGCCGGTATCAAGGCTGCCAAGTTGAAGTGGGATTGGGCGGCTCATGTCTCCCGCATGCAACCAAATAGGTGGGCTAAGGTTGTAACTGGATGGATCCCTGTGGATGGAAAGTGACACCGTGGAAAGCCTAAGAAGCGGTGGCGCGATGATTTGGACGCTTTTTATAGGGACTGGCGGGATTTAGTACATCATCATCATCATCATATCAGCCGTAGGACATCCACTGCTGGACAAAGGCCTCCCGCATTGATCTCTAGGAACTGCGGTTGGAAGCGGCCTGCATCCAACGCCGACCTGCGGTTCTTACCAAGTCGTCTGCCCATCTTGTGGGTGGACGTCCTACGCTGCGCTAGCCGGCCCGTGGCCTCCACTCGAGAACCTTTCGGCCCCATCGGCCATTTGTTCTGCGCGCTATATGGCCTGCCCATTGCCACTTCAACGTGCTAATCCGTTGGGCTATGTCGGTGACTTGAGTTCTCCTGCGTATCTCCTCATTTATGATTCGATCCCGTAGAGAAACCCTGAGCATAGCCCTCTCCATAGCTCGTTGAGCGACTCTGAGCTTATTCATAAGGCCAATAGTGAAGGGCCACGTCTCGGTTCCATATGTCATCACTGGTAACACACACTGATTGTAGACTTTCGTCTTAAGGCACTGAGGTATGTTGGACGAAAAGACGTTGCGAAGTTTCCCAAACGCTGCCCATCCGAGTTGGATTCGACGATTGACCTCTTTCTCGAAGTTGGACCTACCTAATTGGACTGTTTATCCTAGGTATACATACGCGTCAACAACTTCAAGAGCCGAGTTCTCAACCATAACTGGGGCAGGGACGACATGGACATTCGACATGATTTTCGTCTTCTCCATGTTCATTTTAAGTCCTACCCGTTGGGAGACTCGATTGAGGCCTTCGAGCATCGTGCTGAGCTCTTACATCGACTTTGCCATGACCACAATATTGTCGGCAAACCGAAGGTGAGTGATGTATTCGCCGTTAATATTGATGCCCAGTCCTTTCCATTCCAGAAGCTTGAAGGCATCTTCCAATGCGGTCGTAAACAGTTTCGGAGAGATGATATCTTCTTGTCTTACGCCTCTTTTTAAGGGAATCGCCTTCGAGCTCTGTTCATGTACTCGGACTGACATAGTGGCGTTTTTATACAAACACTTCAACACTTCGATGTACCTATAGTCAATACGGCATCGTTGGAGAGACTCAAGCACTGCCCATGTTTTGATCGAATCGAAGGCTTTCTCATAGTCCACAAACGCGAGACATAGCGGCAAGTTATACTCTTCGGTCTTCTGTATGACTTGCCGCAGCGTATGTATGTGGTATATGGTACTGTAGCCTTTACGGAACCCGGCTTGTTCGGGAGGCTGGAAGTCATCAAACCTGCGTTCGAGACGGTTCGCGATGACCCTCGAAAACAGCTTATAAACATGGCTCAAAAGCGAGATGGGTCTGTAATTCTTAAGCAAGGTGTTGTCACCTTTCTTGAAGAACAGAACCACCACGCCCCCGTTCCATGCTTTTGGCGTCGTACCTTCAAGCAAGGCGGAATTAAAAAGCTTCTGAAGGACTTTAAGTACCGGTGATCCACCCGCTTTCAGAAGCTCTGAAGTGATTCCGTCCTCACCCGGCGCCTTGTCGTTCTTAAGCTGCTTCAAGGCCATCCTGATCTCATACAGGCTGATGTCCGGAATATCTTCGGTATAATGTCGGGTCAGTTTGGCTCTTGGGTCGTTGGCCGCACTGCAAACAGGTTTAGTGACCGAATCGTAGAGCCGTCCATAGAACCTTTCGACTTCCCTTAACACTTCCGCTTTACTTGACGTTATGCTGCCATCTTCCCTCTTCAGCTTCGTCATGCGGCTCTGCCCAATAGAATTATCTCTCGCGAACACTTTGGAGCCTTTATTCCGCTCTATCGTATCTTTAATACGAGATGTATTAAAGGTACGAATATCGTGCCGCAAGGATTTCCAAATCTTTCTATTGAGCTGCCTATGTGACTGAGCATCATCGGGAGACTGCAATTGCAAAGAACGTCGTTCAACCATGAGGTTAAGGGTGTCATCAGAGAGTTTCTGAGGTCTATTGGTACGGGGGGTCTTAAAGAACTGGGACCCCACCGTATGGACGGTTTCTACGAACCTGTTATTGATCTCGTCCACTGATGCATCTACTTCTAGACAGTCAAAGCGATTTGCAAGTTCGAGTTGAAAGCTCTCGAGGTTTTGGATATGAGCGCGAGTGGGTCGGAGCGTAGATTTCATCAAACGAGACCTTTCAAGTTTAACGTTCGTATTCAGTGTGGCTCTTACAATTCGGTGATCACTGCCGGTTTTCACCCTGTGAATCACAGAGACATCATTGAATATCCGTTTCTTGTTGGTCAAGATGAAATCAATCTCATTTCTCGTGGAACCGTTGGGACTCATCCAGGTCCATTTCCTGTGAGGCGGCTTCTGGAAAAAAGAATTCATCATAAAGAGTCCTTCTTTCTCCAGAAAATCGGCCAGCCTCTGTCCCCTGGGGTTCCGTTGCCCATATCCAAATTGCCCCACTCTCAACTCATCATCGCTTCTCATGCCTAGCTTTGCATTGAAGTCCCCCATAACAACAATAAAGTGAGTTTTGTTCGTATGTATATATACTGATATCCTCATACATAGACTCTACTTCTTCATCTGGGTGTGAAGAGGTCGGCGCATATACCTGAACGACCTTCAGCGAATATCGCTTAGATATTCTGAGTGTCAGGTACGCGACCCTGCTCGACACACTGTCGCTGGTGATAATGTTGTTGATGAGTGACTTGTGAACGAGAAACCCAACACCACCTTGGGACTGTTGGTCGCCCTCCCGGTAGTATAGTAGGTTACCAGACTTAAGGGATATCGTGTCCTCGCCCTCTCTACGGACTTCTGATAACCCCAAAATGCCCCAGTGTAATCTACTAATTTCTTCTTCCAGCTCAACAATATTTTCGTCTGTCCTCAAAGTGCGGATGTTGTGTGTTACCAGGGCCAGTGGTCGTCGTAGGGTTTGGTAGCCGATCGTCTCCCGGGGATTCTTAGCACCCCTGGCCCCGCCGTTACCGTGACTGCTACCGTAGCCAGGATTAGCGGGGCCGCCGAGGACTCGGGGCTTGGTTTTATGTTGCAATATCATGAGGGGGTTGTTGCCATACTCGCCACGCTTGGCAGGCGGGTTGGCGAGCGCAGTATAGGTATTGAAAACACGAAAAGACGCTGCTGCCCATCTTTCGGAGGTATCCCTTAGCAGACTCCTACTGCATCCACGGGCAAGAGCGGAGGGGCAACATTCTATTGCCGGCGCGCCACGGCAATTAGTACACGGATTTAGTACAAGATTGAGAAATGTGGAGAGATGAGAGGGATGCCTTTGCCCAGCAATGGGACAGCATAGGCTAGATAAAAATATTAATGACTTTTTATCTTCAAAATTTTAGTAGGAAAAAATTATACTAGTTATTTTAATATGTGAAAAAAATCACAAAATAAAGCTGTTTTTGATAAATAGTGTCAAGTATTTTCTAAATGGCTTGGAATATTTTATTTTTTATGTTGAGTCCTAGCGCTTCCATTTTGAATGTGTGCGTGTGTGGGTGTTTTGATTGCACTAACATATAATTTGTGTTTGTGTGCGTAAAAAATAGTTTTTTCGCCTCATAATAATTAATAGCTATTTAGGTTTAAATAATATAGAGCCTTGATAACTTGATAATATGGTACATACAAAAAAAACAACACTGGCTCGCGATTAGTATAACAACAAATACTAAAAACAGTATAAAATAAATATTTAAGGGGACACCGGAGGGACAATCACCCATACAAAACGTACTACCAAGATCATTTCTAATTGGATCATATTTCTACCTTAATAAGGTATTATTTTAATTTGAATAGTATTTATCTGGGTTCCCAATCATATTTTAGATCAAAATACTTACCTAAAATGAAATAGAAGCGCATTCTGCATATTTTTACGTCATAAAAGACCTGTTTTCAACCTAATTGTTTCGTATTAAAAATAACAACATCTTATGTATCCTAGTCATGGGTACATAGATTATATCGTCTAGTTACAGAATAACAACACAATGAGAAAAATACAACAAGTTTTCAGTCATCATTTTTGGTATTACGGAACACGTAACGTACGGAAGAAATTAAACAAAATCGTTATAAAAAGCCTACTATAAAATAACGGATTATTTAGATGATAGAGAAGCTTGGGATTGAAATTGCTCCAACTCGTTCAACATGTTAATTTAGACGTAATTTATTTTCTGTATTGTAATGTATTCTAAAAGGATCATTAAAAAAAACAACCAGCCTTGTTTCTTGCCTTTCTTTCCTGGCTTGGTCGCGAACGAACAGGCAGTAAAATTGACGTTTCAAAGTGATCCTTGTGATTTTAATGAATAAAAGATTTTGACTTTGACTTTGACTAAGCCCAGCTTGCACAACGATCCCTAAACGTATTTAGCGATATACGATTAGGCATTGTTCGCAAGTCGCCCTAAAAGTAATACAAAATTTTATTATACATACTTATTTTGTAAACTATTTTTGTTTTTAATCAACAGGATGAAGAAGTGGATTGCAATTTTTTGCTTAATTGCCATAGCAAAGATACAGGCTGCTGATGATGATGAAGATATTATCTTGCCAGGAAGAGATTGTGACGATGCACCATCATGTCCTGACGGGAGTGCTTGCGTAATGGTCCAATCCAAGTGCAACGATAACGAATGCCCAACAGTACCTAGTTGCAGGGAAATGTCATAATACCACTTCTTCTTCTTCCACTAATTATTACAGTGAATGCATGTGTTGAAAATAAATTTATAAATATTTTATTTTCTTTTGATTGCTTAATACTTTAAAATATAGCCAATATTGAACCACGATACAATCTCCATACATGGCCACGTATTCATGGGCGTACATCAACATTATGTAATAGTCAATTATTTACTCTTTAGACATATTACATGAGCTTAGTTTTTTAAGTTAAAATATTGAATTTTTAAATTATTATAAAAGTATATAGTTATAAGTTTGACGACCTCCGTGGCGCAGTGGGCGAATAGCCGGCTGAGACGCAGGAGGTTGCGGATTCAATTCCCGCTGCGGAACAAATGTTTGCATGATCTACAAATATTTGTTACAGGTCTGGATGTTTTTCTATGTATTATAAGTATGTATTTACAAAAAAAACGTATATAAGTATTCTATCAGTTATCTGGTTCCCATAGTACAAGCTCTGCTTAGTTTGGGGCTAGATAGCGCTGTGTGAAATGTCCAGCAATATTTATTTATTTATATAAGTTGATACCTTGCCGAATTATGTTATATATATGTTATGTTCATGCAATAATGGCATTATTATTTTTAATGTTTTATATTTAATATGTATACAGTATATTTTAATAATAAAATTTAATTAAAAAAAATAATACATTAAATTATAATATTAAACTATACTTACTACATATTAAATCTAAAACATTAAAAATATTTATTTTCAGGATAACATAAAATTTTTAATTAAACTAAGGCATTTAGGTCCTACAGAAAGAAGTAGGTAACTTTATACAACGCAAAATAAAAACTGCGTAAAAACTGGTCGGCCCGTAGGGACGCGTTGACAGTTACCTTGGTATGTCACTTCGCTCAGCCCAGCCAATGCGGGTAGGTATATCAAGAAAAATGAGGATGTACCCTCCAAATTGTGTGATCTATTACTAATCAATTCCGATACGGAACACTTAGCATCGTTTATCTACACTTAGTTATAGTTATCAGTCATCCATCAGTCAAAGGTTTATAACCCCTGAAATTCAAGCATTACGATGATATTCCTGCGCATCCTATAAAATATTCACGAGGCCATAAGAATAAAATGTTTACGTTTCATCGAATGGCCAGGTAACATGGCGTCGTCGTAGCAAGGAAATTGAAAGGCATTTTATCAAAAATAAACTGTTTATTAATATACTTAATTGAGTGAAATAAACCGGCCAAGTGCAAGTCGGACAAGCGTTTACCTGTTGCCGTTATCTATATCGAGAAAAAACGAGCAAAAATAAATTACGTTTGTTGTATGGGAGTAAACATTTGTTTTATTTTAATTTAATTATTTATTTTTAAAGTGAATATATAATTAAATATTCTGTGTATATTTCTAACATCTACCAGGTAGATGTTAGGTATATATGTATAGGTAGGTAGATTTTACCTAATGCCGTTATCAATATAGAGCAAAAAACAAGCAAAAAAATCACGTTTGTTGTATGTGAGCCCATCATCTGTAAAAATTTCAACTATCACTGTTCATGAGATACAGCTTGGTGACAGACGGACTGACAGACAGACAGACAGCGGAGCCTCAGTAATATGTAGGGTGCCGTTTTACCCTTTGGGTACGGAACCCTAAAAATGAATTACGATTGAATTTTGACCACTGTGGACTGGCAACTAGATCTTATTATTCGCTCATAGTTGATTACTTCATTATAACGGTTTATTCAAGGATATAAGGGTTGTGATTGCGGGTTTTTCTTGACCTCATTCGTATTATTTGTTATTCAATAACTCGTAATATTAGTAGACTTCCCCTAAGGTAATGTTATTTCCTCTTTTCTATCAAATCTGTTTGCCAGCTGTTACTGGCCTTATTTTCCTGCAAAGAAAAGAGCGCTGTAACCACAGAACATAAAAAACAATAGAACTAGCATGATGACTTTTTACTAAGAAAACCAGTGTAGCTAAACTCACACATGTAAAAACTAGCACACTTAGAAATAAAAGTTATAATTGGTTGAAAGAGAACGTTCAAAGAGGCCTAAAACCATAAAACCAATTTAACGGATATAAAACCTTAGCTACTATGGAACATGGTTTAAAATTAATAAATTAAACAGTATAAAAAATGAAAGTTTACTTCTTCTACTCGGCAAAAGATGGCGCTTTAGAAAATATTTTTATTTTAGTCTCTATTAATTAGAAATAAGACTGATAATGCAATGGCTGTTACTTGATTAACCACAAAACAAAGCCACTCAACAACAGATGGCGCTGTCGCTAACGATTTTTGTTATAGTCTCTAACAGCAGAGTATAAGATCGATAATGCATTGGCATGCTCAAATAACAGTGATAACAATAACTACTCACTTAGTGATTTACCAATGAGCATACAAGACGAATGTATCGATATCGATTATCACTTTATCACCTACCTACTACGGGTAACGAAAAAGGTACGTCAGGTTTTATTTGTGGTGGTCGAAATAAAAAGCTTTTCTTTTCTTTCTTTCTTAAGATAATCACAGGTATCCAACTCATCAATACTTACTTAAAAACATATTATAATATTATGACTGGAATATTATATACTGAATTATTATTTGAGAGGCACACTAAAAGTTTTAGGAATCAATAAAAAAATACTAATAATGGTCAAAAATGAATTTATTGTTTCTCAAAATATTCTCCCTTTGCGTCAATGCACTTTTTCATAAGATTGAAACAAATTTGAAAACATTTGTGCCACTCCTCTGGTAGTGACGTCGGATACATGTTATTCATACTCATCGACAGCCTCTTCTGGTGATGAAAGCCGTTGATCGGGTAATTGGTTCTTAATTTTTGGGAACAGAAAAAATCACACGGTGCCAGGTCATGATTCTGTATGCTGAATGACTCATAAGTTGTACGTTTTTTAAATTTATTTATGTCTTGTGCCTTGGGGAAACTGAAAACAAAAGTTACTATATTATTTCACACCATAGGTCTAAAATACATTCAGAAAATCATCAATAAAACAACAAGGAATTAACGCCCTAAAACTTATACACCTTTTAATAGGGGGTAACTAATTAAAGCTATCGATAACACATTCATCAGTATATTGGGGTCACATCTCTAATTGAGTAGCGTAAGTTGAGGTTTAAGAGAAACGCGACCTTATAGAGTATGATTCACAGTCTATTTTGTTTGACGATTTTGCATTTTAAACAAAACTAACAAAAAACAATAAAATAATACTTACCGGTGATAGGACATGCCCCCTTTTGTAAAATTTTTGGTTCGGCTATAATATTTACACTCCAAAACGGCACAATATGTCATTTTTATATTTTTTTGAAGTACGTTTACCCCACAGTAATTGAAACACGACTGATGTAAGCGAAGCTTGTAGTGCGCGGAACTCCGCGTACTTGGTGTTACGCGGGCCCCGCCTACTTACGACTTCTATTGTTTTTTGTGTTCTGAGGCTGTAACAGTACATTACTTTTATAAGCTATGGTACTTACTTGTTACACATACATAGTTCAGGATACAGAGACTCTTAATACTCTATTGTTCACCTGGATTAATTATAACACTATTAATGTTCATTTATCACTAAAACTATAACTTTGAAATAGGCTGTATGGCTATATGTAATCATTCAACTTACATTTGGCACTTGAAAAAAAAACTTGCGCGCCATTTCCCATTTTTTTGTCTGTTTCGGATTTGTTGCTGTGTGGTAAATAATTGTAAAAATGTCAAGTTTTAGTACAGAAGATTAACAATTGATAGATTTAACCCCCCAGAAACACCCTGCAAAATCTAGAGTAAAGTACTTAGCTGCTTACGATAGTTTCGTATAATGGAAAAGCAACAAAAAAAACCAGTCATTTTTTGAAAATGTGTGTTGGCGTATTTCTCTGAACTCGGCAACACATACAAACCCAGCTCCCTGTGGTGCATCTATTCCATGTTAAGAAGCATGGTTAAGTTCAAACATTGTGTTGATATCAAAACGTACTGTAACCCACAACCATGTACATCTCGTAGCATGAGTTATTTGGTGCCTTCTCATTCCAGTAATTTGTATGATTTACCTTTGTTGCCGACATTTACACAAGAAGTAAATGAAGATACTAAAGAAGTGGCAAGTACCAATGTAAGACAAACTGTGAAATCGACATCAAAAACAATTCATAATCGTTTTGAAAAATGTACATTCACCAATTGTTTTACTAATTAAACGATTTATGCAATATATTTTTGTTTTTTCCTAGTAAGTGTGTCGAAAAAGTGCGTATGAAACTCGTGAGCAAAGCTCACTGGACAATCGGCTGATTTACGCCCTCGCCTACGGCTCGGGCTGCAAACCACAGCCTCGTGTATAATGAGCAAATTAGCTCACTTGTATCACAATACACTATTCCGTAACTTTTAGATTCTTTTAATATTATTTATTCTATTATATATTTTCTATTTCAGATGGAGGAGCTCGCCACAGTATTGTTAATACTTTGTTATAGGCGACCACATCAGGTGGGCTATTACCTTGATCAATCTCCAAGAAATATACAAAATACAGCTTGATTTTCTCTTCATATAATCTTTGACTATGCCAAATCTCATACTATTTCAAGCGTGCAATAAGCTTAAAAAAAGGTACTAACTAAATTTTATCTTCACGTTTTATAGATGAATTCAAAGTTCATGACATAACGTATGCTTAGGACCAATAACAAATTTCCACAGTTAATATCACAGACCACAGGTACACACGGCTAGACATCAAGCTATACATTTACAGTATAAGCTGACCTCTCATTCTACGAAAAGCCTACACAATGCGAGATCAGCTTATACTGGAAATGTATAGCTTGATGTGTAGCCGTGTGTACAACCTGTTTTGTTACGTACGACATTAAATGAAAACACAGGTAGGTCTAACGGCTAATCACACTATTATTATAACAATTGACTACCTCCGTGGTGCAGTGGGCGAATAGCTGACTGAGACGCAGGAGGTAGCGGGTTCGATATGTTTGCATGATCTACAGATATTTGTTTCGGGTCTGGAAGTTTTTCTTTAAGTAAGTATATAGTACTCTATTAGTTACCTGGTTCCCATAGAAGAAGCTCTGCTTAGTTTGGGGATAGATAATTGTGTGTGACATGTCCAGCAATATTTATTATTATTATTAAATGCGAAAGTTTGGATGTTTGTTTGTTTGTTACTCAATCACGCCGTAACGGCTGAACCGATTTCAATTAAAATTGGTATATACGTAGTTATAGCCTGGATACATACTAGTAACATACGCTACTTTATCCCATAAATCAATTCCCATGGGTTAAAAATGGGGTGTCCACTCAAGTTGCAACAGCGAGTTTAGCTTTATTTCTAGGTTACCTACACATTTAGTAGTAGTGTAACGCGTACGAAGTCGCGGGCAACAGTTAATTTATTATATATATATAATTTATATATATAGTTATTGTTGTAAAGTAGGCTGTTTTCAAATCCATTACTACATAAAATTATTATTTTTTTAAACTTAATATCAAGTCTTAAAATGTCAATGAAACATCCTGTATAAAATAGGTAAACAAATCATGTCAATTCATCATGTTTGAGCGGCGGCGCCGACGATTTACGTTAAAAATTGTATATTGGAAATGTATCATTACTGGATTAATATTCAATCTACAGGTATTAAAACCACCTCTTAAATCAGTAAATCCGATTACGGATGTGTGTTTTAAATTAATGTCGTACTTAACAAAACAGGTTGTATTATAGGTAATTAGATGAAATCCCATTTCTAAAAAAAATATAGTATAAATAGTTGTGGCTAACATTCAAATACTAAAATACATAATGGAATTTGAAACATTTATTAAATATTTGAAAAGAAAAAACAAAACATTTCTGCTTTGGTGTTATGTTATTACTAGCTCTTTTCAGGATAATACTCACTAGTAGTCCGGTTAAATTAAGGATTTCACCTTGGATTATGAGCTGGAAACTCGTGTAAACACCTTTTTTTGTTTTAAAAGTTGTCTCAAAAGTCTCATAGAATCTCGGGTCTGCGTCGTGAGTTATTCAAGGTCAAAAGTCACAAAATCGATTTTTTTTCACGATTTTTTTGACTTCTATAGCTCTAATGATGTTAACATCTGTCATGAAATTGTAGCACATAAATTTGCAACAAATTTTGTTCCAAACATTTTTTTATAAACGTCAAAACTAGCTTAATGATAATAATATAATATAATTTTATATTGCTGGACAATTCACACAACGCTATCTCCCCAAACTAAGCAGAGCTTGTATTATGGGAACCAGATAACTGATAGAATACTTATATACTTTTTTTTGTAAATACATACTTATAATATATAGAAAAACAACCAGACCCGGAGCGACAAATATCTGTAGATCATGCAAACATTTGTTCCGCGGTGGGAATCGAACCCGCTACCTCCTGCGTCTAATATTTCTTATTCCGAAATTGAATTTTTTATTTAATTATTTGACTGGGCTATTGTTCAAAATACAGATAGAGTTGAAAACCAACTATTTGAAAGATGGCATTAGTCAAAACGTAAAGCAGTATTTTATTTCAGCGAGCCTTTTGATCCGTCTCTTGACTTCGTAATAACTAGGTCGAATGCAGCCGTTGGGACTCGGACTAACTACTTAAATAGTTAGGGGGTGACACAGTGAGGCCAAAAAAGCCTAAAAAAGTTTTAGGTCCCTAGAGTTTTGTCTCGACAAGAAGGTAATATTGTTTTGATGTTTTACTCTTTCAAAATATTTTTGAACCCTTGGCCAAAAAAGAAGTATCTTAATAAGATTTTATATGTTTCAACATAAACCACTGCTGTAATTTACTTATTAAATTATTAAGACTAGCTGGCCCACCTGACTTTGCATGAATTTAGCCTATAGTAAGTACTCAGGGATATCGTAACTTTCAATTAGTGTAAGAATTTTCAGAATCGTTTCAATTGTTTTTGAGAATACTCCCTACAAACCAACAAACTCCTTCTCTTCAAAATAGTAGTAGGTATAGCAATAATTACCCTTGCGATTCGCATCTTCCTGTAACAAGTTATTTTGTACAAAATTTAAAAAAGCCACGACTACTTTTTTGCATCGAGGTTTAAAAACTGACATAGCTAAAAACCATCATCATTATCATCATCCACAGCCTGACTTCACCCATTGTTGGGTATATGCCTCCCCAAGATTATGCCATATGCCACGATCCTGCGCTAGTCTCACCCACTGACGGCCCGCGACCTTTACGATGTCGTCCACCCATCTCGCTGTCGGATGTCCTACCCTTCTACACCCGCTCCTCGGCCACCATTCAGTCAATATCCTGCCCCAACTGCCATCACTACGTCTAGCCAAGTATCCCGCCCATGACCATTTGAGCTCCATAACTCGAATCACAACGTCATGAACATTAATTCGTCTACGGATCTCGTCGTTAGGAACCCGATCTAACAGTCTGATGTCAAGCGTGGTACCCTCTCGCGTAGCTAAAAACCATTCCAGTGAAACTAGCTTTCTAATAATAAAGATAGCATCTGAATCAGCTTATCCGTTTGGGGGCTACGATGGCACAGACACACAGTCATACATAGCCGACATACATAACTTAAGACCTCCTCTATTTGCGTTAACGAGTAAATGTTTCTGGTTTCCTAAACTTAGTTTCAAATCCCAGTCAAAATTATTGTATTAAATGAGTTTACTTACACATAATAGAATCTTAACTTCGATTATCTGACTTTCAAGCAAAACTTCCATTGTTCAATTTCAAAAATATGTTATCGAAGACTTAAATCAACAGTTTATCAGAACATTTTGATCAACTCAGCAGTCTCAAAATTTGATCAATTTCTTGAAGAACCTCGAAGTAGATCAACCTATATAAATAATGAAATGCTGAAAAAATTATATGCTGCAAAGTTTTGTAAAATGTACCCTTGATATTAAACATATGAATTTATATTAGGAGGAGGTAAATACTTTAATAATAATAATAATAAAAACGTTTATTTCAGACCATACGGATCCATAATTTTTGTTAGTAACAGAAAAAAATTACTTAAAAATATTGTTAGTAGGTACACAAAATGACAAGATAAAATAAATGCGGCAACATTGGAACATGAGCGCATTACTGATACACCAGGCATGTGATCGGCTTAAGCAAAGCCATCCAGTGCCTCATGATATATGAGCTCATGTTGCCGGCAACAACGGTCAGGAAGCTGTTGGTGCTTCCACGCATGCTTACAGAATACATCCTTACATAAATACAGGCCATATTGTTCTACTGAGAAAAATTATTGAGGGTAAAAAAACACCAATTAAGATATAAAATCCTGACCAAACACTAGGATTCCGTATGTCATAGATAACACAACAGCCAAGCCTGAAATAATTCAAATATACAAAAATCAATCGGTTTTAGTGGTCGCACTCCTCCGAAACTGAAACACTCTTTTCGTATATTTGGTAGGTATGAGAACAGGTCGTTAAATATTTTACACCCTGTTACCGCCCCCTCCCCCATTTTTAATCGCAATTTAAGTAGTTTTGTATGATCAATCTATCTATATATATAAAACAAAGTCGGGTTAGTTACACCATTTATAACTCAAGAACGGCTGTACCGGTTTTGACAATCTTTGATTTGTTAGATTTGTCTCCGCTCCGAATAGCAGAATAGCGATTAAAATATCGGAAAAATTCACACAAAAAATTATGAAAATAATTTATTTTCTCAAACATAGATACAGCTAATGCTGGCCGATTGACAATTCTACCGGCGACATACATCGGCAGCTCGCGTAATATGCATGTCAAGCCGGTACGAAGTTCGACGGGTCAGCTAGTATCCATCCATATAGTTTAACAGTCCTTCATTCACGTCAAGACATTTAAATTATGTGTCGCGTCACTTTGACAAGAGTGTTTTAAATAGTTTATATCCGGAAGTTCCCACAGGAACGGGATGATTCAAGCGTGTGAAGCTGCGAACGGGTCAGCTAGTATTACCATGTAAATCAAGCATTTGTTCAGTTTTTTGACAATTGCGCCACACAGGTAACCCTTGCCCTAGAGTGAGTTTACACGTAAACTCACTCTACATATATAAACAGTTTGTAGTTATTATTATTTTTTGAGCGGGTTCAACTGCACTTTAGATAACTACCTTCTTTTTTGTTGCAATTCCCAAATGATCTAGTAATTTAAAACATAACATAAGACTATAAAATATTATTATATCCTACATCACACACACTACACTATACACACACTCACTCACACTCACACACACACACACACACACACACACACACACACACACACACACACACACACACACACACACACACACACACACACACACACACACACACACACACACATACTCCAAATGCGATCAAGCAAACATTGTAGCTCAAGGGCACTTTTTTCATTTATTTAAATATTCTAAAAAATATGTAATACTCACTTTTATTGTAAACTATTTCATGTTATTATGTTTTTGTTATAAATTTAGTTAAAATATGTATGTTAAAGTTAACAGTCTGGGCTACTTTGCCGCGTCAAATATAGAAAAGTTTAGCATTACTAATGTAGATTCAATTTGGTTCAGTGCTATGTACATTAGTTTATAATATACGGTATACTGTGAATCTAAGAAATAATAAATTAAAATTAAAACAAAATAGGTCTTCAAATGGTAGAGAGTATGTAGATCTAATAAATTTACGGTTTTTATAGTAGGCAAATTACGTACCCTAAATACAACAACGCAACCCACAATAGAAATGTATGTAGATGACGTTATACCATTTTTACTAGATTCTATTAACTGATACCTCTATATCCTTTCTCATCAGCTTTTGTATGTGATAAGCTTTAAAGGTTGGGATGATGCTGATAAAGGAAATAGAAAATCTTTTATGCCGTACCGCTGTGGGAAGATCGAAAATAAAGTTGTTGGAATAACTAGGGAGATAAGTTCTGCTAACCCTTTATATGATTAATTAATTACAAATACTGAGAATGCTTCTTCAGTGCTTTCGCATCAATAGTATAGATAGGATGACGAACAGTAAATAACGATTACTGAACGAACCGATCATATGTGGTCCTAAGTTAGAGCAATAAGAAACGGGTCAGTTAAGACTGATTTATATGCTAAAGTAACAGTGAATGACAGTACATACTGTTACTGACTATCTGACCAGTCGACTAAGCTAGGCCTTTGGAAACCAGTCCTTTGATCTTATGATCATGACTATCTATATCCACAGCCCAAATTCACTCACTGGTGGGTGCTTCCATAAGTTTGTGCCATTCACCGCGACCCTGTGTTCAGTATTCAGTTTTTTATTGAGTTCATACAAAGTGGATTAAAATGTTACATCTGTAAATGTAAATGTCAGATCTTATTGACAAGTCAAGAGTCCAGCACTTCATATGTACCCTGCAAGTAAGGGTGTTGCAATATTAAAACTAACTAGGCAGGCCTAGTTGAATCGAAGTTGAGAGATTTTATGTGTTTTGAATTTTATTGGTTAGTGACATCATTATTGTAGAAAATTATTTACATATCTTGTTGTTAAAACAAGTCTAGTGTGTAGTAACTTTTTTTCACTAGCATATGTTTTAATCTATGTTCAAAGATGTTGTCGTTTTCTTGTGCTTTAATTTGTGCTGGTATATTGTTATATATTTTTACTGCCATTACATGTACCCGAGCTGTGCATTTTTAATGTTGATTTAGTAAGTTCTAAGTTGTACTTGTGCCTACATTGCCAGCGACGTGGTAGATTAGTTTTTTTTTAAAAAAATGCGTGTACTATCTGACGAATTTACACATTTCTAGTACGTACAATTTTGAGGTTAAATTCAGTATTATAAGTTTAAAAAAGTATGGCTTACAGCTTTCTATTACCTTTATATTGGCCAAGATGCGAAGATATGTTTTCTGAGATATTAACAGTTCCTCCGCGTCGACACTGTTTCCCCAAAGTATAATACCGTAGCGAATCCAAACGTTGGCATACGCATAAATGCTGACAAGAACGTTTTTAAATCTGTAGCCTTCCTTAATTCTCTAAATGCGTACGAAAAGCTTGATAGTTTTGTTTTAATTTTTGAACATGATTTTTTCAGTTTATATTTGAATATATATTTTACATAATAGTGTTATTAGTGTTTGTCTATCCATTTATCGACAATTTGCAACTTTGACTATGTCATCAACCCATCTAGCTGCTAGAATCTTATGTTTCTCTGGCCACTCCTCGGCCATTCACAGCCAGACACTACGCCTCACCCACCATGTGTCCAACCCTGCTCTACTCGATTTCAGTTCAATAGTGCATTTTCAGATATATTGGACCTTAGTTCGTCTTCGGATCAGCATTATGACAGCCATAAGACGTCCACTTCTGAGCATAAGCTTTCACCATAGATCACCAGAGCGACTGATCTTGCACGGCCTGCACCCAAAAGCCTTTGGGCCGTGCATGATCGCTCTGCAACCTTTATCAGGTCATATTTCCATCTAGTAGGAGGCCTTCATACCGTGCTCCTTGTACACCTCATCATTATTCGTAGCATAGAGCAAATTATCTTTTCATCGTCTAAATAATATTCAAATTACAACGATTGACGACATGTCGGCATCTACAATCAGTCTTCTGAATGTTCGTCATGTTTTGACTGCACGCAATACGCTAACATCAGTCAGAGCTACAAGGTTAAAAGTTCACTGGAACAGGATCGATCATTTTGATTCATGCCAGCGTATTTCTACTGGATCCAATTTTCAGTAGACTGAAAGGTGATGAATCACTGTTCCAAAAGTCTAGAAATTATTTTATAATCAGAAGAATAAGTTAAAATAATATAACTTTAATTCTTATATTGTCAGAATTTTTCCTCTGAAGACTGATATTAGGTGCCTTTACTGAGTTCTGAATAGTAGTAATTAGCAGAAAATGTCACCTAGCCAAGTAGTCCAGTAAGTAGTGTACATAATACAGCCAGGTGATTTAATACATATATGTCAGCTATGCCTACCGCTCTTAACATTAATATACCCAGAGGAATCAAATCTACCAATTCATAATACACCTGGGTGATTTGCTCAAGATGAACTAAGTCGACCGCCTCTATGCTTTTCGTAGCCTAGATACGTGCGAGCACCAACTTAATAAATACACATAAACTAAACAAAAAAACCAGTGTGCTTTAGACTGAAGTAAAACTTCTTTTACAAAATATTATTTATAAAACTGTTCAATTACAAAATTGTCCATACGTCTGTAGGTCGATCAGTCTATGTTCATTCTGGACAGACGCAACCCGCACTCGCAAATTAACGTTTGAAAATATACGAAACGTAACTCTCTCTCTCTTTCTATCTTCACTAACTTATATCTCCCTCTCAACTTCCGTTCGCACTTTTCGTAACGCATTCACCAGCTTACTCCGCAAGTCAAGCGTGCGTAAAGAAGTTTTACATCTATCAAAAACTTACTATGCATAGTCTGGCGAAAATCTAAGAACGAGAAAATCACCTTTGACAGTTTCAAGATAAAATGTTTTTGGTGACGAAAGCCATAAAGTAACAAGCATCTGAAAAAAAATTGCCATGATTAATTACTATATTACGCAGTCTTACGTTTCCACTTAACGATAATCGAGACGTTTTGTTGAATGTCCATGTATCATTGAATTTTCTGACTTATAAAACAACACGTTTAAACAACATTAACAACACAATATTAACAGCACGTATAAACAAAACCGGACAAGTACGAGTAGGACTCACTGAAATAGTCAGGTATGAGAGACGGATGAGACGGACGGACAGACAGATGGGCAGACGAACAAAGTCGCACCATAAAGAAAGAAAGAAAGAAAGAAAGAAAACACATTTATTTTCTCCCACAGACAGTGTACAATAATAAAATAACACAGACAATGGTGGGGTTGCGTGGGGACAAAATGGTCCCTGTCTCAGCATGGGCTGCTTCGAACCTTGTTGGGTACGAAGGTACATAAGGGTTCCGCTTTTTACCATTTAGGTTCAGAACCCTAAAAAATCAATTGCATCTACCTATTTACATCGTGTTTTTTTATCTCGCTTGGGTCCAGGCTTTCCTGTTTAAGTCGAAATCAAAGAAAAGAAGTAGTCTTGTTGAGTCCCCGACTTTACGAATGCAAAGAGCATTCAATGAGGTCTGTGGCCGAGAAAAAAACGAGCGTCTGAACCGTGAAATGAACACTGCCCATTGGGAATCAAAATCGTATTAGGTATATCGTATATTATGGAGTGTTTTAGAAGGAAAAGTTGCGAAATTTACATGAAATTTAAGATTGGAAACCGATATTGGAAAAGCTGAAATTGGCTTGAGCCGTGTTGGTCTAGTAGGATATACTTTCGATTCGGACCAATGAATTTTTCTACTTGTAACATGTGCGCATTTATAGATGCTCAAGAAACATCGCGGGACACCAGCAATGGGCAGTTTTCAAGATCAGTTGCTCAGAATATCTATAGAGGAGGCCGATGTTCAGCAGTTGACGTTTATAGATATTAGAGATATTGATGTTAATTTTTTGGATTAAATTAAAAAAAAGATTTTTGAGCTTAATTAGTAAAGTAAAATACATTTTCACACTACCTGCTCGACAATGCCGAATTACATGTCATGTATGCTCCCGTATGCTCTATTTTTTGCGACATGACTCAAGCGTTTGACTATATAGACCACAGTATTTTATTAAGAAAACTTGAAACCTACGGGGTTAGAGGTAACTCACTAAAACTGATAGAATCATATCTAG
This sequence comes from Philereme vetulata, assembly GCA_918857605.2. Classification (NCBI taxonomy): domain Eukaryota; kingdom Metazoa; phylum Arthropoda; class Insecta; order Lepidoptera; family Geometridae; genus Philereme; species Philereme vetulata. Next base: position 2,322,158 of record OU975452.1, on the reverse strand, counting down.
GAAATAGAAAACAATTCACTGAAATAACAAATATCAATCTTAAAACAAGACGCGAGGAATCTCATATATCTAATGAGCGTATTGTGAAATATGGGGTTCCCCAAGGGAGTGTCTTAGGAACTCTGTTTTTCCCTATATATATTAATGACATACCAAAAGCCACCATGCAACCTATGTCGTTATTTGCAGACGATAGCACTGTAACCATATCTTGTAATAATATTGACACGTATAAATATGACATAAATTTGGCATTGAAATCAATTAAAGAATGGCTAGATAATAATAACTTAAAAATTAATATAAACAAAACCAAAATAATTCATTTCAGAGAACGCAATAATGCTGCAACAAATTTTGACATACAATACAACAATAATACAATAGAGGAAGTTAACACTACAAAATTTTTAGGACTTAATGTTGATAAAAAACTAAACTGGAAATCACACGTTGAATACGTATGCAAAAAATTAAACAGTTTTGTATACATGTTATATAAACTGTCACCAATAGTAAATGTGGAAACTCAACTGATAGCCTATCATGGCTTGATAGCCTCACATGCCAGATATGGAATAATTTTCTGGTGAAACTCTACTGACGTTGACAAGGCCTTTAAGTGTCAAAAACGATGTATACGCGCCATGTTCAAACTAAATGTTACAGATTCGTGTCAGCCATATTTTATTGAGCACAATATTTTAACAATCCCCTCACTGTATATTTTTGAAACGGCTATGTTTGTTAAAATGAACCCATATCTATTTTGTCGGCTTTCTGATGTCGTTATGCGGAATCGTCGCGATAAAAGTAAAGTATGCGTCCGCAACTCTAAAACCGCCTTAATGCACAAAAGCATCTTCTGTATGGCTCCATTAATTTATAATAAGCTTTCGGAGTTACTGAGAGAGCTACCTTGTTCAATTTTTCGGAGAAAGCTAAAAATTGCACTATTAAATAAATGTTATTATACCATAAATGAATATCTAAATGAAAAATATTAGCTAGGATTATACCAATTTTATTTTATAATTATAATTATTTTATTTTTATATTATTACTAGTTTTATATTATATAATTATTCTAATTGATTTTGTTCAGGTGTTATTATTACTTAGGACTTTGTAATTTTAATATTGCATGCCGGAAAGGCAGAAATGTATTGATACCAATTTACTTTTGACATCTTGTAACATGACATATATTTCAAGCAATAAATACATTTGATTTGATTTGTAAACCTCACCGAAAGCAAGTGATTAAATTTCTACGGCTGAGTCGGGAGTAAACCTATACTGAATTTCATTATGCCCTCGCTAGCATAATGAGATTTGAATTTGGAACCTCATCTGTAATAAAATTTAAACCAAAGAGACCCTGCACACAATAAAACTTATTCGTAAATCGAACAAACCTCTGCACAGAATGCAACAACCTAGGTTTGGTTTTTATTGTCTAGCAGATAGTGTGAAAAGTAGAGTATTCTGCTCGAAGATAAAGCTGTCTGCATCTGAGGTGTGTTTATATTTCTCTCTGCACTCAGTCAGGACTCTAATAACTCCCTCGCCTTCGTTACGTTTGGGATTCAATATAGCGCCCGTGACGCAAGACACTGCTTCATCCCCTCGTTTAATAACCACAATACAGCACAGACAAAATAGTCAAAATACAAAAACAATATAGGTTAGTCCAGACTAATATATGCCGTAATATTTGTCGTGTGGTCCCGGCGTAATAATAGGGCCACCCCTTCTCATTCCGCGGGAGCCGTGTGAGCCGGCAAAAGGAGTTGTTCCAGGGAATGGGCAGCAGCATTCTTCTGTGTACTAAACACCAACCACTGCGATCACCAAGCCGCCTGCCAAGCGTGGTGATTATGGCAAAACCCCCCCTATGACAGACACAACACACAAACGGCCCCCAGTCCCCGGCGGCTCCGTCATCCCTGGAAGTGGTAGCAACCAGGGCAGTGGCGGAGCAGGGGGTGCTAAGAATCCCCGGCAGCGATCCAGCTACCACCACCGACGACTGGACCTGGCAACTTACAACACACGAACGCTCAGGGCTGACGAGAAGATTGTCGAGCTGGAAGAAGAACTGAGCAAGCTACGTTGGTACATCCTAGGATTGTCGGAAGTCCGAAGACAGGGTCAGGACACGATGATCCTTAACTCCGGTAACTTGCTCTTCTACCGGGAGGGAGATCAACTATCCCAGGGTGGTGTCGGGTTTCTCGTCCGCAAGTCCCTCGTTAACAACGTGACAAAAGTCGACAGTGTGTCGAACAGGGTAGCATACCTTATACTCAGAATTACCGAAAGGTATTCGTTGAAAGTCATACAGGTATATGCCCCGACCTTGACACACCCAGACGATGAAGTGGAAGCAATGAGGAGATCTCCGAGGCCATACATACTTCCAAGACTCATTTCACAGTTGTAATGGGGGACTTCAACGCAAAGCTAGGCACAAGAAAAGACGATGAGCTGAGAGTGGGGCCATTTGGATTCGGGCGGCGGAACCGAAGGGGCCAGAGACTGGCCGACTTCATGGAGAAGGAGGGCCTCTTCATGATGAACTCCTTCTACGAGAAGCGGCCAGCCAGAAAGTGGACGCGGATAAGCCCCGACGGTTCACTAGAAATGACATAGACTTCATTATGACGACCAAGAAGCAAATATTTGATGATGTCTCTGTGATCAGCAGGGTGAAAACCGGGAGCGATCACCGCATTGTTAGAGGCACATTGAATATCGATGTTAAGCTTGAAAGGGCACGTCTGATGAAGTCTGCGCTCCGTCCAAATCCTGCCCAAATCCAAAACCCCGAGAACTTTCAGCTAGAACTGAACAATCGCTTCCAGTGCCTAGCCAGCTGCAAAGATATTGACGAGATAAACAACGGGTTGGTGGAAACTGTCCAAGCGGTGGGATCTAAGTTTTTTAAGGCCCCCCGCTGAACTAAGCACCAGAAACTCTCAAATGAAACCATTAAGCTAATGGAGGACCGGGATGAAATGAGATTGCAGTCTTCAGCTGATACGGCGTGCTTAATAGACGAATCTCGAAATCTATGCGACACGATCTGCGTACCTTTAATACATCTCGTATTAAGGTCGCAATAGAAAGAAACAAAGGTTCAAAAGTGTTTGCAAAGCATTCGTCTATAGGGCAAAGCCCAATGACTAAGCTGAAGACCGACAGCGGCACTATCATTTCGTCGAAACCGGAGATTCTGAGAGAGGTCGAAAAGTTCTATGTACAGATGTACACCTCAACACAAAACCCCGTTGGTCAGTTGGCTCAGGACACCAGAGCCAAACTAACCCGACACTATACCGAAGACATCCCGGACATCAGCCTGTACGAGATTAGGATCGCTCTGAAACAGCTTAAAAACAACAAGGCACCAGGTGATGATGGAGTTACGACAGAACTTCTGAGAGCGGGTGGAAAACCGGTACTTCAAGTCCTCCAGAAGTTATTTAACTCCGTCGTTCTCGAAGGAACCACGCCAAAAGCGTGGGATAGGAGCGTGGTGGTGCTTTTCTTTAAAAAAGGTGATAAAACCTTATTAAAGAACTACAGGCCCATCTCGCTCTTGAGCCACGTTAACAAGCTGTTTTCGAGAGTGATTACGAACCGTCTCGCACGCAGGTTCGATGACTTCCAGACTCCCGAACAAGCCGGTTTCCGAAAAGGCTTTAGTACCATAGACCACATCCACACGCTACGCCAGATTATACAGAAGACCGAGGAGTATAATCGGCCGATATGTCTAGCGTTTGTGGACTATGAAAAAGCCTTCGATTCAATCGAGACCTGGGCGGTACTGCAGTCTCTTCAGCGATGCCAAATCGACTATAGGTATATCGAAGTGTTGAAGTGTTTGTATAGTAACGCCACTATGTCAGTCCGTCTACAGGACCAGAGTACGGAACCAATCCAATTGCAGAGAGGCGTGAGACAGGGAGACGTAATTTCTCCGAAACTGTTCACGAACGCATTGGAGGACGTTTTCAAACTCTTGGTCTGGGACAGACTTGGCATCAATATCAATGGCGAATACATCACTCACCTTCGTTTTGCCGATGATATAGTCATTATGGCCGAATCGCTCGAGGAACTTCGTACCATGCTCAACGACCTCAGTAGGGTCTCCCAACAGGTGGGTCTTAAAATGAACATGGATAAGACGCAAATCATGTCAAATATCCATGTTACGCCCGTACCGGTAGTTGTTGGGGGCGATACTCTCGAAGTTGTCGACGAATATGTATACCTAGGACAAACTGTCCAATTAGGTAAGTCCAACTTCGACAAAGAGGTCGCACGAAGAATCCAACTCGGCTGGGCAGCGTTCGGGAAACTTCGCGATATCTTCTCGTCCAAAATTCCCCAGAGCCTGAAGACTAAAGTCTTCAACCAGTGTGTGTTGCCAGTGATGACCTATGGCACTGAAACGTGGTCCTTTACTCATGGCCTCATGACCAAGCTCAAGGTCGCTCAACGAGCTATGGAGAGGGCTATGCTCGGGGTTTCTTTGCGTGACAAAATCCGCAATGAGGAAATCCGCAGAAGAACTAAAGTTGCCGACATAGCTCTCAAAATTAGCAAGTTGAAGTGGCAATGGGCAGCCCACATCGCTCGTAGAACCGATAACCGTTGGGGAAGAAAGGTTCTCGAGTGGAGACCACGGACTGGAAGACGCAGCGTAGGCCGGCCCCCCACAAGGTGGACCGACGATCTAGTAAGAATCGCGGGGAGCCGTTGGGCGCAAACGGCTACCAACCGCTCGTTGTGGCGATCTAAGGGGGAGGCCTATGTTCAGCAGTGGACGTCTTCCGGCTCATGATGATGATGATGATGATACTAATATTATATATATGAATATTACTTTGTTTTTCTGTCCCTCTGTCGGGGTAGTTCTATTTGCTAGTATTGTTATACAATAGGTTTTTTCAAATTACCATATTAAATTTAAAAAAAACCTTTATATCAAATCCTATAAAATCAAAGAAACAGGCTGTTCAACAAATCATATTCATTCATTATGTTAGTATACATAATGATTCGTCAGAAAGTCGGCATCGTCACAAGGGCGCCGCCGATTTACGTTAAAAATTGTTTATTGGTAATGTATCGATTACTGAGCAAATACTCAAGCTACTTGAGCTAAATCAGTTAATACGATTCCGGATGTGTGTTTTAAATTAATGGCATGCATAACAAAACAAGTTGCAGATAGATTATGACCTGGATTAAGACATAGGCTACGTTTTATTAGCAAAAAAGGCGTGGGTAACTGCGGGCAAAAGCTAGTTTGGCACGAACCCTCATGAATCCGCCATGAAAACGCTTCCTAAAAACCAGTTTCACATATAAACGGTGTAAATCGTTTAACGAATGTTTTAGAGTATGTTTTAATTTGTATCCGATGTATCTGCATTTCATTTAATAACTTACTGATTCATTGAGTGCTTCTAAATGCACGCTGGGAAGGAAAATTTATTATTACTAGAGTGCACAGAGAGGAATATAAACACACCTAAGATTCAGACAGTTTTATCTACGAGCCGAATACTTTATTTTTCACACTTTCTGCGAGACAATTAAAACCAAATCTAGGTATAAGTGCATTCTGTGCAGAGGTTAGTTCGATTTACGAATTTATAATTTTTTTCATCTCAAAAATATTTTAAGCCTCGACGGGACTTGAACCCACAACCTTCCAAACTAATGCAAATTTTTGGGATGGTTTTAAAAAGTACTAACTATATTGTCTACTAAACCTGTGACTACTCAGCTATTACTATACGTGGATTTGGTTGTGTTATCGATAAAATGTTTGCTATGTTGAAATACTACTTTTCATAACTATTTCGACAACTTTCGGTCCCATGAAGGACTTTTTTATGATTACAAGTGACTTATAATACCTTCCACAAACATTTCATTAGCTTTCAGGCTACATCATCAATATTCAAATTACGTATAAGGTATTATCGTGTCTGGGGATAAAACCAACTCGTATGCCGTCATGCCGTCACGGTCGTGATGGCAAGTTATATTCCCAAATCCGTTGTGCAGACCGCTGACCGCTGCGCCGTTGCGTGGCCACGCATATTTATATTGCGTATGATAAGATATTATATACTAATATTATAAAGAGGAACGATTTGTTTATTCGTTTGTTTGTATTGAATAGGCTCCGAAACAACTGGACCGATTTAAAAAAACTCTTTCACTGTTGGGAAGCTACATTATCCCCGGGTGACATAGGCTACTTTTTACCCAATTGCGCAGAAAGAGGGTAATGTTTTTATTGAAAATCTACGCGTCTGAAGCTGCGGCTGGTCAACTAGTATTATTTAAACGGGTTTCTTTTATCAATTATTTCAATAACCATCCGTCCCGTGACAGCTACATTTTGTTGATTTTTTTTTATTTAATTAAGTATAGGTATATAACAAAATCTTTAAACTTGCATGAAACTTACATGCAGTGAGTACAATGAGACACACACTGCAATATTTTGCATTTATATTTAATGTTAATCTTTTAGCTATTGTTTCTTAGTTCATTTTGTTATGTCTCCTGTGTGTGTTTGTTCTGTTTTACTATTGGTGTTGTCCACAAATAAATGTTTTTTGATTTGATTTGAAATCTCATTATATTCCAGGTCAAACACATTGAACCTTAAATGTTGTTACATGTTTTTGGTACCTACTCAATATACTCTTACTCGGTATTTAGGTACTTGAAATACTTATCTTTCCATTCATCCCTCAAGTGTTTCAACCTTTTCACAGCTTTCATTAATTTGATCCGTCTTTTCTTCACAAGTGCTAACCCAAAAATCCTCCTACAAATCAGCTGACTTATTTCTTCCTTTCTGAAACTTGAGGGGGGTTGACCGTCCGCCACTACAGTCGAGTGGATATCGACCTAGATACATAAGTGTGTCTGCGACGGTGATGCTTATCCTAATGGCTATTATATATATAATAGAATAGATATTGTTACGAACAAGAAAATACTTTAGAATCGCGTCTTTTGCAATCACATATACAGACGCATAGAACATCAATAATATACGATGTTAAGAGTCTATGCCTAAGCCCGGCTTGCAAAACGGACAGAACATATTTAAAGACGTATTTGTGACGATGCGATCATATTTAGCCACTTTTAGGGCGAGACGCGCAACTATGTGTCAAATCATACAAATACGTCAAATTTAAACATGTTTAGTTGCTAAATACGTTTAGTCATCGTTGTACAATTCATCCTAAATAATACTGTGCCGAAATATCACTCAAAGACTCACAAATCGTTAACAAGGTAACCATCACTGACAACCTCTGTGGCGCAATGAACGAATAGCCGGCTGAGACGCAGCAGGTTGCGGATTCGATTGCCGCCGTAGAACAAATGTTTGCATGATTTACAGATATTTGTTCCGAGGTTAGGTATTTTTCAATGTATTATAAGTATGTATTAACAAAAAAAAAGTATATACGTATTCTATCAGTTATCTGGTTCCCATAGTAGGTACAAGCTTTGTTTAGTTATGGCGTTGTGTGAAATATCTAGCATTATTTATTTATCTATTTATTTATCATTATTATAAGTACGAGATTTATCACGTACCGTTTTATTAGTGTTTTGATCGACAATGTTTCGTTCATATCAGGGTGAGGGAGATCCGCTCCGCAATGCGTCTCGCCTCGCACTCTCGTAAAAACGGTATACATCTCGCAAGAAAAACTCATTATCACTCACTCTTTAATTTTAATTTTTTCTAACACAGAGGGATCAACAAAATGATGGATTATTGCATAATTTGATATAAAACTTACCCAATCCTGAAAAAACGCTGGCGTGTTTGCTGATAGAATATTCAAAATATGCCTGGAAATACGATTCACGCTAATTAGGCGTTCACTGTTCCATCAACAACAATGTACAAAATTACATTTTCCAAGAAGATCTGCTTTATATCAAATCAGGAAAATAGTGTACATGAATGTAAACTCTATGGCGTTTGAAATAAGAATCTAATTATTCGATTTGCTATATCTCTATACGAGTGGGCGAAAGAACGTAGTTGCAAAGTTTGAGACGGGGTCACTTAGCACAACGTCCAATAAGTATATCGATAATTATTGAGATTCCATATAATCTCAATATTTATCAAAGTATTGGAGGTGTTATTTACGAATAAAATATTATTATTTTTAAGTACTATTAGGTTTTGCGGCTTATGTATCACTACGGCTACTGAGGCCTATTTTAATCGCCATTTGTGTATAATCGACCCCTAGTTCGTGGGGCGTTCATAGTTCACCGCTAAGCCCTACAGCTGTTAGAAACTGAAGCATATTCTTAGGGGTGATAGCTGTTAGCTTCTCCGGGCTGAGGACGTTTTTGTCCTGATGAATGCTACGTTTGCGCATTAGTGGACAACACTCGGCTAACATGTGTAGTGATAACACTGCATGTTTGTGTATCGCATAGTCTTAACAGTAACATGTGCTTGTTAAGTCAACATTGTTAAGTCGGGGCTCTGGACTATAATGTGAAGATTGTTTCTGTTTAGCTAGGATTTTTTTTTATATTATAGGCTTGCGTTTGACCACGATCTCGCCTGAGGCTTACCATAATCATGAAGCTATAAACCGGGACAGGAGCGGAGCAGGACAGGATAGGCCAAATAAAAACATAGACTACTAGGTGCGGACATTCCTGGTAAGCACAAAACGAATAGGAGCAATTATTCCAGAGTAGGTGCATCACTGCGCTGATCCTGAAAATGTTTAAATAGACGGACCCATTTGTCATCGTACTCAATTTGGGCTGACGTTGAACTCCACTCTTCATTACGTGACGCAATAAATGCTTTTGCAAGTGACGCCTCGCCAAACAGACTATCAATATTAAATTACTGATGATCATTTGAACTGTGTATTGAGTTAATTTTTTCGGCAGATCATTCAATTTCATCCCATTCCAATACATGACTCAGTCCAACTCATGCAAAGATCTTGGCGCCACCAAAACTGTCATCTCCTAATTTAATATACGAAATGCATCGTCTGTAAAATGCGGTTACCTCTATCATAAATGTATTGATATCCGGCTATTATCAAGTTTTCGCAACAACTGTTTTGCGGGATAAATTTAATAGCCATCCTTTCCTGAAGATTATATTTTAACTCTAAAATAATATCTTTTGCGCTTCCCTTACTTTTTTCCATGGTTAACACGGTCTTGTTAAAATTATTTAATCGCGTACTGGGCATTATATTGTTCGTTCGTTTTTTATAATACCTACACGTCGCGACGGTCGTCCAAAACACGTGCTAACTTAAGAGTTGACTATACCTCAGCCCAAACTCGAACTTCACCCCGCTTCTCCGCGCCCCGCTGCACGTCCTATCTCGCCGTGGTTCATATGTTTGCCGGGTTTTTATCATTCAATTCCTAGATTATCTTGTTCTGTTTATTTCTCATTACTGCGTCTTTACAAAAACCAACTAAATATAAATTCTACCTTAGAATTACGTGTTCGTTTGGAGCGACAAGCGTCACGGGTACCCCGTCTAACAGCCGAGGCCAGACTTAATCGGGAAACGGGTGTCTGGAGCGAATGGTTTCATTAGTGCAAAACTTAAATACTTTCATTTTATGATAAAATCAAAAGGTATTTTGAAAATTTAAAACACAGGTGCCCTTATTTATGTTGTGTAGAATTACTGTATAAAGTTTCAAGGTCTAAATTAAACTATTCATCGCATAAGAACGGTTTTAAGATAAATTTGGAGTCATCTTTGGATTTTTTTTCTATCGAGAAAATTTTACGGAATCGTGTTTTCACAACACAGGCGCTTTAGCACGTATCCTTAATTATAACATATATGAATTACAGGTTGAAAGCACACAATTTCTTGAACAAAACATTGTTTCTCAATAAGCGATTTAACGTCTCCCCAGGTATAGTGCGCCCTTAACTGGGACAAAATACCAAACCGGCCGGGACGCCAGGACCAATGCTTGAGACCGGGACAGTCCCGGTCAAACCGGGACGTATGGTAAGCCTATGTTTAGCGCTAAGATTCGGTTTACGTACCGTTTATCGAAGGCTTCTAATAATATATTTATTTACGTGGACGTCCTGTGGCTGTTATGATAATCATGATATTTATTTAGGTATTCGTTTATTATTATTCCTATTTATTTATCACATTGAAAGCGTAGCTGGGTGTTAAAGGATGAGACTCGTATGGGACCGGAAAGAATGGCGTAATAAAGAGGAGGTTTATACCCAACACTGGGCGCAGACGGGCTGAGATGATGATAATAATGATTCGTCCAGAGGATTAGCAAGCTGTAGTGGCGGTGGGCGTGCACTAAGCTCGAAGAACTGACGGGCTGTTCGGGCAGAAAGGTTCTCGAGTAGAGACCACGTACATAAGCGCAGCGTAGAACGCCCCCCCCCCCCCCCCCCTAGATGGATAGACGACCTGATAAAGGTTCGTGGAGGCGTTGGGTGCAGGCCGTGCTAAATTGTTCGCTCTGGAAATCTATGGCGGAGGACTATGTTCAGCAGTAATCGTCCCATAGCTTTTTATATTATTTGTTGGGAAACAGGCTTACGACCCACCTGATGGTAAGCGGTCACCGTCGCCTATTGACACCAGCAACAACCACCCCGGGTTCCCTGTCGATGCGTTCCCTACCCTGTAGAAACCTCTTTACATTTCTCTTGAAGCGTGCCATGTCGTAGCCTAATGGGAAAGTCTCATATAACTGATTATAATGTGTGTAACAAAAAAAAATCGATGGCAATGGTAAGATTTTTTTTGTTTAATATTAGGAATACATAATTATTTTCTTTTGTAGTCTTAACCGTTTGGCAAGCTTATAACAGTGAACCCATTATGAACAAATAAACATAAATATTGCTGAACATTCGTCCCGATACGTCGGGACATGTCACCGTTATTAACAGTGATGTCCCGACGTCCCGACAAGCTCTAAAATGTCCCGACGTAGGTACATAATCGAGCGCTCCGCGCAGGACGCGCAAGCAGCCAACATACGACTTTTTTATTTTATTGCAAATTTTAAATATATTTTTTCTTCTTATTTGTGCTATTTGGGTCAGATTTTCTATCATGTATCATCTACACTACACAATCTATCATCTATCTTGGGTATTTTTTTCAGGTGTGTAGATTCCTTATATCTAGCTAGAGATACAGATGTGTATGACATAATAATACTTACATACCTAGATTTTGTTTCCATGATTTCTGTTACACTCTGTATACAAAAATAAGGACTCCTAATTGTAAATGCCCCGACGGGGCCTTGGGGATTTATGGCAACCCTAATCTAGCCCCAAACTACGCAGTGCTTGTATGTACTATGGGAACTAGTTAACTGATATAATAATTTATGTACTTTTTTTTGTAAATTCATACTTTTAATACATAGAAAAACATTCAGACCAGGGATTTATATCTGTAGACCATGCAAACATTTGCTCCGCAGCGGGAATCGAACCCGCTACCTCCTTCGTCTCAACCGGTTATTCGCCCACTGCGCCAAAAAATCCGCCGGTCGTCGAAACTATCGCTAAACATCCTAAATAAAACCGTCGAGTTGAGAACTTCCACTTTTTTTAAGATGGTTCAAAATAAGCGATAAAAGTCACAAAATCTGTATTTTTCAATCAGGTGATGTATAAACTAAAGCGGCGCAATAAAAAAGGCTTAACAGTGTAGCTTAAGTGATATTACACATGACGTTACTTTGTCCACACCGAGCTTGAAGCTTTACAGCGTGTAAGACACACATGTTTTCCTGCTATCAAACCGCTAAAGTTATATATCCAATAAAAATATATTGTATGCTATAAAAACCGTTGCATGTTTGTTTTCCTAATAATTCAATCTTCGACCCGCGGCTTCGAATGAGTGGTTTGTTAATAAAAAAAAGTCTTTCTAGCATCACCGTACTAATAGGTTCCGTACATCACATTATCTATAAAAAACGGCAAAATAATCATGTCTGTTGTATTGCAGACCCACTTAAATATTTGTTTTATTTTAATTAAATAATAGATTTTTAAATTGAATATGTAACTAATTATTCTGTGAATATTTCAAGCGTCTACCTGTTGCTGTTATCAATATCGAGCAAAAACGAGCAAAAAAATCACGTTTGTTGTATGGGAGCCCCCTTAAATATTAATTTTATTCTGTTTTTAGTATTTGTTGTTATAGCGGTCACAGAAATACATCATCTGTGAAAATTTCCACTGTCTAACTATCACGGTTCATGAGATACAGCCTGGTGACTGACGGGCAGACAGACAGGCAGACAGCGGAATCTTAGTAATAGGGTTCCGTTTTACCCTTTTGGTACGGAACCCTAAAAAGCCTGTTACAATTTTAAATGGCTCAATTCTAAATCCTCTCAATTTTGAATTTTAAAATGATCCCAACGGAAGATCAGCGTTGTGCCAAAAGCACAACAAATGGTGAGTTGACGCCTTTTTGTGACGTCGTTTAGGTATTGTGAGACAATCAATACATTTGTTAGGTATGTATTGTTTTTTGTGTTTAGAAATGTTTTTTGTGTGTACCTTACTTGTGTGCTGTTTGTGTCTAGTTCCGTCACAAATTAATGTTGTTTCTTTCTTTCTTTCAACTCAGGTATAACTTATACAAATATTATAAACAGGTTGAGTTTGTGAGTTGGTTTCTTTGGATGTAGGCGATAATTTCCAGAACTACTGATCCAATTCTGAAAATTCTCTCACAATAGGAAGCTAACAAGAAGCTACATTATCTGAGTGGTAAAGGGTATATTTTATTTTGAGAATAGTTCATGCGAAACTGGGGCAAATTATCTAATCTATATACCAAATTTCATCTTATTCAGTCGCGCCACATAATTGTGTAAATGTAACCAACAGACAGAGAGAGTTATATTCGAATTTTTATTTTAAATATGGAAATTGTGGACAAAAACCTACTGGATGCTTTAAAAAAACCTGCTTGTTTGTAATTCTCTTTTGCATAATTCTTGTAGCAGTAGACAACAGTTACTGTTTGTTAGTTTTTTGAACACCACTCATGGCAAAATGACTACATATCTAGACCATTTTTTTGTTTGTTCAGAGTTGATTGATTGATTGAAAATACTTTATTGCACTTATAAAACTAGTACAAAGGCGAACCTAATGCTAAAGAGCATTCTCTTCCAGATAACCTTTGTGTATTGCAAATAAAGATGTGTAGGTAGTGCACAGGAAAGGGAAACATAAAAATTTGCTACTAATAAAAATAGCATAATATAGGTACATACAACATAAATAAACCTACTTGAATACTTTATATGATAGACTAAACTATACCAATATGAAATAAAAATACATGCTTAGTAACAGAAAAGATTAAGTTGTTCCTTTTTGGTCGGTTTGACAGAGAAGGTGCCTATAAATTCTCAATCTGAATGCTTCCACTGAAGTAGCCTCGAAATAGTTTGAGTTGTTGGCGGAGCTTTTACTATGGAGCACCGATGCTTGCTAGGTTAGAAAACTTCTCAAGTGGACCACTAAAGAGTGGCGTAAGATGACCCTTACTAGCGATATCTCTCTTTTCCAAGCTATGTATCCCATATGATAGTGTCAACTTTCCTGATCGTTCTTCCCCACTTAGCTCTATCCTCGACGTCGTCATCAGAGACTTGGCACTCATGTCTTTTGACACTACATCCCTCCACATTGTCTTGGGTCTAACTCTAGATCTATGACCGGGGATGGAAAGTTGTAGTGCCAAATTCCCTACGTAGTCATGAGGCCTTACCGTACCAACGCAGTGAGCTCGACATACTTATTTTTATCTCTAGTGCTATCCAACATATATGTCTAAAAATCTCACTCATTTTGCTCCTGTTAGTAGATCTGAAGTTCACGTTGACAGATCTTGGAAGAGGAAAGATTTGTATGTTTGTAACGAATAAACTCAAAAACTACTTGACCGATTTCAAAAATTCCTTCACCATTAGAATTCTACATTACCCTTAAGCTAACATAGGCTACTTTTAACCCAACTGCGCAGAAGGAGAGTAATGTTTTTATTGAAAAACTACGCGTGCGAAGCTGCGGTGCGGTCAGCCAGTATTTTATATTTATTTGAAAAGTTTTTCAGTCTTATGGGTAGAATCACTCACATCAGGGTTAAAAAGAGTATAGCACCCTTGTAGTTAAAAATAGTAATAAAAATTAAAACGTCTCTGATATAATTTATCCATGTTTACCCAAAGTCAACAAAAGCTTCCGACGAAAAAGCAATCTAAATTTCACCTCTCACGTATAGAATAAATCCTTATTTGGGTCGCCAAACCTAAATATAACCTGATAAGAAACATACACAACGCACCACATTCCCAACCCTACACCGACTACATAAGGTTGGAAATATACAATACTAGCTGAGCGCCCGTGACTTCGTCCGCGTGTCTACTTTTTATACTGGTTGGTTTAAATTGTACCAAAAAGTATCCTGAGTTTGTTGTGTTCATAATCTTTCCACTCTTGGTCACGTAAAAGAAGTCCATTGTAGAACTCAATTTAACCGATCGAAAAACCCGATAGAATATTCGAGTTTTTATAACAACCGGCACATGACGACCCCCATTAAAACTGGCACCACTGGTGGTGGTGAAAATAAATTATGGATGTAATTCGTATAATAATAATTAATATATTCGATCTGTGAAGTTCTTACAGTGCGTCAACTATTTGTCCTAGCGACAGTTTTGCGGAAACACGGTGAACTTTCTTTCGATCCAGTTTTCAGCTCTCTTAAGCGTCGCTCTGATATGGTTTGCAGCATACAGCCCCGCAGAACTGCCCTAGCTGGAAGACACTACTTTTATATAAGCTGTCCCTTGTACAACAGAGTAAACAAAGCTATTGACATTTATCCGCTGTCATTCCACAGATGTAAAATTAAATGCAAAACCTGGCTTCAGTCACTAACGTACGATGATACCGAGAATATTTTGATCTCTCCTACCTAGCAAACTTAACAACAAGCGAACACGTATGCACTCACACACAAACTCGCACACACACTCACATCTAAACACACACACACACACACACCACACAAACACTCACCACACACATACTCACACACACGCAGTATTCAACTTAAAATCATAATCATATTTAGAATAAACATTTCCTTGTATCGACTTTTTTTAAGCTGGAACGTTGTTCGGTTTGGTTTTGGAAGAGGGCGCTGACACTGCTTCTCAGTTTTTTTCTTTAACTTTTGCAGTTGTCAACGTTTTCATTTGTCTATTGTACTTTGTTTATGTTCCAAATAAATAATTTTGAATTTTTGAATTGAATTATTTTTTACCCAACCTCTCCCAGTATTGATACCTAGTTATCTATTTAAAGGAAATAAAAAAAATATTATCCTCCAAATGCCCCAACTAAAACTGGCACCACTGGTGTTCCTTAAAGTTTAGACAGAATCATATTTTTAGTCCTATAGACCACCACTGGACTTGATTTAAGATAAACAGCTGAAAAAAGGTATTCTGTACGTGTCCTCAAAAATAAAACCTTACGAACTATTGTTATCCAGTGTTGTAGTGATTGGATGCAAACACAAGTAGGTAATCATCAGTTCAGCGTTCTAAGAGATTATTACAAAAAAAAACGTTTTGCCTACGCAGTGTTTTTCTAAATATATTTTACCACCCCTTTTCACACTCTTCTGGGATGACATAGGGATGATTTTCATAAAAAAAGTATACCTCATATTTCATACCCATCCTAATTTTATCTGAAAGAAATCACTGTATGCGATAAAGTGTACATCTATCTATATAAAAGAGTATTTATGCCATGTTTCAAATCACTACTTTTTTTACCAATATTAAACAAATCAATATAGGTTTATGCATTAAGATTTTCCTATATAATATTTAACAGCCCCGTCCGTCTAAGTGAGGAATGATTTTCGAAAATAAATTATTTAAGTGCCTCATGTCATTGTTATAATCTAGAACTGACTTTATACTAAATCTCAAATCAATTCAGCCGCGCAATAAGATTTTTCCATATAATATTTAACAATTCAGCCTTGTTAAGGATGATTTTCAAAAAAATATTCATCACATCTTTTATTTTTTACCTTGAAGAGTATTTATCAAGATTTTCAAGTCAATAGGTTCACGCAGTAAAATTTCTCTTTTCAACCTTTACCCCCTTTTCACTCTTTTAAGGGAAAATTTTTTTTTGATCTGTTTTAATGGTCACTATGAAGAATACTTATGCCCAGTTTCAAATCAATAGCTGAAAATAATTTGATTTTTCTATTCTATTCTATTTTTCTATAACAATAAACACCTTAGTTCAGCTTTGTAAGGGATGAATTTAAAAAAAAATGTAACTCATGTATTAATGTTTACCTTAAAAAGTAATTAGGTATGCAATTAGTTTCAAGTCAATAGGATTACGGAGTAAGATTTTTCCATATACACTTTTCTACCCGTTTTAAATCTTTTAAGGGATGATTTCCAAAAACATATTAATCTACAAGTTTGTTATTTACTTCAATGAGTGTATACTAAGTTTCAAGTAAGTTATATAAGGTTCAAGTAAGTTAAGAGGATTAAGATTTTGCAAACAAACTTTACTACCCCTTTTCGACCACTTAGGGGTTTATTTTGAAAAATCCGTTCTTAGTGAGCGCCTACGTACTAAATAAAACATAGATGTCAAACTTCAAACTCGTACTTCTTGTAGTTTCGGAGAAATCGTGATGAGACCGTGTCAGTGGACTTCTCGTTTATATTATATATAGATTGTTTCATGTAGATTTATTTCAGCCGAAAACGGACATAAATCGTCGCTTTTATGGTAATGCGTCCTTTGTAGTGAGATTTGAAGTCATGCAAAGTTAGTTGGAGGAAAATAGGCTTTCAGGATTAGAGAGTAAAGACTAATAAGTATGTTGATTGATTAAAGAGATAATAAATATATACTTGTATAGTCCTAATATTATTAATACTTGTATATTCAATATTGTAAAATCTTTTTAGAGTTTAAGAGTTCCGTTTTTGGCAAAACGGAACTCTTATAGATTCTTCATGTCTGTCTGTCCGTCCGTATGTCACAGCCACTTTTTTCCGAAACTATAAGAACTATATTGTTGAAACTTGGTAAGTAGATGTATTCTGTGAATCGCATTAAGTATTTCACACAAACATTTTGGGGGTTCTCCATACTTAGAACTGAAACTCAACATTTTTTTTTTCATCAACCCCATACGTGTGGGATATCTAAGGATAGGTCTTCAAAAATGAAATTGAGGTTTCTAATATAATTTTTTTCTAAATAGTTTGCGCGAGAGACACTTCCAAATTGGTAAAATGTGTGTCTTCCCCCCCCCCCTCCTCCCCACCCCTGTAACTTCTAAAATAAGAGAATGATAAAACTAAAAAATATATATGATGTACATTAATTACCATGCAAACTTTCACCGCAAAATGGTTTTGAACAAGATCTAGTAAGTAGTTTTTTTTAATACGACATAAATCGTAAACCGCAATTTACCTTTCATTCAATCAATTCAAATATAAAAAAGTTACAACGAACTACAAGAACGTTTATATTATGTTACTTGCTGCTACGGAGCCCTTCATGAGCGAGTCCGGCTCGCACTTGGCCGCTTTTTTTTTTAAATTGTTATATTATAACTATTTCTGAATTAGAGGAATATTAGGATTGGATTAGAGGAAACATTCTGGATTAAAAGGAGGGGCACAAACTAATAAAATAATAAAGGTCGAATTTCGACCACAGTGCATTGCCAAATAGTAATTATAAGTAGGTATTATGACAATATACACCCATGAATACTAACTATTACTTCGTAAAGAGACGATACTTCCACTCCCAGTGACCTTGTTTTTTAGGCTGTTTACTATCCGTGCATTTTGAATCACACTATATCATCACGATATCATCGCACTATCATGCGTTCCGAGTCACCCTGAGCACGACAACGATGTCCCCTGAATCGTCATTACATCCGCCATTTTGCGCTAACCGTCCATCATCGTCATCATCATCATGGGTCTTCAACACTTCGACCATTTGTGTTTGGGAAGTGTAGGTAAGGGTCGGACTTTCGTGCTTAACCCTGGTTTCAACATCAAAGACGACTATCTCTGAGTCACGGGGCGATGTCCGGAGTGCCATCCTGGCTTGCAGTTTGGCCTCTCAGACGTTACGTGCCCGATGTCTTGGCTAACGTGGGTCCTCTTGTGGTATATGCTATGGAGAGGATGGTGAGCTCAGTAGCTCCCGCGGTAATGGACGCCAGGGAGTTCGAATGTCAGGTGGCCATGCGTGCAGCGGAGTGATGCGTTGAGGTGAGCGTGGCGGCAATTGTCGGCGCGATCGTATATACGGCGCGCTAACATTACCACAAAATCCTTAACGCTGGACATCTGCACGTCGCGGGCGATGACGTCGTTCCTGACGTAGCGTCCTGCTCCTGTGCAGTACCGTCCATGCTCTTAACCGAAATCACCGTGAGCCTTCCTGTCAAAAGTGACGGGACAGCTGGTTGGTTGGTTTTTTGTGAGTAATAAGTGTTCTGTGGTTGGGTGGTTTTATTGTTGTTATGAAATTATAGGAACCCTGACTGCGAGTGCGTCCACGGGCATTACGGATCCTTGACAGCACACAAGTGTCATCAGCGCGATAACTGAATCGGTACGCGAAATAGCGATTATGTCGTGTTTCGGAATGCACCTGATGTCGATCTCTCCGGTCCTTTACTAACCTCATCCATTACCGTCCAACCGCGTTAATGATGTCTGGTTATGAAAATGTTTATCTTTTTCAATGACATGTTATCTCTGTATATTATTTATGCAGGGGAAACGCCTACTTTACGTAATTAATATAGCTGCAGATATCATGAATTATCTGCCGAGATAAACATGTATGCTATAAAATATCGAGATAAGGATGAAATAGCTCTGATTGGCACCAGACAATATTTAATCGTTTTTAATTGCAACCAAAATGCAGAGTTCTGCCTGCATTATGGATTACTAGTAATGTAACAAGGCTGATCGGCTCATGATCAATTTCTTTGTTCTCTTTGTCTTTGTTGCGGGGTTGACTAATAATGGAATAAATGAAGCCTATTTATCCAGCAGTGGGTACTAACATGATAGAAATAAAACCGGCCAAGTGCGAATCGGATTTGCGCACGAAGGGTTCCGTTCATTATCTATAAAAAAGGCAAAAAAATCACGTTTGTTGTATCGGAGCCCCCCCGTAAATATTAATTTTATTTTAATGTAATTATTAATTTTTAAAGTGAATTATATAACTCAATATTCTGTGAATATTTCAAGCGTTTACCTGTTGTCGTTATCAATATCGAGATAAACGAGTAAAAATTTTACGTTTGTTGTATGGGAGCCCCTCTTCATTATTTATTTTATTTTGTTTTTAGTACCTATTTGTTGTTATAGCAGCAATATAAATACATCATCTGTGAACATTTCAACTGTCTAACTATCACGGTTCATGAGATACAGCCTGGTGACAGACGGACAGACAGACAGACAGCAGAGTCTTAGTAATAGGGTCCCGTTTGACCCTCTGGGTACGGAATCCCAAAAACGCTAACATTCCTGGTAGAAAGGGTTATAAATCGTTGGACAGTCGCAGATGATATTGCTATCTCGCTCGCTCTTAGTACCTATCTATAACACTTATTACCAGTAATTGTATTGAAAAGGAAAACGTAACATGTTTATGACCATACAGGCGGGGAAGTTTGAAGGGTGACGACTTTTAGGTTTTTTAACAACTGTATCTCTACTGAAATGTAAAATATGCACAAAAAAAACATATTTTATTAAAATTGAACATATAATCTACCGCTTTGTGAAGATAGAAACGCGAATAATAATACTTTTCTCGATAAAAAAAAATCATAATGTTGACACTAAATTGATATATAATCGTCGATACTCAGAGGTTTCTTGTTAAAATCATGTCAAATTTATACCAAAAGATAGGGCTTATTATTAACTAAGGAATTGTGAAAAAACAATATGTAATTCAGTTATTATTAATCTCTGTGAAAGAAAACTATCAAAATCTACTCGTTCAGGCGCTCGCGCCGGGCGGCCAGTGCCCGTCGAGACGTCTTCGAGGTAGGACGCACGCTGTTTGTCTCTCGAAAATTCCCCCGCGTTCCAAATTAGTGCAGATACGTTTAGATTGGCGGGGCCTGAGGTATAGTAAAATACCTAAAGTTCCGAAACAAGCCCGCCTTAAGGCTTAATGGTAGACGTTTAAACTAAGAAAACATATTGTTTTGTACGTATGTGAATGTATGAATTCGATATCGTTCTGTCGTGTCACGACACACCCCGCCCCGACACAGTAATCCGACTTCAGGCGGATTAATTTGCTGTGATGGGGCGTGTTGGGGTACTGTGTCGTGTCGCCTACTGTTCAAACCTCCGTCGTCTGAGACACGTCCACGGTGATCCAGATAACAAAATCTCTAATGCGACCACTACTGCGGAGGATATCCGTTTATCTCCTACCCTGCCCTGGCAACGGCCCAAGCCGAGGTTCGTACCTATGTGGTGCCCTTGCGCTGGTTGCCTCATCAAAACTTACTAGACTGAGCGTCCTCTGCCTCGCTAAAAGTTCGTTTATGCGGCATCAGAGGCCAACAGCGAGTCAGTCCTACCGAAAAATAACTGTTCACATTGATTTGGTGTGCCAGGGCGCAGTCTGGCTCTTTTTCGAACCATTATCGCCGAGCTCTCGAGTGTTGCTACCTACAATGTATTTCTTTGAATCACCTGCAAACGTCTCTTCTGTTGCGTTAACGCGCCGCCCCAACACACACCAATTAATGTATTCAGGTACATCGTTCATTAGTTATATAATTACATATGTTGAGCGAGTTTAGTTTTAAATGCGTTTAATGAGCTTAAATTGTTAAACTTCTTTATTTTATAGTTAGAACCTTATCATGGTTATGTTATGACAAATCATGGTAAATGGTGAAATATTAGTTAGTTAGTACAGTACTTAGTTACTAGGAACCAAACAAAAGGTATACAAATAAAGACAGTAGCTAATTAATATTAGAAGTTAGAGAATGAATAGTACCTGAAATCATGACAATTGCATTTTTGTGACTCGTCCATCATCCTAGAGGACGAGTTTATCTTTCTAGTATTTTTTATAGAACAGATCTTCTTATAACTCTTCAGGTTCTTAACTATAAGTAAAGTAAATAGATAAAGATACCGAACTATTCTCAGGTGATGGAAAAATAACTTAGAAAATGTTGGCAAAATAATATTAAATTTTGTTTATCAACAAATAAATGGAGGCTGAATAATTAAACAGCCATAGGCATCATATATATCATAATCTATTGGGACAATTGGGATGTGGGTAGTCTGACTAACAACATAAAAACTATTTACCTCTCTAATTATCTATTTGTATTTAATATTTAAAAGTTTAATTATATGCCAAATTTGTGTGAGAAGTAGTGCTTGGTACTTTACCCACTCACCAGTATAAAATTCTCCTCTCAACTCTCTGTACCACAACATAATGGACCTTTACACAAAGTTGTCCTCCAACATGGAGGAACTTGCTGGCACTTTCGAGTCAAGGATGAAACACTATGAGAGTGACCTCAAGAAACTCTCTAACACTGATAAGGGCCCACACAAGGATCTGGATACACTTTCACGTGAGTTCACTGACTTTAAAATCCTAATATGGAAGACCCTGGCTATGATGCGGTCACAGTTGGAGCTGCTGGTCCAAGGTCTGGATCGCCAGGAGACTGCCTCGCGAAGAAAGGTGCTGCTATTTCATGGCGTCGCCGAGTCTAATGAGGCAGCCGTTGGTGACACCATTGTCCAGATACTTCACGACCAATTTAAAATGCCCGAGGTTTCATCGGAGCATTTATCTGCATGTCACCGGTTGGGAGTCAACACCAGCAAGACTAGACCGATTATTGTGCGCTTTACAAGCTATAAGGTTCGTAACCTGGTGTGGAATGAGAAGACTGCACTGAAAAACTCAGGTATAACTGTCTCCGAGTTCCTCACTAAGACCAGACATGAGGTCTTCTTTACGGCGCGTAAGCACTTTGGTCTACGGCGATGCTGGACTTCGGAGGGTAAAATAGTCATTCTGCTGCCAAACAACGTGCGCAGAAGGATCGAAACCATGTCGGAGTTAAAGCCGCTTCTGTCGGAACATCCAGCGGTTCAGACTGGTTTGGAGACCAAGGCTCCCGCCAGTGCGCCTCAGGATAAGGGAAAGTCTCTCACAGTTTCCGCTGCGAAGACCGGAAAGGCTGAGCCCAGGGTCAGACGCGTAGCGAAGTAGTCGGGCACCTCCGGTTGTGTTTAGAGCTACCATACCATTGTAAAGTTTGTTTACTTTTGCGTGTGCGCTTCTATCCTCATTTCAATTTAGTAGGACTCTAAGAGTGCGTAGCCTTGGATTTGGATAGCTTTTTTATTACAATTTGTGAAACAGGGAGGTACATATGCTACCTATACTTGTTTCATTGTTTGTGACTCAAAATATTTTAATAATAATGTCAAAATCGATAAAACTATCAAAATTGTTTCGTCCAAAAATTGTTTTCTATAATTGGCAATGATCATATAGCCCATTCTACTTTAGCGTGCGTGATTAATTTACTTACCTACTAATAATATTGTTAGTTATTGTTACTAATAATATTATAATATTACTATTTATAATGTAGGTATGAAGTATGTTTTACAAGTTAGAATATTTTTCCTTTTTTTTTTTGCAATGGTACCAATAGCTATTTTTTTTTGTGTTTGTAAGTTGTTTTTCCAGTTAGGTAAGTACAGTTAGATACTTTTGTGTTTATGTAGATTTTTACGTAACTCTCTGTATGTTGTGGTTTTCTTTTAGCAATCTGGTGAAGGGTGAGGTCGCTCGGTTCGAAAACACCTAAGCCTGATTAGACTTTTAATTTAAATTGGTATATTTTTATTTATTTTATACTATTTTATTTGGTATTTATTTATTTTATTATTTTAATGGATAATATTGTATTTGATGACAGTTTCTTTTCTTGCTCTTCTTCATGTTCTTCTGACAACGACTATGCTAGTGCTTTTAGTGATGACTCAATCCACCTGCTTGACCAGCTGGAAGTTAAATTCCGTGAGTTTCCAAAAAACTTTAATATAGTACACATTAACGCCCAAAGTATCCCAGCCCACTTCGAAGATATGCTTTCCTCCTTCGACAGCAAGTTAATTGATGCTGTTCTTGTATCCGAATCTTTTCTGAAGCCCGCTGTGCCCTCTACTCAATACCCCCTACCTGGTTTCCAACTTATAAGAAATGATAGAGTGGGCAAGGGTTGTGGTGGCGTAGCGATTTATCTACGCGCAGACATCCCTTCGAAAATTATTGATCTCTCGCCTAGTCAGTACTGTAATTTTGCTGAACATCTTTTTGTTGAAGTCACTGTTAACCATTCCAAAATACTGCTTGGCGTGTACTACCCTCCCTCCAGTAAAATTGATTACTTCTCCTCTCTGGAATCAAAACTTGAATCTTATTCCACTCTATACGATCACACTCTTCTTCTCGGGGATTTTAATACATGCCTGCTAAAGGGTGACGTTTGTGCGAATAAACTTCTTTCCTTAGTCTCCTCTGTTAACATGCACGTTCTTCCTCTTTCTGCCACTCACCACGCTCCCCACTGTGCTCCTTCACTTCTAGATTTAATTATAGTCTCGGACATTGACCGTGTAGCAACATACGGCCAGTTGTCAGCCTCTTTCTCCTACCACGATCTTTTGTTCGTATCTTATAAAATTCGCTGTCCCAGGCGTAAGCCCAAAAATCTTCTCCTTCGTAGTTTTAAGGATATTAACATGGAGCGTTTAAAGGTGGATGCCAATAACATCGATTGGTCTCCAGTAGTCAATGCGGCAAGTGTGGATGATAAAGTATCTGTCTTAAACTCAATTGTCACTAAACTCTATGATGCTCACGCTCTGTTGAAACGCGTCAAAGTGAAACATCCTCCAGCGCCTTGGCTGACAAAACCTATTAAAAGGATGATGTCTAAGCGAGATAAGGCAAAGAGGATCTACAAGAAGATACCTTCCGAAGAGAACTTGGCAGTCTACAAAAAGCTTCGGAATCGGTGCAGCAAGATGTGTAGAAATGCAAAGAGACACCACATACATAGCTCCATCCAAAATTGTACCACCGCTAAAATGTGGAAATTTTTAAATTCACTTGGAATTGGTAAAGGATCAAATGATTCATCTATCTCTTTTGACCTTAACACTATTAATACTCATTTTTCTAAATCGCCTCTCTGCGTGGACGATGTCATAAAACGTTCCACTCTTGATCATTTATCTAACCTTACTAGACCTCAGTGTTCTCCTTTTATCTTTGTGGATGTTACTGAAACTGAAGTTTTGAAGTTCCTTCGTTCCATTTCCACTAAGGCCGTCGGTACAGATGGCATTCACATCCTTATGATTCAACTCCTTTCCTCTGAGCTTGTTCCTATAATCACTCACATTATTAATTATTCTCTCGAAACGAGCTCATATCCTGCGGTCTGGAAAAAGGCTTTTGTTATCCCTCTACCAAAGACATCTAATCCCACCCTGGTATCTCAGTTTAGACCCATCTCCATTTTACCAATTCTATCTAAAATTTTAGAACACGTTGTGCATAAGCAACTTTCCCACTTCCTTGCCCTTAATTGCCTGCTGAGTCCTTACCAATCCGGGTTCCGTCCAGGTCACAGCACGGTTAGTGCTCTAACTAAAGTGTCCGATGACATTCGCTGGGGCATGGATAACCAATACCTTACAGTCCTCGTATTGTTAGACTTTAGCAGTGCTTTTAATTCGGTTGATCACGACATTCTCCTATCCATCCTCTCCTCCTTCAATATTTCTCTCTCAGTAACTTCTTGGTTTGCCTCCTATCTTTCGGGTCGCACGCAGTGTGTACGTTCGGACGAGTCTTGTTCTGACTGGTGTGACATCACCGCTGGCGTACCTCAAGGTGGTGTTCTGTCTCCTCTCCTTTTTTCGGTGTTTATTAACGCCATAACCCACGTTCTTACTTCGCACTACCATCTTTATGCTGACGACCTACAAATATATCACCAATTCAAATTGGACGAGGTTTCAATGGGTATTGACCAAATCAACTCTGATCTCAACCATATCTACTCGTGGGCAAAGGCTTTTGGTCTCCTGGTCAACCCATCGAAGTCTCAGGTTGTACTTTTTGGGAGCCCTTATATGTTAAATCTTGTCGGTAAGTGTAATCCTCCTCCAGTTTTATACGCTGGAGCACCGATTAGCTACTCGGCCAATGCCAAGAACCTTGGCGTCTATTTTGACAATCATCTGTCTTGGGTGCGGCATGTTAATGAGATTAGTAAAAGGGTTAACTACTCTTTTCAATCTCTTAAGCGTCTCCAAAAGTTTTTACCCTTTGAAACTAAAATTACTCTTGCTCAAACACTCATGTTACCCCTTTTAGACTATGCCGATGTCTGTTTTCTTGACGCCACCGAGGAACTTCTAAATAAACTGGAACGTCTTCAGAATTTGTGTATCCGATTCATATTCGGGTTGCGCAAGTTTGATCACGTCTCCATGTTTAGATCCCAGCTAAAATGGCTTCCCATTCGTCGTCGACGTGATCTTCATGTTGTAACTTTTCTCTTCAACACTCTTTTCAATCCTTTAGCTCCTTCTTACCTCCGTGAGCGCTTCGATTTTCTTGTCCTACCGGAGATGACTTGTAGGTCATCTAAGTCCCTCCTTCTCAAAACCCCTCCTCATTCCTCCAGTCGCTATGGCGGTTCCTTCACTGTCCATGGAGTCAACCTGTGGAATTCTCTACCACACTCTATCCGCGCAAGTCCATCACTAAGCACTTTTAAGCTTAGAGTCAAAGAGCATTACCTGTCCTTCTAAGCTTTTAGGTTATTTATTATGTATAAGTAGGTATATTATTTATATTTTGTATTTATTATAGTATATGCTATATATTAGTATTCTACTCCAATGTCATTCTCTGTGCACGTACCCACCACTATAATCAAATATCTCTATCTTCAAAGGTTTGCTGGAAGAAAACTCTTATTAGGGTTAAGCTCGCCTTTGTACATGTCCATTTTGTAAGCTATTTTTATCTGTAAATCTATTTGTGTACAATAAAGAATAAAGAATAAAGAATCTAAAGACCAGAAACGTCATCTATTAATAAAAACTGAATCTACACAGAAATTTGAATCGGACTTGAGTCAAGGGTTAGCCAATCTATGTGGCCGGAAATAACCCGAAAAAAGAAAACCATAACGAGAGGTCACGTGTCACGACCCTCAGTGAGATCGCTCTTCAGAGAGTCAAGTATTTATTAGTTAGTAGCTGTTGCCCGCGACTTCGTACGCGTTACACTATGCACACATGTGTAGGTTGTAGTGGGGTCATGTCTGTATACCATGTACTTAGATCAGTAATAAACCTAGCGTCTTACTAAACACTCGCGTATCAATTAATCATCACACCTTCCCCCCCACGCACCGCACCACATGGCGACCCTGCCAGGCCTGATGAACCAAGAGTTCTTGAAATACTTCTTTCACTAACTTCATTTCTACTGCACCATTTGGTATCCGAAGAGGAAATAGTGAAGATGAGAGAAAGAAAGCAGATAAGTTTCGAATCTGAATGTTTCGTATTTTTATCTAATGAAAATATATTATGCATAAATCTCAATTATAAAGCACACTACACGCGAGCCGTTTTTGTGAAAAAGTTGAATGATATTTGCGACAAGTTAAAAATAATATTTCTTGTTAGTATTTTTTCATGTAAATATTTAATTTAAATATATATATATATATAGGTAAGTAAGTAAGTATGTTAAAGTTAACAGGCGAGCTACTTTGCCGGGTCTTTATACGTTGAGTATTACATAATGTAGATTCAATTTGGTTTAAGTCCAGCACTATGTTAATTAGTTTATAATATATGGTAATGTAACTGTGAATCTAAGTATAAATAAATAAATAAATAAATAAAAGAAATATGTTTTATTATAAAAGATGATAACGCGTTATTTATAAAAAATATGGTAGAAGAAATAAAAAATATGAATACATACCCGGGTCCCCGTATTTGTATATTAAAAGGAGTAAAACGAATAGATTGTCATGACGAAAAGAGTTATATTATAAATGATTATCATTTATTACCTACCAGTGGACATGCTGGGGTACGTAGAATGATTAACAACATAAAAAGAAAATATTACTGGTCAGAAATCGAAAACGACGTTAAGAATTTTGTTCGAAAGTGTGAAAAATGTCAAAAAATTAAACACTCTCGAAATATTAAAGAACCAATGATGATTACGACTACAGCTAATTCAGCTTTAGAAAAAGTATTTTTAGATTTAGTAGGCCCTCTTGATAGAGATATAGATGATAATAGGTATATACTTGCAGTCCAGTGTGAATTAAGTAAGTTTGTCGAGGCTTATCCTCTTAGAAATAAGGAGACGGTAAGTGTGGCAAGAGCTTTAGTTCATAATTTTATTTTAAGGTTTGGAATTCCTAATGTCACCAACAATGGAAGAGGTATGTAAACTTCTTTGTATTGAAAAACTAAATTCTACTTCATATCATCATCAAACGATGATTTTTACGAACCAACACCCCCGCAAAGAGTATAGGTTACTCTTTGCGGGGGTGTTGGTTCGTCCGCCGCCGCCGCCGGCAGGATGGCTGGCTGGCTGGAAAATCGCACCTTGTGGCATACTACTACTACTACTACTACTACCAGCAGCAGCATAAGCAAGCTAGCTGAGCTGTGTGTGTGTGTAGTATGCGCGCTCACCAAAAAGCCCTTTTCAGGGCTAACAAAACTTTCAGACACGTGTCGCACGTGAAATGTTTCTATGGCAGGCAGGCAGTAAAACGTGATGATAACGTTTGTTACATGCACCTTTACACTCAACAAACTAAATAAATAACACAACACACACCGCAACACCGTCGTCCTCCCGTCGTAGATATAAATTATGATGATGATTTAGGTTCATTTTTGCGAATTCAGTGTGATAATCATTCTGAAACTTGGAGCCACTGGCTACCATTTTGGTGTTTTGCTTATAATAAGACAGTACACAGCATAACCAAGTATGCACCGTATCAACTTGTTATTAGCAAATCGTGTGAATTACCTAGCAGAATATCTAGTAGTATAGAACCTTTGTATAATCCTGATAATTATAGTTTAGAATTAACGTATAGATTACAAATAGCATGGTAAAGATGCGAGAGAAAACCTAATAAAATGCAAAGAAACAAGAAAACAAACATATGACAAAAATGTTTATAAAATTGTTTATAATCCAAATGATAAGTTACTATTGAAAAATGAAACGGAAGGAAAATTAAACAGTTTATATAATGGTCCATATTTAGTAGTTGAAGATTTGGAACCGAATGTAAAAATTTTGAAAAATAATAAAGTTGAAATTGTACACAAAAATCGTACTAAACCATTTGTTAGTTAAGTTATAATTTAAAGACTAGTAATATAAGATATTGAGTTTGTATTAGCATTTTATGTGTGTTTGATAAGTACTAATTATTCATAAGAAAAACAAATAGCATTATATTTTTCTTATTTCTTTTATCCCGTAGATGTAGTGGGGTCATGTCTGTATACCATGTACTTAGATCAGTAATAAACCTAGCGTCTTACTAAACACTCGCGTCTCAATTAATCATCACACCTTCCCCCCCACGCACCGCACCACAAGGTGACCTAGAAAGCTAAACTCGCTGTTGCATCTTGACTTCATCCCATTTTTATCTCATGGGAACTGATTTCTGAGATAAAAAGTAGCCTAATGTGGCAGTAGCGAAGGGTAAAAATAATACGGTGTCAAGCATGTCAAAGTATTGTGCCGCCCTTTCTGTATTTAATTTAATTCACTACTTACTTCCGAAGGCCTAGGAGGCTCTTGTGACATTGTTGATAACTATTATGAAAAGTGTTTTTTTTACAGTTTATTGTAAGTGCGCAAGAAATACTAAGAAAAAATAGAATGATACAACCGATTCGCTGCTTATTTTTAAACAGTTTTTTTTCTAACAGCTGAAGACTGTACAGTAGAATGAACATACATAAACTATAAGTAGTAACTAGTGCTTGTAGGAGAAATAATATTTTTTTATAAATTGTAATGTATACTAAACGTACGTTATTTTATTTTTGCATAATATTGTCTTATTATACGCCGGAAATAGCAAAACATGTTTTAGGTAGGTAGTTCATGTTAATATACTTACTTACGTGAGTTCTTTTACACTTTCACTTACAACACTACTATTCACCACTATATTCACACCATATTAATACAGGACAACTATACTACGGCCGTTCAGAGAATGCGTTCCTGACACGTCGCGATTGAACTGACGACGTAACTTTGTAATGGCGTTGCAGTTACGATAAAAATATTATTGCTGGTTGTTTACCGTTTTAACAATTGATGAGCATTAAACAACATCATTATATCAATAATCAATTAATGTTATAATTTTGTGCCAAACTGAGTGTCAAATAACTTGGTAAACAATATTTTTCTAAATCTAAACTGCGCTATTACAAGGTTATGTCAGCGCTTTATATGACTAACTGATAGGTGTCAGGAACGCATTCTCTGAACGGCCGAAGTATAAACTAAGTAACTCCCAGTTACAAGTTCCTTTTGTGTTAAGTATTTTCTGGAGTGGAGTGTAGCATAAGCCAATGAGATCTTTGCAAAAACAATGTTATCTGTACGCTTTTGTTCCCTAGATGCATCGCATTGCGCCTCGGCCGTCACCAGCGCATCTTTTGACGCTTGTTTTACCATAGTAGTAATAGAATTTAAGTTTAGTATATAATATAATTTAGTAGTTTTATCATAATTCGTCTAGACAACTAGGAAACAAATAATAAACTATTTTACACCGTAACATAAGGAATGTGTATTTTTAAGCAAAAGTAACAACAATTACTGAGTAGATAGGTATTTAATTAATAAACCAGTGTAAACTCTATATAACGTCGCTCGATGTAACGACGAATTTTGATTATTTTATCGAGTGTCCGTCAATGGGGACAACAGGAATAAATTATAATTATTTTATTGAGTTCCGCTGTCCCCATTAACAGGTACACCGTCAATGGGAACAACAAGAATAAATTTTAATTATTTTTATTCAGTTCCGTTATCCCCATTGAATGGGGACAGCGTCAATGGGGACAACAGGAATACATCCGCTCATTGTGTACGGCGCGGTGCTTGGCAAATTTCTTACTCGCGTTAACTTCAGTTTCACATTTTGTAATGACTCCGTAAATGTTACATCAGAATAGCTCTAATATTTTGTCCCTTGTCGCAAACTTATAAAACATTCACATAAACCTTACATATTTCCATACAAACTTTCATCCCCTATTCCCTATTGTTATTTTACACCCTTGAGGGTAAACTTTTTACAAACTTTGAATGTCATATTTATTTAAGAAATTAACTATTAATTATATTTATTTTCGAATCGACAGCCTAAAAAATAAGTTTCAAGCTTTTAGCTCTAAAAATGACGATACTTCCATACAACTTTTCTTCTTCCCCTTTCAACCCCTTACAACCTTTTTTTCGCATTAAAAAGTAGCATATGTCCTTTCTCAGGATCTAGAGTCTAGAGCCTGAGAAAGGACATAGGCTTCTAGAGGACTTCTAGAGTCTAGACTATCTGTGTACCAAATTTAATTTAAATCGGATCAGTGGTTTTGGCGTCACGCCACAGTTGTCAGCGCGACAGACAGACAGACAGGGTTACTTTCGCATTTATAATATTACTAAGAATAAGGATAATAAGAACTTTTTTTATACAACTTGTATGGTAAACGAGCATGCAGTCCACCAGATGTTAAGTGGCTACTGCAGCCCATGGATATCCACATCCATGGATATCAATTCAACACAAGCTATTATGTTGTCTTGATCTCTATGTGGATACGTTGCCCTACTATAGGACTTAGCTGTTATGCCTATGTGCCAGTAATAACAGGAACATACCATTACCATCTAACCGGGACACAGCAGCACAAGTACTGCTATTTGGCGGCAGATAAAGATAAGGCGGTGGTGCCCACTTCCTCGAGCTCGTTCACAAAAGCTCTACCACCAGTACCGTATACCACGCGGAGTAACGGCGTGTTCCAAGTTACAATGGTTACGCTGCTGCAAAATTTACTAGCACTTCGCTGATCGATAGAGTGCGATATCTCGTCGCTATTATTTTATGTCGTGAAGCATATTTTATGGTCCGTAAAAGGTAGGCATATAAGTATTAGTACATTTATTTTATACATCATACGTCGTACATAGAATGATAACAAAATAACTTAATGCACACCATAAAACTAGTGGTTCGCCCCGAACTGAGACCTCGCGAGTCTACAGTAAAAACAAAAAATAAATTATACGTAATCTTTGACTATCAAAATAGTGCCACGAAATAAATAACCAAATAACTTGACCCACAGTTTCATTCAAATTACAGGTAACGGGAGTTTATGTTAATTGGTCTTTTTTATTGTTTACAAATTGCAGTTATTCAGGATTTCAGACTTTTGCCTATATTTGTGATATTGAAGCTACACGTATACCAAATGACAGCACTGTGGGGTCACTGGTGTATCCTGTGAATTTTGTCAATGATAACTCAAAAACTACAAAAACTTTACTAAAAATAAAAACGGGGTCAAAATGTGCTAATGAAGACCTTTAATTTGACGTCTCACTTGACCTAATAGTCTCATTTTAATTTTTTTACCCCTCTTGAACCCCAATATCTCAACTCAACATACCCCTCACGTTTTTAGCTTATTTAATCACACCAAAATTGTGCCATTACTACCCAACTATGTATCAAATTTCACGATGATCGGATCAACGCTTCCAAGGTTGTCCTTGGACAAACAAACATACCTTCATACATACATACAACGCCTATTTGCCCAAGTTGAGTTGAAGATCTCGCTTCGCTCGATCAATAAAACAAGATATTATTTTAAATCGAATAATTATAAACTTTAGCTCTGTAATATACATATATTTAAATTCGTAAATTTAAAGCAGTCAACAATTAAGAAAGCCATTCCTGGCTTTGTTCTGACCAATATTTGAAGTATATTTCAATCCAATAAGACCCACCTTTAATGCATAACGTTGTCATTATAATATAATAAAGCCTTTATTAACAATCTTAAATACACATTACATATTTCTACTTAAGTTTACATATTTATACATAATTTGTTTATGTATAGATATAATATATAATAGGTACAGATTAGAGCCCGGTTTTTTGATTGCCTTGCTTTTCAGCATAGGCATCCCCGAGTGTTCTCCACAAAGATCTATCTCTTGCCTGCACTGTAATTACGTTGTTATTACAGTGCATTAAATATTGAACAGGGGATTTTTACTTTAATAGAAACCGAATTAACTTAAACAATTAACATTCATTCACTGATAGAATAATCATAGCACCACACAGTTGAATAATAATACCTAAACTAAGTGACCTTAATTATGGGAGAGGCCACTGACTTCTGTATCACAGGTCTTTGTACCTAGCTCAGATCTCAGAGACTTCATAGGACGTCTGTAACAAAGTGTTTTTGAGTCAATAAAAATATTTTTATTTATCATATTATAAATAGGTATAATAGGTTGACCTTCCTCTAACACTTAAGCGCCAACTCATCGACATGTGTATCCTGCCCATTCTAACTTACGGTGCGCAGACATGGTCTCTGACTGAAGCCCAAAAGTCAAAGCTCAAGATTTGTCAAAGGGCAATGGAGCGCAGCATTCTCGGCTTTAAACGTGTCGACCGAGTGCGTAACACCATGCTGCGCTCACTTACCGGCATTGCAGCTGTAGGGAAGAGATCGGCTGGACTTAATTGGGAATGGGCGGGCCACGTTGCACGAATGCACTCCGAGAAATGGGCCCATATTGCAACACCATGAACGCCTGCAGATGGAAGGCGACGTCGGGGTCGGGCGAGAAAGACGATTTTGACACCTTCCAAAGAGGATGGTGGGAAATAGCGATAGGGATGCTTGGAGGGACTTGGGGGAGACCTTTGCCCAGCAGTGGGACGAGATAGGTTAGGAAAAAAATATATAAATAATGTACCTCAAACATGACAATCCTGATAAGTCGATATGAAAAAAAATTGAGCCGCTAAGTAACTGTCGTATTCAATAACGAAATGGTACTGATTTCCTATTATAAGCAATGTTTACTTGAGGATTTAAATTACATAAATGAAAGTCAGAAACGCAATTGGTGAAACTTCTCTCGATACAATTACATATTTGTCAAAATCGGCTCTTCTAAAACACTAATATCGTTTATTCTCCAGCTCTAGAAAAGATTTAAAGTATTTTTTTATACAGTTATTTAAGTAATTATGGTACCTAAATTAATGAATAGCATTTTTTTTTCATCTGTTGGTTTTCATGCAGTTCGAGGTTTTATCTTTTGTCGCTTACGTCATTTTCTCCTGCGACAATGCGGCGCGGCTATGATACATGTTTGTCTCGTTCTTCACCTAAGCAAGTAAATAGCACTGTCACTTTTTTCCATTTCCAGATAGTTGCCTATATGCTCTGCCCAATCGTTACCGAAATTAAATTTGTATACTACAAATTATGGGCCTTCTTCTCAAATCGGCAACACCTCAGCGATTCCGCGAGTGACAACCTTGTGACATTATACCTACTTTAAAAAAGTCGAATAAGGCCCTCTTTCACGACCTACGCATAACTTTAATTGATGGGTAAAAATAATTTTTTCTATCTGTTTTCATGTAAAAACAAAAGACGAATATATTTTTTATACGTTGGATAGCGTTACTCAGAGGTGGTGAAATTGTGTGTGTGTGTGTGTGTGTGTGTGTGTGTGTGTGTGTGTGTGTATGGACTGAGTGACCACATGGTTTTTTTGTAGTTTTTTTAACTAAAAGTTTTAGTAAAAGTTATAAAACATTTGTTAAACGAATATTGGAGTTTGTAAAGAATTTAATAAAAATATGTACATATATACTACCTAATGTGTGGTCTCTCAGTTCACACACTTGCCCTTCCAAATATCGGTAAGTGTATCGTTTACAGGCACGTTTTGTACCCAAATACTTAGTAAAACATGTATAAACGTACATATTTACAAGTTATTAAAACATAATGAGGCTATGATATACGGAATTACAAATTAATTTATATGGTCACTCAGAGGCCACGTATAAATCACGTATAACTTATTAATTATATCATAAAAACTGTAGTGTTTCTCTGATAATGTTTAGTAAAAGTTGCAATGGTATTTGTAAAAGTTAAAACAGGGCGTAAGAACGGGCTCATCATCATCATCATATCAGCCGTAGGACGTCCACTGCTGGACAAAGGCCTCCCTCATTGATCTCCAGGAACTGCGGTTGGAA
The DNA here is from genome assembly GCA_918857605.2 of Philereme vetulata. Taxonomy (NCBI): domain Eukaryota; kingdom Metazoa; phylum Arthropoda; class Insecta; order Lepidoptera; family Geometridae; genus Philereme; species Philereme vetulata. The sequence continues at coordinate 2,287,410 of OU975452.1, read as the reverse complement.
GCGGCCTGCATCCAACGACGACCTGCGGTTCTTACCAAGTCGTCTGCCCATGAATGATGGGCAGAAGAACGGGCTATTTTCGTAAAATTCATATTTAATTGTGGTCTCTCAGTCCACACAAAGGAAAAAGGGGCTACAAGTAATAAATGATAATAATGGACGGAATACACACCGAGAAGGTTTTGTAAAATACCTCAGCGTCTTCTGACGAAAGTTTTCCTGTACCTCATAGTAAGGCTCAAGGTCGCTCAGCGTGCTATAGAGAGGGCTGTGCTTGGTTTTTCTCTACGAGATCTAATCAGAGATGAGGAGATTCGTAGATGAACCAAAGTCACCGATATAGCACAAAGGATGGCAGGCCGCACCAGATCGGTCGCTTTGAAAATCTATGGAGGAGACCCATGTTTAGCAGTGGACGTCTTTTGGGTGATATTATGATGCTGATGATGATGATTGCGCTGGATTTCGGGCATAGCCACTCTCAAATTTGTCTTCTTTTTTTGTGGTTGTGTACAACTACTTCACCTGCAAGGCTAGAACAGCGATTTCATTGTCCTCGAAGAAATTACAAGATTATCGATACTTCCGAAGTTGTCTTGGTCTCGAGCAAGCTTTTACGATTTCTTCGTAGAAACGATAGATCTGTCTATAGCAATGAATAATAACGCGTTTCTGGCACGAGATGGAACAAGCTAGTAATGAACAAAGGAACAATCCTACCCGATGTTAAGTGGTAACCATCGCCTATAACGAATTATTGCTTCGTAGGTCACCCACCTTAGATACGTGCCCTACGATGAGTCGACTACTTTGCGTGTATCAACTTAAGGCATACAAGTGTAAAGCCTCATGTGTCTGTATTTTCACCAGCAACCATACCCTTCATACCGAAACACAGCAACGCTGCAGTCCTTTTACAAGGAAAGGTTATATTCTTAATAGATATGACGTGATTATAAAAGATGATGGTGTGGTCAAAGATATCGCTATTAATAGCCTGTTCACTCTGGACTTGAAGACTCAAGATATAGGCCCAGAAAAACAATATTTACAAACTTCTGCTTCTTATATAGTTCAAACGATGATTTCATGTTTTTAGGGTTACGTACCCAAAGAGTAAAACGGCACCCTATCACTAAGGCTTAGGAGTTTATTGTTATTTGTGTTTCTTTTGTTTTTTTTTAATAAACATTATTATTGTTAAAAGTTAGCACGCCAACCTTTTTTGTTACCTCTGAGGTTGGCAGGTAGAAAATGCTATTAGCATTAAGCCCACCTTTTGTACATGTAATTTCTATTTTTGTGCAATAAAGTATTAAATAAATAAATAAATAAATAAGGCTGTGCTGTCTGTTCGCCTGTCTGTCCGTCTGCCACCAGGCTGTATCTCATGAACCGTGATAGTTAGTTGAAATTTTCAGAGATGATGTATTTCTGTTGCCGCTATAACAACAAATACTAAAATGAGAATAAAGTAAATATTTAAGGGGGGCTCCCATATAACAAAAATGATTTTTTTGCTCGTTTTAGCTAAATATTAATAACGACGACAGGTAGACGCTTGAAATATTCACAGAATATTTCGTTAATATATGGTTAGTTTTAAAAATAAATAATAAAATAAAACAACAAACGTGTTTTTTTTTGCCGTTTTTACAGATAATGGTACGGAACCCTCGGTGCGCGAGTCCGACTCGCGATTGGCCGGTTTTATTTAGAGTTGGCATAAAAATTGTAGCAAAATTAGTTTACCGTCCGAAATTTCTGATAACCATTTCAAATTTCATACAAAATCCATTTCAAAATTTTTTTCACAATAATGCACCTGCTAGTATTTTGTTTACAGATCGTGCTACCAAACGCCAGATTTTAAGGGGACACCGGAAGGTCAATCGCCCATACAACATGTACTACCAAGATCATTTCTAATTGGAGCATATTTCTACCTTAATAAGGTATTATTTTACTTTGAATAGTATTTATCTAGGTTCCCAACCATATATTAGATCAAAATACTTACCTAAAATGAAATAGAAGCGTATCGCATTCTGCATGTTTTTACGTCATAAAAGACCTGTTTTCAACCTAATTGTTACGTATTAAAAACTACAACATCTTACGTATCCTAGTCATGGGAACATAGATTATATCGTCTAGTTACAGAATAACAACACAATGAGAAAAATACAACAAGTTTTCAGTCATCATTTTTGGTATTACGGAACACGGTCAAAATCTAATCAAATTTAGAATCGTTCTATTGTTATCACTGTCGCTCTGCGTGGCTAAACTTCGTCACTAAACAGGGATAGCGATATTCAGGCCGAAGTTTTAACGCAGCCGAATTGAAGTTGCGCTCAGGGTTCGCCGGCGCGTTAAAAACATAAATATTTAGACTTGCTCCCGACATCATTTAAGAAACGATCTTTCAAAGCGGAAAATGTGGTTTTGATCTTATACTCGTACAACGTAAAAAATGTAAAATTTCGTATTAATTTTTAGAATGTATACGTAATAATATGGTTGGATGTTGAAGGGTCTTTCAGAAATTCGGTTTTGGATATAAATGAATAGAGGTTTTAATATTATTACCAAATAGTATTACTAGTGGTTCTCTGAGAACAGTAGACCTCACGAACCCTTATTATCATTCAATAACCGACACTTTTCCCTTCCCCCCTCCGCTTCCCCATTTTGGATTTTTGCAACATATTGTGTAGATTGAAGTCCTTACTTGGCCTCTCAATCTCAAATTTGATTGAAATCCGCAAATAAATAACGCTACAGCAAACTTCCCCCCTATTTTCCCCCCAATAAAAAATAGCGATGGACAAAAAAAAATATATGAAGGAACTTGTGTGTCAATTTTTGTCAAAATCGGTTAAAAAATACAATATTTAGGCGGGAACAGACAGACAGTCAGACGGACAAAAGCTTTTTTGGTCAATCTCGAAACTGAAACGCTTCGCTCGCTCGGTCAATATATAGATGAGTAATGAGTATTGACTATTGAAAAATTTGTACCATTATAGATTAAGCGAAGCGATATCTCCAAATAAACTTGGGCAAATTGGAGCTGTATGTATGTTTGATTGTCCGTGGATAACTTCAGAAGCGTAGATCCGATCATCGTAAAATTTAATATATAAGTAGGTAGTGATGACACAATTTTGTTGTGACTAAATGAGTTAAATATGTTGGTGGGTTGTTAAGATATTGGAGTTCAAGAGGGGTAAATAAAAATGAAAATGAAACTATTAGGTCAATTAAGACGTCAAATGAAAGACCTTCATTTGTACATTTTGACTCTGTTTTTATTTTTAATTAAGTCCTTGCAGTTTTTGAGTTATTAGCCATAATAAAGGCTGAACTTTGATAAAATTCACAGGGTACACCAGTGACCCCACAGTGCCATAATTTGGTATGCGTGTAGCTTTTGTGGACACAAATTATGTGTCTGAAATCCAGAATTACTGCAATATGTACCCCAAAAAACCAACCAACTTACATTAACTCCCGTTACCTGTAATTTGAATGTAACTTTGGGTCAAGTAAGTTAGTTATGCATTTCGTGGCACTAATTTATTAGTCAAAGATTAAGGCCGGCTTGCAAAAAGATCACTAAACTTATTTAGCAACTAAACATGTTTAAATTTGATGTATTTGTATGATTTGACAACCCCCATTTTTAAAACTAAATATATTTTGATTTTTCTATTGTAGGTTTGTTAGTATTATTTTGTTTGTAAATTTTCTTTGTGATATTTGTCACATATTATAATGTCTGCCAAATCACACACAATGTATAAGCACTTATACGCGTAAATTTTGCAGCATAGAATTTAGCGAATTTAGCGTCTGTGGATGACGCCGTGGGTTCACGATTTATTGTTCACACTCGAACTTACTACATAATGTATAACTGTTTGTCGTTTATATAATAAAATAAAATGAAACCCCCTTAAATATTAATTAGCCACTAAATACTTTAAGGCGTCATTGTGCAAGTGCTAAGAATAATAGTTATTTTGTTTTCTGGGAGATTCGCGAGATCTCATTTCGGGGATAACCACTAGTGATAGTCAATGATTACGAATAATATTTATTTTTGTTTTTAGGGGAGACTCGGGAGATCTCAGTTTAGTGCGAACCAGTAGGTTAGATCAAGTTAGAAAAATAAGGGCATTAACTACAAACCAGGCTCCATTTGTACCAAGCAGTATTTGATGGAGACAAAGTGACATTTGTGGAATAAGCACGTACGCTATTACGCCTACTTTGTATAAAAACATCATGAATACCTAAAGAGCCTCCAGCATACTAAACGCTGTCGTAAAAGAATAAAGTCTGTTTACCTCGTTTCAGAAGTCTTACCTATATCATTTATTTTGTCTATTTTATTGATTTATGATTTTGTAAATATATTTTGTGTCATGTATTTATTAGTTTTGGCTTTAGTTTTTGCTTAGTGTATTTTAACAGTATTTTTATTTGTAAAGTGTCATCGACACTAACGAAAAATTCTAAGATTTTTTTACGGACGGGACTTGAACCTTCTTACGAGGATTTACTGTCCATTGCGTTACATGTTCTTGCTGCATTACCTGATTTAATGGGCAACTAACGTGAGAAAAACAGAAAAAACCATATACACCGAGGATGCACTGCCAATTGTGATACAGGCTCATGTCACGTCAGGGTCGAAATTAGTGAGATGATTCAGTCTCCCCAAGTCAAGCGTAAGGAAGTTTTACTTCAAAAGTCGTTTGTAAATACATTGTATTTTTAGAGTTACAAATAAAATTGTGTTCTTAATAACTTACACGACTGAATGGACTTAGACAAATGGGGTGTTTGAAAAGCCGAAAAAAATATAAAGCTGGCCAAACTACATTTCACATATAATATCCGTTATCTTCAAGTATAATTAGCCTAATTAGCGAGGAACCCCGTCTTTGAACTAATGTATAAAAATTATGAACGAATGAATGAATGCAAACGCTTTATTGTACACAATATACACAAAAAAATATAAAAAAAATAGAAAACTCAAAGCAAATAGTGCAATGGGTTGTCTTATCGCTTAGAAGCGATCTCTTCCAGACAACCTTTGGATGAGGAGGATTTTGTTTTAACTAAGATAATGTCGGGGGTGTACATTTAGGGCCAAACTATTTAAAAAAAATATGTTTTTATTTGTAACGAAATAAACACAGATTAAGTTATTTAGACAAATATTATAAAGAGGTAAGATCAGTAATCTAGACATGATTGGACTTGTGAATAAATGAAAATAATTTATTGTACACCATCAAACAAACAAACATAACTAGTGGTTCGCCCCGAACTCGCGAGTCTGTGATAAAAACAAAAAAATATTATTGGTAATCTTTGACTATCAAAATAGTCCCCCGAAATAACTAACCAAATAACTTTATCTGCAGTTTCATTTAAATTACAGGTAACGGGAGTTCATGGGTACCCTGGAGTACCCTGTGAATTTCGTCAAAGTTCAGTTTTTATTATGGCTAATAACTCAAGAACTACAAAGACTATACTAAAGATAAAAACGGAGTCGAAATGTACTAATAAATACCTTTCATTTGACGTCCCACTTGACCTAATACTCTCAATTTTTTTAACCCTCATGTACCTCAATATCTCAACAACCCCCCCACATTTTTTGTTCATTTAGTTACACCAGAATTGTGACATCACTACCTACATAAATATCAAATTTCACGATGATCGAATAAACACTTCGAAAGTTATCCTCGGACAAACAAAAACACGTACATACATACCTACATACTTACATATATACAACGCCGATTTGCCCAGGTTGATTTGGAGATTTCGCATCGATCGATCAAAAATAAAAATTCGCAAACCAACAAATACAATGGGTGGTCATAACGCTTAGAAGCGATTTAATCGAGACAACCTTTCGATGAAGAGGATTTTTGTGATATTACAATAATGGAGGGGGGTGTACCTACATTAACAAAACAAAAACTAAATTTTAGGAGAGCGCTGTACACTTACAATGAAATATATCAATATACATAAGTAAATATACCTACATTGACAATAATGCACCAACAACCAATAAAATAAAATAAAAATATATATACATATAAATATAAAGATAGTAACATACTTGTGCTTGGTTGAGAAACTGTATGCTGTGAAGTAATGTGATTACACACATTCTTTCATTTGGCAAAAAGCTTCACCGAGTGCTTCCAAACTAATATCATAAACGCGAAAGTAACTCATTTTGTTTGTTACCTTTTCACGACTAAACGGTTGAACTGATCGTAATGAAAGGCAAGGAGATAGATTATACCCTCGAAAAGGACACAGGCTATCTTTTGTCTCAAAAAATAATCTTGAAAGGGGTGAAATAGGGGTTAAAAGTTGGTATTGGCAATTCATAATTCCTTAAGTTAGGGATCTAAAAATTCATATTTAGGCTTTTGGTAAGAAATAAAACTTTCTAATAGAACTTTTGGTAAGAAGTGGAGAAGAGCGACCAGGAAAGCTGACCCCACCACCATGTGGGATACATAGCTGGGAAGAGAGAGGTAAGAAATAAAACGTGTTTCAACTTTTTTGCCAAATCATTTCTAAAGGGGGTAAGGGAGGGATAAAGTAAGGTGTTAAAATTATGAGGTAGGTATTTCTAAGATGCACTCCTTATGTACCGTTGGTATATATATAGTTTGTGACCGGGATTGGGATATAATAATATGCTACTTTTTTCCCAACTACGCAGGAGGGTAAAGTTTTTATTGTCAAACCACGCATGTGAAGCCGTGGCAGGGTCAGATACTATTTAGTAGTATTTAGTATTCAGCTAGTTATTAATCAGTATTTAGACTTTCAGCTTTTTACAAGATACATTTTGGTGAATGTGCGCGAGGTCTTCATGACCTTATCCCTCCTTCCCACTTCCACCACCGGACAAGCAGACGAACCGAGAAGTACCACCCACTTGGTCGGCATACCACCTTGCCGTACCAAACGATTTGCTTCAACTTTTCTTGTTAGCACAAGTGAGGAGTGGAACTCACTTCCAGCGTATGTTTTTCCAAACCAGTATAATCTAGGAGTCTTCAAGTCCAGAGTGAATAAGTTCTTTCTAGGCAAGCGTGCTCCATCTTCGATCACACCTTCACTTACCGTCAGGTGAGATAGTGGTCAAGCGCTTGGCTATCATCAATAAAAAAAAATGCATAAATGTAATATAATATACGAAATGCTTGTCTGTTTCTGGCACCTCCAAAATTATGGTGCAATGAGCTACTTGTTATATACATGTAATTAATTACGTAATATTATTTATAACACATTTGCTTGCAAAGGGTCACTTATTTCACCAATTTCAATATCGTAATGTATGTCATTACGTACTTTTGCGTTATTGTAATGTAAAACGCACGAGTTTCGTAAAACGTACGGTTTATCAAGATGCTCCGTCTAAAACGAACGGTACTTTTTTAAATTTTAGCAAGCAGTTTTTTATGTCAGAAAAGTGGTCAACATTTTATGAATAAAATTAACTTTGGGGGATAAAATATAAAAAATAAACATTTAATTCCTTAATTTAATTAATTTTGATATTAAATTAAAAAATTTGAAAAAAACATCTGTAATAAAAAAATAATTTATTTACTTTATTAGTCCTACTGGCTGTTTTTGTGCCTTTGCCTTAAAAAAGCCATGATGTGCGCGCATCGCTAATTTGTGAAGAAGTAAAAATTGTTGCGTGCTTTTTCTTTTCGCTGTTTTGAGTGATTAAAGGTTTATTCGTTTAAGAAAGTCCGAGTTTTATATATTTCCTCGCAAATATGTTATAAAACGTCGCGTCGTATGACATACGTGCGCTTTGATAATTACAGCCTCTGCTTTCTTATAGCCCTCGCCTATGCCTCGGCTGTAATTTTCATCATACCGCACTTATATCATAATGTACTATGACGTAACCAAGTGTTCTATTGTGTCCCTACGGTTTGAATAAATGAGTACGAGTATGCTATAATTGTATTTTGCAAATCCATGCAAAGCCTTTAGCAGGTTGGTTATATTGCGCTGTTACGAAAAGGCGAAACCCAGGTTAAGTAGGTACCTACGAGTACATATAGTTATTAAACTGACAAAGCGTTCCAAGTTTAGCACATCTGTTTACGATCACCTGAACTAGTTTATTGTTCTCCTTATTTGAATTTCCGATTAAATGAGATAAAAAGACTGCATTATCGTATACAGGTTATATTTTGAGCCTTATTCCCTTCATAATAAGTTCTAGAAATGCAGACACTGTTTAAGAAAGGGTGTACAGGTAATGATGTACAGGATTTCCAAACATTTGTTTAACAAAGTTGTTTTGAAGTAACGCAAATGGAGTTAAGCTGAGTTAGTACATAATTCAATGGAGCTTAATTTTGTTTGCGCTGAGATAAAACTTTCTTTCAGGTTCAGGCAAAATATATGAAATAATGTTATGGTGGAAGGAAATCTTTAAAAGAGCGGTAGCGCGCGTCTCATCTGCGCGTTTAAAATACTGTGTGCAAGCCCTTAGTTACAATAAACAAAAATAGCCTTTATTGAGGAACAACAAATATAATATCATGTGTACAGTTTGAAACGATGATGCCTGTATAAGTATGAAAACTGTGTTACATACACCAACGCCCTCCTCCTTTACAGCAATGAGTTCCAATCAGGAAAATGGCACATAAATTAAACAAAAACTAAACTAAAAATTAAAGTTACCTATATTCCAACAGGCCAGAAGGATATGCGTAGGTGTGTGTATATATATGTGAGTGAGTCAGTGTGTGTTTGTATGTGTAGGCACTATTGGGGAAACTTTGGTAGTCCTCAGCATCTTTGTAATAGAAAGATATAAGCCACTCTAGACATTTAATCTTACATTTGTTGTGAGGGAGCGGGTAAATGTTAATTTCCTAGTTAACTCTCTTGTACAAGGAAGAGCTAATAAAAAATAAGTGACGACTTGCCACTGCTGTACGAAGTTACAAACTTTACAACGGGTCCGCTTCGAATGTTTCAGGTTAGGGTCTTAAAACAACTGAGAGTGCTTGCGAAGAATAGTTTGCAAAATTAATGTTTGCCGAACTGTGGTGACTGAACAGATTGAGTAAATCTCAGTAGTAGGGAACCAGATATGTTTTTTGGTAGTCACTTTAAGAACAGCTCTCTAAACCCATTCCAGGCTTAGCATCGTGGTTTTAACTAAGCCACCGTAGGAAGTGATACAGTACGCTATGATGGATCGGGCTTCGTCTTTCTTATGCGGGATACTGTTGAATCTATCTACTTTTTTCAAATTAGAGCGTTGTCAATCATGACGCCAAGATATTTGGGACAAGATGTGATGTATGTTCTATGATGTATTCACACACATCACAAGAGTATGATGTATTCACATACAGATACAGAGGAAGGCGAGGTAGATAGATTGAGAGTGAAAGCAATAAATTTACTTTTGGATACGTTATGGCTGAGAAGTTTTGTACATTCTATTAAAAATTTAAGGGCATTTTTAGAGAATTCACAAACTTCTTGCCATCTCCTACCATGGACCAAGAGAGTCACCGTATGTGATTATCTTACAGTTAGGCAGATGTAAATTACAAAGCTGGTTTATGTATAGTAATAATAAGATAGGTTCGAGAACACTACCTTGTGGAACGTCAAAACATACGTATTGTTCTTTGCTCTCAACATTATCTATCTTGACATTATTGGGTACGATTTACTAGGTAGCTACTGAACATATTCAGAGCGACACCTCGCACTCCTATATGTTCCAACATGTTTAGAAGTATGCGGACCGAGACAATGTCAAAAGCTTTGGATAAATTTAAGAAAATACGAACTCGGTTTTAGAGTTTTTTATTGAAATTTTTAACAAGAGTGTCTGTCAGTTTCAGTACGGCATCGTGCGTGGATCTTCCACTCCTGAATCCAAATTGATTTGGTGACAAAACATTGTTTTCTTTAACGAAGTTAGTTAGTCTCTTATTCAGATTTTTTTTCTCAAGTTATTCATACTATAATTTTATTACAATAAATTTAAAAGTAACTCTGTTTGTATGTTTCTTACATTTTCACGACTAAATGGCTGGACCGATTTCGATGAAGTTTTATATATAGGTGAATTATGACCGGAATAAAGGCAGGCTACTTTTTAACCGACCGCGCTGAAGGAGGGTTATGTTCTTATTGACAAAAAGTGGGTGGAAACTTAATATTTATAATAATTCCAAATCTCAAGTCAATAACTTCAGTGATTGCTCAGATAATCAGTTGTGACACACAGACGGACAGATGGACAAAGTCACACCTAATGTACACGGCGTATTTTATACATATAGACGACGCGCGTTTCCGCAGGTTGCAGCATTTGTATCGAATTAAAAGCACTTTCGAATCAATAAAAATGCTGTAATGTACTCTACGGCGCTGAAAACTCTGCGAGTATAAAATACACCGTGTGCATAGGCCCTAAAGGTTCCATTTTTAGGTCCAGAACCCTAAAATATAAAGCGACTCGAGGTATATATTGGAAAACCCACGTACTTACATAACCATATAGTAATATAACTATCCTCCAGTCTGGCAACCAGCCAAAGGCAGAATATGACACTTATTGCGTTTGCATAATCAAATCGTTCAGTTTAATGTGGACTGTACTTATGTTGAGACTGAGGGCGACTTGCGCAACGATGCCTGAACGTATTTAGTGGCTAAATATCTCTAAGAGACGCATCAAATCATCATCAAGTCAATTCATACAAATACGTCAAATTTAAACATGTTTAGTATTTTTCTAACTTTAGAGATCACTGTACATAATTACTGATTAAAACGGGAGAAATTTCCAAATTTAAATCGGGAAGGTGGATATTGAATCTCAACTTCCTGGAACCCGGTGATTGCTAGGTCTGCGCGTCGTGATCGGTCGTCTCAGTGCTTAGATATGGTTAGTGTAGCGTGTCGTAATATGAACGAGGCCTTTCCTTATTTTGAAGACCAAGTGAGGGTTGTTGCTGCAGCTGCCATCACTTCTCGGTAGCAGTAGCTCCATGTAATCCATGTAGTCCGTCCACGACCATGGCTGTTGCAATAAAGTCAAAAAGTCACGATAACAAATAAATAAAACCGGCCAAGGGCGAGTCGGACTCGCGCACGAAGGGTTCCGTCCCACTATCTATAAAAATGGCAAAAAATCACGTTTGTTGTATAGGAGCCCACCCCTTAAACATTTGTTTTATTTTAATTTAATTATTTATTTTTAAAGTGAATATATAACTAAATATTCTGTGAATATTTCAAGCATTTACCCGATGTCGTTATCAATATCCAGCTAAAACGAGCAAACAAATCACGTTTGTTGTATAGGAGCCCCCCTTAAATATTTATTTTATTCTGTTTTTAGTATTTGTTGTTATAGCGGCAACAGAAATACATCATCTCTAAAAATTTCAACTGTCTTAACTATCACGGTTCATGAGATACAGCCTGGTGACAGATGGACACACAGACAGACAGACAGACAGCGGAGCCTCAATAACAGGGTGGCGTTTGACCCTTTGGGTACGGAACCCTAAAACGGCAAAAAATCACGTTTCTTTTATAGGAGCGCCCCTTAAATATTTGTTTTATTTTTAATTTAGTTATTTATTTTTTAAGTGAATATATAACTAAATATTCTGTGAATATTTCAAGCGTCTACCTGTTACCATTATCAATATTGAACTAAAACGAGCAAAACAATCACGTTTGTTGTATGGGAACCTTCCTTATATATTTATTTTATTTATCATCTGTGAAAGTTTCAACTGTCTAACTATCACGGTTCATAAGATACAGCCTGGTGACAGACGGACAGACAGACAGACAGATGAACAAACAGCGGAGCCTTAGTAATAGGGTGCCGTTATACCCTTTGGGTACAGAACCCTAAAACTAAGGATTTTTCATGGAGATTGTATTTAATTTTAGCATTATGAATGCAAGGAGCCATAACCTATTTTTCAATTTACTTACAACCCTTGTGCCGTAAGTCGCATCTAAGGAGCCGGTAACAAGTTTACAATGACAACTTAAAGATAATTAGGGTTGAATTTCTGAACAACTGTTTTTGGCTCGTTCAGTTAAATCTTTAAATCGTTCCGTTTTGCAGATTTAGAGCGGCTGGTTATATAACGTGAGATTACGTCGTTGTTCAGCTTTGTTAGGTTAATGTCTCAAGAGCCCTATACCCGGTCTCATTATACTAGTGACACAAACCTTATTCAAACTTTTAATTGAGTGTATGTCACCAACAACATACTACCATAGACTAACTAGTGGTTCGCCCCGAACTGAGATCTCGCGAGTCTCCCAAAACACAAAAGAAAATATTCTTAGAGCGACTCGTGCAACGATGCCTAAACGTATTTAGTGGCTAAATATGATTTAGGGAGTTGTCACAACAAACAAATACGTAAAATTTAAACATGTTTAGTCGCTAATTACGTTTAGGGATCGTTGTGCAAGTCGGCCTTAATCTTTGACCAATAAAATAGTGCCACGAAACAGGTAACCAACGTACTTGACCTACAGTTTTATTGAAATTACAGGTAAAGGGAGTTCATGTAAAGGTTTTTTTTGGGTTACAAATTGCAGTTATTCTGGATTTCAGACTTTTGCCTATATTTGTCTCTTAAAATTAACGCATACCAAGTATCAGCACTGTGGGGTCACTGGTGTACCCTGTGAATTTTGTCAAAGTTCAGTAATTATTATGGCTTGTAACTCAAAAACTATATGTAAAGAATTTACTTTAAAAAAACGGGTTCTAAATGTATTAATGAAGACCTTTCATTTGAGGTCCCACTTGACCTAATAGTCTCATTTTTAAACCCTCTTGAAACCCCAATATCTCAACAACCTCCAACGTTTTTAGCTCATTTAGTCACAACAAAATTGTGCCATCACTACCTACCTACATATAAAATTTTACGATGATCGGATCAATGCTTCGAAAGTTATCCTCGGACAAACAAACATTTATATAGGTATATACAATGCCGATTTGCCCAAGCTAATTTAGAGATCTCGCTTCGCTCGATCAAATACAAATCTTTCTTCTTATAATAGTATTTAAGTGTAGTTAATAAAAAACTACAACATTACCTATACATATGTAATGGTACAGTCTATGTTAGTATGTTGTTGGTTACATTCACTTATTTAAACTGAAAAGTAGCATGACAAAATAAGAACAAAAAAGGTGAAACGGTGCTGCGCCCATTATCAGTGCCAGTGCGGTTTGGCAGTCGGACAGCTTGGTCACCATGGATTATAGTGTTCCAGGGCCGCCGGTACGATTTCCCGTCACGCTAGCTTTAATGATATCATCCGCCGGGCTTTTTGCAGCGTCAACGTTCCAGCCGTTCTCAAATCGAACGGTCTGATACGTGACTATGGTAAGAGACCTGACGGTATGACTCTTATACCTTGGAAGAAGGGTATGCCTTTGGTGTGGGATGCCACGTGCGTCGATACCCTTGCGCCATCTCTTCTGTATGGTATAGCAGTTGGGGCCGGTGCGGCGGCAATTTCAGCCGAAGATCTCAAGCGGCACAAATATGGAAGTCTCGACGCTGAAAATCTATGGAAGAATGGTGGCGTTTTTAGGGTTCCGTAGCCAAATGGCAAAAAACGGAACCCTTATGGATTCGTCATGTCTGTCTGGCTGTCTGTCCGTCCGTATGTCACAGCTACTTTTTTCCGAAACTAAAAAAACTATACTTACTGTTGAAACTTGGTAAGTTGATGATAGTCAAGCGCTTGACCACTACCTCATCTCATGGTAAGTGAAGGTGTAATCGAAGATGGAGCACGCTTGGGTGGTACTTCTCGGTACTTCAGATTGTCCGGTGATGGTAGGGGAAAGCAGAGATAAGGTCATGAAGATCTTGCGCACATTCACCAAAATGAATCTTGTAAAAAACTGAAAGTCTGGCTACTCGGCGTCTGTGCTCTAGACTTTGTAAATTGGCTTCCTCTAGGTAGTCATCACCAATGAGTCTAGCATCACGTCGCTCAATCAAATCAAGGGCTTGAAGCTGATACTTGGCCGAGTCATCCCAGAGATGGCAGCTGTACTCCATACATGAGCGGGCTTGTGCTTTGTAGAGACTGAGCAGCTATCCCGGTGAGAAGTACCGCCGAATCTTAGCTAGAATGCCCAGCTGCATAGCAGCGTTCTACCGCTGACGACAATGGCTAGCATTAGTAAGCAGATAAAATAAGAAATGATAGCTACGCTTCTTTCGCGTTTCGATGCGCAAGCACCATCACCTTTACCTTAATATTTATGATCGTTTCCCTCATTCTAACTAATTAATTACTAATGAAAACTGGGAATAACTCAAATATATTTTGATATGAGTGTAGGTTTTTACAGGTTTTGCCAACACAACACGTTTACTATAAGATTAAAACTTACTGTTAATACCTAATAATTAAAATCATCAGAATTACAGTATTTTTAAAACAAAATGATACCCCGATAAAAACTACTCGTTTTATTTCGATAAAAAATATTAAAACAGTAATTTGAAACGGAAAAAGCAGCCACTGCGTTATTCTGAAAAACTTATTGACAATGAAACACACTGTAGGGCACGTTTCTAAAGAGCGTCACCAATAAATAAAAAATAAAATAAAATTCGTTTATTTCAGGCACAAAAATACGACCCATATCACATACAAATGAAAAATACACTAAAACAACAAAATTGAGAACCTCCTCATTTTTTGGACGTCAGTTAAAAATACTGAATATGCCACGGAGCAGATGCTCCAGTGTAGTCATTTTTTATTTCCGTCCAGGTGGACAGAAATCCAATACTTATAAATTCCACTTTTATAAATCTGGTCAGAGACAGCCCTCAGTACGCTATTGTTGGAGCGACTCAGCCTACTCCAAAACGACGCTACGCGAGCTCGGATGATAGCAAAAAAGTCGGGAACACCCGCCTCGGAGAACATTCTCGACGTACTGCAGTATGTCGGCAACCTCATAATAGCCCGGTAAGCATCATTGTACTGGACCCTTATGATGTTGATGGTCTTTCTAGTAAAATTAGACCAAAGTTGGCATGTGTACATACCCAGACAATATGCCCAGAATAGGGTGTGTTTTACATTGTTTCCTGTGACCTACATCATTGAACTACAGTTTCCTCGAGACGGAAATACAAGAAACAAGATACAGATTTCCATAAACAAGTGTACAATAAGGTCTGAAAAACTCAGTAATGGCACTTTATACTTGTTTCCCCTTTACGAGCATCGCAAACTACTGATTACTGAAGGCGCTTTTTTACGATAAAATAAACTACAATATGTTTCAGATGTTCAATATGGCTTGTTAAAAGAAATGAGGTTTTTTTACAAGGAAAGAGGCTAATGACCTCACATTATAGCTCCTAACAAAGGTTTTTCCTGGTACCTTGGGGTTTAATGCTAAAAATCCCTTAATCTTGGAATAAACCCCGTTTTTCGCTGCTTGCTCAGGAATTATCGAATATTGTTCGGGAAGTGAAAACATTAAATCTTACAGCGATAATACCGCCCTAAAATAATAGTACGCTTTTTTTCTGGTGGTATTGCGTTAAACTAACGCTGAACATTTCACACAGCGCTATCTAGTCCCGTACTAAACAAGCTTATACGATAGGAACCAGTTAAGGGCGCACTATACCTGGGGAGACGATAAATCGCTTATTTTGAAACAATGTTTTGTTCAACAAATTTGTAATTCATATATGTTATAGTTAAGGATACGTGCTAGAGCGCCTGTGTTGTGAAAATACGATTCCGTAAAATTTTCTCTATAGAAAAAAAATCCAAAAATGACTCCAAATTTATCTTAAAACCGTTCTTATGCGATGAATACTTCTATTTAGATCTTGAAACTTTATACAGTAATTCTACACAACAGGGCACCTGTGTTTTAAATTATTAAAATACCTTTTGATTTTATCATAAAATGAAAATATCTAAGTTTTGTACTAATCAAACCATTCGCTCCGGATGCCAGTTTCCCGATTCAGTCTGGCCTCGGCTTTCAGACGGGGTACCCGTGACGCTTGTCGCTTCAAACAAACACGTAATTCTAAGGTAGAATTTATATTTATTTGGTTTTTGTAAAGACGCAGTAATGAGAAATAAACAGAACAAGATAATGAAAGGACTGAATGATAAAAACACCGGCAAACATAAGAACCACGCCGAGATAGGACGTACATTGGCGCGCGGAGAAGCGGGGGTGAAATTCGAGTTTGGGCTGAGGTATAGTCAACTCTTAATTGATAAAACAGTTTTAAATTATAGATTTTTTAAATACATGCTAAAATATGCTTTGTTTGCATAGACAAACAAAGCGTATTGTCTGTTTATTTTTCTAACAAACAGACTAAAAAAGCTACAAACTTACTACACCGCTTGCGTTGAGTGTCAAAAAGAATTCAAACTAACCTCCAAAATTGGTATGACTCCGCATTAGCAGCAAAAAGAAAATGGCGCGCAGTGATGTATAATGGCCGGGTTACGAAAAAGTGGCACAGATTTTTTCATTACGGGTAGGGTTGTGAGATTTATTACTCTAAATACTTTTATAGACCTTTGTCAAAAGTTACGAGTACAAGGTCTTATAATAATTTCCTTCAGTCAAGACAAAACGTTTCATACTTTTAAACTTTTTTTTTTTAGTTAGGCTTGAGTTTGACCACGATCTCGCCTGATGGTAAGCGATGATGCAATCTACGATGGATCGCGCTCGCCTAGATGAAACCTATTCACTAACGACATAAAGACACTTAGGTTGCAGTTATCAGGAAACACAGACATCGACAAGGCGTTCCACTCTTTGGCGGTGCGCATAAATAACAAAAGTCGATGAGAACCGCTTTGTGCGAATAGGAGTTATTTTAACCATATAGCCGTGGCGCACCGCAGAGCGTCTAGTTGTCCGATGATAGAATGGAGAGAAAAACTGTTTTATTTTAAAAGCGAGTTTAATACAAATTTAAAACTAAAATTTGTTAAAATTCATAAGGTATTCCGGTAACCCCAAAGTGGTGTTTCTTGCTTTTGTGACAGAACTACATGGAAAATTTGAAAATTCCTTATAACTGCCATTTATATCTACCCAAAAAAAGTTTCTAATAAAACACGAACTACCGTTGGTTGTAATTTGAACGACGCGGTGGGTCAAAAAAGTTGGTCCTGCATTGAGTGGCAACTTTACTAATCTGTGTAGAAAGATATATAAATTGTAAGATATACATAGATGTACAGAATGAATATGCATTTATTTACATGACATGACAAAGTACAAAAGAAACAGTTGAATCATCTAAAGACTGTTTTGCTAAAAATCTATAGATTTTTTTTATCTAGTCTATGCTGTTCTACTGCTGGGCAAAGGCCTCCCCCTCATCTCTCCACTTATCTTTATCCTGTACCAAATCCCGCCAGTCCCGATAAAAAGCGTCCAAATAATCGCTCCAACGCTTCTTATGCCTTCCACGGTGTCGCTTTCCATCCACAGGGATCCATCCAGTTACGACCTTAGCCCACCTATTTGCTTGCATACGGGAGACGTGACCCTCCTAATCCTATTTTAACTTGGCAGCTTTGATACTGACTGTCTATTCTCTTGACACCTAAAATGCTGCTCTCCATCGCTCTTTGGCAAACCCCGGGCTTTGACTTTTGCGATTCAGTCAGTTACCAAGACTGGGCACCGTCGGTTAAGACAGGCAGAATACATTATACAGAATCTATAGAATTGTATTTGTAAATTATTTATTTGTTTCACATACCAGCACAGATATAACAATAAATACGTCAAATATAAAATTAAACAACACAAATATAAAATATATATTTGCTCAAAGCACTGAAAGCCGTTGGGGCAAAAAGGTTCTATAGATTATTACTCAGAAAATTTTCGTGATTAATTTCAATCATTATTATAAATACGGGATTTATCACGTACCTACCGTACGTTCGAAGCATTGTCGGTCAAAACACCGATAAAACGTACGTGAATCCTGTATTTATAATAATGCTTCTAGAGATTACTGCTAATTTTCAAAATGTAAGGTGTTTTCTTGGATATTAACAGAAAAATACTGATTTGAGGTAAAACCGCCATTTTGTAGCAGAAATTTCATTTTGTTCAGTTGTTCGTTTCACCAGCAACCCTAATCGCCGTCTATTATTTCGGAAGCTGTGTTCGAGCGAAGTATTGCAAGGGAAAAATATTAAATTTCGCATTCTTTAGTGAGTACTTAAAATGTTCCAATTTTTTTGAATGTTTTGATATTATTTTACCTACAGCCACATTGTCGGATTATGCCAAATGTTCGTTCTGTGTGGTCTGGTCCTGTCTTTCATGTGACGAGTGAAAAACAGAAACATACAACACACAACAATTACGATTTTATAAGTCAAGCATCTGCGCGTTGTCTGCGATTTTAAAATAAGTCCTATACATAGGCTCTACTGTTACGTTTTCTACGTTAAATCAACTGTAGTTAGCGTCGATAATTGGTTTATTTGGTAATTAGATACATAATCACACCTTCCTAACACCATGATACACATCGAAAAAACTTTTATACCCGTTGTTACAAAATTATGATTCTAACAATATGGTCAGATTATTAGACAGAGCATTAGTATCATCACTGAAGTAAATGCCTACGCAAATAAAAGAAGGCACTTAACCAAATTAAACGGAGATTTTATTCTACCAGCAGACGGTTCTTCAGCCTTTTCCAAAAAAGGAGATTATCGAGAAACAAGATAAAAATTACATTGTAAATTAAAAAAAACATATACTGACAAGCTATGAACCACCTCAGTTAGACAGGTCACATACAGTCGAAATTTTAAGTGTATTTGACCGGCCTTCTGCACGGCCTGAAGAATAACTTTAAATACTCTAGGAACTCAAGATAACTACTAGGCTATCAACTATCTGCCACCAACGAGTCCTTGAATACTTTGAGCACAAAGCGAAAAAACACAGTGAGAACCTGGACAAACTCATCATCACTGGCAAAATCGAAGGGAAAAGACCACGGGGCCATAGCCCTATACCTTGGTCTGCCCAGATCCGTACAACTAGCGACTCTGTAAGCTTCATGACGCCATACATGTCGCCGCCAACAGACACCGATGGTGTAGCATAATAAAAGAAAAATCACCCATGGAGGAAGTCATTACCCTCAGCATTGAAGATTACGACTTGAAGAGGAGTAAGCTCTCTATGAAAAATAACCGCGTTTAAAACGGTGCATCCATTTCGAAAATACGATACGATGTCACAGACAGACGTAGGTGTCAAATTTATAACCCCATTTTTTGCGTCGGAAGCAAAAATGACAATTGTCCTAGTCGTCGATTTTTTAAACTTGCGATCCCTGTACATAATCTTTCATAGAAATAAAACAAAGTCGGGTTAGTTACACTATTTATAAGAAGATCTTTGATTTGTTGGATATATCTCCGCCCCGAATAGCAGAACAACTATTAAAATATCGGAAAAATTTACGCGAAAATACATGAAGAAAATTAATTTACATAGCTAATGATAGCCGTTGACAAATCTACCGGCGCGACGTACATTGGCAACCCGCGTCATATTCATGTCAAGGTGGTACGAAATTCGGCGGGTCTGATAGTTACTAATTACCCTAGTTTAGTTAGTTACCCTATTAATATTAGTAATGTCATTTGTCCTCCCTACCGTTAAACAATAATAGGGTACTGAAGTGCAGGTATACAATGGTACACCATGTATGATGTAATCTGTTATGACTATTTCTATAGTTCACAATGTATCTGACAACCTTAATTACGCTCCACTACAGAAGTTGCCAAGCGAAATATTGCAAGGTAAAATGCTAGCCGTAACCTATTGTTTGTATTCAACAATTGTGTAGTGATATTCCAATTCTTTAACCAACGAAAAACAAAAGAGAAGGTTTTCTTTGATGGATATTTTTGGTGAATGCTAGCTAAACGTACTGAAAAATAAACGCGAGTCAGAATCGTACTTGCATTTTTACATATTTTTATATTGCTTAAAGTCGAGCGCATGACCACTACGTCACCTGATTGTTAATGATGCTGATGGTGTGGACACAAAGACAAGGTTCTATTCGATGGATATTTTTGGTGCATGCTAGCTAAATGTATCGAAAAATAAACGCGAGTCAGAATCACTTACATTTTTACATATTTTTATATTGGTTAAATTCGAGCGCACGACCAACCAAAAACAAAGATTTAGCACGTTTGCCTAGAAGAAACTGCTCAATCTAGACTTAAAAACTCTGAGATTCCGGTGGGCTGAATGAACGCCTTCAAGAGAGGTGTAAATAAGGTATTAAGTGGTAGGCAACGCGGCTGCAGTACTACGAGTGCTGCAGGAGTTTATAGGCGACAGAACCCCATCAGCTTGTGTGTCTGACCTGAAAAGATGACCTCCGTAGCGCAGTGGGCGATTAGCCAGCTAAAACGCAGTATTTGTTGCGGGTCTGGTTGTTTCTCTGTAGTTAAGTATGTTTTTACAAAAAAAACTTATACCAATATTTTATCAGATAACTGGTTCCCATAGCTTTGCTTAGTTTGGAGCTAGATGGCAATGTGTGAAATGTCCAGCAGTATTTATTTATTTAGTGGTTCGGAAAAACTAACTTGTTAACTAACTGAACAAAACTTGACATGTTAGTAAAGTTTTTAAATAATTGAACACATATTCATCTTCACTGGTAGCTTTTTAGTGCGAGTTAGATACTTTCACATATGTATTAAACCACTTTGAATTGGTTTACTAACATTTTTTTTTATTTATCTTTCAAACTAAATTTTCGTAAGAAACCTCGTGATGCCCAGTCAGCCCTTGTTATCCTATCACAAATTCTGGTCTTATTGCTTGGCTAAGAGCCTCTACCTTATTATGTATTCACTTGTACTGAAAAATTCTGTAACTCTTTTAAATTTTTAACCAGCTACAGCAAAGCAAAGAAAGGAAGGGTATGTATGTACCTATGTTTCACCGTACCGCCTAAACTACTCTTTCGGTTTTGATGAATGAGGTGGTAATCAATTCGTTATTATGGTCCGGTTGAGATAGGCTACCAATTGAAATGGGTATATTACGTAGACGGGTTTCAAATTTAAATTTTTTATATCTTCGTAATACATTTAGAAAATGTTTTTCAATTTGATTTTTTTCTAACACCAAGGGCTTATTCTTTTGCGCATGTCTATGTTATTAAATTTTAATTTAAATGTAGCGTAATCGATATATAAAAAAGGAGTACATTTCTTTTTAATTATTGAGATGGCAAGCTAGGTCATGGCTCATCTGATGGAAGCTGATAATATAGCTTAGGAACGTTTGATAAATCAAAATCAAAAATAGCACGTTGAAAACCCTTATATAACTTAAAACGCCTTTTGCAAGACCCTCGCTTTAGTTACTTATATAGTTTAAATTAATCTTACCATTTCATCATAAAACGGCATCAGGACTGCCAATATTCTCTGGATGCGGTGGAAACATAACGTCCTGTTCACGTTGACCCCCGAACACTGACGCTCCTGTGATAACCAGGTTTCATTTTCAACAACAAACTCTGTCCCACCTATTTTGACAGCAAATAAACACTTTTTCCACCATTTAAAAACCACACGTCACTTTTCCCTCAAAAACTTTATTCGTTTTTTAAAACAAAAGTGTTTGTTCTAAACCAAAAGTTAACCATATAAAAAACTAATGAGTTATCAGTAAACGCGGGACGCTTTTATTGCGTTCAATTATTTTCTTGTTTTTCGTAAAGTTTCGTCAGCGGCCTACGATTGGCGAGACGTGAAGACACGGTCGCTCCTGATTTCAGACTGAGCGTATCGTTTCAGTTTGCGCCTGGCTGAAAATCAACTACGATTAAGGTTATCGCGGCCTATCTACAGCGAAGGCTCTATTGTATATTCTACCTATGGCATAATTTCGAGCGATACTGAAACTTATATTCAGACAAATACAGAATGAATATCAAACAAGACCATGATCGCCGGAGGTCGGTTGAATATGACTATTAACAATCCTAAATTTAGGACAGTAGAGTGTATTTTACAAAGTCCTGAATTTTATAAAGCTTATGAGGTACGTAAATATGTGTATATTAAGATAATATAAGTGAATGCTTGAGGCTTGATTGCGGGATTGTGTTTATAATCTTCGGTTTAAATGTAAACCATGTCGGTTTTAATTTTGCGCCGCTTTGGATGCTTTTTCTCTCTGTATTGAGATAGGCTGAATAGTCGCATTTACTCGTATGATAGACAGATAGATAAATCTTTATTGAATTACCACACAAACAGAAATAATACAAAAATGAGTACTAGGCTAAAATAATAAAGCAATGCAATGGGCGGCCTTATCGCTGAAAGCGATCTCTTCCAGGCAACTTTTGGATGGAGCGAAATTTACAAAGATACGGAGTGCGGTGTACTTTAGAGGATACATTTACACATATATTCTAAGGTATAATAAAAAATGATGTAGTTGTTATTCCTAATACTTAATATACTTATAAAATAGACTAATATATAGGTATATACATATAGCAAACTATACTAAGAAATAAAATAAGTACATAAATAGTAAATAAATAACGCTAGGAAGATGACAATGTCAGGTAATGCTGTTTCAACTTCAACTTGAAGGTGTGTAAGGATGACCGTCTTATTTCTTCGGGCAGAGCATTCCACAGCCGAACAGCCTGGATAGTAAAAGAAGCGCTGTAAAAGGAAGTGCTGTGCGAAGGAGTTCTGAGTATCAAATTTTCTGATGAGTATAGTTATTTGAATAATGGAGAAATTCAAATCTATCCTTCAGATAGTGAGGAGAGAAGGGATTGAAAATAATAAAACAGAGAAGAGAAAGTGTATGCGTATTCCGAAGAAGTGATGGAACTGAAAGAACCCACATAAAAATAGCATAAAATCTTCTCCATCCTAATTTGCTGGACGAAATCGGTTTAAATACAAATGCAAATACAATCAATTATAACACTACAGTTTGTTAAAATATACTAAAATAAAATAAAAGGTCTGTAATCTATGCTTGTCAATGTATTCAACCTGCATGCTGGTGTGCAAATGTTTGTCAGTAAATAGGTATTTATTTAACAATGTCAATCACTAATAATATATGTTTTTGGTTGAAAAATTAATTTTTTAAAACAAGCTTTTATAAAATTCATAATCGGAACCGCAAGCGGATTCAAATTTCAAATGAGCCCAAACACTAGTAGCCTACTATAATCCATTCAAAGTTCCGTTGTCTAGCATCCGTCTCCCAACATGAGACCACCGCCATGGTACTATATTCTTGCATTGTCACTGAAGTTACATACGTATTCCAAATTTCAGCTCAATCGGTTGCGGGGAACGGGTTTAAAATTCAGTTGCAAGATTCCACCCGGACAAACATACATACATTGCAAGTTAATAAAAAAGCTGGTAAAAAAATCAATCAAACCATTAATACTTACTATAAAACAATGTCTAAAATTATATCAAGGTTTATGTATTTGTTCTTACTGTAATCGGAGTTTATTGTTTTTTGTGTTTCTTTGGTTGTGTTAAATATATTTAATTTTAATAATATTGGTGTAAGTTAGCATGCCACCTTTTTTTGTTACCTCTGAGGTTGGCAGGTAGAAAATGCTATTAGCATTAAGCCCACCTTTTGTACATGTAATTTGTATTTTTGTGCATTAAAAAAATTAAAATAAGATAAAAGCCGTCAGTTTTTCATAAATATGTTTCCTTGTACACACGGCTACACATCAAGCTATACATTTCCAGTATAAGCTGACCTCGCATTGTGTAGGCTTTTCGTAGAATGAGAGGTCAGCTTATACTGGATGTGTATAACTTGATGTGTAGCCGTGTGTACCTAATACTTTCAGTGCTTCAGGTATTTTATTTAATATTTTTATGAACATATTGTTAACATTTTTCTTATAAAAAATATCCGTATGTTAAGGAGGTTAAGTGATAAGACCATCCATTATGTTTTGGCGTGTCTCCTCGTGATAAATAGATGGGGATGCGTAGGATGTTCCTGTTATTTTTAATATCTGTAATCTTCGACGTCTGCCATTATTTTTATTTATTTTTCTTTACAAACAACAATACAATTAGGTTACATAATGTTAATACTGAACAAGGTACTTTATGTATAAACAGCTTCGGTGTTCACAATTTGGGTTGACAAATTACAAAGGCATAAAAAGTGCAAAGAAAAAAAAACAAATATATATGTAGCTTTTTTATTTATTTTTAATATTTATGTATGTACCTTTTATATTTGTTGTCCCGACGTTTCCGATGTGTTGCAACAGTCATGGTCTCGGATTGACTGGAGTACTTGGAGCTACCGTCGAGAAGTGTGGGGTGTGGGTAACTGTAGTATTAACATACAAGTATTAAACTTTAACTTTAGGTCAGACAGAAAAAGTGTATGTGTTTTTATGTACTCTACTGCCCCAACGGCCGTCAGGTCTTTGAGCTATGTGCCCCGCTCACTGCCATTTTACCTTGTTAGTCCTCTAGGCTATGTCAGTGTGACTTTGGTTCATCTACGAAACTCCTAATTTCTGATATCATTATTATAAATACTGGATTTATCACGTGCCATTTTATCGGTGTTTCGACGGTACGTGATAAATCCCGTGTTTAAAATAATGATTGAAATCAATCACGAATGTTTTCTGTTTAAAATTTCTGATGTCATCAAAACGATTATGTACCATACGTCATCACTGGTTACACACTGATCAAAGACTTTCATCATCATACATGTATTTTAGACGCGAAGACTTCTCGAAGTTTCCCGAACGCTGCCCAGCCGAGCTGTATTCGTCAACGGTCATTTGCCGACCAATTTTATTTATACCTCTAAACCTACTAATAATTTAAGGCGGGAAAGTTTGAAGAGTGACGACTTTTAGGTTTTTTTCAACAACTGTATCTCTATTGAAATGAAAAATATGCACAAAAAAAACATATTTTATTAAAATTGAACATTTAATCTACCGCTTTGTGAGGATAAAAACGCGAATAATAATACTTTTATCGATAAAAAAATCATTAATTTGACACTAAATTGATATTTAAACGGTCGGTACTAAGAGGTTTCTTCTTGGAAGCATGTCAAATTTATACCAAAAGATAGAACTTAATATTAACTAAGGAATTGTGAAAAAACAAAATGTAATTTAGTTATTATTAATCTCTGTGAAAGAAAACTATTAAAATCTACTCTTTCAGACGCTTGCGCCGGGCGGCCAGTGCCCATCGAAACGTCTTCGAGTTCGGATGCACGCCGTTTGTCTCTCAAAAATTCCCCAGCATTTCAAATATGTGCAGTGCAGATACGTTTATAATGGCGGGGCCTGAGGTAGCGTAAAATACCTAAAGTTCCGAAACAAGCCCGCCTTAAACAGGTGATGTTTTTTTGTTTGTACAGGATTATTTCTGAAACTACTGTACCCATTCTGAATTATTTTTCAATAACAAAAATGCTAATTAACTATTAGTGCTTTTATTACGATATAAATCAGTGAGAAATTAAATATTTGCCAATTCATTTAGGGCTACCCACGATCGTGCCAGAAAGCGATTGCCCTGAAATTGCCGATCAGTTAGACAAGATGATGACTTTGGAAATCCTAAATTGAATATTGAATTATTTATCTCGGAAAGGGCTGTACAGTCCAAACTCGCTAAGTCTGCATAATACTAGATAATATACGCTTCTAGGCGACACAGAATACATTGAGCGCTTCAGGCGCGTATTACTGTGGTACACGCTAAGTGACTATCTATTTTGTTTTTTTATAATAAAAGAATAATACAGAGTTTTGCAATATGAAAACAATTACATTAGAGGGACGGTTTCAAAAAATAACAAATAAATGCACGCATAAAGTTGTCTTTTTTAAGGGTTCCGTATCCAAAAGGTAAACGGCACCCTGTTACTGAGGCTCCACTGTCTGTCTATCTGTCACCAGGCTGTATCTCATGAACCGTGATAGTCAAACAGATAAAATTTTCACAGATGATGTATTTCTGTTGCCGCTATAACAATAAATACTCAAAATAGAAAATAATAAATATCTAAGGTGGGCTCCCATACAACAAATGTAATTTATTTTCTCATTTTAGCTCGATATTGATAACGACATCAGGTAAACGCTTGAAATATTCACAGAATATTTAGTTATATAGTCTCCTTAAAAATAAATAAATAAAATAAATATATAAGGGGGGATTCCATACAACAAACGTGATTTTTTTGACGTTTTTTTAGATAATGGGACGGAACCCTTCGTGCGCCAGTCCTACTCGCACTCGGCCGGTTTTATTTATTGTTAAAATCCATAAATGGCTGTACGACGAAATGTTGCTTGACAATTACAAAAGGGAGCGTAATTTTTGTTTATTTAACAGTATTAGCCGACAGTTACAGAAAAATCTCGTCTAGTTAATATTTTTTAAAAAGGTCATCCCGATTCCATAAAATCTTACGATCTGTTTTATTGTCTGGATCTAATTTAATAATATTATACCAATAGAATTTAGATAACATACTTGTTTGCCTTTTTATATAATTATGAAGAAGATAAGTACCGAGATATTCATTTTCATTATTCAAAAATACAAGAATTAAATACATTTAAAAATTTAAATTGTAGGAATATTATATTATTATATTTGGAGCCTGTAATGTCCCACTGCAGGAAAAAGGCCTCCCTACCTTCCTTCCACTCCACTCTATCATGCGCGTGTGTAGTCCAGTCTTCCTTAGAGATATTACTTAAAAAAATATTATTCCAACCGCTATGCAAGCTTATAGTAGACGGATTCTAGAAAATACGTTTTAGTATCGAATATTGAAGATGGTAATAGCTTTAACGAATTTATTGATTTAAGTTTTAAGGATTCCTTTGAAAGGTTCTTAGCCCTTTTTGACAAGAAGTTCTTGTCCGATTTTATTAGATGCAACTAGGGTAAGCAACCATTGTTTATTATTTGGATAGGTTACCGTCATTAATTACTGATTTATACGGGTATATATCGCTTATATACTTTTTTATTTGTTATCCAACGTTTCGATTGTGTTGCAACTTGCAACAGCCGTGGTGCGGGCAGACTGGAGTATTTGGAGCCAGGGCTTGAAATACCGGTAAAAATATGGTATCTTTATAGCTGTTTGATGCAAATATCGTTAATTTATAAATAACAATACCGCACTTAACGTTACTTTTGGAACATTTTATCGTAAAAATAAAGAACGTTAATATAGGTTTTATCGGTATTTTTATCATTAATAGTTTTATCGTTATGTGACCATTTCTTTCGTCCAAATGCAAAGATGTTCAGTCTGGATTAGCGTTCAGAGCGTACGGCGTGAGTTTCGTAAGAGTTCAGTCTACATAAGTGATATTTTTTACACTCATGTATCACTCCTAGGTTTACTAAAGATGGGTAAGTTCAAAGACGTTTAACATTTCGTAAAGTCAGTTATCTTGTATTTGCGACCGTAGCGAGATATATTTTTGCATGAATTTTTTTTTATTAAAATTAGGTACTTATTGATAAACTAAATATATTAATATTTTCCCTTTATTTCAGCAGCGGAGCATATCACCAGAAGTTTTTACCCTGTATAAATTTGAATATCAAGTAGATATACATAGATGCGGCACTAAAAACTACTATACGAGAGAATATGCAGAAAAAAATTAAGAAAGAACAATGTGAGAACAAAACAATTTAAAATTAAAAATGTTAATTATTAACAATGTCAATTTAAAATTTTAGCAATTTTAATAACAGTATTATTACATGCTATCATTACGAAATAATTAACATAGAATAAAAAAAACAAAGACAAATTACGATCAATAAATCACCATAAGTGATACAGTAGTTATCAAGTAATGTCTCATTTGTACTTAATAAATGCTAATAAAAATTATTATTTGAAAAAAAATATTTTAATCAGTTGCAGTTACCTAAGTTCTGCCCAGCTCTAACTCGAATAATCACCAAATTTAAATAACATGTTTAATTAATAACTCAGTCGATTAAAATACCAGCTTGATGTCTGAATGTTGGTTGAGCAAGTGCCCATTCATACCAGTACTTCCAGGATTTGATACTTAAGAATCTGAGTTTCATAATCAAAACGAAAGAGTTATATACGTCAGATCTGGCCTGGAATATAATATAACTGTTAAATACTTGTTAAATATGCGGACCGAAAGGGCGGACAAGTGAAACGATCGCTGGTTAGCTAAACACTGATTTATTGTACGATGGTACGAGTGGCGGCACAGACACGCACACATACTTAACATTCCTCCCTCTAGTATAATAATTATTTATGACACTTACAATAACCGAATCTAGAAATACTTTTTATAACAAACATCGGGAAGATTTCGTAACAGTCTCTTTGGAACTATTGAACCATCAACCGGTGGTTCCCTCTGGGCGTCGAGTTCGGTTTCAGCTTCGTGAAACTCATCTTCAGAATTGTCTGCTACTTCACCAAGTAAATCATTCGAACCAGCTTGCAGCTCTTCATCGGAATAGTTTTCACGCTCGTCCTCTCCGGCCGGCGAAAGAGTACTTGGTTCATACAGTTCTACTCTCCTCCCTCTGGCTGAGCCACGTGACATAGGGTAGGGTGACGAAAAATCCGGTTGGCATGCGGGCGTATCTGCTGCAGCTGGAGTATGTATGATCGTGGGCAATGCAGGCAGCGATAACGGCGGAGGCAACGGCGACAACGGCGGCGCTGATGGCGGTGACGATGGCGGTGATGACGGCGGTGACGACGACGGTGATGGCGATACTGACGGCCACGGAGGTGACGGTGGCAATAACAACCCAGGCAAATTTTCATGTGAATTTAGTGTATTATTTCCATGATTGTTACTTATCCCTTTATACAACATCAATTGATTGATGTGTCTTTTATGATTCTCTGAACTGTTATGATTTTTTACTAAATACATATCTTTTCCTATCCTTTTAAGTATGACTCCAATGCACCATGTAAAATTCATTTTATTTATGAATTTTTTATACAATACAACATCGTTTTTCTTGAAATGTTTCGTTTTATTTTTTCCTTGTTGATTAGTTTGCATACACTGTAAGCTTTTTACAAGTTTGGATATGGACGGTGACACGGATACCGATGGCTTTGGATCGATCAAATCCAGTCTCGATCTTAACTTTTTACCGAATACCAATTGAGCAGGGGACAAACCCGTGGTAGTGTGAACAGAGTTACGATAATCCATCAAATATTTTAATAAATTTAACGATGCATCTTTCCCACTGTGATTCGACAACAGACAAGACTTTATTCCCTTTTTTACTACTTTTACAAAACTCTCAGCCTGGCCGTTACTAGACGGGTGGCATACCGGTGACGTCATGTGAGAAATCCCGTTAGACGTGCAAAATAACTGAAATTCTCGCGAGCAAAAAGCTGTGCCATTGTCACTAACAATTGTTTTCGGCACTCCAAACCTTGACATGAAATCACATAGCTTCCCTATGACCGCACCTGTCGAAGTAGCAGTGTTCATGTTATACACTTCTACCCATTTATGTGCATCTACTGCTACCAAATAAACACACCCTTTAATTAGACCCAGAAAGTCAATGTGTATTCGGTAGAAAGGATCAGATGGAAATTCCCAGGGAGAGAGCGGGGCGCGCGGCGGGGAGGGCCGCAGTTGAATACAAACATCGCATGAGCCTATCATTGTTTCTACTGCATTGTCGATTCCTGGAAACCAAAATCTTGAACGAGCTTCGGCCTTCGTTTTAACAATACCCAAATGCGAAGAATGTAGCTCATTTAGTATGTTTTTTTGTAAACTCGCCGGTATAACGACTTTATGGCCTCTCATAACACAACCATTCTCATACGATAATTGTGATCTACACAAATGATACGGCTTTAACCGTATATCGTTTATTTTCGGCATCCAACCATTCACGATAAACCCAATGACCCGTCTTAGGACTACGTCATTCTTTGTCTCATCAAGTAATTTCTCTAATGTCACGGGCATACTTCCATCTACTACAAAACACACATATGTAGCTCGGTCATAGGCGACCTCACAGTCACAGCACCTACACTGGTCAGCACACGCGCAAGCGTGCAGTGCGCGCGGCAAGCTCGCGCGAGATAGATAATCAGCGCTGTTATCAGCGCTGCGCACGTATTCTATTTCATAGTTATAGCTACTTAGAAATAAAGCATACCGTTGTAACCTATTTGCTGACATTTCCGGTATTCCTTTATACGGTCCAAAGATAGACAATAGCGGCTTGTGATCCGTTCGTAGAATAAACGGTACGGATCTGCCATACAAATATTGATGCAATCGCCGGACGCCAAAAATAATTGCGGTGGCCTCTTTTTGTATTTGGGCATATCGCTTCTCCGCTGAGTTTAAGGTACGAGAAGCATACGAAATAGGCCTTTCCACACCGTCTGTACCTACTTGTGACAGAATTGCACCCAAGCCACTTGGGGAAGCGTCTACCGTTAATAATATCTTCGCGTTTGGGTCAAAATGTGCAAGAACTTGTTTTGACGTCATTAACTTTTTAACTTCCCTAAAAGCTGCGTCCTGTACTTCCGTCCAGTTCCATTTACACCCTTTTTTTAATAATTCGTATAAAGGGCTGAGAATAGTGGATGCGTTGGGTATGAATGTTCTATAGTAGTTAATTAGACCTAAAAACGACTGTAGTTGACTAACATTTGTAGGGACCGACGCCTCCACCATGGCCTTAACTTTTTCAGGTGCCCTTTTAAGACCATCTTTTGTGATAATGTAACCCAGATAACTAATTTCATCCGGAAAGAAAGTACATTTTTCCTTTTGTAACGTTAACCCTGCATCTTGTAAACGCTTCAAGACAACGTTAAGCCTCTCCACATGTTCCTTCCTGTCTTTTCCGGTGACTAAAATATCGTCTAGTAGGCACAAAACTCCCTCTATACCTGATAGCACACTCTCCATAGCGCGCTGGAAAATAGATGGTGAGCTAGCTAGCCCAAACACGAGGCGCTTATATGTATACAACCCGCGATTTGTATTGATGCACGTAAGGTACCGCGACTCGTCATCTAAAACAAATTGATTGTATGCCATAGACAAATCAAGTTTGCTAAACTGTTGACCCCCATGAATTTTTGAAAACAGTTCATTAGTGGTGGGGAGCGGATATTGTTCTATCAGTAACTGTTTATTTATACTAACGGAATAATCCGCACATAACCTAATTGAACCATTACGTTTTAGAACCGGAACTATCGGGGAGGCGTATGCCGAGTACTCGACGGGTTCAAGGATATCTAAATCGACCAACCTATCGATTTCTTTCGTAACCTTATCTCGCAACGCAAATGCTACGGGACGCGCCTTGCAGAAAACCGGTTTGGCATCATCTTTTAACATTAATTTGATTTAATATTTGTTAAATTTTCCTAACTTATCTGAAAATAGTTCTGAATATTGTTGTTGTAAATCTTTCACACATAAATTCGAATCGACACAATAATTTACCGGGGTTAACTGTAAATTAAATAGTGAAATAAAGTCTCTGCCTAGAAGCGGTGGCCCACCGTCGCGAACCACGTAGAAGACAATAGCGTGTGTTTGGCCTGCGTAACACACAGGTACTCGAATCGTACCTACACATATAATTTTCCGCGCATTATAAGTCACCAGCTGTTTAGAAGTACTTGACAATGGCACGTCTCTAAAATGAGTTTTGTAAAAGCCTTCTGAAACTACTGTCACAGCGGACCCGCTATCAATTTCGAATTTAAAATGCTCATTGCTAATACGCACTGTTTCTACCATGGGTTCCCCCCTGAATGAACGGATATAATAAAGCTTACCGTCATCCTCTGCATCATCTGATCCCTTGTCACCGAAATCCACATCTACGTAATTCACTTTTGTGCACATTTTACGCAAGTGGCCTTTTTCGTGACACTTTTTACAACTATATTTAGCGAATCTACAATCGGCCGATTTGTGATTCGTATAACCACACACCCTACACTTTATTGTTCCTGCACTTCCACTTTTTCCATCATTCGCGATCTTGAATAGCTGATTGTCCTGAACGGACGCATGTGCGGGGACACCCGCGCTGGCCGCGGCAGCATCGCGCGCGCGACGCAGGTTCTCCGCCATCTCCACGACCTTGGCCAGCGTGAGGTCAGCCAAGTCCTTCGCGTACAGTTTCTCCTTCTCTCGCCCCGGCTGCATGCCCATGATGAATTTGTCGCGGAGCGCCTCTTCGACGTTGAGAAAGCCACACTTTGCTGTCAGTCCTCGCAGCCTCGCGGCCCACTGCGAATGAGTTTCACCCGCTAGTTGAGCGGCCACGTAAAAGTTGTGACGCTCACCAAACCCAACACGTTTCGGAGTGAAATGGTTATCCAAAAGTGATAAAAAGTCTTCGTAGGGCACTTCATCAACGTCCTTAGGCAAAACCAAATCCGTTGCTAGTTTATAAGTACCCTCGGTGAGTGCGCTGAGAAGGATCGCTTTCCTCTTCTTGCCCGCTGGATCTCTCGTTCCGTTGATGTCGTTTGCCTTAAAATATTGGGTAATACGACCCTTGTACGTTTTCCACGTCTGCACATTATGGTCGAAGCTATTTAAAATACCAAGTTGTATATTATTCGACATTGTGAACGGCTATTTTTTTCTAAACGCAGGTAGATCGTCGCCACTGTTGAATACTGTTAAATATGCGGACCGAAAGGGCGGACAAGTGAAACGATCCCTGGTTAGCTAAACACTGATTTATTGTACGATGGTACGAGTGGCGGCACAGACACGCATACTTAACAATAACTAAACCTCGTTTTAATGAAGCAAATTGTTTAGTTTTGAAATTCGCAGGATCTCTAGCTGTGGTTGCCATTTACAGGTCTCCCTCATACAAAAATTGTACACCTATTATAAACAGTCTAGATGAAGTTCCCCACTCTTTAGAAAAACACAATACTGCTGTAATTATTGGTGATCTCAACATCAATATTACACCCGGTGCTACAGACTCTTTTAGTGATGATTACTTAAATTTGGTAGCGTCACACGTGCTGCTTCCTGTCAATTTTATCCCTACCAGAGAAGGAAACTGTCTTGATCACGTGATAGTTCGTTTTCCAAGTAAAGCTACAACTTTAGTCCTTGACTGTTTAATCCCTGATCATGCTCCAGTGCTATTTAGCTGCAATATCAATCACCAAAGAGACTTTACGAATACGAAAACTTCCTCTCTACGTACTGATCTCAGCGATAGTTACTGAGCAATACCGATTTTTCTCTCGTACTCAATAGCTCCAACCCCGATTTGGCCTCTGAAACCCTTATCCTTACTGTGTCATCTGTTATTAAAACCCACACTCACTCTGTTACTATTCCAAGCAGAAATCGTACAATCAAGCCCTAGATTACTCCAGGTCTCCTAATATGCATTCGTCATAGGGATAAGCTGTATAGAGACTTGTTAAAAAACCCAAAAGATCCTAAATATAAAAGTGTATTTACTCGTTATTGTACATTCTGTAATAACTTAAAAGTTAAACTAGAGTTTCAACAAAATGAATTTGAAAAATCCAAAAAATATCCCTAAAGAAACCTGGAATATTGTGAAACAAGTTGCCAATCTTAAAAGTAAGAAAACCTCTGCAATACATTTGCTAAATGCATGTAACGATCCCATAGCGTCTGTCGATAGTGTCAACAACTATTTCGCAAATGTGGGTAGAAATCTCGCCTCTAAAATTGCCCTTACTCCAGTACCTTCCCAACAAATTTTGTCATCTTCTATTCAGTCTCTCCAAAATTCTATAGCCCTCTACAGTGTAGAAATTAAAGAGATTGAAATTATTATTTTAAATCTAAGAGATAAATGCCGTTGGCTGGGACGGCATTTCTACCTATGTCATTAAGTCAGCAAGACATGTCCTTATACCTATTCTTAAACATATATTTAATCTCTCCCTTTGCTCGGGTACCTTTCCACGTGTTTTTATAAAAGCTTTCGTGCACCCTATCTTCAAGAGTGGCGAGTGAGACAGTGTCACTTACGATAGACCTATTTCTGTTTTGACTGTTTTGTCTAAAGTTATGGAAAAGATCCTCAATAAAAGTCTAATAAATTATTTGGATGAAAACAAGATCCTATCAAAAAACCAGTATGGTTTTATAAGGGAATGTCCACGGAGGATGCTGTCTTAGATATGTCAGATGGTATCATCAAAAACTTTGATATAAAATATAAGACAATAGGTGTCTTCCTGGACCTCTTCAAAGCTTTTGACACTGTCTCGATCCCTATTCACCTCTTTAAACTAGAAATCATAAGCAATAGAGGCGTCGCCCTTGATATGTTTACCAGTTACCTCTCTGGTCATACCCAGTACGTTACCATTGATGGGATCGATAGTGCTGAGGAATCTATTTGTTTTGGAGTGCCACAAGGTAGCGTTCTTGATCCTACCCTTTTTCTAATTTATATAAACCAGTTGTTTATATAATAGTTGTAATACAATCCGTATTAGTTTTATTTCAACAAGTGCCTTGACCATTAATGATAAATACTAGAATTTCAAACTACCTAAATAATATTTATAACAATATAACAGTACTTCGACGACTATGCACTGGCGCACCAAACAATTAAATACCTATTAAGAATTAACGTTACGAAGTCAAGTTCTACCACGAACGAACACCGAGGTTTTCCACGACATGGTAATAAATGTACATGTGTTTCCGAGCCAATTTGTACTTTATGTAGGTAGATTATAAGAGGTTATCTTACGTATCCATGTGATGACTGTGAAAAACAATGTTATTAGGAACTAATTATTAAATAAAACTTAACACTTTGACCTTGAGCTGGCATATTTTATGTAACATTAACTTTAAAAAAAATTATAGTATCTTTTTTTTACAATCGACATTAAATTAACTATACGAAACATCTTTATCAAATCTGCATCGAAATTAAATAAAAGCAGCCATAGGTAATACTATCTGTATTTAAGTATATGTAAGTACATACTACCTTTAAAATTTTATCACACTCTGGTTGAAGTATTGTTTTCATTTATACCAGTGTCTATAGACCACATTTTTTTTCTTGCGTCCCATTTTTGCTTTAGACAAATTGTTTAAAAGAAGGTAGGTAAACAACTGTAAGCGTACAAACAATCAATTGCCTAAGCTTGTAGCTTGACATGCACGCATGA
This sequence comes from Philereme vetulata, assembly GCA_918857605.2. Lineage (NCBI taxonomy): Eukaryota > Metazoa > Arthropoda > Insecta > Lepidoptera > Geometridae > Philereme > Philereme vetulata. The sequence goes on along the minus strand of OU975452.1, from coordinate 2,251,904 downwards.
TCGTTTAGATCGGCATGTCATGCAACAACACGTTACGCATGTCATGCCGCATGAGCTGCTGCATGACCGTCTAGGGACCGCTTAGACATAATCTAGTGTTACGTAATGAGCATGGCAACATGGGGCGTGACCGTTCTAGACACCGCTAAGCCGGTAGAGGCTTCGCGCGTGAGCAAGCGCCACGTTCGGCACACTCATTTTTCTCGGACGGTTTGGAGCTCGCGGTCGTGTTGAGTGCATTCAGTTTAATTGCTGGTCGATTGTAGTGTGTTTTTTTAATTTTTTTCACGGAATACTGTTGTTATGTTGAGATTAGTTGTGTTTTTTTTAATAAATGTTGATACTGATTTGTTTGAGTAGATATAAAGTGCAATTTTTTTGACTTATAATTAAAATCTTTTCCTATTTTAAACTGCATTTTTGAAGTAAAACTTCTTTACGCACGCTTGACTTGGGGAGTAAGCTGGTTACGAAAGTTAAGCGTTACGAAAAGTGCGAGCGGAAGTTGAGAGGGAGATATAAGTTAGTGAAGATAGAACGAGAGAGAGTTATGTTTCGTATATTACTGTAGGAGCAAGAGAGAGAGGTGCGCGCGCACATTTTCTTTCTCTCTTCCTCTCATAGCCAGTGCATGAAATGTATAGATGTATATATCAGGCAGTAGTTCGTTACATTATTTTTCGTAATTTCATTTCGTTCTTGAACAATTTTATAAATAAAAATTTTGAAAAAATAAGTTTTACTTCAGTCGTTTGGTTTATTATATCACACTCGTTTTTTTTGCAACTACTGAGCGCGCTCGTCACAATGAATTAAGCGGTTTCATCTACCTTTATTTAATCATAATATATCTAGAAGAGCCGCAGTAGTGACGATGAGGCTTTGTTCAGGTCATATTCCATCGAAGACATTTGCTTTTCTAATGGGTAAAGTCCCGTCACCGAACTGTGACCTCTGCGGTGTACCGGAGGACTTAATGCATGTCTTGTTGGAATGTGCCCATAACGGGTATTTCGATCTACTAATTGTAAACAATTTCTGAAAGAATCTGCTGATTGCAACATTATATTGTCAAATCCATTTTCAGATAAAATTAAATATTTAGTCATGCTTTACGAGTTGAAGTTCAACTCAGATCATTGATGGACTTAGTTGTATTTAATTCAAGCTAGGGTTGTTGATTTCTAGATTACCTACAAATTTGATTAGTTAGTAATGTGTTTTTGCTGTAACAACTGAGCGGCATAATTGCCATTGTGATTAAGCTCATTAATAAAGACTAAAAAAAAAAAAAAAATCTACCTTTATTATCATCACCGCCAATGAATGGAAAGGATCACTTGAGTTTGCGTTTCCCGGGAATCTTCAAGTCACGAGTGAACAGGTTTCTTTGAGGCAAGCTTGTTCTTGTTCTCAGTGGTGATTCTGGAAGAGATCTATATCCAGCTAGATGCTAGATTATGTTAATGATTAATTTTTCTAAGTAAAATGATGATTATGTTGACGATGATGATGATGGTGATGATGATTATGATGATATCTTGAAATAAACATAGTCATTGGTTTATAGGTATTCCTTAATTAAGTAGCAATAGGCTATAATTCGATTTTACCACACTAATATTATTAATGCGAAAGTTTGGATGTTTGTTTGTTTGTTACTCAATCACGCCGTAACGGCTGAACCGTTTTCGATCGTACATCGGTTCCGATGGGATAAAAATGGGGTGTCAAGTCAAGTTGCAACAGCGAGTTTAGCTTTATTTCTAGGTTACCTACACATTCAGTAGTGTAACGCGTACGAAGTCGCGGGCAACAGCTAGTTATGTTATAATTAAATTATAATGCACGTATGATAATAAGATGCGCTCATTCTTACCAAAGACGTTGAACCTACTGTGCGTTGCCAGGTACTTATTTCGACGATTGGCCTAGTTACTGGATACATTTTTGATGTATTTCAGGATATTTTTGAATTAAAAGAGATCTTTGTCTGGTTACCAGAATGCGTGTAAATAGCGTATATCTTTTTTACATAATTCGAGGTGCGGGTAAACAGAACATAAATATAACTACCAATAGAAATAAGTTCTAGATAATCACGTGATGGTGGCTTGCGTGGATTGGTAGAATTACAACATCGTAAAGAAGAACAATTGAGCCTAGAGTTTAGCGTAATCGCGAACATGCCCCCGGCCTTGAAAGCAACCGCTTTCAATGTTCTTGATAATCTTCATCATGCGCATGCGTCATCTTGATCCTGAATGAGAGGACAAATCTTCGCGTAAGCTCGTTGAACGACGCCCGAAGCTGTTTGTATGTCCGCTACTCTGGAGATGCCATCTTTGCCTGGAATGGTCGCAAGCACTCGACCCATGTGCCATTTGAGAGATGGAAAATTGTTTTCTTTTATCAAGACGAGTGAGTTAGGCTTCAACTCCGGCGATGCCTTGGTCCATTTAGTCCGCACCTGCAACTCTGATATATATTTTCTTTGGCCCAACGGGTCCAGAAATGTTGGCGTATTTGTTCCACTCTCTGATAACGCTTCAACCGATGCGCGGGAGTGTCGCTGAGGTCATTGCAGGATGGTGCAGTTAGCGGTCGACCAACCAAAAAGTGAGCAGGTGTCAGAGGAGTAAGGTCATCAGGATTCGGAGAAAGAGGAGAGAGCGGTCGGGAGTTTAGAATGGCTTCTATTTGCGATAGAACTGTGCTAAACTCCTCAAAAGTGAGGACCTACAACACGACGTAAATGGTATTTGCAAGATTTAACTCCTGCCTCCCATAGACCACCAAAATGCGGAGAATAAGGGGGAATAAACTTGAATTTAATTTGCTGGCTGGAAGCATATTCTATAATACCAGAGGAACAATTGCGTAAGAAATCGGAAAAATCATTCATTAACCAGTTACGGAATAACAAATGGAAGCCTTATTTAGCCTGGAAATCTAGCAATTTTACGTTCGTTGTATTACAGTTCTATTAAATAAGTAAATCTTCATTCTTGTAAAGTTATATTTTAATTGTTTAATGTGTTCTAATATATTATTATTGTGGCAATTCTTTTGTCACAAATTACCCTAAAATAAGGTCTGATTAACTAATATCTGTCGCTTTCTGTCCATAAGAAACAGAAAAGAATATCAATACCTAACTCTATTCCTGTAAAATTTAAAAGTAGTTTACTTTGTGTCAACAGAATTTCTCCCATTGTCGTCACAATAAATACTTACTTATGGGCCCACAAACGTTAACGATTTATTTATACTACCCAAACTAAAAAGAAATGAGTCGTTATTTTAGATTTATGAAGTATCTACGCATTAAGAGTACATCATAAAAGATGGTTGCTAACAAACAAGAAACCAATGGACTATATTTTATAGGGAAACAGAGAACGAGGTAGGCTATGAATAAGTAACATGAGCTACACAAAGGAGTGGTTTGTTGTCATGTTGTCTATAGCGATAAAAGAGACCGCCTTGGAAATAAATAAATAAATCGATGGAATGGGCTATGCTCGGTATTTCTCTTTAGGATAGAATCCGAAACGAAGTTATCCGACAGAGAACTAAGGGTATCGGCATAACTCAGAGGGTAAGCAAGCAGAAGAAGCAGTGGGCCGGTCATATCTGCCGCAGAACCTATAACCGTTGGGGTAAACGTGTTTTGGAGTGGCGACCACGTCTAGGCAAGCGAAGTGTAGGACGCCCTCCGGCTAGATGAAGTGACGATTTGCGCGCTGTGGCTGGCAAGGATTGGATGAGAATAGCTGAGGAATAGCTTACCCTGGGAGAGACCTACGTCTAGCAGTTGTCTGTTTTAGATTGATGATGATGATGATGAGGGAATCGCATCGGTCCAACCAAGAGCGAAATTCTTAAATCTAGTTACGATAAAAATAAGGAAATTCTTAATTTATTAAAATTTTTAATCAAAGTTTTCTTAGTAGATTATTAGCAAAAATCTATCGAGAATACCCATATAGACTAATATTTATTAAATATCGATAGTAAATCGGTCCCCGTGACTCTGTCTCTAAGTCTTTCTGTTTGCAGCGTTTGCACGGCTTAACGGCTGGACCGATTTCGATTAAATTTGGTATACGGATAGATTATGACCAGGATCGGAACGAAGGTTACTTTTAACCCATCTGTGCAGAAAGAGGGTAATGTTTTATTGACCACGCAAAGCCGCGGGTGGGTAAGCTAGGAAGTTTATTTTTTATATTTTTATAAATTATAGGCTAGCGTTTGACCGCGATCTCGCTTGATAGCGATGATGCAGTCTACGATGGTACACGCTTGTCTAGAAGAAACTTATTCTCTCGCGACTTACCCCTAGAAGACGCGCGAAGACCCCTAAGTTGTAGTTAGCAGGAAACACAGACTCAGGCAAGGCGTTCCACTCTTTGGCGGTGCGCTTATTAAAGGTGGAGAGTACCGCTTTGTGCGTATGGGAGGTATGTCTGCCATGTAGCGGTGGTATATAAGTATAAATAAATGATTAAATAATGCTAGACATTTCACACAGCGCTATCTAGCCCCAAACCATGCAAAGCTTGTACTATGGGAACCAGATAACGGATAAAATACTTACATACATTTTTTTGTAAATACTTACTCATAATATATAGAAAACTACCCAAACCCGAAACAAATATCTGTAGACCATGCAACCATTTGTCCCGCAGTGGGAATCGAACCCGCAACCTCCTGCGTCTTAACCAGCTATTCACCCACTGCACCACATAGGCGGCATAAGTATTTAAGTATTTTTTTCGACATTTCGTTATCATTCACAACAAAATCTTATGAATGAAAGATTTAATGATACAATATCATGAACATATATAATTGTGCCAAATCAATAATAGAATCAGTAATACTTCATTTACTAATTCATGTTTCGATTCATCTTCTCGATAAGCCTTTTCGATAAAAGTACATTCTTACATGATTTTGCCCATCATCAAGGGCAAAAGTTAAAACATCAAACGTTCTAATCCCACACTAGGATTCTAGTTATGTGGGTATCAGGAATTACGAGTAAGTTCCGCATGTTTACACAACATCAGACATGGAACAAATATTTGCAGATGAGGCAAACATACACCAATTTATATATACATTTTCTTTTATATGTGTATGTTAAACTCGTAGGTATTTTTTTTTGTTTGATAATTCAGTTGATAATAATACCATCAAAATACATATATGTGAAATGAGAGCCAATTTAAATAATAAGCTTTGGTTGTTGACTTTAACGACAAAAGAAGTGAGATCTAAATGAGTGCCAAGTTTAATGGTCAGTCCTGAAATTTATTTATAACATCATAACATATTGTATAACAACTTCATATATAATTTCTTCTTATAACTTAGGATAATATATTAAAGCCTAAAGTCTGACTTGGCTATTTCTCTTATAACAATTATTTATAAGTACCTACCAAAACAGTCATGGAAGAGCCCTATCTTCGATGGATAGTTTCTACCAGGAAGCCAAATTTTCGGAAGAATAAAATGAGAACTTACAGTTATAGAACTTGCGAAGGCTCTAATATAATTCGTATATGAAAACTAGCCAAGTCAGACCTTAGGCTTCAATATATGTATGTAATATATTATCCTAAGTGTTTAGAAGAAATTATATTTTAAGTCGTTAAAAAATATTTTATGTTGCTATAAATAAATTACAGGACTGACCATTGAACTTGGGACCCAATTAGATCTCACTTCTTTTGTCGTTGAAGTCAACAACCAAGACATATATCATAACATTGAACTTGGCTCTCATTTCACATTTATGTTTTTGATAGGATATCATTACATTTTGTACACAAATTGTTAGTAGGTACTTTTTCATAATAAAATTAACACCAAATGTTTTTTGTTAACGCGCCGGCGAACCCTGAGCGCAACTTCAATTCGGCCGCGTCAAAAACTTCGGCCTGAATGTCGCTATCCCTGTTTAGTGACGAAGTTTAGCCACGCAGAGCGACAGTGATAGCAATAGAATGATTCTAAAGATCATTGGGCGCTTTTGACCCACTTTTTTTTTTTCGCGCACAGTGTTCAAATCACTTTTAAAGTAAAGTATTCAATTCCACTTTTCTAAATATGTAAATTTTTTTTATGTATCTGCTGGAGGAAAAATGTTATGTAACAGTATGTATGTGAGTCTAACTATAATTCTATTAGACTAAAAACTAAAGATTTTACTGTCAGCATTGTGAAAATGTATGTACAAGCATAAGAAAAATGTTTGTATCGCATAACAGATTGTATGTCTCTCTCGCTCGCACTTTCGACAGGTAGAAAATAACAGTAAGGTATCGAAGTGCGCGTGCGACGCGCCGCCTGCGCCCCACCCGCTCTGACCGCCCCGCAGTCGTACGTCATCCTTCGTTTCGATCTGTGCGTTTAAACTCGTGTTTCCGATTTTTGCATTTTATTGATTACTTGAGCGTGTTTTATGGACCCCTGATTTTGCTTGACGATTGGTTTACATTAACATGGAAAGACAAAATAGTTGCGTGTCGTGTAATCGATCTGTTTTACGTCGACGAAAACACATATTGACAGTTCTCTTTTTGGAAAGACAAAGGGATCTTGTAGATTTATTATTGCAAGAAATAATACCACGTGAGGTAAGTACACTACACTGTCATCGTATGTGTATGACTCGTCGCGTGCTCTTGATTGTACAAATGTTGCTTTGCTCAATGTAATGGCTCATTTTACTTCTTGATAAATGGAGGAATATATATTTTTTTTTTCAATTGTTTCAGATTACTTTTAATGGCTCACGGGCCATGTGCCATGCTTGTTGGTCAAGGTTAGATCGTCGTTTACGGAATCAACCCGTACAAAATGAACAAGTACAAAATATACCAGTACAAGATCAGCCAGTTGAAGAGCAACCAGTGCAAGATCAAGTACAATTGCAGCCTAGTTTTGTTACGCCTAGAGGATATAAGCGAGCATCGAATACAGCGAGACATTGTATTTTTACAAACTGTAGAAATGTAGTGGCCCATAATGTTCCACTATATGCTAAGTTCCAACTCTTACACAATCACAATTTTTATATACCAGAATTAGCTCGGGTTTGCAATGCTCATTTTATGAGGAATGATTGGGTAGACTTGCTCAACACTACATCCCACGAAAACTTTGACAGTACTCATGTTGTTGGTATGATGAATTTATATAAATGGGGTATCGAACAAAGAAGCAACCTTGATTTCGAAAATATTGAAGAAATAGAGGACAATGAATTTCACTTTTGGACGGGACTAACAAAATATCAATTTAATGTTATTTTGAACCAAACGCCTTCACTGGGTGATCGATCAGTTCATCCTGCCACAGTTCTTGGAATTTTTTTAACAAAAATAAGAACCGGTGAACCAGATGAGCGATTAGCCACTAAATTCAATATGTCGAGGAGAACCCTAGAAAGGAAGTTGGCGATAGCAAGAGAATGCTTAAGTAATGATTTTGTTCCACAGCATTTGGGCTTAAATCATATTACTAGGGAAGATGTGGTGGCCAAGAATCTTGCAATTCCAAGCCATTTTTTTGGTGGTAACTATAATGAACCGGCGGCCATTCTCGTATGTGATGGAACATATATTTATCTACAAAAGAGTTCGAATTTCCTTTTCCAGCGCAAAACTTACAGTCTTCATAAGTTTCGGAACTTAGTAAAACCCTTCCTTATAGTATGTACCGACGGCTACATAGTAGATGTTACGGGGCCTTACACTGCGACTACTTCGGACGCAAGCATTATGCGTGACCTGATGCAAGAAGATTCTCCGATTCATGGGTTCTTGAGAGTTAATGATGTTTTTATATTGGATCGTGGATTTCGGGATTCGATTGATAAAATTGAGGAATGCGGGTATAATCCTCACATGCCGCCTACAAGAGTAAGAGGAGAACAACTGACGACACTAGATGCTAATAAATCTAGATTAATAACAATGTTCCGGTGGGTAGTGGAAACCATTAACGGCAGATTCAAGAAAGATTTTAAAATCTTCCGCCATGTATATTTTAACGTTGCCATGAGAAACATGATGGTCGACTTCAAAATAACTGCGGCCATAATTAATGCTACTCGCCATCCATATGAGGACCATATGTATGCGGAACAATTCATAAGAATTATAAATGAACGAATGAATGAACCCAATGAGATGGCAGAATATGTGATTAACCATAATTTAAACAGGCAGAGAGTAGCGTTTGTGCGACTCGATGGCAATGATCCGGATTTTGATGACTTTCCTCGGCTTACATTTGACGAATTAATATTGTTTACGTTGGGATCATACCACTTGAGAATCGCAAGATCGTATTGCCACGAGCACATGCGTGAGGATGGTGTATACACTATCGAACTATACCGGCACCAAGAAATTATTGAAAATAAGATATTGATAAGAGGCAGAATACAGTCACGACACGTCCGTGCAAAGCAGTACTACACCTATATTTTAGTAGATCCTACCCATATTGGAAGAAATAGCATCCAACAGTATTACTGCTCGTGTATACACGGCCGTCGCACTGTCGGAAGCTGTGCACATGTTGTAAGCGTCGTATACTTTCTGTCATGGGCCAGGCATCAAGACGTGATAGACGCGCCTGCAGCCTTTTTAGATGAATTAACTATAGATTTTGATAATGCAGAATAAAAATATTATTACCGCAAAATGGATTTTATTTTCGTATTCCTGGAAATTGTTCAAAACAACTGTTTTACAAAGTATTTTTACAGTCAGGCCAATAGTTTTTACTTAGTTCATTATAAAAATGCTATAATAATAATTTAAAAATGCTATAATAATTATTTTAAAAATGCTATAATATTAATTAAAAAAATTTTTTTTGCGGTTCTCCCATATCCTGCAATAATGCGACCCATACCATTAAGTAACATATACATTTAACTACATACCTAGCCCTGTTTCGTTTTTGTGCGCCGTGGGTCATATGTCCGAACAAAATGCCCAATGACCTTTGATTAGATTTTGACCGTGTTCCGTAATACCAAAAATTATGACTGAAAACTTGTTGTATTTTTCTCATTGTGTTGTTATTCTGTAACAAGACGATATAATCTATGTTCCCATGACTAGGATACGTAAGATGTTGTTGTTTTTAATACGTAACAATTAGGTTGAAAACAGGTCTTTTCTGACGTAAAAACATGCAGAATGCGATACGCTTCTATTTCATTTTAGGTAAGTATTTTGATCTAATATATGGTTGGGAACCTAGATAAATACTATTCAAAGTAAAATAATACCTTACTAAGGTAGAAATATGCTCCAATTAGAAATGATCTTGGTAGTACGTGTTGTATGGGCGATTGTTCCTCCGGTGTCCCCTTAACATAATATATTTTCCTATGTTTAAGGGGTATAATTGTCTTTTTTGTGTTATTTCCTATCAACAATCAATTTTGATTCCTGATTCTTACATTACAGGCACTATAAGTAAGTGTTCCTAATAGAAACAATTAATTGAAAAATTTGATAAAAATTTACTAGTTTCTGATTTATTCCTTTGTATTCACCCAACTACCTATCTGGATAACAAATTTGAACTTTCTAGGTCCTCTGGAACTGTGTTAGAGTCTTGATCTGTCTATAGGTCAGTCAGTCAGTGATAAAAATTACAATTTTGGACATTAATATCTAAATAACCGTTTGTGTGTTTATAAAATTTGGAGCACATATGTATCTCGGAAGTCTCAATATACGAGTTAAATTTGACATGTCTATGTGGAATTGTTTTTGAGTTATGAGGTGGTCGAAAGTGACTCCAAATGGTTCGTTTCATATTACTACGGTCTTAGTCTCCGATATTATTGTTCACCTATAAGCCTAAAAGCTCTACGTTCTATCGAGTCTAAGGTAGCGAGCCGGTGTTTGGCCGAACCATCCCAAAGGTGGCAGCAGTACTCCATACCCGACCGGCTATGTAGAGACTAAGAAGCTGTCCCGGTTTGAAGTATATCCTGACCTTGTTGAGTTTCAAGTCTATGATTAGCGGTGGACGTCTTATTTCAGACATGATGATGATAATTGACCACCTGTTAAATTTTGCAACCCTTCTTCAGCAATTGGCAAAAAAGGAAATACGATAAAAACCATAACCCTTTTGAAAACTTACCTTCAAATTCGAAAAGAAATCTAACTTCTGAATACTTTGAATTCATCCTATCGAGCGATTTTTCATCCCTAACTTAATATTGCATTTAAATTAAATGTACCACGTAACTGTTCTGAGAACCATCTCTCAGAATTAGATTGGGAAAAAAGTTATATTGCTGAATAAAACTGAACGTAAAACTATCAATAAAATACTGTTCTATGTTTCACTACGGCAGCACTAAAACTGATACTTAAAATCAGCGGGTGAGAACACATTTCCATTTGACGACTCGTGCTGGAGGCTTCCTGATTTCTTGCAGTTCAAATTTATCTGCAAATCTTTTGTTATACAGTCTGGTCAAAAGTCAAAAAAAGGTATTGCCAATACTATGACATGCTATACTCAAACATATACTTAATACGTTTCAAAACTCAAGATAACTACGAGACTATCTACCATCTGCCTCCAACGAGTCCTTGAGTCCTTGACTTGGGCATGCAGCAAGTGACTCAGTGACAAACTGAAGTAGCTCATTATGACAGGGAAAGTCAAGGGAAAAAGACCACAGGGCCATAGTCTGATGGTCTGATCCGTACCACTCTCGATCATCTAAGTAACATGATGCCATACATGTCATCGCCAACAGACACTGGTGCCGCATAATAATTAAATCAAAAATCACCCATGGAGGAAGTCAGGACCCTCAGCATTGAGGAATATGACTCGAAGATAGACATGCTATGACTTTGCGTCTGAATTCAGTCGCTAAGTTATCGACAAAATATCAAGACTTCCACACAGTCAATATTTAACGTAACTTGCAGGTGGCTGTTGCCTCTTTGGTCTGAATGTTGACTAAAAATTATGATAATTAGGGTAATGGTTCATATTGAATCTTGACGCAAAGGGAATAAGTTCATTTTACATGAAAATCTGATTGTTATTGGCATAAGCGTGTTACTGAAGTGATAGCCTCGAATGGCTGACCTTTGGAAAGTGCCGAGCTGGCGTTGGCTAAGTATTTGAGACAACATTTGCTTCTTAGTTGTCGATTTTTCAGTAAGTTAGTGTAGTAGAGTTAATGGCCAACTCGGATGTTTATGTTTTTAGTAACAAGATGTCTGCCAAACTAAAGCACTTGTCTCACTGCCGCGCCGGCGAGTAAACAATTAGGTATCAACTATAGTATCGTTGAAAAAACTAACGACATATATAGATTTAGTGTCAGTAAAATAGACACGTACTTGATCGCTGACCGTTCACACTGCCGGCGAGAACTCGTTCTCCACTATTTTGCCGCAGCGACTACAAAACTCGCTTCTCGCTGCTCGCTAACTCGTTTCTAGTTTCTAGCTCTACTCGCTTCTCGCTCATCGCCGGCGGTGAGACAAGTGCCTAACTCGGGTTAGTTTTCCAATTTAATGTCAGGTTTGACCTAGATTTTATCAATTTCTAAATGTGGGTTCGAAATCTGTCCAAATGATAGATAAGATTGAATGCTTAGGCGTAAACGACCGATTAAAATCGGTCACCGATTTGTATCCCACCAACAATTTTAATTCATTATTTTCAACTAGCTGTTGCCAATGGCTGCGCCCGCATTGTTTTGGGATGCGAAAATACCTATAGAAACTTTGATATCCCATTTTATTCCATGGGAACGGATTTATGGGATAAAATGTAGCTTATGTGTTAATCAAGGTTAAGTATTAACCTACGTACATACCAAATTTCATCAAAATAGGTTCAGCCGTTTCGACGTGATTGAGTAACAAAAAACAAACAAATAAATAAACAAACATACAAATTTTCGCATTTATTATTTAGTGTTATTTTTTTAATTGCTTATAGTGAGGGTCGTACTCGGTTCAGATTGGACGTGTGGCATAAACAAAAGGGACTTTGCCCAGCTGTGGGTTGATATGGATTAAAAATAATGATGACTATGACGGTCAAAATCCTATTTTACATCGACCAACGCGAACCTCCTACACACGACGCCATTCTTATCGTATCATAATGTTCTATTATTATTACAACTTGTTGCAGACAATTAACGGATCCGTTCTCACTGATCAATCCAAATATCGTAGGGACCAGTCTGAGATCAGAGTATGACCGACGACGTTTCTTCGATTTTTCTGGCATCCCTTTTACATGAGGCATACCCGTTTAAGTACTAATAGTCGCGTGTCCTATCTGGAACGAATGTCGGCCGATTATTGTTGTTTGTCTTCGCTCAGCCTTACATAACATAACAGATGGTTATCGAGGAACCATCTAATAAATTGATGAGGGTTCGAGATTCGTGATTGAAAATGGTCAAACTGAAGGTTTCCTATAAAATATATTAAAATTTAATTAGATACGAGATATTATATCAGTTTGTTGGTTCGAAGAGCGTGGGCCTCAGTAAAATTAATCACCCATGACACAATATTGTAAAATTTTCTGAGTCTAAATTCGTAAATTCCCGGCTGGGCCTGGAACTTTGGAGATAGATTTTAAAAATCTTAAGATTTACCGTCAGTGTCGATAAATACAGTATAAGTTAAACTGTGTTTTTTTACCATAACTGAGAAGTTTTGTTAGTAGGCAAACGTACTGTTACGAGCTGAGGGTTCGGGATAAAATAACGAAAATCAATCAAACCAAAATAACGCTTTTATTCAACACTGAAATTATAAATAAACGAACTTAATCACAAGTAATCACAACACACTAATTCACAACACTATCGTACAATACACCAAAATGTTCGCACGTATAGCCAAATTCAGACTGATTCTGCGGACGTCTTTACGCACTACGAGTATTTATAACGCGCATTATTTCCAGAACCTTCTCGATGTTTCCACCCGTAACTAGAAAAGTGTAGGTATTTCAACTGACTACTATTTCTTATTCTGTGCAACTGTGGGTAAAAACGTGGTATGTAGGTATATTAAATACAAAGTATTACCTATTCTGTGACACAGTAAGTATAACTTCTAGAAGCCGCCTATTTCATAACTATTACTAAATCTGTAACAGCCTCGGCGTAACAGTACCTATAATTAAAATTACTTTTATATTAGTGAATTGCGGGGTGGAATTTCTCTATTATCTCATAAGAATTGCAATTCAGCGGGGCAATGCAGCCAGTGTCTGGCAGACATTTCCGCCTGGTAGTGATCTAGAGCAGTTGAGCTATCTATAGATCGTTTGCAGTCTTAGATAGTCTTATATGATTCAACTATTTCTTCTGTATTTAATTGTATATTCTTTTTCTTAATAAAAACGTTATTATTGCCATTCTTTTGCCTCATATGAATGGAGAGTGATAGTCGTCATTTTAGTTTTGTCAAATATTTTGGTTATTTATTATTTACATAAGAGAATTATTATTGAACCAAATGTAATTTTTTAACGTGGATAGGTCTTAATTGAACACAATTTCACCTGCTGGTAAGCGGTGAAGTGGTTTAATGAAGCACGGAGGTACATATTCACTCTTACTTTAACCCATTACTATTATCCGGAAAGATAAACAGGGTCAGGACCGCGTAAATAACAACTTGCTGTCACCTTTGGGATGGTTCGGCATAATACCAGCTCGCTACTTTAGACTCGATTGAACGTAGGGCTTTTAGGGTAATAGGTGAGCAATATAATATGGCGGAGACTAAGGCCCAAAGTCTCGGACACCGCCGTAAAGTTGCAAGCTTATCAACCTTTTACAGAATACATTTTGGGCAAAGTTCCCAGGAACTATACGATATGATCCCGCCATCTAGGGCAAGCAGGCGCACGGCTCTGTACCATCCGTACCTAGTTGATATACCACCTATTCGCACACACCGTTTGGTTATACGTTCTTGATGCGCACAGCTAAGGTAAGGAACACATTACCGTCGTCTGTTTTCCTAAAGAATACAATCCGGGCCTTTTTAAGGTAAGAGTAAATAGCTTTCTTCTAGATCTTCGTGCTTCATCTTAGACAAAATCATCGCTTACCATTAGGTGAGATTGTGGTCAAACGAAGTTCTATCAAGTTTATGACAAAAAAAACTTGGTGTTACAATAGGCCATAGGCTACGGTAATCGCTTACCATCAGGTTGGCCGTACGCTTGTTTGCCCAATTAGTGTTATAATATAAGAGACCGTCTGTTTTCTTGTTTCTCATTTTGTTGTAACTGCCTATGCAGGCTGTCCCAAAACTAGTATGCTATCCCGAAGAGGAGCGATTCTCGACACTCACGAGAACAACAAATATTCTACGACTTTTGTGAATTCGTTGATTTTCATTATAATAATCCCTTGGTAAGAATTAGCTGATTTTGGTTAAAATTCTATTTATTAACTGTTTTAGGTCAAGTACCACGTAAAATATCACGATTGTTTATGATTATGTTCTAGGGAAGGCGAAATGTCTAAAAAAACCAGCCAAGTGCGAGTCGGACTCGCGCACGAAGGGTTCCGTACCATTATCTATAAAAAGGGCAAAAAAATCACGTTTATTGTATGGGAGCCCCTCCTTCTATAAATATTAATTTTATTTAAATTTAATTATATCTTTTCAAAGTGAATAATATAACTCAATATTCGGTGTATATTTCAAGTGTTTGCCGTTACCAATATATAGCAAACACGAGTAAAAAAATCACGTTTGTTGTGCCCCCCCCGTAAATATGAATTTAAGTTTTATTCAATTATTAATTTTGATAGTGATTAATATAACTTAATATTTTGTTATTATTTCAAGCGTTTACCTGTTGCCTTTATCAATATACAGCAAAAACGAGCTAAAAATCACGTTTGTGATATGGGAGCCTTCCTTAAATATTTATTTTGTTCTGTTTTTAGTATTTCTTGTTATAGCGGCAACAGAAATACATCATCTTTGAAAATTTCAATTGTCTAACTATCACGGTTCATGAGATACAGCCTGGTGACAGACGGACAGACAGACAGCGGAGTCTTAGTAATATGGTCCCGTTTTATCTTTTACAGAACCCTAAAAACAGCTGATTTAAAGTTAAACTAAAAAGTATGTTACTATTCAATCATCCCATGGTTGGAAGCATCCCGTTCAGGCATAACGTTCCTAGTTCCGGGACACCCTGTATATTAAAGATTATAAAATATTTATATGTTGTTTTTTTTTATTATACTTATTTAACAAAATCCACAGCCCTTATTATATAAGATACAAACTTATACTAAGCGTAACATACGGCCAAAAACGGATTTACTTTATATAAAAAGACTTTATAAAAAAATTATAAGAAATAGAAATAAATAGACGGTCTAATTTAAATAAAAATACGAATTAAACAAATTACGTGTAAAAACACAAAAACGTTGATGAAATATAAAAATATTGCTGGACATTTCACACAACGTTATCTAGCCCCAAACTAAGCAGAGCTTAGACTATAGGAACCAGATAACTGATAGAATGCTTAATACTTTTTTTTGTTTATTGTAAATACATACTTATATTACATAGAAAAACATCCAGACCCGAAAAAAATATCTGTAGATCATGCAAATATTTGTTCCGCGGTGGTAATCGAACCCGCTACCTCCTGCGTCTCAACCGGCTATTCGCCCCATGTGCCACGGAGGTCGTGAATACAATAATACACAGAATATCAATACATTAGTATATATACGTTTTGTACACTTTCAATACCAGCACCGCTATGACAAAGTTTGAAACACCTAACTGAACAATAAACTTTCATAACATTTACTCGTAGCATTATCTTTTATCTGTGGGACAGAAAACTAATTAAAAATTCCTTTATATGAGTTGCTTGTATATAACAAGCAAACATTTCCTCTTGCCCTACGTTTCTAAGTTTGGCTTTGATGAGAATTGTAAGACAGGAGTCCTAGCAAGTTATAACGAACAGAACGGTCTGATTACGTGACGAACAGAGAAATGGGGTTATTATTTTTTTAAACTGGGTTGATCTTAGCTGTACGCACCAAGAACATAGAACCAAATCGTCGTGTGCGAATGGGTGGTAAATCTAACATACATAAACATAACCTGTAAACTACAATATACCTATTGAGTGTACTTAATAAATATAAATACATATAAATAATATATAAATAAACTAATCTACATATGGAGGATAAATAATATAAACACTAATTAGCAGTTACGAGACAACGAAAGGAAATGGTTGTATACCTTGATTTTGAAAATAGGAAGAGATTGGGACTACCTTATAGACAAAGGTAAGGCATTTCACAGTCGCACCGCTTGTACTGTGAAGTAGTCACCATACATTTTTTTTTCGAATGGACTAATCCGCTGTTGGCCTCTGAGGCCGTTGCAGCTTAACCGAGCGCAGAAGGCGCTCAGCCCTGTAATTTTTTGATGAGGCAACTAGCGCAAAGGCACCACTTAGGTACGAACCTCGGCTTGGACTGTTGCCGGGACGGGGATAGGAGAGAAACGCCCGGGTACGTGCTTGTACCTCGTGTAGGCGGCGACAAAGGGACTCGTCGACCTCGCCGGCAAGGTTGGTGTATTTGTGGAGTGTTTGCTCTGTCTAATGTGGATGACTCTTCCGCATTAGCGGTAGTAATTTCGTCATCCGGGTCTCCGAGAACGTGTCTCGGACGACGGAGGGTTACCATAAAATTTAGTATGGAAGAGTATAAATAAGTATGGACGGGTTGTAAATGTATTATAGGATGACCTCCGTGGCGTAGTGGGCGAATAGCCGGCTGAGACGTAGGAGGTAGCGGGTTCGATTCCCGCTACGGAACAAATGTTTGCATGATCTACAGATATTTGTTCCGGGTCTGGATTTGTCTATTTATTATAAGTATTGTGAGCACATGCCAAAATCCAAACACATTTGAGCCTTTCACCAATTTATTTGCAAGTTTTACGTTTCACATCGGCTTAATTACACGTGAAAAACCCTTTTTTTTACTCTTAATCTACTCAGGACTTCCATTCGTGTCGCGCTGACCCATTTTCGTTTTCCTTCTCCCGTTCTTTTTTTTTAACGTCCACCCACCGTCGCGGCTTGCGCGCCACAGACCCAAAATATATTCCGCCGCTTGTCTAGCACGACTGGAACCGAAGTCCAAAAGAAACAAACTTCAACATAAAAAATGTTCACCTTCACAAATATCATTATTAATTCTAAAAATAATTTTAGGCTTCTCAAAACATTATATAAAATTTATTGGTATTAAATAACTCGCGTTATACAATATCGAATCGGGTCGGGTTGGAAGTCATGACACAAATTGAATAACGTTAAATGCTTATTTTTAACACAGAATAACATACCCATTACCCTAACAGTTCGGCCATCCTACACGGCACGAGTTCCTTCGTGCCACATAAATTTACGTACCTACTTGTTTATTACACAGGTTATATTAGGTATATACTACTAAATATTTTTGAAATTTACACAAATAACTTATGCGACGTATTATTAGCCAAAATTTAGAAAAAGTAACTCATTAATTAACTACCAATAATTAGAATCACTGTATACAAACCAATCATAAATTACATATAAATAATAATTAACACTATTACATTTAGTAACTTTAATCAGATAATAAGAAATTTACATTACAGATTTCAGTTGTTTCGTCATTATCATCATTATCAGTACTATCACCAAAGTTCCGATCAAAGCTCATCCAAGGTTGTATCTTATCCAAAGCTACAATCCTCTCATACCTGCAACCCTGTTTACGTGTTAACGGGGTGTCTTCGACTATGAATCTATCGTGTGGAAGAAGTTTTACTATACGATATGGAACTTAATATGTGACCACCAATTTCTGAGACTGACCATCATGTGGCATTTGTCTTTCGACTCGAAACCAAATCTCTCACTTTATACTTCATCCCTGGTTTTCTATGTTTATTAAACCGTTTTACATCCTCTTGTTGCTGAACTTCAATGCGTTTAGAAGCTTCTTCCCTAACAGTGTTCAATTGGTCAGGCGACAGTACATTTACTGTCTCATTTATTACTTCATTTAACATTCCTTGGGCTCTGTGTGTGATGTTAAATCCAAACAGTAGTTCTGATGGAGATTTCAGAGTAGTTTTATGAACTGTCGTATTTATGCCAATCTGTATATCGCGTATGTGCTCATCCCAGTTTTTTTCATCATGTCCATGGTTTGAAGTAGCTAATGCCTGAGTAATTATCCTGTTAAACCCCTCTACCTGACCATTAACCCTTGGAGTCGCGACTGCGTTCAGTACGTGCTTTACTCCAAACTCAACAGTAAAATCTTTAAAAGACTTGCTAGTAAAACTGGAACCTCGGTCAGTAATGCGACGCATCGGAACTCCAAAGAAGCTGATGTGATTTTTAAGGACCTTTATTGATGATACCGACTTGGTGTTTTTGACCAGAGTAATGTTAATAAACTTTGTAAAGCTATCGATTATGACCAAAAGATAACAATTTCCAGCCTTGCTTCTAATAAACGGCCCCAGGTGGTCTGCATGAATAGTGTGGAATGGGACATTAGTCTTCTCTATTGGGTGTAAATCTCCTTTACGCTTACCACCTGGTGCCTTGTGATGTGCGCACTCAAGGCAAGCTGAAACATATTTCTCTACAAACCGTCTCATACGTCCAAACCAGTAATGTTTTTAATGCGTTCTAGCATTTTTTCGTACCCATAATGCCCTACATCATCATGATTTCTTTTAAGGATTTGGCACCGCACTCCTTTTGGAACAACCCACCTTATTTCATATCCTACTATACGGTATACTCGCTCATTTTTCAATTTAAAGTTCTTATAAACATCAGCTACACATTCGGTATCCGGATTATTAAGAACATTCTTTATCCTAATGATTTCCTAGTCTGCCGATTGCACAGTGGTGATCCAATCCTGATCATCAGACTCAACTGTCAAGATGTCAAGAATGTGAGACGCTTCAATTTGCGTGTCTATCGGATTATGACTTAACTCATCCACGTGTGACATCCTGGCGACCGGTCTGTATTCAATAGTGCAATCATATTCCTGCAATTGGATCCATCATCTAGCATACCTTAGGGGTACCAAGTCCCTTTTAGTTAAAGTTGTTCGAATGGCATTGCAGTCTGTCTGTATAGTAAAAGGGATTCCAATGAGATACACTCTGAATCGGTTTAAATCTGCAATTATGGCAAGCGTCTCTAGTTCAAACGAAAGGTATTTTTGCTCTTCAGATGCTGTTTTTCGACTAAAATACGATATTGGTTGTAAAACTCCATCACGGTTTCGTTGAAGCATAATGCCACCTAGGCCATTTTTGCTAGCGTCAGTATGGAGTTGAGTTTCGCCTGAAGGGTCATACAAGATAAAGGACTGGTCGCTTTGTTAATGCATTTTTGATCTGGCAAAACGACTTTTCCTGCTATTCAAGCCATGTCCATTCCTTGTCATTCTTCAACAGTTCTGATAACGGAGCAGCGATTAAAGCAAAATCCTTAATAAACCGCCTAAATAAACCCGATAGCCCTAAGAATTGACGAAGTTCGTGTTGATTTCTTGGTCTAGAGAATTTAACCACGGCCTCAATCGTCAACACTGAGTTCCGAAACTTGTTTTTCATTTTTGTCGGAGAAGTTATTCGGGTGGTTGTTTGTCTTATTTCTAAAGCATTGAGAAGACTGATGTCCTAGCCTATCACTGTACGAGCATTTGACTATTGTTTTGTCGCATTTGAAACTGGGATGACCTATCTGATTAAAATTGTAACATTTAATACTCGTATTCGTATTGTCGTTACCTGTTTGTTTGGTTCGCTTGTTTTTCAGAAACCGATTCGGGTTCTGAAAATTGCACAGCCTGAGCCCCTACTCTGACGGCACGATCATCAACACCATGCAGCAAACAATCAACTGCTTGTCTGCCATTTAGTTTGCACCGATTTAAAAGATTGACATTTGCATAGTAATACTGTTCCAACGATTCACCATATTTAACACTTTTACCAAGCATTTACGTAAGGAGCTCAGCGTAATCTTCTTGACAAGGGAAATACTGTATTAGTTTTTTTCTTCCATTCAGACCAAGTGTGTAGCAATGATGGTAGACCTTGATACCATGACTTAGCAACACCGCATAATTTCGGAAGCGAATAGTGGATGGTTTTTTTCTCATCCCAGCCATATATCTCGGCGCATTTTTCTACTTTAGTAATCCAAGTCAGTACAGTTTGCTCTTTGGTCATGGGATCAAGTCGGGAATAACGTTATTATAAGATATTTTAGATTTATCTGAGCTCTTTACGTCCTTAATAATAGATAGTACTTTGTCCAAAATAGCAAGACTATCGTTTTCAGTGGACTTGACTCGTTTCGATTTTGAATGAGCTTTCTCGGACTCACCTGAAGATTCAGTTGAAGAACTAGAGTATCTCCGTCTGCGCCTAGATCGACGCTTACCAATCTGTATTTTCTTCAATCTTTCATAAATTTGATGATCACCAGATTCCTCAGAAAGATGTATAATTTTTCGTTGCTTTTCTTTTCCAGTATAACTGTCTCTTCCATGATGATATATCTTTTGTCCACGCTCCATATTCTCTGCTATCGCTGCAGTTTGCTATTTACCTCGAGCTGTATGATCCATATCCCTATTACCACGGGAGTCATCAACCATTGGCCCTTGACCTCGGGCGTCATTATCATCCAGCCCTCTAACCTGGGCGTCACGTTCACGATCACCTAGCCCTCTGACCTGGGCATCATGATCACTTAGCCCTGTAACCTGGGCACCGCGATCATTTAACCCTCTAACCTGGGCGTCACGTTCACGATCACCTAGCCCTCTGACCTGGGCATCATGATCACTTAGCCCTCTAACCTGGGCACTGCGATCACTTAGCCCTTTAACCTGGGCGTCACGTTCACAATCACCTAGCTCTCTGACCTGGGCATCATGATTACTTAGCCCTGTAACCTGGGCACCACGATCACTTAGCCCTCTAACCTGGGCACCACGATCACTTAGCCCTCTAACCTAGGCATCACGTTCACGATCACCTAGCCCTCTGACCTGGGTATCATGATCACTTAGCCCTCTAACCTGGGCATCGACTTTCTCATACCCTTGTCCCCGGGCTTTGTCTTCATTCATATTTCTGCAACTCAAAAGACAATGAAAAGCTTAGCGCTTATTGGTACGTCATAAACAATAATAGCGTCATCATAACGTCATTTAACATTACTAATAACCCAAAGGTTTCCTTTATTTTTTTATTAAATAAGATACTGATTTTCTGTATAACCCAAACTAACTCTAACCTTAACCTAACCCTAACCTAGGTTACCTTAAAAAAATAATGTAAGCAATTCAATCAATGTAAATGTAAACCTCTAGATAAATGCCATTTCGATAAAGCTATGTACTTTGTAGAAGGTAGTACAAAGAAGTAAGATAAGCTAATGAACCGAACTACCGATTTGTAATGAAATAGCAGATTGTAGATATATAGAATATAATAGGACAATGCTTTATTGTACATCACACTTAAATTAAAAAAAAATATATATATAAAATCAAACAAATAACATCAAACAATACACGCAAAAAACAAGTGGCGGTCTTATCGCTAAAAGCTTATAGTTATTTTATCAATAACTAAAAAAAAGTAGCCTATTTTTAATCCAATTTAATCTACTATCTACAATCTATCCATATATACCTACTAATAGTAGTCAGTTCAACCGCTACTACGTGAAAACGTAACAAACAAACTCACTTTCGCATTTATAACATTAGCAATATAGTGATTGAAACAATAGTCCGGTCAAATTAGACCAAAAAATAAGAGTAAAGTTACCTAAATTCCCACCAAGCTGAAAACCAGTAAGATTGTTTACTTAAATTGCTTTTATCTTTTCAATCTCTGCTAATATCCATTATTTTTCAATAGTTTCAAATTAAACAGGATCAAAACTGACCCGTGGAATAGGCCTACTGGGGAAACCACAAAAAAAACGCGCTAAGTACACTACCTCCTAGGTAGCGTGGAAACGTGTGCATATTATGACGATTACAACTTTTACAACTTTTTGAATCGTTATATCTCAAAAACGGTAGCTCGTAAAAAAAAGTATTAAATAATTTTTTGTAGATAATTTTATGATCTACAATTTTTGTCTGAAATTTTTTTTGATAAAACTTACCGTTTTGCTGAAAATCGCGAAAAACTCATTTTTTTACCTTTGACCTTGAATAAATTTTTTTCCATACAGGAGAAAGATGGGGAACTTTCAAATTTTGTTTTTAATGATATTTTAAACAATTTTACCGATTTTCGCTTGGTGGGAATTTAGGTAACTTCGAATGTCTAAATTGACCGGACTACAAACAATTTTGTTCAAACAGTTTTGTTCGTTAGGTTCTCGTTTAGAACGCCATTGATTCTATTATACAGATTCATAAACAATAACAGAAAAAAACATATGAGGAGAGTTGCTTACGTTTTATAGGGCGTGAAACAAAGGAAGTTTTATTTATTCCTCGCCATCCCACTTCTGAACTGTGGGCACATGCCAAAATCCAAACACATTTGAGCCTTTACCAATTTATTTGCAAGTTTTACGTTTCACATCGGCTTAATTACACGTGAAAAACCCTTTCTTTTACTCTTAATCTACTCAGGACTTCCATTTGTGTCGCGCTGACCCATTTTCTTTTTCCTTCTCCCGTTCTTTTTTTTTTTAAGTCCACCCACCGTCGCAACTTGCGCGCCACAGAACCAAAATATACTCCGCCGCTTGTCTAGCACAACTGGAACCGAAGTCCAAAAGAAACAAACTTCAACATAAAAAATGTTCACCTTCACAAATATCATTATTAATTCTAAAAATAATTTTAGGCTCCTCAAAACATTATATAAAATTTATTGGTATTAAATAACTCGCGTTATACAATATCGAATCGGGTCGGGTTGGAAGTCATGACACAAATTGAATAACGTTAAATGCTTATTTTTACCACAGAATAACATAGATGATCATAATAAATAGCATATTATTATTATAATTACCCTAACAGTATGTATTTACAAAAAAAAATAGATAAGTATTCTATCTGTTAACTGGTTCCCATAATACAAGCGCTGCTTAGTTTAGGGCTAGAAAGCACTGTGTGAAATGTCCAGCAATATTTATATTTATTTATATATTTATTCCATTATTTCTCTCAGCTCGTTGGTTGTAATAAGTTACACAATACATAATTTTCATTTATTCCCAGCTCATAGCACCCGTATAAAAAATTTGCTACACAAAAAATATCTAATATTTTAAAAATCTGAGCAATATTTTTGATGACACACATTTGTCATAATAATATTTAAATTCACAAAGCGTGAGCCAATTTATGCGAAATCCCTTCAGCAAAATCAGAATTTGGAATAAAAGGTTGCTATGCAAATCTCATTTGTTTGGAAGGTTTCAGATGTGATAGAATCGGAATCTGTACGGTCCAATCAGCCTGCACACGGTTATGTTATGTCTCACATTGCTAGAAGACGGCTGTTAGGGCAGAAAGGTTCTCGAGTGTACACAACGTAGTAGAAAGCATAGAATAGCCTAGAAATACGTAGGAATAAATATAAAGATCTATTAAAATTTGCTGGGAGCATTAGGTGCCGGTCACCCAAGACCGATTGCTCTGGAAGTCTATGGAAGGGGTCTATTTAGAAATGAAGAGTATGACTGATATGATGATGTTATTGACCATAAAACTAAGTAGACGATTCCGCAACTTCAAAATGCTTAGGTATATGGACTATGGTGGTCTGGTCAACAATCTTCGCATTATAGTCAGAGCCATAACTGGACACTGTCGGCTTCGGAGGACAGAATCGTCCCTACATCTGTTATAAGACTGTGGTCCTAATGTGCAAACGTAGGATTAATCTGGGTAAATACATTCTTAGCCCGGAGGAGCTAACAGTTATCTTATCACCCCTAAGAATATTCTACTCTTTTTAGCAGATTTAGAGCTTAGTGGTGAACTTTAATCGCCCTTATAAAAACTAGGGACGACATAAAAACAAGTGGCGATCACAATAGACCTATAGTTTGACCAAAAGCGCTATACCGCTCTTTAGGAAAGTGCGGCGAGGTGGAGGCCCAGGAAAAATGAGCAAGAGTACACATGAGATCGATATTGTCGGATATATCTTAGGATATCGTAAACGATATGGTCATTTTATAAAACGATATGTTTATATTTTTTTATAACTAAATTATCTACAGATAATCTGATTTTCTTTATAGCTTTCTCTGTCTGCTTTTCGTTTCTTAAAATATTCGGCCACTTTATAAATGACGGTCTTGACATCACGAGAAAGCGCTCGACCCATCTCTGGATATTTATCTCGTGTGCGTCTGACATAGACCGTCCGGTACAAAACCTACCTACCGCCGTGAGCGTTGACGGCAGACTGATAGATCGGAGCGGCCGACATTCCCCCCCCCCCCCCCCCCCCCCCACCCGCCTCGCCGCGTGCATACCTCAGGAGCGGTACAGCGGTTTCGGTCAAACTATAGGTGGTCGCAGTGACACTAAAGCCGCAAAAGGTAATAAAAAAATGATGGTCTGGTGGGATGAACTCAACTTTTATGAAGCTACGCATTACTCAGAGATTGTCAGTGACGTTGAAGCAAGGGTTATGTAGGACAGTCTGAACACAACCCACACCTTTCAAACCAATGGTCGAAGTATTATTTATATTAATACTTTATTGCACAAAAATACAAATTACATGTACACAAGGTTTCTACCTGTCAACCTCAGAGGTATCAAAAAAGGTTGGCGTGCTAACTTATAACAATATTAACTTATTGATACTTAAAAAAAACAAAAGAAACACAAATAACATTAAAAGTTCCGATTACAGTAAGAATAAAACCATAAAGTAATTGATATAATAATATTAATGCAAAGAATATATATAAAAATATATATAAAATAAAAACATATAATATATATATATATATATATAAAACAAACAAAACTCTTACATATAAATACGCATACTACGTTTTCATATATTTTAACAGCTAGTGAAGGACTGTAAGGAATGACTGTAGACTAGTCGTCTGAAAACCGGTTTAATATGCGCCTTTTTATTATGAGTAGGGAGAGAGTTCCAGTAAGTAAGGAGTAAGTATTGAAGATCATGGGTCTTTTTATTTATATTAGGTTGGGGAAAAAGTTTCTTTGCATTTTTTAAGAAAATTCAAAACAGTTTTTAATATAGTTTATTTAAATTTAACTAAAGTATGTAGGTACCATTTTGTTTGATAACTTTTTGCCATCTTGTGGGTAGGGACATGATCGCATTGCTATAGAAATTTTGGGGCTTCTGATCAAAATACCGCGGCAAGTAGTTTTTGCAGTCCTCTCATGATGTTAACCTGACACTGCCTAAAGAATTCTGAAGAGACCGAAACGGGTGGAAATCTGAAGGTGCAAGGTCAGGACTATACGGCGGATGCATTAACACCTCCCAGCCAAACTCTCTTAATTTTTGCTGAGTGGCTAAAGATGTGTGAGGTCTAGCGTTATCATGATGAAAAACCACACCCCTTCTGTTGATTAATTCCGGCCGCTTTCTCTCAACTTCTTGTTTTAATCTCATCAGTTTTTCGCAGTAGAGTTCAAAATCGATGGTCCTGCCTGGTGATAACAGCTCATAATTAATAATGCCCTTCCAATCCCACCACACAAAGCATCACCTTGTTGCGAGTTAACCCGGGTTTCGCCACAGTCTGTGAAGCCTGAGCCGGCCTTTGACCACGACTTTTTTCGCATGTTCTTGTCGTACGTGATCCACTTTTCATCACCAGTTATCAGCTTCTTCAAAAATGGTTCGGTTTCCTTACGTCGTAATAAAGAATCACAAATGAGTACACGGTTCATTAGGTTTCTTTCAGTGAGCTCGTGGGGTACCCAAATATCGAGCTTTTTTGTGTACGCAGGTTGTTTCAAATGCGCCAAAACTGTTTTGTGGGCAATTCCCAGTTCTTCAGCTACGTCGTAACTACTGATATGCCGATTTTGCTGCACTTTTTCAAAAATGGCACCAATTTTATCCGTAATAGGGCGACCAGAGCGACGTGCATCTTTGACATCAAAATTTCCGGATTGAAAACGCTTAAACTAAATTTGTGCTATTCTCACAAACACTGCACTAGGTCCATAAACATCTCAAATTTTTTTCGTGGCTTGCGTTGCATTTTTACTTTTTTTGTAGTAAAATTTTAAAATGTATGGAATTTCTTCATTAGATACACTCATCTTTACAGTACGAAAAACAAATAAAAATCACACATATTCCTAATTTGAATTTGAAATTATCTTCTTTAAAATTTAAACTTTGAATGATACCAAAACCAGCCAGATACTAATAGTATAGCCAAAGAGATTTTATTACAAGTTCATCCATACTATAATGCGAAAAGACTTTTTCCCCAACCTATTATAATTCTATATTGCACAGAAAAATATATTACAAAGAAAGGACTTATTGCAAAACAGCATTTTTTTCAGTCATCCGTGACGTGTTGAGAAACATAAAGGTTAGCGTGCTTTTACAAAAAAGATAAAAAACTTACAGAAAAATAAATGTTAATGGTGGATGGCGTTGATGGAATCTAAAATCTAAATTTTTAGCATGTCGTTGAATAATTTATGTAAAACACTTAAATTCTTTATTCCAACAACTTATTTTTTAATAAATTTTAAAATAAAATGGCGATTGTAACTGGCTTAAACAGACTCCAACAAAAAAGTTTGATGTAAAAATTCTAGAAACTCTGCTCAATTTGTCTTTGTCCTCAACTTGGACACATACAAAATTAATGGTGTGGTATTCTGATTACACTTTCAAGGATTACTTTTCTGGAAAAACAAGACATTTATCTCAGTTTCTAAAACGCCTGCTGTTTAAGTTTTTTTTATGAATATTTTAATAACAAAGAGGCTAATTAGGTGTTAGAATACTAATAGGTATTTATGGTTCCGGTTTGCTAAGCTTTGCATATCACTTTACTTCATTTTCTGCAGAATAACAGCGCCGAGCTGTCGATTGGTGGCGATGCATAATGTTGAGCTGGAACCCATTTGCTGCAGTAGCACATACACACCTACTTGCCTCTTTTTAATTTTTCCCTGACTACACCGTAAATTTATTATTTCATTCTATTGTTCCTATGTTTGTTGAATGTAATTTTCTGTTTTCTCTTACTTGTGCTTTCTCTTTGATGTTATACCTTTTGATTGTATTGTGTGAATTTGTGTGTGCTGTGGTAGCAAATAAATGTCTGTCTATGTCTATTTTGCATTACCACATTAGGTATGTACCTCCAAAGCATTAAAATCATGTCAAGAAGAATAAAATTAACGGTATGACCAATGACAAGTAAATTTGAACAAAAATATAACCGACTTCAGATAACAGAAGAAACAAACTACTGAACCGATTTCGATGAAATTTCCATGGGACCAATCTGAAACTATATCCTTTCAAATAAAAAAGAACATTGAAAAATCGGTCCACAACTGACAGAGAAATCGGTGAACATACATAAAAAAAATATACAGTTGAACATAGATCCTCCTCTTTTTTGAAGTCGGTGAAACAACAAAATTCACTTTTTTGTGAATATGCATACCCATATTCATTTATTCAAACCGTAGGAACACAATACAACACATAGTTACATCAATAATACTTTAAGGTAGCTAGTAGCTCATTGCACCAATTTTGGAGATGCTAGAAACACACAAGCATTTCATCTTAGATATCTAAACAATGATTAATTATAGATGGGATGGGACTAAATGGAACTCATCCCATTCGACCTCATCTCTAACATCTGCATAAGATAATGTTGTTTCAATATTAATATTACTTTAACAGCTTCATTGAAATACAATGTGTTAAAATATCACTTAACTTAAGTTTTATAGAGCGACCATAAAATGAACAGTAAAAACAGATGGCCTGCTGTGTTAATAAAAGGTACTTGTACCTCACATATAAATGGCACACCAGAAGAAAAATCGCTGGTTCACCTTATTTATGCATAATAATCATCAGACTAAGACTAAGTTCATATGACCGCGCGGTACCGTGCAGAACTACTAACCGCGCGGTACAAGATCAAACTAAAGGCTAAGTTCATATGACCGCGCGGTACTGCTGGAGCTAAGCCGCGCGCTACTCGTCTACATTACCGATATCGTCTAGACGATAAACACTATTTAGTTTGATCTTGTACCGCGCGGTTAGAAGTTCAGCGCGGTACCGCGCGGTCATATGAACTTAGCCTAATGTCCATTCAAACTTACAAAATTTAATTAATTTGTTGTTAATGTTCTTTTATTCTGGTTTCTAGCTAGGTTACCA
The DNA here is from genome assembly GCA_918857605.2 of Philereme vetulata. Classification (NCBI taxonomy): domain Eukaryota; kingdom Metazoa; phylum Arthropoda; class Insecta; order Lepidoptera; family Geometridae; genus Philereme; species Philereme vetulata. The sequence continues at coordinate 2,223,297 of OU975452.1, read as the reverse complement.
CAGAACTGAAAACTTGAGTCAGATGTTCTATTTAAGCTGTTTTCATAGTTGAGTTGATGAAAGAAATGAACTGTTATTTTATAGTTTTATAGTCCTGTAAATGGAAATGGTGTAATTATTAAAATTCCTTTACAAGTAAAATTTTATGAATTCATGATATGAGCAAAGCTTTGGCCGGTTTGACTCTTATTAAATTCTGTTGTTAATTTATTACAGAGAATATAAGTTTACCCACATTTTGTGCAGTTGGCTAAAAAGTAGCCTATGTCCTTTCCCAGGATACAATTTATCTTCTTGCCAAATTTCATTACGATCCGTTCAGCCGTTTAGTCGTGTAAAGGTAACAAACAAACTAACAAACAAACAGAGTTATGTATGTATTATACATAATAAACCTTACTCTTGAATCACTCTATCTATTGCTGAAAACTAAAATCCGTTGAGTAGTTTAAAAGATCTAAGGTAACAGACAGCGGAAGTGACTTCATTTTATACTATGTAAAGGTTCTATTACATGAGCAGAATCACCCCCTCTTAGAATAATAAACATACTTTGGAATACCCTATCTATAGATCAACAGAAAGTAAATTGAGGTTAAAATTACAAGAATCGGATTACTGAGTATTTGAACAAAATGCCGGACGAAAGTCCAAGTCGGAATGTGGGTGGTGGAACTCAAATGGAACTTTGCAGGACACTTGGCTAGATGAGGTGATGGCAGGTGGAGTAAATTTTTGATTGAATGGTGGCCAAGAACATGCCAAAGAAGTCCGGACGTCTGACGGCGCGGTGAGTCGACGACATAAATAAAGTCGCGAGCAACTCCTCGGGCCCAATTCAACTAAGGGTGGATTCTACCAAACTTGCATTTACACTCGAGTAACTATACCAGGGTTAGATCTATTCCACTTTCTTATTCTCGAGTAAGTCTAAAGTCGTTTTACCATGCTATCGGAAGTATAACTACTCTATGAATTACTATACGCGAATAGCAAAACTAACGTCCATAGACCATCCTATTTTATGCCGGGCAGGCAGGTAATAATATATTGTTAGGTACAGGGCAGGTATATATGAAAGGTTCGAATTACTGTCAGGTACCTACATAATACTCAGGTACTTATAAGTATTTAGGTATCTACGAAATACTAATGCACAGGCGCTTACCTATCTGAAATGAATTTCAAGTTATATTAAATTTTCGTCAGAAGAGATAAAGTTGCTTCTTTACTCAAACGAAACCTGATCGCGAAATCATGATCATCGTAATAATAAAATAAATCTGTTCTTTCTTTTATCCACCTTGAACGTCGAGGTGTAACTTCCTCGTCACTATCAGTATCTTCAATCAAAGTTTTTAAACATTCCATCAGTTTTGTTAAAATAATTATTTCCAAGTACTTTGAGTTCAAATGACAAAACAGCACAGAAACATATGGCATTCGGACGCCATTAAAATATTCTTGGAATAGCTCGGATATGTCATGCGAAACGGTGGTATAGTAGCCATTCCCGATTAGGGCCGTTATTCTTAGATTTGTAATTGGTAAAACTTAAAATAGAGTTACTCTCGAATAACTGACCATTTATTCTAAGAATAAAACTTATTCTCGTTTGGTCGAATCCACCCTAAACCAATCGCTTCACTATGACCTATGAGAGAATAGTATCGTCGCAAAATGGCCACTATACATTCATTTGGTATTCTACTAAGGGTGGATTCTACCAAACTTGCATTTACACTCGAGTAACTATACCAGGGTTAGATCTGTTCCACTTTCTTATTCTCGAGTAAGTCAAAAGTCGTTTTACCATGCTATGGGAAGTATAACTACTCTTGGAATTACTATACGCGAATAGCAAAACGAACGTCTATAAACCATCCTATTTTATGCTGGACAGGCAGGTAATAATCTATTGTTTTTTTTTTTTCGAATGGACTTATCTCGCTGTTGGCCTCTGAGGCCGTTGCAGCTTAACCGAGCTTTTGGCGAGCGCAGAAGGCGCTCAGCCCTACAATTTTATTTTTGATGAGGCAACTAGCGCAAGGGCACCACTTAGGTACGAACCTCGGCTTGGGCTGTTGCCGGGACGGGGATAGGAGAGAAACGCCCGGGTACGTGCTTGTACCTCGTGTAGGCGGCGACTAATGGGACTCGTCGACCTCGCCGGCGAGGTCGGTGTATTTGTGGAGTGTTTGCTCTGTCTAATGTGGATGACTCACCCGCATTAGCGGAAGTGATTTCGTCATCCGGGTCTCCGAGAACGTGTCTCGGACGACGGAGGGTTTAATAATCTATTGTTAGGTACAGGCACGTATTTATTAAAGGTTCGAATTACTGGCAGGTACCCTACATAATACTTAGGTACTTATAAGTATTTAGGTATCTACTAAATACTAATGCACAGGCGCTTACCTATCTGAAATTAATTCCAAGTTATGTTCAATTTTCGTCAGAAGAGATAAAGTTGCTTCTTTACTCAAACGAAACCTGATCGCGAAATCATGATCATCGTAATAATCAAATAAATCTGTTCTTTCTTTTATCCACCTTGGACGTCTAGGTGTAACTTCCACGGCACTATCTGTATCTTCAATCAAATTTCTTAAAGGTTCCATTAGTTTTGTTAAAATAATTCTTTCCAAGTAAGTACTTTGAGTTTAAATTATAAAACAGCACAGAAACATATGGCATTCGGACGCCATTAAAATATTCCTGGAACAGCTCGGTTATTCCATGCGAAACGGTGGTATAGTAGCTATTCCCGATTAGGGCCGTTATTCTTAGATTTGTAATTGGTAAAACGTAAAATAGAGTTACTCTCGAATAACTGACAATTTATTCTAAGAATAAAACTTATTCTCATTTGGTCGAATCCACCCTAAGAAGCTTTTTTCAATGACTGCCGTTGCTATGACAACACCATTGAAAATTTGGCAGGTTATGACAGGAACAATAATCATAATCGTTATTGCTCCAGAGTAGTTTTTTTTTGTAAATTAATAGAATTGGGCCCGAGCGGAAGCCAGGATGGCAGCCTATACGCGGGCAGGCAGTAAACTCGTATAAATATATAATAAATAAATATTGCTGGGCATTTCAGACAGCGCTATCTAGCCCCAAACTAAGCAGAGCTTGTACTATGGGAACCAGATAACTGATAGAATACTTATATACATATTTATTGTAAATACATACTTATAATACATAGAGAAACAACCAGACCCGGAACACATAAATAAATAATACATATTGCTGGACATTTCACACAGCGCTATCTAGCCCCAAACTAAGCAGAGCTTGTACTATGGAAACCAGATAACTGATTGAATACTTATATACATATTTATTGTATATACATACTTATAATACGAGTATATAGAGAAACAACCAGACTCGGAACAAATATCTGTAGATCATGCAAACATTTGTTCCGCGGCGGGAATCGAACCCGCTACCTCCTGCGTCTCAGCCGGCTATTCGCCCACTGCACTACGGAGGTCGTCAAATATGAGCAGCAGAGAACTGGAAAAAAGCAGCGTTTACAAAGGAAATCTTACACCAGCAGTGGGTAATTAACGGCTGTGGATTTATGACGAGCAAAACAGTCGCTGGTTTATCATATATTTTCATTCTGCCTAAAATTTTGAAACTCTTATAAGCAGAGCCATCCGAATTGCACCATAAATTTATAGTAAAAATTCTGTTTTGACACTTTACAACCGAAAGATTAATGAAAAATAAATCAAATTACGCCGAACATAGAGTAGATTGTCGGTTATAAAGGCATTTTTTAATTATACTTCTACTAGAGTTGTGCAACTGACAGCCGGCAGAGCTTTAAACCAACTGCAAAATAAGTTGAGCTTAGAATTTGATGGCTATTTTTTTGTAGGAATTGTAATTAGATTTATTATTTAGATGTTATATAGTGTGGTAGGTATTAAAATGAAGGCTGGACCTTTTCGGGCGTAACTACGATAGAAAACTTAATTTAATGCTGTGAAGCACAACTTTAAAATACATCCCTAACTGCTTATCGCCAACTAAACCAAGTGGATTTGTGAGGAAATTAAAAAGGTTTCGTTTTATGGCCGTGGGAGAAAGATCTTTTTAATATTGGCTACCCTAGCATTTTTCAAACTTTCGCAATCACTGTATTACCCGTGCGCGATAAGTTGGGACCTGAGCGCGGTGACGTCATATTGGCGTGTTTGTACTGCCCGCAAAAAAGCGAATATAACAAGGAGCCGCCCGCGGCTTCATCTTTGTTTTTTTTAACCTTATTTATTATGTTACTCAGGGAAGACGCTGCTTTTTATCTAATCTTTTTTACACTATTTGAATAAAATAAAAATACAATGTTTAAGTTTATACATTTATTATATCTATTATTTACATTATCTCATCTTCGTCACTACTTAGTGGATTAATGCCTTCTAGAGGGTGTTCTTCGTCCTCAGTCTCACTATAATCACTTGACGAAGAGGTAGCCGATAAATTTACAACATTTACTATAACAACAAAACAATAACACAAACGAAAACTAAAAGAATTCCAGAGCGCGTCGTTACGTGACGTAGGCCAGTACGAGACTAAAAACCCTAGTAAAAAATAGTGATGCGAACAGTACAATACGGGCGCCATCGGGGAAGTGCAGGGGAAGCGGTCGGGGAGTCGCATTCCTAGCAGGTCCCAAGTTATCGCGCACAAGTAATACATAATTATAGATTAAAACATATGTAAATATTGATCGTCTCAGTGCGTAGATACGGTTAGTGTAGTGTGTCGTAATATGAACAAGGACATTGCTAATTTTGAGGACCAAGTGAGAGTAGTTGCTGCCGTCAACCCGTAACACGACATAGGCGATAAATACCCATTTAAATCAATAATTATAGCTTACTACCCTTTACTCTACTCATTAACTTTACTGACGGATGCCTGCACTTGGATGAAAGTTTCTCGATGCAGTATCGTCTGCCTGTACCGATGCTGTTCCTTCTTCATAGAGACGCCTCAGGAGGTGTACGAGATGCATTAGTGTGCCCATCCTCAACAAGGTACACACAATTGGCTATTTAACCGAGTCGAATGCTTTTGAGAAGTCCACAAAGCATATATAAGTCGGCTTGTTGAATTCTCGAGCCTTCTCGATGATTTGACGAACGATAAGGATTTGCTCTGATTCGATCCCGTAGAGAAACCCCGAGCATAGCCCTCTCCATAGCTCGTTGAACGACTCTGAGCTTATTCATAAGGCCAATAGTGAAGGACCACGTCTTGGTTCCATATGTCATCACTGGTAACACACACTGATTGAAGACTTTCGTCTTAAGGCACTGAGGTATGTTGGACGAAAAGACGTTGCGAAGTTTCCCAAACGCTGCCCATCCGAGTTGGATTCGAGGAATGACCTCTTTTTCGAAGTTGGACCTACCTAATTGGACTGTTTGTCCTAGGTATACAAAACTGCGCTTCGAGATTAAAATCCCTGACGTACAAATAGTTTGCCAACTGGAACTCATACGGACGACTTTTGATCACGAAGCGTGATCCGCACATACGGACGACTTTTAAACCGCGAAAACGTATCCGATCAGTATAATCAGACGTCAGAATTACCGATCAGAATTACGGGGTCAAATAGATCTCCCATAGCGTCAGAAGTCAGCATTACCTTTTTTATATTCGACCTAGAGATGGAATATGCTTAGGGGTCAACAGATGTTAGGTTACCCATTAACAACCATTAACCTTTCAGTTATAATGTAGTAAGATCTTGCATTGACAGACATTGTTAAGGATAAAATGTGTGATAGTTTTTTCATTTGTATTTTTACTATGTTTAATATTATTTTTTTTATTATTAATGGGACATTTTAAATTAATTATTATTAGATCTATTCCAGTTTATTTTTATTGTATTCAATTTAGGTATTTTTGTTTTTCATCATCATCATATCAGCCGTAGAATGTCCACTGCTGGACAAAGGCCTCCCTCATTGATCTCCAGGAACTGCGGTTGGAAGCGGCCTGCATCCAACGCCGACCTGCGGTTTTTACCAAGTCGTCTGCCCATCTTGTAGGTGGACGTCCTACGCTGCGCTTGCCGGTCCGTGGCCTCCATTCGAGAGCTTTCCGGCCCCATCGGCCATCTGTTCTGCGTGCTATATGGCCTGCCCATTGCCACTTCAACGTGTTAATCCATCGGGCTATGTCGGTGACTTGAGTTCTCCTACGTATCTCCTCATTTCTGATTCGATTACGTAGAGAAACCCCGAGCATAGCCTTTTCCATAGCTCGTTGAGCGACTCTGAGCTTATTCATAAGGCCAATAGTGAAGAACCACGTCTCGGTTCCATATGTCATCACTGGTAACACACACTGATTGAAGACTTTGGTCTTAAGGCACTGAGGTATGTTGGACGAAAAGACGTTGCGAATTTTCCCAAACGCTGCCCATCCGAGTTGGATTCGACGATTGACCTTTTGTTTTTAACTATATATTATTGTGACTATGACTTCTGACATTTATCGTAATTTTGAATTTATTAGTACCTAATATTGCATCATATGTACTCAAATATCGAACACCTATGACATTTTTAGTAAATTATGTTCTTTATTTTATTGTTTTAATTAATGTGACTAACTGTAATGTGACTAACTGTAATGTGACTAACTGTAATGTGACTAACGAACGAAACTTAGTTTAGTTCTTTATAAAGCTCATCAACAAAACTTTTGAAACTATCATCGTTATGAAAACTTTTTGTACCGAAAACATGTTATTTACCATGATTTGTGAGTGTTTTAGTACCCCGATATTTTGACGCAGTTGCATGCGCCATGATCATGGGTAAACTGAAGTCATTGCGAAAGGGTAGTTATTGTCAGATATAACGATCTACCCTCTTTCTTAGTTTCTTGCTAGGAATGAGTTTACTAATGGCGGGTTCCTATGTCTGTCGGTAACCGACTACGCCTCGTATCTCCCTAAAAATGTGTCAAACTAGTGTCAAACTTTTGACAGGTTTTCAAGGAGAAACGAGTCATAGCCATGTCGTAGCTGGTTACCGACGGATATTGGAACCTGCCATAATACTATTACTACCACCGGTTTCATTCTCGATCATAACTCGATTCCGACGCACAACACTCATAGTATCTGGACGCGTAATTGTCACTTCACTTCTTCGGTTCTTACACATTCTCCCCACAGGATTTCAGGCTGCAGATAGTTAAAAAATATCTTCACTATTGAAATTCTTGTGTTTGGTAATCTCAATTGCCTCTTGAAGCAGTCTTGGCTTGTAATGTCGCTTAGTTGAGATTACTTGTGGCTTGTGTCGCAATCCAATGGTTTGAGCCTGAGTCCAGCAGATGTTCCGCTACGGCAGACTTTTGTCTGTCAACATTCTTCACCGCCCTTATATGTTCCTTCACCCGATGAGCTATTGTGCGTTTGGTTTGACCAATATGGTAATCATGGTAAATATCCCATATATAAATAAAGCTCAACCATCTATTGTACCTAGGTTTACAGACAATATACAAATTTTGAAATATGAATCGTTATACTCGTACAACTAAAAGTGACTAGAAGCTTTTAAGCACTTGTCTCACCGCGGGCGATGAGCGAGAAGCGAGTAGAGCTAGAAACTAGAAACGAATTGGTGAGCAGCGAGAAGCGAGTGTGTAGTTCCTATAGTTGTCTCGCTGGGCTATATAGCGTGTGACCGAGTGCGGCGGGCGATACTCATCATCTCACAGCGTATGTTCTGACCGCCAAGCGAGCATCGCGGAGCGCGTATCGCTGAGCAAGTATCGCTGTGCCAGTGTTGTATTCGCTGCGACAAAGTAGTGGAGAGCGTGTTCACGCCGGCAGTGTGAGCGGCCAGTGATCAACTATTAATATACATGTCTCTTTTACTGACACGGGATCTATATCTTTGGTTCGTTTCTTGAGCGAGAAAATAGTTGATAGCTAATCGCTTATTCGTCGCCGGTGAGACAAGTGCCTTACTCGAGTTTGACTAAAAGCAGTGCGTTTGATCTAAATCTCACCTAAAGGCCAATTCAGCTAACTTAAAATAGATTAATACAAGCTTCTATCTAGTCTCGGTATGTTAAATGTCATAAACGGTATTCAGGTAACTGCCAATGCAATGGTATGAGTTAATTGATATAAGATTAAAGATATCAAGGTGATATTGTAATATCAGTGAAACAGAATGCCTAAATATATTCAGTTCAATAACCAATCTCGTTTGAGTCAACTGTCGTTATATTTTTAAAATTTGATTACGTGAATTGGCCCGCTGATGTTAGGCCATGTTCCAGTCTACTACAGAACACCCTTTCATAGAAGAAACCTGTTCACTCGCGATTTAAGAACCACTAACTTGTAGAAAAAATGTGTAGTAACTCGATTTTAAGAAAAAAAAAAAAAACATTAGTCCCAAAACAATTATTTATTCCATTTGTAGTATTGGACAGCTTTCAGCATTTCTCTCTCTTGAAAACATGCCAATCTGAAAAATAAATTATGGATAAGAATATACGTATATACAAAGGCAAGCAAATGGGCAAAATAATTAGCCAGGCGGGGTTATTGTTTTAACGAACGTATTTATAGGGATTTAGAAATATATCGCCTCAATACTGAATTAACTAGTATATGAAAATAATTATAACAAAATAATTGAAAAAAACACAACACCAGAAGCAGAACGACCTATATTTTTCTAAAAAGGGCTTAGTTATCATATTTGGGTTTATCTGTGGTCATGCCAAAATATCGGGTCACTCAAGGCATCGAATTTTAGTTTTATCTATTTTTAAAACCAAAATGATGCATAACAATATAAAAATGTTTTTATAAATCAAGAGTTTATTTGATGTCTCAGTCAGGCTCATTTGACTAGACGACGCTGCTAAATGAATTCCTGGAGATCAATGAGGGAGGCCTTTGTCCAGCAGTGGACGTCCTACGGCTGATCTTTCATAAGACGTCCACTGCTGATCGTAGCCCTCTCTCATAGATTTCCAGAGCGACCAATCTTGTGCAACGGCTCCCAGCAACCTAACCTATAAGTAAGTCTGGAAACCGTTGGAGCGCGCACTTGACTACACTGTTTTAAATGGAGGCACTGATTGGCCATCATATTATTACGGTCGTCTACTTAGAAACCAAAATCTAAGTATGATGAGTCGGCAAAGGGTTAACGACGCATACCTACCCAACTGCAAACTAAGTAATAAACTTCGCTCTGCGTAATCAGGGAATTTGGAATACCCCGAATTTGTTCGGAGAAGCCAAATTTCCGAGTGAGTCATTAGCTTCTGCTTTGCGTTGAAATTAATTATTTCACTAAGTTATTGGGTCTTTACATATAAAAAGTAAAGTTACAGACATTTAATTGAAACATCAATAACTCATAACTCTTTATGTTAAATCGTATAGATACCCATGGTACAGATTAGTATCTAGTGTGTGTATCAAAGGACACCGTATCATGATTCCCGCCAGCAAATTAATTTATTTCTCTTAAGGGGCAGACTTTGAATATTGCAACCCTAACAATTATCATTCTGCTAGTTGTATGGTATTGAAATTTAAATACACGATACTCAAGGATATAAGTAACAAAACTATTGTTCTAAAAACACGAATTATAAATAAAATGTCAGTAAAAAAAATTACATAGACACCTCTGACAACTAAAACATTCCCAAGTTAATTCTACACTATAAGGTAATAAGACATGATATTTCACTAAAATATTCTTCAAATAATAAGAAAATAAACTATTGATAAGTTTTTTAGAATAAGTTATTTATTTACACAGTAATTATGATTTTTATAAATTTCGCTTACGTACAAACAAGGTACAAGTACATGATTATTAGTATCTATCATTATTAGTATTATATCAGTCTATGTAGCCATTTTATATTAGTTCTATTTATATCATTGTACGATTATAATGCTATTGTTACTTGTGTTTTATATTGTTTTGCTGAATTAAATATTGTTTCATTTTTATTTTCAATACGGCATAGGCTAACAGTAGGTAATGATTTAAACTTACATTGTAGGCACCTGTAAAAACCAATACATATAAAGTAGCCTGCATGGTATTTAATAAGTTAGTTCTGATTTATTTGCAACTACCTATCTACCTATCGGGTAACAGGGTTGATGAGGAATGAGAATGAGGGAATGTGCCCAGCAACTTCATGATCTAATCCCACCATCGTCTTTCCATCAAAGGACAAGCAGACGCACGACTCAGTACCATTTAAGGAACAAATGTTTGCATGATCTACAGATATTTGTTCCGGGATTGGGTATATTCCTATACAGGCTGGTTTTTTGAGAAGGGTGGTGATGGCCCAGTGCGAAACCACGAGAGTTAGAGAAAAGTCTTGAAAGTAATCACGCCCTCGATTTATAAGAAAATAATAACTGCATATTTAGTTTTTTTGAAAAAAAAAGACAACCAATATTATTGAACCAATGGATTCTGTTCTGTTCAATGGATTCGTGGTCCTTTAATGATGGCCTCATGAGCAAGCTTAAGGTCGCTCAACGAGCTATGGAGAGGGCTATGCTAGGGGTCTCTTTGCGTGACAAAATCCGAAATGAGGAAATCCGCAGAAGAACTAAAGTTGCCGACATAGCTCTCAAAATTAGTAAGTTGAAGTGGCAAAGGGCAGGCCACATCGCTCGTAGAACCGATAACCGTTGGGGAAGAAAGATTCTCGAGTGGAGACCACGGACTGGAGGACGCAGCGTAGGCCGGCCCCCCACAAGGTGGACCGACGGTCTAGTAAGAATCGCGGGGAGCCATGGGCGCAAATGGCTACCAACCGCTCGTTGTGGCGATCTAAGGGGGAGGCCTATGTTTAGTAGTGGACGTCTCCCGGCTGATGATGATGATGACGATGAATGGATTCTGTTGCTGAAAAGGATCAATCTTTGTAAAAAAATGTATTACTAAAAATTAAAGGAAATAGCAAATTTTACAAATTAGTTTGAATCTCAATTTTACCCAACTACATAATAAGATGCTCAAAATGGTTTCAAATGAATCCAATGCCTAAGATTATACGTCTCTTTAACGGCTACTGCATTTGATACCATGACATGATTTATCCTCGATAAAATATCAAGCAATGAGCTTTGTAAGCTCTCAACCGTTTCGTAACGAGCTTAGTAAAGTTCGTTCTTGACGTAACCCTATAGGAAATAATCAAGTGGTGTAAGATAAGGTGATCTTGCCGGCAATCTCACCGGACCAACGACCAAAAAGTTTGAATAGGAGGTGAGTTTTCTTCTGTGTTAGAATAATAAAAAAATAAAAATTTGCTATTTCCTTTAACTTTTAGTTCTTTGCAAAGATTGATCCTTATCAGCAACACAATCCATTGGTTCCATAATACAATACTTTTTTAAAAAAACATTTGGGTCAATTTCCGTCCAAAGTAATAGACTAAAAAAAACTAAATATGCAGTTTGTGTTTTCTTATAAATCAAGGGCATGATTCCTTTCACGACTTTTCTCTATCTCTTGTGGTTTCGGACTTGGCCATCATCGCCCTTCTAAAAAAACAGCCGGTATATTATAAGTACTATATAAGTGGTCTATCAGTTATCTGGTTCCCATAGCTTTGCTTAGTTTGGGGCTAAATAGCGCTGTGTGAAATGTCCAGGATCATTTATTGCTTTATTATTATTACTATCCAGTCCACGTTAACGTTAAGTTCACAGTAGTTAAGTCATGTAACAGTTCACGATAAGCTCATACATGTCCTCTATTTCTTAATATATTTTCTTGGGAACAATGCTTACCACTAAGGTAAGATTTAGTCAAAGACATATTCATGAAAAAAAACCAGTCGATGTTTCCAACTCACACCCCTAGTTTTCCAACTGAATATAAGTAAACTTGCAAACGTTTTAGATCGACTTCACAAACATTTTATAAAGTTAAATAGCGAGGGGCACTGTGACTGAAATCATACTTTATCGAAAACCAGAAAACAGATTCCACGAACAAAATTGTCTCATTTAAGTTAAGTCTAATAAAATAATGGTGTTTTGCATTTTTACTTTCGTAATTTATCTCGAACGTTATTAAAACGGGCTTTATTATGCATCATTAAAATGGTGCTTTTAAATCCCGTTATTATAAATTGGTGTTTCGTCATTACAGGACTGCTGAAGTAATCTTATAACTGTACCATAGAGTTTTTAGACTTTGCCTTTTTGACATCAAACCCAAAATCCATTATTTACGTAATTTTTCACTGCCTATAGAAGGTTTGATAATATACGCACAAAAATGATATTTTGATGAGCACAATTATTAAATTTGTGAAACCTTACCCTAGAAATGTGAAATTTATTTTGGCTTGTAAAAACAAACACTTTATTAAAGTAACGTTGTGCTTTTGCATAATGCTTACCATCTAACCACAGATACTGTATTGGTGACGTCTCGAGATATCTCTTGTTGTCCCTTTCTAGGCCAAAACCCGCAGCCATTTCCGAAAAAGATATCAAGTCGGCTTTTATTTTTGGATGTCGATTGGCAAGAGTAGCCAGTAAGTGTTATATCGAATTAATCACCTAAACTTAGAATTTGATGATATAACTAGTAGTTTTTTTTCGAGATGTATTTTTTTATGTTTTGAGAAACCCATGACGACATGAGAATCACATGACGACATGAATATCGTCATTATATTACCAAACAACCTGTATACAGCTCGTAAGAACACTAATTCCGGAACCTTTAATGGAACATTGTTAGCTTTACAACACAGAATTTTTTTTATTAGATAGTTGTTTTTTTTATATTTGTTCTTAAGTTACCCACATTGACATACATAGTAAAACATCCTGTACCTATAATATTGTCCTTCATCTGGTACTCAATAGAGTAAGTGTTTTACAGACCCTGCTCGGTCTACAAATGCGGTTTGCCAATATCAGTGTTTCAGTGCAATATAAGACAATCTGTAAAAAGACATTCCGTTAAATGTATGTTTCCATCGGAACGAGTTTGCATGAGATAGCAATATTCTTTTGTTCACAGATCGTCAAAATATTAAGATGAGCGCAGACAATTCATGCAATTCTCTCGAAAATTATAAAACCTAATGTCCCAGTATCTCATCAAACAAGAGCAAATACAGGAAGTTACTTTTATTAAAGACCTTGGGGTTATATTCGATAATAAACTCACTTTTATTCCGCACATAGTTAAGGTTATTAAGAAAGCTTCCGGGATGCTCGGATACATTATCAGAAATGGAAGAGTTTTCAAAAATATTGTTATACAACTATCTGGTACAGAGCACACTAGAATGTAATTGTGTTGTTTGGCGACCTCGCTATAGTACGCATATTCTGAGACTTGAGTTAATTAAAAAACCGGCTAAGTGCAATTCGGACTTGCGCACTAAGGCTTCTGTACCATTATCTATAAAAAGGCAAAAAAATCACGTTTGTTGTATGGGATCCCCCCCGTAAATAATAATTTTATTTTAATTTAATTATTCATTTTTAAAGTGTAACATATAACTCAATATTCTGTGGATATTTCAAGCGTTTACCTGTTGCTGTTATCAATATCGAGCAAAAACGAGCAAAAAAATTACGTTTGTTGTACGAGAGTTTCCCTTAAATATTTGATTGATTTTAATTTAATTATTTATTTTTAAAGTAAATATATAATTAAATATTTTTTAATACTTCAAGCGCCAACATGTTACATTTATCAATATCGAGCAAAAACAGGCAAAAAAATCACGTTTGTTGTATGGCAGCCCCCCCCCCCTAAATATTTATTTTATTCTGTTTTTAGTATGTGTTGTTATAGCGGCAACAGAAATACATCATCTGTGAAAATTTCAACTGTCTAACTATCACGGTTCATGAGATTCAGCCTGGTGACAGACCAGGCTGTACCAGGAGTCACTAAGACACCGATATTTCGGCGCAGTTGCATGCGCCATGATCACGGTACCGTGATCATGGCGCATGCAACTGCGCCGAAATATCGGGATACTCAAATACTCACAAATCATGGTAAACATCCCGTTTTTAGTATAAATAGTGTTCATAACTATGATAGTTTCAAAAGTTAAGACTCCGCTGTTTGTAGGTCCCGTTTGACCCTTTGGATACGAAACCCTAAAAAAGATTCTTATGAACACCTCTTGCACGTAGGTCGGTTTCATACGGAGATAGACTACAACACTTTTTAATGGCGTCTCTTGAAAATAGATGGAAGTTTGTGGATTTGATATTCTTATAAAAACTTGTGAGAAATCAAATAGCTTGCCCACAACTAGTTGAGAAAACCAAAAGTAAGGTACCCTTAAGAATACATCGCCATGAAATAAAACCACTTTCTATTCCTTTCAGGCGCACCGTTTTAGGCGCTTACTCTTCAATACCTCGACTAAGTAAGCTTATTAATGCTCAAACTGATCTGGACATTCATGTTGACTGTCCAGCAAAATTACGATCTTGTGTTTTGGGGGCTAGTACGTCGAAAATTTTATAAACAACACGTCGTTGGCAACACTGTTACTTTCGTGTTTTCATTCTGTATTGTGTTGGACCTGTCATGGTTGCTCTTGCTACTTTTAATTTTTTGTATTTTTACTTTTCAATGCGGCATTATATCTGCAACCCTGTTTTTCCCTTATTTTGTACAACTTTTTTGGGAAATAGCTATATCCGCTTGTTCACATAGTTTTAGTACATGTTGTGTTCACCTGTAATTGGTTGTGCATGTAGCTACAATATATAGACGTAAGAACTCTAGCATTATGACGACCTCCGTGGTGCAGTGGGCGAATAGCCGGCTGAGACGCAGGAGGTAGCGAGTTCGATTCCCGTCGCGGAACAAATGTTTGCATGATCTACAGATATTTTTTCCGGGTCTGGTTGTTTCTAGAAGTATGTATTTACAAAACACGGTTCCCATAGTACAAGCTCTGCTTAGTTTGGAGCTAGATAGCGCTGTGTGAAATGTCCAGCAATATTTATTTATTTATTATATTATGTAACTACTGTTGGTGGACCTATTAAATAAATCTAAATCTAAATCAATTCTAACTTCAGTCAAGTTTTTATTGCAGTATGTACCTAGTCAGGTCACAAGTATTGTCACACAGTAAAAACTTTTTTTTAGAATGCTGGCCACAAAAAAGTTTATAGAATTCGAATTTCGAATTGTTCATGAAAATAAAAATGTATACTTTTTAGAATTTTACTCATTTTTAAATATGGAGTGGACGCTTAAAGAAGACCGTGTTGCAGTTATTGCGTTGCATCGTTGCGGTTACGCGCCAATTCAAATTTTTGACATTTTGAAAACTTGAACATACATTGAAAAATTTGAGTATAACCAAAAGATTCGTTTATTGCACCATCAAACGATACAATGAAGACTCTAGTATAGATGACAGGTCAAGAAGTGGTCGCCCTCGGTCTGTTAGGACTCCAGCAGTGATAAAAGCTGTGAAGGCGCGAATTCAAAGAAATCCCAAACGTAAGCAGAAACTGTTGGCCCTTCAGATGGGGTTAAGCAGAACCACGGTGAAAAGGGTGTTAAATGAAGACTTAGGGCTTCGGGCATATCGAAGAAAAACAGGACATCGTTTGAATGCTCGTCTAAAGGACCTGAGACTGAAGAGATGCCGCGCTTTGTTGAAGCGGTACGCGGAAAAAAATATCGGGAAATTCTTTTTTCGGATGAAAAATTTTTTACCGTAGAAGAGAGCTACAACAAACAAAATGATAAGGTGTACGCACACAGTAGTGAAGAAGCGAGCAACCGTATTCCGCGTGTCCAACGAGGTCATTTTCCATCCTCGCTCATGGTATGGTTGGGAGTTTCTTATTGGGGCTTAACAGAGGTACATTTTTGTGAGAAAGGTGTAAAAACGAATGCAGTTGTGTATCAAAATACAGTCCTGACGAACCTTGTGGAACCTGTTTCTCATACCATGTTCTATAACAGGCACTGGGTATTCCAACAAGATTCGGCGCCAGCTCATAGAGCGAAGAGCACACAAGACTGGCTGGCGGCACGAGAAATCGACTTCATCCGGCACGAAGACTGGCCCTCCTCCAGTCCATATTTGAATCCGTTAGATTACAAGATATGGCAACACTTGGAGGAAAAGGCGTGCTCAAAGCCTCATCCCAATTTGGTGTCACTAAGACATCCTTGATTAAGGCAGCCGCCGATATTGACATGAACCTCGTTCGTGCTGCGATAGACGACTGGCCGCGCAGATTGAAGGCCTGTATTCAAAATCACGGAGGTCATTTTGAATAAACTTTAGTGTCATAAGAATCTATGTTTTGTTAAGTTCATTTTGGTATATAAATGGTTACATAATGAATAAACTTGTTTCAATTATTTTATATTAAACATGTGACAGAATTTATGACCTGACTAGGTACTTACGTTCATAAACATCAAGCAGTTATGCGGTGATGAACACCATTTTGACACATGATGACACATGAGTCGATTATTAATTTTTTTTTATTCAACCTGGTGATGGAACAAGCATAATGGCCCACCTGATGTTACGTGGTTACCCATTGAAGTTTACCAACCGCCTTTGGGATGGTTCGGCCAAATACCAGCTCGATAACTTTAGACACGATTTTAGGCTTATAGGTGAGCAATATATGGCGGAGACTAAGACCCAAAGTCTCGAACACTGCCGTAAAGTTACAAGCCTATCGATCTATAACAGAATACATTTCGGAGAATGTGCCCAGTAACTTTACGATCTGATTCCGAAAAACTCCTTTCTATCAAAGGACAAGCGGACGCACGGCTCAGTACCATCCGTAACTAGTTGATATACCACCCATTCGCACACAACGTTTTGGTTCTAAGTTCTTGATGCGCACAGCTAAGGTATGGAACACTTTGCTGTCGTTTGATTTTCCTAAATAATAAAATTTGGGCCTCTTTAAGGTAAGAGTGAGTAGGTTTCTTCTAGATCTTCGTGCTTCATCTTAGACCATATCATCGCTTACCATCAGGTAGCATTGTGGTCAAACGAAGATCTATAATAGTTTAAGAAAGAACGTGGCAACCATCGCCTCTAACAAATTCTCTATCCTTAGAATAAATGTCACTGGTAGTATATTCTACAATAATTAAAAAAAAAAATATTTCTGAACATTTCACACAGCGCTATCTAGCCCCAAACTAAGCAGAGCTTGTACTATGGGAACCAGATAACTGATAGAATACTTATATACTTTTTTTTTTTGTAAATACATACTTATAATACATAGAGAAAAAACCAGACCCGGAACAAATATCTGTAGATCATGCAAACATTTGTTTCGCAGCGGGAATCGAACCCGCTATTTCCTGCGTCTCAGCCGGCTATTCGCCCATTGCGCCACGGAGGTAGTCAACAACAATCAAATTGTTTTACGAAAATATCATCCAATTCTCGGGGGTTATTGCCTCGCACCTTAGAAATGTGCCTTACGATGCACTGCCCTCCGTCCATGTAATTTCACCGGAAACCAAATCCTTCATACCGAAACACAGCAATGCTGCTTGGCGGCAGAAATAGGTATGGTGCGAGTACTTCCTCGGGCGAGCCCTTTTACTAGTAACTACTATTCTTCTCAATTAAGATAATTCAATTATACTGTTCTTTAAAATTGTTCCATTAGTCATATTTTGAGTAGGTACCAAACAAATGATTCCATTCTTAACAGACTACAAAAAAGGAGGAGGTTCACGCATACATTTTTACTGGGTGAACCAATTTTGGTAATTATTTTAAGAATTGATAGGTTTTAACTCTAGGCTGGTGCTATTTATGTTTCATTCAGGTGAAATAATTTTAAACGTATTTTCTCCCGTAAAACTGACATAGCTTACAACGACCTAAGATAAACTAGCTTTCTTTTACAAAAACCACTTCTGAAACAGTCCATTCGTTTGGGAACTACGATGCCACCGACAAACAGACAGACAAAGGCGTCAAACTTAGAACGCCCTCTTTGCCTTTTTCTTTTCCCTCTTTGTCGGGGTTCAAAATTAAAAAGAAACAATTAAAACATCTAAAGACCGTTGCACAGATCTAGATTTTTTCCTAACCGGGACATGATGTGGCGCCCTCTCTCCTCCAGCGTTTGAGACGTTAAAGTTTGAAGCGTTCCAAATCAGATGATGAATAGCCAGGTGAACTATGTAAGTGGACCGCGGGAGGGAGTGAAATAAGCGATAGTACTACGTGCGCATAAGAATTTGGCGTCCCCTGAAATTGCTCCCCCCTCCGCCCTAGATCCTGGGCTGTCGTTGCAGACATCTTCAGATAACTCAACCGCTCCAGATCACTACCAGGTGGAAGTACCCCCAAGACACTGGTTGCATTGTCCCGCTGAATTGGATTGCTATCGATTAGCAACCCAAAGTTACTAGATATCACGTACATCATCGAACATAGGCCATTTCTATATTTAAAAGAATTATCCAAATGCATCGACAAATCTTCTAGTGACCTCTTCTTACTGGGTGGTTTTCATGATAGAAAATTGGGTAACCGGTCTGCGCGTGATTTGAAACGAGTCCAAGAAAATGGAGTTTTGTGACACCCTAGATAATATTACGTTCAGATTTTCGCCCCAACATCTATGATAATCTTTAAATAAATACTTGAAGAGAAAACGTTATGCCCTTTTGAGGCTTATTTCGCGCATCAAGGAGTGTGAGATTTAGCATAGGTACTTAAAAATATCATGTAGATGGAGTGATGAATGTTAAATTAAGGTAAAAAAAAAGAACTACGGTAGAATTTCGACAACTGTGCTCTGGCAACTAGTTATTTTTACATACTATAAAATGAAGTCGCTTCTGCTGTCTGTTATCCTTTAAACTACTCAACGGATTTTAATGTAGTTTTTAGCAACAGATAGAGTGTTTCAAGAGAAAGGTTAATATATAATGCATACATAACTCTATTTGTTTGTTACCTTTCCATGACTAAACGGCTGAACGGATCGTAATGAAATTGCAAGGAGATAGATTATATCAGAAAGGACATAGGCTAATTTTTAGTCAACTGCGCAAAATGAGGGTAAAAAAAACACCCGTGCGAAGCCGCGGGAGGGTCAGCTAGTCTATCATAAAATAAAAATAAGAGCTAATAATGCATAACCAAGTAATACCTGACAAGCATATTCGTATGAAAAAACTATAAAATATAACGACGCCGGTCTAGACAGAGTTAAGGTACTATTCCAAGCGACACTGGCTGCCGACCGCAACTGCCAACTACAAGAACGCAGTCGGCCGCAACGGCACTACTAGATTATATATGTATTTCTTATTTCTATAACAGACGTTCCGAACGTCGCTGTAGACTGCCAACTGTCAACCACACGTGCCACGGCTGCACGCGGTTAACCACAGCGGCACTACTGGTTTGTATGTATTTCAATGACAGACGTTCCGAGCGCCGCTGCTGACAGCAACTGCCAACTGGAAGTGCCGCGGCTGTACGTAGCGGCACTACTGATATGTACATATTTCTATGACAGATGTTTCAAGTACCACTGCTTACTGCAACTGCCAACTGTACGTGCTGCGGCTGCATGCAGTCGGCCGCAGCAGCACTACTGGTTTGTATGTATTTCTATGACAGACGTTCCGTGCACCGCGGTAGCTTCACGTGCAGTCGGCAGTTGCAGTCGGCAGTTGCAGTCGGCAATTGCAATCGGCAGCGGCGCTTGGAATAGTACCTTTAGGGTAATATGAGATTTACGGGAGCATCTAGAGAATGCTAAGGTCCCGTCACGTGGAAAACCACGTTTTGTGGTTTTCGTCGGTATTCTAGAATGCTCATCCGTTAATCTCGTAAGTGGTAATGCTCCTCAGTAAACAGCAAAAGGAGAACGAACACCTCAAAAATGAGGTGTCCTTCATCTTAACGTGCTTAGACTTTATAGGTAAATGCTAGGAGTAGGTTCGTATAAGTAGGTGGCTAAGGTGGCCAGCTAGTGCGTTGTTGTGGGCTAGCTTTTCTTGTGTTTTATTTTAGTACATGTTGACTCTTACCGGCTTCACGGTAAATAGGTAGGCGTTATTATATTATATTAGGTTATTTATTTTTATCCTAAGTATATTTAATTGCATTTTGTTGTACACTGCTTAATTAGTGAGCGGAATTTCGAGGTCCACTCAAAGAAGACCAACGCTGGGTAGCCAGTGCAACCCAGCATATGCTGAGCTACAGCCTTTTTGTGAGTACAATGAGACACTGCAATATTTTGCATTTTTATTTAATGTTATTCTTCTAGCTATTGTTTATTAGTTCTGTTTGTTATGTCTCCTGTGTGTGTTTGTTCTGTTGTACTATTGGTGTTGTTCACAAATAAATGTTTTTTGATTTGATTTTGTAATATCGCCTAAAATATCAAAGAAATTATCAATAATAAACGATATGCCTTGCTGTTGCTATACCCTGCCAGGGTTCATATGTGAAACTATCTACCTACTACCTGTAAAAACTTTGTCACCATGTGAAAGCAATAGATGTATTGAGTATTGGTATGGCGGTTGGTAGAGTTATGTGGAAGAAGAAAACACATTGTGCCAACCTAATTGAATATGGATTTTCGGCAGCAAGGTGATGAAAATATGTTGATAAAAATAATACGTACTTCTCCATGTGTTGCAATTTTCATACTGCATGTAGCAGTAATTTGAGAAGTCTCTGTAATCCCCATCGTAGCTGCGAGCGCATATGTGTTGGTATCTGAAATAAGAAAAATATTTTGTAAATCACTTTTTAATGAATAACTATTATGTTTTCTCATGAACATTTTCTTATATTTGTAATCAAACCCGGGTATTTAACAGGATTTGTGAATTTATGAGAATCTTGATTTTTCGACGCAGTTGCATGCGCCGTGATCACGGGTAAACTGAAGTCTTTGTGAGTGGGTAGTTATTGGCAGATATATCGATCTACCCTCTTTCTAAGATTTGTCGTGATCATGGCACATGCGACTGCGTTCAAATAGCGGGATACTCAAACACTCACTTATAATGGTAAATATCCCGTTTTAAATAGTGTCCATAACCATCATCATTAACATATAACAGTCTACTGTAGGTCTCTCCCAGGGTGCTCTATTGACCCCGATCCTCAGCTCAGCGTGCAAATCGTCACTCCATCTAGCCGGAGAGCGTCGTACACTTCGCTTGCCTAGACGTAGTCTACACTCCAGAACACGTTTACCCCAACGGTTATCGATTCTGCGGCAGATATGACTGCCTCACTGCCACTTCAGCTTGCTGACCCTCTGAGGCATGTCGATCGCCTTGATTCGCTGTCATAACCATGATAGTTTCAAAATTTATTTTCTGATATTCGGATCTTATAGGCTGTTTGCTGACAGGAAACTGATGTCCCTTTTGAGATGTGGCGTTGGCGCTACCTGGAAAGCGAAGTTTCTACCCCTTACAAGATGGAAAAGTGGCCGCACAAGATCGATGGCTGTTGAAATCTATGAAGGAAGGCTCAGCAGAGTAAGTTCTATGACTTGTTTAATAAGATGGCGACATTTCGTAAACAGAACTTAAATTTCAGATAATTTGGAAGAAAACCATATATTGAATCATTTTAAGAACTGTTATTGCTATGACAATTATTGAACATTCCATATGCGAACTGAATTAGTATCACATAAATTGACCTCTTTTGACTTTGTTACACGACTTCAGGAATAGTAAGTAACTGGAGGTTGTAATTATCAGGTGGACATTAGGTCACCAATGTTATAAAAAGTACGTTATCGAGGTCGCAGTAATAAAACGGTCGTATTATAATAAAACATTTTTATTTGACCTCTCGCATTTCATCGTTTTCTTTGGAGGTTAACAGTCTTAATATTTAAGACCCTTGGTTTAAAATATACACCTGTCGTATTGCTTTATTTTTCAACCGACTTCGAAAAGGAGAAGGTTCTCAATTCAGCTGTATGTTTGTTACTCAATATCTCCCCCAATTTGATATCCGATTTCAATTATTCTTTAAGGAGTATGTGTATAAAACAAAGTAGAAATAAAAACCTCCTCAACAGATGACGCGTCGCGATGTAGTAATTGTTGTTAGGGTTCCGTACTTATGGTAAAACGGGACCCTATTACCAAGACTCCGCTGTCTGTCTGTCTGTCCGTCCGTCTGTCACCAGGCTGTATCTCATAAACAGTGATAGTTAGGCAGTTGAAATTTACACAGATGATGTATTTCTGTTGCCGCTATAACAACAAAATACTAAAAACAGAATAAAATAAATATTTAAGGTGGGCTCCCATACAACAAACGTGATTTATTTGCTCGTTTTTGCTTGATATTGATAACGGCAACAGTAGACACACCAATCTTGGTGTGACTACATGAGCTACAAATGGGGGGCGGGAGAAGGTTGTCGAGATATTGGGGTTCAAGAGGGATAAAAAAAAAACAAAATGAGACGATTAGGTCAAATTGGATGTCTAATGATGGGTATTGATTAGTACATATTTGACCCCGTTTTTATTTTGAGTTTAACCTGTGTTGCTTTTGTGCTTTTTGCGAAATTCACAGGGCACACTAGTTACCAGACTGTGCTAAAATTTGGTATTCGCGTAGCTATAGTGACACAAATACAGGGACAAGTCTAAAATCAAGAATAACTGCTATTTCTACCCTTTTAAAAAATAATCAATTTACATGAACTCCCGTTGTAGTTTCAATGAAACTGTAAGCCAAGTTATTTGGTTCCGCATTTCGGGGCACTGTTTTATTCGTCAAAGATTATGAATAATATCTTTTTGGCTTTTTGGGAGACTTGCGACTTCGCGAGATCTTAGCTTGGGGCGAACCACTAGTAATATTAGTGTGATAAGATACTCACTTGTAGACCTTAGGACATCGCTCAATAAAGTTCTGGCATCCTTTCACAAAGAAGTCAGTAGCCCAGAACTCTGTGTTTTTGGGATATTTTTTCATTGGGGCCCGGTACCGTTCTGTGCATGATACGGTCGTAATAATCGCTATAAGGCCAATTAACACTAAAAATAAATATTAAATTTAATATAGTGCATCCTCACTTTCTTTGAACACGTTTGCTTAGCTTGATGTACCATATTAAAGGTCCAGGCATACCTGGACAGACCAGGTAAAAATGTTACAAATTAGACTTTATTTATTTCTTATTATTGTTATGTATTGTAAAACGTCATTAAAAAGAACAACCAGCCTTGTTTCTTGCCTGTCGTTCCGGAATTGTTCGCGGAGGAATATGTAGTAAAATGGGCGTTTTAAAGTGATCCTTGTGATTTTAATTAATAAAATGATTTTTATTTTAGGTATAGGTTGTCATACTGCTAGCTGATACATAGATGAATGACATATATATGTTTTCCATATAAATATATGACATACTAGCTGCCGCCAGCGGCTTTGCTCGCGTTGTTTGTCAATTAAAAGTACCCTATGTGTTAATCCAGGTTATAATCTACATTTGTACAAAATTTCATTGCAATCGGTTCAGCTGTTCCGGCGTGAAAGAGTAACAAACATCCATACATACAAACTTTCGCGTTTATAATATTATATATATATATATATATAGTAGGATAGAATGTGCCAGTAGGTCAGTGGCACAGCCTTGATGTCACGACCACGCCCACTCTGCTTTAAGTTTATAATGCTGGACATTTCACACAGCGCTATCTAGTCCCAAACTAAGCAAAGCTTGTACTATGGGAACCAGAAAACTGATAGAATACGTATATACATTTTTTTATAAATTCATACTTATAATTGATAGAGCGAAGCAAGATATTTAAAACAACTTGGGTGAATCGGCGCTGTATGTATATATGTAGGTATGTTTGTTTGTACGAAAATAACTTTCGAAGCGTTTATCCGATCATCGTGAAATTTAATAGGTACGTAAGTGATGGCACAAGTTTGGTGTGACTAAATGAGCTAAAAATGTTGGAGGGTTGTTGAGATATTGGGGTGCAAGAGGGGTAAAAAAACTGAAATTGAGACTATTAGGTCAAATGGGACGTCAAATAAAAGGTCTTCATTAGCAAATTTAGCCTCCGTTTTTATTTTTTGCAAAGTTCTTATGGTTTTTGAGTTATTTGCCATAATAAAAACTGAACTTTGACAAAATTCACAGGATACTCCAGTAACCCCACAGTGCTGTAATTTGGTATGCGTATAGCTTAAGTGACACAAATATAAGCAAAAATCTGAAATCCAGAATAACTGCAATTTAGACCCCAAAAAAGAGTAACCAATTGGCATGAACTGCCGTTATCTGTAATTTGAATGAAACTGTAGCCCAAGGTATATGGTTATGCATTTCGTGGCACTATCTTGATAGTCAAAAATTTCAAATAATATTTTTTTGCTTTTAATCTGAGACTCGCGAGATCTTAGTTCGGTGCAAACCACTAGTATATAGAAAACATACAGACCCGGAACAAATATCTGTAGATAATGCAAATACGTACTTTATAAGTAATATATAGAAAAACACCCAAACCAGGAACAAAATAGACCATGCAAACATTTGTCCCGCTGCGGGAATTGAGCACGCAACCTCCTTCGACTCAGCCGGTTAATCGCCCACTGCGCCTCAGAGGTCGTCAATTAAGTGGCACGACGAATAAGAAGGGAATCGAATCGTTACTTCAGCTGGCTGTCCCACTGCACCACAAAATTCGTTTAAAAACATAATATCAAAGCTTAAGCAGCAAAATTAAGATATTTGCTCTCAAATGCAAAAGGAATACACATTTTGATAAACCCACTCTCAACTATAAATTTGATGTCTTAACTTCTGCAATTAAAATCACGGACGTTCAAGCGGATTTTATATATTTTGAAATTTTTGTAGTATCAAAGAATACTTTACCTAAAGCCCGTCTACCCATACCCAGTAAATCCTTTGAAATCACACTTGGTTTGGTATACAGGGTGCCTTCTCGTCTTATGGTATAACTGTTTGTATTACACTGAAAGGGAGGACAATTCAAATTTTTGTTTCTCAAATCAAAAAATACTCTGAAACTCAGTATTACAGACTTCTAACATTCACTAGTATATTAAAATAATTGATAGATTTTACGCAAAACAGTGGGTGGGAATGCCTTTTCACATGACACCTCACACGATGTCATATTTTATCTTACTTTGCCAAAATAAAACCCGCGACAATTATATTAAATTTATGTTTTCTCATATCAAAAAAAACCATGAATATCCATATAATAAACCATTGAAAAGGTTTTGTCGGACAAACATAACTGAAAATCGCCAACTCATCTAAGTACGGTGCAAATAACTTTTTTACAAATTGTTTTAAATATAACGTGATGACGACTTCACTAGGGTCTACACTAATAAACTTTGTTTTTTAACGATGTCTAAACTTATTTGTATATAGTAACAAATACGTCTAATTTAAGCATATTTAGTCGCTAAATACATTTAGTGAAGCTCCAATAAGTACTATGTCCAATCTCTTTCAGAATATAAAAAAACAATTCGAGGAAACCCTGTACATCAAACACTCCGCATGGTTTGTAATAAAATTACTCTCAGTTACGCCAGATATAATAAAACATGAGCTCTGGTTTGAAGGGAGCCATAAATGTATGTACATTTTACAAACAAAGGTAAGGATTGCATCCAGTGTTAGCTAGGCTGTTACACGATAAAGCTATGAACACAGGATGGTACTTAAATATTATTTTTAGTTATTAGTTTATTAACTAGTGGTTCGCCCCAAACTGAGATCTCGTGAGTCTCCCATAAAACAAAAAAAAATATTATTAAAAACCATAACTTTGACTATCAAAATAGTGCCACGAAATAAACACCAAATTACTTGACCTCCAGTTTCATTAAAATTACAGCTACCGGGAGTTCATGTAAATTTGATTCTCTTTTTTGGAGTACAAATTGCAGTTATTCTGGATTTCAGACTTTCCCCTATATTTGTGTCACTAAAGCTACACGCATACCAAATTTCAGCACAGTGAGTGTACCCTGTGAATTTAGTCAAAGTTTATTTTTTATTATGGCTGATAACTTAAAAACTACAAGGTTTAAACTAAAAATAAAAACAAGGCTGAAATGTAATCAGAAATATCTTTTATTAAACGTGCCATTGGACCAGATTTTGGTTGTTTGTTACCCCTCTTGAATCCCAATATCTCAACAACCCCCCTACTTTTTTAGCTCATTGAGTCACACCAAAATTGTGTCATCACTACCTACATAAATACCAAATTTCACGATGCTCGTATAAACGCATCGAAAGTTATCCTGCGAAAGTTTGGATGTTTGTTTATATATTTGTTTGTTTTAACTCAATCACGTCGTAACGGCTGAACCGATTTCGACGAAACTTTTGTATAAACATAGATTATAACCTGTGTTATCACATATAATACTTTTTATCTCATAAATCAGGTCCCATTGGATGAAAATAGGACGTCAAGTCAGCGTGTTTAGCTTTATTTCTAGGTTACCTACACATTTAGTAGTGTAACGCGTACAAAGTCGAGGGCAACAGCTAGTTAACTATAAGACTAAGATAATTATCATTATATTTAGGACCTTCTACAGATCACAAACTCAAAAGTCATACAAACCATCACCGACAATTCCATACATTTATTAATACTGCAAGTGGCGAGTTGTTTATCAACATCTTTAAATTTCTTTAAATAGTATAAAATAAAGTCGCTTCCTCTGTGTGTTCGCTTAGATCTTTTAAACTACTCAACGGATTTTAATGTAGTTTTCAGCAATAAATAGAGTGATTCAAGAGGAAGGTTCATATGTATTAATGTATACATAGTAACTGCGACGTAACTGTTTGTTTATTAGTTTGTTTGTTTCCTTTTCATAACCAAACGGCTGAACGAATCGGAAGGAATTATGACAAGGCGATGCATTATATCCTTGGAAAGGACATAAGCTACTTTTCACCCAAATGCGCAAAAGGAGGGTAATGTTTTTATTGAAATACCACGCATGCGAAGCTAAGATATATAATATATTATATTATAATTTTGTGTGTATGTTTGTAATAAATAAACTAAAAAACTACTGGTCCGATTTTAAAAATTATTTCTTCACTGGAAAGCTACATTCACCCTGAGTAACATAGGCTACTTTTTACCCAACTGCGGAGAAGTAGGGTAATGTTTTTATTGAAAAAATACGCGTGCAAAGCTGCGAATTGGTCAGCTAGTAATAATAATATTATAAAGAGGAAAGATTTGTATTTTGGTGTGTATGTTTCTAATGAGTAAACTCAAAACAACTGTGCCGGTTTCAAAAACTCTTTCACCATTGGAAAGCTATATTCACCCTGAGTGACATAGGCTATTATTTATTGCTAGAAAAGATTAGGGATCCTTACTAATACTTGAGTAACGTAACCCAAGGTGTAAAAAAATGCCCTAAAACGTGTTTCGTCGCATGCGCTGCGGAAACTATTGATGATAGAACAAAAGTATGTTCTACGATATTAAAGGACATATCAATATCTGCAAAAAACTTCGTCATATTATAAATAGGAAAGATTTGTTTGTTTGTTTGTTTGTATTGAATAGGCACCGAAACTACTGGACTGATTTAAAAAAAAAATCACTGTTGGGAAGCTACACTATCTCCGCGTGACACAGGCTACTTTTGACCCAACTGCGGAGAATAATGTTTATTGAAAAACTACGCGTGCGAAGCTGCGGATTGGTTAACTAGTACGATGTGCAGTACATAACCGGCTTTACTTTTTACATAAACAAGGCGGTTACATTATATTTATTAAAATTGCTTTCAGTTACCGTTTATAAGGCTACGTGCACTAGGTATTTCATCAAAGACCTAGTTAGCTTCTCGGAATTCATGTTTCAGTCAATGTAGGTTTTCAACATCGCTTAGTACCTTCTGTTTTATCCTGATAGTTAAAGCTTGTTAGGGACCGTTCAGGTATTACGTAAGCACTATAAGGGATGGAGGGGTCTATGCTTTGCGTATTGCAAAGACATGGGAGGTGGGGGGGGGGGGGGGGGGGGGGGGCTTGATGGTGATTACGCCAGCAGTAATAGTGTTCGTAATATTACATAGGATTATATTTTTTTTTGTACTACATATATGGCAAACGAGCATGCAGTCCACCAGATGTTAAGTGGCTACTGCAGCCCATGGATATCCACATAGAATTCAAAACAAGATATTATGTTGTCTAGATCTCTATGTGGATACGTTGCCATACTAGGACTTAACTGTCCGGAACACATCTAACCGGAACACAGCAGCACGAGTACTGCTATTTGGCG
Organism: Philereme vetulata; assembly: GCA_918857605.2. Classification (NCBI taxonomy): domain Eukaryota; kingdom Metazoa; phylum Arthropoda; class Insecta; order Lepidoptera; family Geometridae; genus Philereme; species Philereme vetulata. The sequence continues at coordinate 2,194,855 of OU975452.1, read as the reverse complement.
GCAGATAAAGGTAAGGAGGTGGTGCCCACTTCCTCGAGCTCGTTCACAAAAGCTCTACCACCAGTGACTGACACAGTGACAGAGCGTTTCTTACTATAGGTTCAATATTATGTGCGTTGAAGTCCTCTATCCTAAGCTTATTTTCTTATTTCAAGAATTATAACTGCTCATGAATCAATAAATAAACATAATACTTACATTAAAAAATAAATGCATATACCAATGTTTACGAAAGCAAGGGGAGGGGAGTAAGAGCTTTGCTTACTTTTGCTGACAAGGTTGGGGGGGGGGGGGGGCTGTAAATAACTGTAATAAATCTGCTTACGTAATACTCGAACGGCCCCTTATATAGATTCTAGATGCTGGATATTTCAACATTTTCAACATTGTAAATAATTTAATTATTACATTTTATCAATAAAATGTTATGATTCGGTAACTTATAAACAAACAACTTCGCACGCGTTGTTTGTCGATAACACATTACCCTCCGTATGCGCAGTCGGGTAAAAAGTAGTCTGTCTCAATTACGGTCATAAGCTATCTATTTACTAAATTTCATTGAAATCGGTACAGTCGTTTAGTCGTAAAAATGTAACAAACATACAGGTAATCAGAATTACTTTCGAATTTATAATATTGGTTACACAACCAATGGTTATTTGTTTAACCACTGGTTGTGTTAAATATGAATCAAATAACCAATTTATAAGAAAGTTTAACTATTTGTTACAATATTTAACCATTTGTTGCCTTATTTATTGACGACCTCCGCAGCGCAGTGAACGAATAGCCCGCTGAGACGCAGGAGGTAGCGGGTTCGTATCCCGCCGCGGAACAAATGTTTGCATGATCTACAGATATTTTTTCCCGGTCTGGTTGTTTCTATATACTATATTATAAGTATGTATTTACAATAAAATGTATATACATACTCGTAAGTATTCTATCAGTAATATGGTTCCCATAATACAAGCTCTGCTTAGCTTGGGGCTAGATAGCGCTGTGTGAAATGTCCAGCAATATTTATTTATTTATTATTATTATTATTATTTATGGATCAAAACGCCTTGCCGGTCTCCATTAGGAAATCCCCCTCACCTTCCGTATTTAAAGCTAGACTCAAAAACTTTCATCTCCAAGAAGAATCGTGATTCATCTGATCCCTAATATTAATAATATAATGTATAAGTATGTAGGTACATATTTATTTATTTTATATATGATATTTATTTATTTAAAAATATTTATGTGAAAGAAATAAGACATTTATTCACCTGAGACTGAAGAGATGCCGCGCTTTGTTGAAGCGGTACGCGGGAAAAAATATCGGAAAATTCTTTTTTCGGATGAAAAAATTTTTACCGTAGAAGAGAGCTACAACAAACAAAATGATAAGGTATACGCACACAGTAGTGAAAAAGCGAGCAACCGTATTCCGCGTGTCCAACGAGGTCATTTTCCATCCTCGCTCATGGTATGGTTGGGAGTTTCTTATTGGGGCTTAACAGAGGTACATTTTTGTGAGAAAGGTGTAAAAACGAATGCAGTTGTGTATCAAAATACAGTCCTGACGAACTTTGTGGAACCTGTTTCTCATACCATGTTCAATAACAGGCACTGGGTATTCCAACAAGATTCGGCGCCAGCTCATAGAGCGAAGAGCACACAAGACTGGCTGGCGGCGCGTGAAATCGACTTCATCCGGCACGAAGACTGGCCCTCCTCCAGTCCAGATTTGAATCCGTTACATTACAAGATATGGCAACACTTGCAGGAAAAGGCGTCCTCAAAGCCTCATCCCAATTTGGAGTCACTCAAGGCATCCTTGATTAAGGCAGCCGCCGATATTGACATGGACCTCGTTCGTGCTGCGATAGACGACTGGCCGCGCAGATTGAAGGCCTGTATTCAAAATCACGGAGGTCATTTTGAATAAACTTTAGTGTCATAAGAATTTATGTTTTGTTAAGTTCGTTTTGGTATATAAATGGTTACATAATGAATAAACTTGTTTCAATTATGTTATATTAAACATGTGACTGAATTTATGACCTGACTAGGTATATACCTGATATGTATGTATATAACTATTTAGGGTTAAGTAATTTTTCATTTTCTATTATTAGTTTATTCTTTTTACACCTCGGCCAATCTTCCATTAAGCAATGATCCTCTCCATCCAAGGGTGGTCTGGAAGAGATCGCTTTGTAAAGCGATAAGACTGCCCATTATTTATTTATTAACCTAAGTATATTGTTTTGTTTTATTGTAAATGATCAGCACTCTCCTAAAATCTAGTTTTTGTTTTGATAATGTACACGCCCCTCCATTATTGTAATATTACAAAAATCCTCTCCATCCAAGGGTTGCCTGGAAAAACTCGCTTCTAAGCAATAAGACCATACATTGTACTTTATGCTTTGTAAATTTTTATTTGTCGTTTGTTTGTTTTTTTTGTGGTGTACAATATAGTGTTTTCAACCATTAATTCCTCAATTTGCTAAATTGTCTTAAAATGTTATATAAACTAACAACTGGGACTGAACATGACAAAGGACTTTCTGAATTTTGTCCTAAAGGTTGGAGTGGGCGTTTGATTTGACAAGAGTTTGTCTTTAGAAGTCCCTGCATAATTCTTAAGTCCCAAGACTTGATTAGGGTAGGCTATAATAACATCTTTCGACAACTGACGATCGCTATGTAGTGCATCCGAAATGTTTACCGAAGCACTAGCTGATACGTTAAACGCTATTAGCGTAGGAGGAGAGCACTTTTCATGTCCAGAGTTGGCACTTGTCACTGTATCATTAGAAGTCTGGCAGAAAGTTTTCTACTTTTCAGGATGTACAGACGTTGGGTGGATATTGACACCTAAACTATAGGACGTATGTACCTTATATTTTATTTGTTTTGACTGTTGACAACACCGACTCCAGATAGTGTCTATCATTAATCAATTGGACGATATCATTCATTCTAGTGTGACGAGAATTGGTGGCTAAGCTGTTTGACTGTTAAACCGCACTGGCACTGATGAGGGGCGCAGCACCGCGCACCCAACCGTAAACAAGTTGCAATCTGGAAAGTTATAGGATCCATTAAAGTACCAGTATTGTGAGAAGGAAGAGCTTGCAGCCAAAGTCCTGACTCCCATTTGGAAACAGAAAGGAGACGCGCCCAATCTGTGGAGCTTGAACACGTTTGTAACAGACAATTCCGCGTCAACTCGCACTGAGGCCCGTCCCATTGCCGTTGAGACGAAAGACGATTAAGGTATTTGGACAAGCACTTTGCCAAGTCATTCGAGTCTCGTAAAGAAAATGTATTGTGATATTGTTATTTGAATGAATGAATGCTTCTATCGGTCACCCATCCTAGTAGTTCTCTTGAGTTAAGATGACGCATGTTGCAGCACGCTCCAATGATTACAGTACTGCGTGCGCCATTGAGCGTATTATTTCCCATAATAGGTGCTCGTGCATATCGCTCTGATTTTCTACAAAATTGCTGCGTTTAGGATGTATTTATATATAAAGCAGGCTAGAGGCTCAACGGTTGACAAAAACCGGTACCAGCTTAACCTTAACCTATCTATGGGCTTTTGTAAACGACAAATATTGTCAACCCTGACAACATCGTTCACGTACACACGGCTATACATCATGCTATAATTGTCCAGTATAAGCAGACCTCGAATTGTGTAGGCTTTTCGTAAAACGAGAGGTCAGTTAATACTGGAAATGAATAGTTTGATATGTAGCCGTGTTTACATAGGGTACACACGGCTACACATCAAGCTATACATTTCCAGTATAAGCTGTCCTCTCATTTTACGAAAAGCCTACATAATGCGGGGTCAGCTAATACTGGAAATGTATAGTTTGATGTGTAGCCGTGTGTACAGCAATTTATGACAATATACAAAGCTATGAATAATGATAAACACTGTTGTTTATTGTGATAATATATAAAATGTGATAAATTAAATAATCCTATTTTGGCCTTACTATAAGACATAAAAAATGTGTACCATATTTTGTATTACGCTGTTGGATTACGGAAATAAATAAATATATATATAAAGAACTACGTCTAAAAATAATACTCTCATACTAAGTTATACAGCTTAATCCATCACATTTCATAACTAGAATAAACAAAATAGGTTCCTTAAAGGTTACAGTACCATAGAACACATACATACGTTGCGGCAAGTGATACAGAAGACCGAACAGTATAACGTGCCGCTAAGTCTCGCGTTTGTGGACTATGAGAAAGCCTTCGATCCGATCGAAACATGGGCAGTGCTTGAGTCTCTCCAACGATGCCGTATTGACTATCGGTACATCGAAGTGTTGAAGTGTTTGTATAAAAACGCCACTATGTCAGTCCGAGTACAAGAACAGAGCTCGAAAGCGATTCTCTTTAAAAGAGGCGTAAGACAGGGAGATGTCATCTCTCCGAAACTGTTAACGACCGCTTTGGAACATTTTCCAAACCGGTCGTAAACAGTTTCGGAATGTCCTTCAAGCTTCTGGAATGGAAAGGACTAGGAATCAATATTAACGGCGAATACATCACTCACCTTCGGTTTGCCGACGATATTGTAGTCATGGCAAAGTCAATGGGAGAGCTCAGCACGATGCTCGAAGGCCTTAATCGAGTCTCCAAACGGGTAGGGCTTAAAATGAACATGGACAAGATGAAAATTATGTCGAATGTCCATGTCGTGCCTGCCCCAGTTATGGTTAAGAACTCGGCTTTTGAAGTTGTCGACGCGTATGTATACCTAAGACTAACAGTCCAATTAGGTAGGTCCAACTTCGAGAAAGAGGTCAATCGTCGAATCCAACTCGAATGGGCAGCGTTTGGGAAACTTCGCAACGTCTTTTCGTCCAACATACATACCTCAGTGCCTTAAGACGAAAGTCTTCAATCAGTGTGTGTTACCAGTGATGACATATGGAACCGAGACGTGGTTCTTCACTATTGGTCTTATGAATAAGCTCAGAGTCGCTCAACGAGCTATGGAAAGGGCTATGCTCGGGGTTTCTCTACGTAATCGAATCAGAAATGAAGAGATACGTAGGAGAACTCAAGTCACCGACATAGCCCGATGGATTAACACGTTGAAGTGGCAATGGGCAGGCCATATAGCGCGCAGAACAGATGGCCGATGGGGCCGGAAAGTTCTCGAATGGAGGCCACGGACCGGCAAGCGCAGCGTAGGACGTCCACCTACAAGATGGGCAGACGACTTGGTAAGAACCGCAGGTCGGCGTTGGATGCAGGCCGCTTCCAACCGCAGTTCCTGGGGATCAATGAGAGAGGCCTTTGTCCAGCAGTAGACCTCCTATGGCTGATATGATGATGAAACAAAAAAGCATCATATGTGATGCTGACGGTAAAAAGTTAACGTAAATTTTGCTTGCCCTTCCGAAAGTCTAGTGGTATTATTTGAGACATAAACATTGACGGTAAAATCCCGTGGCCCGAGGTCGCTTCAGCCTCTCGACCGATAAAATTATGTCAATTCTACTAGAGCCAAGGGCCAATTAATTCACGTGATAATTAGATTTATGAGAGACATAATGAGTTCTGACCCAAACGAGAATATATTATGAACTGAATAATTTTGCAATTCTGCTCTTCTAATTTTAGAATATTATTTTGATTTAATTAAGTTATGTTAACTCATACCATTATACTGTTATTATGTAAATACCATTTATGACATTTAACACAATGAGAATAGATCGAAGCTTGAATTGTTACGCGAATTTGCCTTCAGTATGTACACATTTTCTTGCAGATTATTTTTATATTTTCATATATATCACTTTATATTTTATGTATGTACCTATTGCTATATGTAAAAAAGTTAATTGAAACTAATAAGCAGCCTTGTTTCTTGGCTGCTTTTTTCGTGATTTGGTCGCCGAGGAACAATGGCTAAAGTAGACGTTTCAAAGTGATCCTTGTTAAATTAGTATTTTTTTTCACAGCCGGAGCTTAGTGGCTACTTCAAAAAGTTTATAAGTTTTCCAGTAGATGGAGCTAACGGTGCTTTAGTCGTAATCCGAATCATCTCACTAATTTTGACCCTGACGTGACAGAGCCCGGTATCACAATGGCTAGTGCATTCTCGTATCAAGAGGAAGGTTGCGGGTTCAAGTCCCGTCTAGGCTTGAAAATTATTAAGATGGTTTTAAAATCATACTTCAATTAAATAAATAATGCTAAACATTTCACAAAGCACCATCTGCCCAGAACAAATATATCTGTAGATTATGCAAACTCTTATTAGGGTTATTTCGCATTTGTATAAGTCCATTTTGTAAGTTGTTTTTGTCTGTAGTCTATTTTTGTACAATAAAGAAAAAAACGAATGTGCTTTAGACCACACGACTATAAAAACTTCTTTTTAAAATATTAATTTATTAAATTGTTCAATTTTAAAATTGTCCACACGTCTGTAGGTCGATCAATCTATGTTCATTCTGTACAGATACAACTCGCACTCGCACTTTAACGTTTAAAAATATACGAAACGTAACTCACTCTCTTTCTATCTTCACTAACTTATATCTCCCACTCAACTTCCGTTCGCACTATTCGTAACTAATTCACCAGCTTACTCCCCGAAGTCAAACGTGCGTAAAGAAGTTTTATTTCAATAAAGAATTTGTTCCACGGTGGGAATCAAACCCGCAACTACCTGCGACTCAGCAAGCTATTCACCCACTGCGCCACGGAGGTCAACAAATTTAATCTTATTTGTCAAGAAAACTATATCACGGCAGGTTGCGGTAAAAACTGACTATAAGCGGCAGCCTGCTTTCTATACAAAATCAGCCTACGCAGTTTTATAAACAGTGGTTTAACGTAATTTTCATACCAGATGAAATCGAATCCCTCGATAAGAGAGAGCAGTGAAATTTAAATGTACGGATGCAACGAGAGAAATTAGTTCAATTTTAATAATACTAGTATTTTAGCGTCTCATTCGCCAATTTCGACGACCTCTGCGCCGCAGCGAGCGACTAGCCGGCTGAGACACAGGAGGTAGCGGGTTCGATTCCCGCCGTGGAACAAATGTTTGCATGATCTACAGATATTTGTTCCGGGTCTGGATGTTTTTCTATATATATTAAGTACCTATGTATGTACAACAAAAAAATATTGTATGTATTCTATCAGTTATGTGGCTTCCATAGTACAAGCTCTGCTTAGTTTGGGGCTAGATAACGCTGTGTGAAATTTCCAGCAATATTTATTCTCTTATTTTAAACTTTTTTTTAGTGAAAACTTCTTAAGGCGCCATAGTGAAAACTTCTATAAGTGCGTTGAGCATTTATTGAGATGGGTAAAAATCATTAAACTCGCGACCATGTTACGACACCTATCACTGACTACTAACACTGACTGTTTGTTGGTGGTCAATAATGTTAATGTCGCCAGTGAAGTAACTTCATTGTTGTCAGCGTTGCCAGACCTCCTGATTTACCAGGAGATTTCCTGATTTGTCTGAGATTCTCCTGATCTCATACTGATCTAATTTATTTTTAGTTTTTTAGACAGACTACTTTCTTAGTAATTTTATATTTTCGTTTTCATGTTTATGCGACATCCATCATGATCATCCAATTTTTTTTCAAGTCAAAGTTTCTTAAGGCGCGTTGGGCATTTTTTGAGATAAACAAAAAAATATTGAAGTCGCGACACTGTTACCGTTACCGACACCATTCCTGACGATTCAAAAGATACACACGTAATTGTTCAAGTTTTCACTTTTTTCACAAGTTTTTTTATTTCATTATTTTACAAGTCATTTTACATATATAAATTTTATATTGCATACATCACCAATAATAATTACAGAACGCAATATAGTAAATAAATAGGTAATTCTGTATATTTCACGCAGAGCGGTATCTACCCCATCTCCCAAACTAAGCAAAGCTTGTACTATGGGAACCAGTTAACTGGTTTTAAAAATCTTGAGATACAATAAAAATTTGTTTCTCAGATTTCAGTCAGTACTGACCTCTATTACCTACTTATTCATTGACCTGACTTAATCTGAAAATATTTTTTGTAGGAAATCGACAATTTTAAGCGTTATTTTTAGGTATTATTGACGTAACGTTATGGTTTGAGTTAGTTTTCGGTTAAGTATAAGTATGAGTAATATGTCCTGGATTAGGCCCTGGAGGATTACTATCCTACTATATATTATGGAATCTACTTTTTCTTCTGACAAACCGCGCGTGTGAAGTCATTTTCGGTAGCTAGTAAACAAATAACTCCATATATCGAAAGCCAATATACCCTGAAAGGTATCCTTTGTTCCAGGATAAAGCAGAATAAATCATGTTCATTTCCTGCCTTGACAAGATTTTGACACATAAACTTGAAAATGTGGCCCCAAATATCGTGAAGATTGTTCTTTTTAGGTCTGCACTGGTAGTAATTTAGTATCTCTTGTTTGGTCCAAATAATAAGTTAAGGCGAGCGAAACATCTCATAGGTAGGTTGCCATACGTCCGGAGTTTTCCGGACATGTCCGGTAATATAGGTATTTGTCCCGGAATACGGGGGGAATCCTAAGCCCTCCGGAATTTCTACAATTTAAGTAGGTAACGAGTAAAATAAAATAAACCAAATATTTTTATTACAAATAAATTAACAATCAATATTACTTATGTTATTTGTCATTTTGATCATTACTGACAAGTAAGTCAGGAATATTCATCTAATGTCAGGAATTAACTCTGGAATTTCGATTTTTTAATCTGGGAACCCTACTCATACGCTTATGGAGATGCGTCACGTCACGGGCTGCGTCTCGACATGTTTTCTTCTTGAATATATGGCCAATTAAGAGGGCGTTCATGTAGAAACATTTACTTGATATGAAGCGTTGCTCGCGACGAAGCACGCAGCGGGAATCGTACCATCAGTTGTGGCGGCACACGCGTCTTCGCAAGAAAAGGTGCAAAGCTTGCGGCGGGCACCGCGCAACGCAACGTACAGCACAACAGACCAAGTGCGTCTCGTTGTGTTTACTTCTCGAATATATGGCCTAGTACGAGAGCATTAATAAAGAAGCATTTGCATGATATGAAGCATTGCTCACGGTGGAGCACGCAGCGGAAATCGCAGCTTCAGTCGCGGCGGTACACACGTCTTCGCAAAGAAAAGGACGCAACGCACAACGGACCACAACTTCATAAGCGCGCCCTAAGGTCACGGGGCAACACATGTGTGCAAAATTTGTAGAAACATTTGCACGTTGCTATACAGCATCGGTTATCAAAGAAAACAAAGTTCAAACTCCCTTTGAAAACCGACAATGGGTAACAAAGCGTGTTCTGGTAGGAGGAAAACTTACGACTGTTATGAAAATAACAACTTTGAAGACTTATATTTCCTTTAAGGGCATTTGTATCATATTTTAATACTAGATATAAAAATAAACTTGCTTTTGCCACTTGTAGAACACATAAAGTTAATCGTATAAAGGGTAAGGTGTACGCTTTTATAACAAACTCACAAGTGATGTACAAAAATTGACAAATAACAAATTTGAAAACGTAAGTAAACAAAACCTTTATAAAAAAGCCTACTATAACATATCAGATTATTTAGATGATCGAGAAGCTTGGGATTGAAATTGCTCCAACTCGTTCAAAAATGTTAAAATTTAGACGTAATTTAATTTCATTATTGTATGTGTTTCAAAATTATCATTAAAAAGAACAACCAACCTTGATTCTTGCCTTTCTTTCCATGCTCGGACGCGAAGGAACAGGCAGTAAAATTGACGTTTCAAAGTGATCCTTGTGATTTTAATGAAGAAAAAGATTTTGATTTTGATTTTTTTAAAAAGACTTTAAGGAAGACCTATTCAACGATATTAGCCGGCTACTCATGTACCGTACCAAAGCGGTCGTCGAAAATGTAGGTTGCTATAATTTCTTTGACTTAGACCAAACAATTAATCATTTCGTTCCGGCCTTATTTATGTAGGGCAAAAGTCATTAGGATAAGTAGATGAAGCTTGCTGTGACAATACTGTGAATACTTTCTTAACAGCTGAATAGTTATTATTACTCCTTTTTAGCCAACTACGGCAAGGCGAAAAGGAAGGGGTATGTTTTTAGCAGTCTATGGATGTATGTTCCACAATAGCGCCTACACTATTCATCCGATTTTAATGAATTAGGTATCAATCGGTTTGTTGCTATGGCCGGGGTGACATAGTCTACCATTGACATAGGTATTACTGATCGAGCGAAACGAGATCTCTAAATCAACTTGGGCAGATCGGCGTTGTATGTATGTTTGTCCGTGAATAACTTTCGTAAAGTTGATCCGATCGTCGTGAAATTTAATACATAGGTAGGTAGTGATAGCACAATTTTGGTGTGGACTAAATGAGCTAAAAATGTTGGGGGGTTGTTAAGATAATGCGGTTCAAGAGGGGTAAAAAAATGAAAATGAGGCTATCAGGTCAAATAAGACGTTAAATGAAAGGTAATCTTTGGTATATTTAGATTCCGTTTCTATTTTTCGTAAATTCTTTATAGTTTTTGCGTTATTAGCCATCATAAAAACGAAATTTTGTCAAAATTTTCAGGGTACACCAGTGACCCCACAGTGCTGAAATATGATATGCGTGTAGCTTTAGTAACACAAAGTTAGGCAAAAGTCTGAAATCCAGAATAACTGCAATTTGTACCCCAAAACAAAGTAACCATATTACATGAACTCCCGTTAGCTGTAATTTGAATGAAACTGTGGGTCAAGTTATTTGGTAGAATTTCGTGGCACTATTTTATTAGTCAAAGTGTTCATTGTGATTGAGAAGTGAATCGTTGACTCGAACAAGAACACGAATGTGCGTATAAGACTCCTTTTAATACTGAATTAAGCAATGTTTCCCTGAACAGGGGTAGGTCATTTTAACCACAAAATATAAAAATACCGTTTTGTTATAAAATACCTTCATAACAACCTTTCATCATACTGCGGTCAGAAAGTGGAAGTCGGGATCAAACAATTAGTAACCTTATTTCAATAATTCACCTCAAAAGCGCGACAAAAATTCAGAACAATGTCAAAAATCCTTCAAAGTTTGGGGTCGACCCCTCATCAGTGGATCTGACAGCAGTGTTGTCACATCTACCAATTTTTGGTAGATCTACCTTTTTTCTACTGTTCTACTTATCTACCACCATCGGCCTCAAATCTACTTATTGTAAAAATATTACTATTGTAAACAATTCTTCACGCATGTAATGAAATGTTACTTACTTTCAAAATTAGCTTGTCTTGTAATTGTAATTTCAGCACATATAACGGAACGCGTTATATGAATGATCTAAGAAGTAGGTTATCATCATGGGTGTTCAACACTTCGACCAATTTTGTTTGGGAAGTGTGTGTAAGGGTCGAACTTTCGTGCTTAACCCTGACTTCAACGTCAGAGACGACTATATCTGAGTCACGGGGTGATGTCTGGAGTGCCATCCTAACTTGGAGTTTGGCCTCTCAGACGTTACGTGACCGATGTCTTGGCTAACGTTGGTCCTCTTGTGGTATACGCTATGGAGAGGATGGTGAGCACAGGAGCTTCCGCGGTAATGGACGCCAGGGAGTTCGAATGTCAGGTGGCCGTGCGTGCAGCGCAGCGAAAGAAGTAGGTACAGAACTACACAGTGGCATTGACAATGACATCTATCACAACTGACACTGACTGACACTTGACTTTGAAACCGGCCATTGAAATAGACTGTGTAGCGTGCACAGACATTTTAGAGGGACAGCTGAGCACAAGAAGGTTTATTTCGAAGAGTGGTATACCATAAGGATATTTGAGATTGTTTAATATAACTATGTATAACCAATAAATAATTTATATGCATTTTTATTTATTAAAAATGTACTTAAACTTGATTTGTAGAACTACCGATTTTTCAATTCAAATTCTACCAATTTCTACTAAGTTTTGCATCTTGTTCTACCAATTTGCCAAAATTGTATGTGACAACACTTTCTGGTAGCAACTTGAAATTAAAACGGAGGTTTTTTTATGAGTTCCTCTTTCGTTCTCTTCACACTTATTTTGAAACGAAACGCAATGTTTCACAGATCAATTTTATACAAACGTCGAATGATCAACGTTATCCCACCAATAATTTTACGGTTTATTTACTAATACTTATTCTAGCTATATTAAACCCTATTAGTAGAGCATGTGGTTCATTTTGGATTGAAATGCGATTTGAAGGGAGCCTATATACATATAAGGATTCGTATTAATCATCATTCACATTATTGATGACGTTAGGTTGGTTATAATGTTATGAAATAAATAGGAATGTATGTAAGGGAAACCTTTTGATCTCTAAATGTACGATCAAATGATCCACATGACCGAATATTGGCGAATTTCTGGCAACATGTTAATAAAAACGACATCACACTAATAAATCTAACAATATAAATGTAAAAGTTTGGATGTTAGTTTATTTATTTTTTTGTTACACAATCACGTCGTAACGGCATAACTGATTTGGATGAAACTTGATATATGCGTAGATAATAACCTGGATTACCACAAAGACTGCCTTTTATTCCATAAATCAGTTCCCGTGTGATACAAATAGAGTGTCAAATCAAGTTGCAACAGCGAGTTTAGCTTTATTTCTAGGTTACCTACACCTTTAGTAGTGTAACGCGTGCAAAGTCGCGGGTAACAGCGAGTTAACAATAAATCGTATTTTACGATTTTATTTTATTAGTTCTACATAAAATAACAAAAGAAAAACCACAAAAAAATATCTGTTATTTGTGAACATCCCGGGAATATTACTTACGCACAAAAGAAAATTTAACAAGATCAGAGACAGAAGTAAATAGGTACCTAAATAGCATGTATGTATGTAAATAACACTTAAAATGCATTTTTAATAAAATTTGAAATTGGTATAAATATAATATTAAAAGTATTTTCAATAAATAAAAAAAACCTTATCATCAAAATATCTTTTTTGATATTTTCAAATAAAAAGACTTCATGAATTAGGGGAGATAAGGTCACTTTGAACCTTTTTGTCAAGACACTTAAAGTGTCATCTGCCCGTGAAATCAGATAATAATTTTCCGGGTCAGACAAAGGTTTAAGAAAATTTATCGCTATTCATGATAAATTTCCTCCATTGAAACATTATATTATTTGGTTCAGTAGCTACTTATTTGAAAAAGTGTCGAGGATGAATATTTTAATAGCCGAAAGTAGTCAAGTTGTATATCTTGCGTACACGCAAGATCTACAAGATCTTTTACGCTCTTCTATTTTGTTCAACAGCTATAAGAAAAGTATTTGTGTTTTTAATGAAACTTTACTCTGATAAGACGTTTAATAAACATTATGTATATACGTATTCTATCAGTTATCTGGTTCACATAAAACAAGCTCTGCTTAGTTTGGGGCTAGGTAGTGCTGTGTGAAATATCCAGCAATATTTATTTATTTTGTTTAGATGCAAGGCTAGCCTCGAGCATCGTCGAAAGGTTGCAAGCCTCTCGGTTTTCTATCGGATACATTTTGGAGAGTGTGCTGCGGACCTCTTCAAATTGATCCCACTATCCCTATTCTATCATCGGATAACCAGACGCTCTGCGGTGCGCCACCGTTACATGGTAGACATACCTCCCATACGCACAAAGCGGTAATTTTATTTTATTCTATTTTATTTATTTAGGTCAACCAACGATAGTTATAACGATACATTCAATTAAAACTTTACATTGCATATTAGAGCTAATTGCACAATCAATTACAGGTCAACACTGAATGCAAATAAAAATAAATCTAAGAATAACTATACTATAAAATAGATCTAAGACATAAACTAGGTAATAAGTTAGGTACACGTGCGATGTACATCAGTACATAAACAATTAAACTAAACATTGTAATCTGATTTTAATTGTGTAAGTTCTCATCTAACTAACGACGGAACTTACTTAAATCTACAGAAAAAACATCAATGTCCTTTCAGTTATTCAAGGCTTTGCAAAGCCTTGGGATTGGGGAGTTGCTACCAAGGACTGTAATGCGGAGCGGAGGGACAAGTGGTGCAATCGGTTGGCCAGGCGTTCTGCGTGGAGCTCTAAAGTCAAATATTTGCAGTAGTTGAGGAGAATCTGTTTGTGAATTCATAATTTTATATAGAAATGTGAGATCTAGCTGCGTTCTACGTTTTTCCAGAGACGATATTTTAAAATGCTTTAGCCTCTCTGCATAGGATACTTTTTTTTTGCAATATTTGCAGCGTAGGCAAGATGCCACTGAAAACGTTTTGAATCCGCTCGATCCTCAGTATATGAGTTACATAGTGGGGTCTCCACACAACAGGACAGTATTCCAGCATTCTTCGGACCAAAGTGTTGTATAATAGTATTTTGGTACGGGGTTTTCCTAAAAGTTTACTGTTTCTTATGACGAACCCTAACATTTTAGATGCTCTCTTATTAATGTCTTCAATATGAAGGATATATGTCAATTTATTATCTAAAGTTTATTATCTAAACGAATCGAAACATGGGCAGTGCTTGAGTCTCTCCAACGATGCCGTATTGACTATCGGTACATCGAAGTGTTGAAGTGTTTGTATAAAAACGCCACTATGTCAGTCCGAGTACACGAACAGAGCTCGAAGGCGATTCCCTTAAAAAGAGGCGTAAGACAGGGAGATGTAATCTCTCCGAAACTGTTTACGACCGCATTGTAAGATGCCTTCAAGCTTCTGGAATGGAAAGGACTGGGAATCAATATTAACGGCGAATACATCACTCACCTTCGGTTTGCCGACGATATTGTGGTCATGGCAAAGTCGATGGAAGAGCTCAGCACGATGCTCGAAGGCCTCAATCGAGCCTCCCAACGGGTAGGACCTAAAATGAACATGGACAAGACGAAAATCATGTCGAATGTCCATGTCGTCCCTGCCCCAGTTATGGTTGAGAACTCGGCTCTTGAAGTTGTCGACGCGTATGTATACCTAGGACAAACAGTCCAATTAGGTAGGTCCAACTTCGAGAAAGAGGTCAATCGTCGAATCCAACTCGGATGGGCAGCGTTTGGGAAACTTCGCAACGTCTTTTCGTCCAACATACCTCAGTGCCTTAAAACGAAAGTCTTCAATCAGTGTGTGTTACCAGTGATGACATATGGAACCGAGACGTGGTCCTTCACTATTAGCCTTATGAATAAGCTCAGAGTCGCTCAACGAGCTATGGAAAGGGCTATGCTCGGGGTTTCTTTACGGGATCGAATCAGAAATGAGGAGATACGTAGGAGAACTCAAGTCACCGACATAGCCCGACGGATTAGCACGTTGAAGTGGCAATGGGCAGGCCATATATCGCGCAGAACAGATGGCCAATGGGTCCGAAAGGTTCTCGAGTGGAGGCCACGGACCGGCAAGCGCAGCGTAGGACGTCCACCCACAAGATGGGCAGACGACTTGGTAAGAACCGCAGGTCGGCGTTGGATGCAGGCCGCTTCCAACCGCAGTTCCTGGAGATCAATGAGGGAGGCCTTTATCCAGCAGTGGACGTCCTACGGCTGATATGATTATCTAAAGTTACCCCCAGGTCTTTTTTACTATCCAATTCTTGTAATGATTTACCACCCATGTTATAGTTGGATTTAAAGACATTGTGCCTTTGTGTAAATTTAGTGAAGAAGCATTTGTCAGTGTTAAGGTTCATTTTGTTTGCGCAACACTATTCGTATAGCCTATCCAGGTCAGTTTGTAACAGGGATATATCAGTGTTAGAGATGATTTTACGTGAAATTTTAAGATCGTCTGCGAATAAAAACGGCAAAGAAGAGTGAAAGCAATTAGGTATATCATTTTTAAATATATTAAACAAAACGGGCCCTAGGTGTGATCCCTGAGGCATTCCAGAGCCTACTAAACTTATCCGACTGAAATCCGTTTACTACGACAAAGAAGAAACGGTCGCTTAGATAGGATTTGATCCAATAATGAAGTTACCGCTGAAACCATATGATGCAAGCTTTTGTATAAGCAGAGAATGTGAAACTCTGTCGAAGGCCTTACTGAAGTCAGTATAAATTACATCAACTTCAAGGTGTTTATCAAGAGCTTCTGCAAGGCCCTCGCCAAAGGTCACTAGGTTAGTTGCGGTCGATCTATTCTTTAGTCGAAAAATTCCACAATGCAACGATTCATTAAAGATATAGTGGAGTATACGTTCTATCGAGTCTAAGGTAGCGAGCTGATATTTGGCCGAACCATACCTAAGGTGGCAGCAGTACCTACTCCATATCAGACCGGACTTGCGCTAATCGTAGGAATGAAGGAATGTGCTACCATTTGAGGGTTTCCCTTGAGGCTACGACATGGTACGCTTCAAAAGAAATGTAAAGAGGTTTCTACAGGGTAGGGAACGCATCGACTATACCCCGGGTGTCGCCGGTGTTAATAGACGACAGTAACCGCTTACCATCAGGTGGACCTTAAGCCTGTTTCCACACAAATATAAAAAAATACAAACAAAGTTTAAGGCTTTAAATAACAAAACTATAATTTATTATAAGAGTAACTCTCCCAAACGGGCTAGTGCAGCATTTTGCAACAAGGCTGAGTGGACTTCGTTATTTAGAACAACAGTTGTTCTAACTCGGTAAGCCATGTTTAAACAGCGCCCATACTGTAAAGTAATCTGACTCAGGGTGCTTCGTAATATACAACCTGTTATGTTATGTACGACATTAATTTATCGTTCGTTAACACACATCAGGAATCGTATTTACAGATTTTAGACGTGGGTTTAATAGCAGCAGCTTAAATATTTAGTAATCGATACATTTCCAATAAACAATTTTTAACATTTTTAAACGTCAAGCCGGCGGCGCCTATGCGACGATGCCGGTTAGTCAGGTGACTTGTTATATGAATATGATTTGTTTACCTATTTTATACAGACTATTTAATTAATATTTTTAAAGACGTGTTAAGTTTGTTTGATTTTTTTTCTATCATAACGACTTTGAAAAAAAAAATATGTTACAACAATACTAGCCATTTGACCTACACGTGTTTTCATTTAAGGCGATATGTAAAGAAAATTGGGCCGCTAAGTAACTGTCGTGTTCAATAACGAAAAATAGTACTGATTTCATATTTAAGCAATATTTACTTGAGGATTTAAATTACGTAAATGAAAGTCCGAAACGCAATTGGTGAAACTTTTCTCGATACAATTATTTGTCAAAATCGACTCTTCTAAAACACTAATACCGTTCATTCTCCGATTCTAGAAAAGATTTAAAGATTTTTTTACATAGTTATGTAGGTAATTATTGTACCTAAATTAATGGATAATATTTTTTTTTTAATTTGTTGGTTCTCATGCAATTAGAGATTTTATCTTTTGTCACTTACGCCATTTATTCCTGCGACAATGCGGGGCGACTATGATATATGTTTGTCTCGTTCTTTACCTAAGCAAGTAAATAGCACTGTCACTTTTTTGCATTTCCTGATACTCCGCCCAATCGTCACCGAAATTAAGTTTGTATATTCTCTTAATGTCGTACATAACAAAACGCGGATTTTTTTATACAATTAACTAGCATGCAGTCCACCCGATGTTAAGTGGCTACTGCAGCCCATGGATATCCACATAAAATTCAAAACAAGCTATTATGTTGTCTTGATCTCTATGTGGATACGTTGCCATACTAAAGGACTAAGCTGATAAGCATATGTGCCAGTAATTACAGGAACATACCATTACCATCTAACCGGAACACAACAGCACAAGTACTGCTATTTGGCGGCAGATAAAGATAAGGCGGTGGTGCCCACTTCCTCGAGCCCGTTCACAAAAGCTCTACCACCAGTAAAATAATAAATACACAATCCCGTGTACCTTACGAGGTCACACGTATACGCAGCTTAGGGGAAGAATATCGACTCCAACAATTCTGCAGTGGCGGAACATTTCCTAGATTCTGATTCGACGCACTACATACGTTTCGACAAGGCCCGGGTCTTAACTAGAGAGAAGTTCTTCGTACCTCGCAAAATCCAAGAGGCGAAAGAAATAAGTCGTGTGCTGAACTTTAACAGATATAGGGAATGGGTTCTACCATCAGCCTGGAGGCCATGTCTTCATGATGTAAGCGACAGAAGAGTGAGTGAACCTCACTAAAAGGTGAAGGTAAGGTAAACGGTCAAGGTTAATCTATTTACTTGGTGTAAATAAACGGTACCGCACCCCTTTGCGATTACATTAATGCCATTTTAAGCATTTAGTAATTAAATTTGCAATTAAATGAATGACCTCTAACAAATTATCCAACTAAAGCTTTTACATGATTTACCGATATAATAGAATGAGCAAAGCGATATCTTAAATCAACTTGGGCAATTTGGCGTTGTATATATGTTTGTTTGTCCGAGGATACTGTCGGAGCGATTATCCGATCATCGTGAAATTTGATATATAGGTAAGTAGTGATGGCAAAATGTTGGTGTGACTAATTGAGCTAAAAGTTGTGGGGGGGGGGGGGGGGGTGATGAGTATTGGGGTTCAAGAGGGGTAAAGAAAAACAAAATGGGACTATCCGGTCAAGTAACATATCTAATAAAAGATCTTTTTTTACATGAATCTGCAACGGTCTTTAGATGATTGAACTGTTTCTTCTGTATTTTATTGTAAATAGTTGTATATTCTATCTGTTATTAAAGGCACTTTGGCCCCTTTAAATAATATTCTTATCTATCGAAGCAATTATGAGAAAACTTTGTTCATATTTAAATATATATTTTATTCTTGCTTTTTTAGCCCTTCTTACTCCAACTTCAATTTTAACCATGCCAATAAGCTTAAAAATCGTATTAAGCTTTTACGATATAAAAACACAGAACTACTGACATCGTCATCATTTTACCAGGACGTCCACTTGTGCCGCCTGCACCCAACGGCTCCCAGAAACCTTTATCAGGTCGTTTTCACTAGGAGGGCCGTCCTATGCTGTACTTTCAAGTGCGTGGTCTTGAGACCTTTTCTGCCCCAACGACCAGTTCTCAGTATCTTAAGACGAAAGTCTTTAATCAGTGTGTGTTACCAGTGATGACGTATGCAACAGAAACGTGGTCTTTCACTATGGGCCTTATAAGAACGCTCAAGGTCGCTCAGCGTGCTATGGAGAGGGCTGTGCTTGGTTGATTGATTGATTGAAAATACTTTATTGCACTTATAAAACTAGTACAAAGGCGAACTTAATGCTAAAGAGCATTCTCTTCCAGATAACCTTTGTGTATTGTAGACAAAGATGTGTAGGTAGTGCACAGAAAAGGTAAAAAAGAAAATTTGCACAGGACTAATAAATATAGCATAATATAGGTACATACTACTTAAATAAACCTACTTAAATACTTTATATGATAGACTAAACTATACCAATATCGAATTAAAATACATACATAACAATAGAAGAGAAGTTTTATGGAAATATTAAGTTGCTCATTTTTGGTCGGTTTGACCGAGAAGGTGCCTATAGATTCTCAATTTGAATGCTTCCACTGAAGTAGCCTCGAAATAGTTTGGTGGCATATTATTCCAGAGACGAGTAGCGGTTATGGTGTAAGAGTCAGAGTAAGTAGCCGTGTTATGCTGTGGAGTAATTAGTTGGTGGTCTACGAAATCAAATTAGAAATGACCACGAACAGATTTGATATTGATTTTATTTTATTTTTAGATTTGATATTATTTGAGGAGATTTGTACACGAACAAAAGTCACCAACATAGCACAAAGGATTACCAAGCTGAAGTGGTACTGAGGCACATAGTTCGAAGCTCGATTGACATTCTAAAAAGAATTAGGAAGAATAAATATTTATCCACATTGTAAACACAGATTACACAGGCACTTAAAGCGCCGGCGAACCCTGAGCGCAACTTCAATTCGGCCGCGTCAAAAACTTCGGCCTGAATATCGCTATCCCTGTTTAGAGACGAAGTTTAGCCACGCAGAGCGACAGTGATAGCAATATAACGATTCTAAATTTGATTAGATTTTGACCGTGTTCCTTAATACCAGAAATGATGACAGAAAACTTGTAGTATTTTTCACATTGTGTTGTTATTCTGTAACTAGACAATGTAGTCTATGTTCCCATGACTAGGATACGTAAGATGTTGTTGTTTTTAATACGTAACAATTAGGTTGAAAACAGGTCTTTTATGACGTAATAACATGCAGAATGCAATACGCTTCTATTTCATTTTAGGCAAGTATTTTGATCTTATATATGGTTAGGAACCTAGATAAATACTATTCAAATTAAAATAATACCTTATTAAGGTAGAAATATGCTCCAATTAGAAATGATTACCTGTTGTATGGGCGATTGTCCCTCCGGTGCCTTGTTGGGGGAGATTGTCCCTCCCCCCTCCCCTTAATAGTTAGGTAGAAACTTTGATACTTAGACAAACCCTAGAATCTGAACTTTACAAGATCAAAATATATATAATCTGTGAGTAGTTATGATCAGTGTGATTCGAGAAAAATGTCGAAACTCACTTCACGTGAATTTATGTCATTGTTACCTATTGCAAACTAGAACTGCTTTCGGTTTGATGTACGATTTAATTAACAACAAATTGTACCTCAAGTCTTCGTAACTTTAACATCAATGTTAAAGTGCTGCCTCAAGGCAGCATTACCTGTTAGCTAAGTATTTAAAACGTTTAATTGACAGTCATCTAGATCAATTAAGATTTTAATAATTAAATTTAATAACGCGGTATTTAAACCATATTTACTTCATTATTATAAATACGGGATTTATCACGTACCGTCTTATCGGTGCTTTGACCGACAATGTGCGAGGCGAGACGTTATTCGGAGCGGATCGCACTCACTTTGATGAAGGTTCGCGAATTGAACCGAAACATTGTCGGTCGAAACACCGATAAGACGGTACGTGATAAATCCCGTATTTATAATAATGATTGAAATTAACCACGAAAGTTTTCTATGCAAATATTTACTTATTTCCCAGGTCCAAAGTCAGGTAAATTAAAATAATAAAAAAGATGAGATGGATTGTAGATTTGCTAAATGGCACTGTATGAAATGTCCAGCATTATTTATTTAAAATCTGAAATAGTTATAGTTGATAGAAACGAATACAAAACAACTATGTTGAAATATTGAACCTAGTTTGAAATTTGTACACCCATCTTTTTGGCCCCTTTGTCAATTAAAATTAATGAAAATTATTTTTTTGCACAACTTAATAAATAATCTGTACACACGGCTACACATCAAACTATACATTTCCAGTTTAAGCTGACCTCGCATTGTGTAGGCTTTTCGTAGAAAGAGAGGTCAGCTTATACTGGAAAGATATAGCTTGATATGTAGCCGTGTGTACATCGGCGAACTTATTGCTAGATAGCATTTTCTTCCAGTTAACCTTTGTGTAATGCGGACGAACAGTTAAGTAGTAATGCAGGTAGGTAGTATTTGGTAGAGGGAGAGGTTAATTCCAGGACACATAGATTTAAACAAATAAAATATATAACTAAACTTAGACAACACAAGATATTTCCATAAACGTACTTTCTTATACTTAAACATCAATAAATCCTAGTAATACAATTCATATCGTTTTATTATTTTATACTTTCTCTCTTCGAGTCGTAATCCTCAATGCTGAGGGTCCTCCATGGGTGATTTTTTCTTTGATTAAGCTGCGCCATCGGTGTGTGTTGGCGGTGACATGTATACGGCATCATGCAGCGTAGAGTCGAGAGTTGTCTGACCAACGTATCGGGCTACGTCCCCGTGGCCTATGTTTATATAGATAAACATATATAAACATATAACAAAAAACACACATTTAATCCACAGGTACAATGGGCGGCCTTATCGCTAAAAGCGATCTCTTTCAGGCAACCTTTGGATGGACAGGATCTATGTGAACTAATAAGGACGGCGGCGTAAATCAGACATTAACGAACAAGTTTAATTTACAATTTATAAAAAAAAATTATATATAATATAATTTTAAAATTCCATAAATATTTATATTAAGATCATCATCATCATCATCATCCACAGCCTGACTTCACCCATTGTTGAGTATGTATAGGCCTCCCCAAGTTTGTGTCATCCACCATGATCCTGCGCTAGTCTCACCCACTGAAGGCCCGCGATCTTTACGATGTCGTCCACCCATCTCGCTGCCGGACGTCCCACCCTTCTATACCCGCTCCTCGGCCACCATTCAGTCACCGTCCTGCTCCATATGTTATCACCACGTCTAGCCAAATGTCCCGCACAAGACCATATTAAGATACATATTAAAATATATATACTGTCATATCTAAATAATAATTGGCCTAGTGAGCGATGGATGACAGATAATGTTGTCTGACCATGTTTTTAGAGATAAGGAGACATTTAGCGTGACGAATTGAGACAGGTAGGGCATTCCAGAGCCTGTATTATATACTTCATAGACTTTAACATTGAAACCATATACGAGTATATAATAACGTATAACAGATGACAGAGTATTGACAGGATACCGCTCATTTTGTAGGCTTCGTTCATCAGAGTGAGGTAGTGCTTGTACACTTTCGATCTGAAGACTTCAACGGAGTAAACATACCGGAATGCATGCGAAATACTATTCCATTGTCAGGTAGCAGTGATGGTGAATGAATTGGAATAGCAAGCTGTATTGTATTGGGGAGTCTATGAGTTGAAGGTGTTGCGAGGAACGTACCAAATGGTCCTCAGCGTTCAAGGAACTGAATCGTTCTTTGAAGAAGTTGGGTGATTCAGAAGCATGTAGGATATTATAACGGAGACAGTAGATGGACATCTCGAAGTTTTATGATCTAGAGCCGTTGTAGTTTGTTTGTTTGTTTGTTTTCATTATTTAATTTACAAAACAAAACATTTACAAATAGAGGACTTAATGCTAAAAGCATTTTCTACCAGTTAACCGTGAAAGGTAAAAAATTAGGTTGGCGTGCTTAACTTGGAAATAACAATAAAAACAAATTGAAATAAAAACTACTACACATCATCATCATCATATCAGCCGTAGGACGTCCACTGCTGGACGAAGGCCTCCCTCATTGATCTCCAGGAACTGCGGTTAGAAGCGGCCTGCATCCAACGCCGACCTGCGGTTCTTACCTAGTCGTCTGCCCATCTCTCAGGTGGACGTCCTACTCTGCGCTTGCCGATCCGTGGCCTCCACTCGAGAACCTTCCGGCCCCATCGGCCATCTGTTCTGAGCGCTATATGGCCTGCCCATTGCCACTTCAACGTGCTAATCCGTCGGGCTATGTCGGTGACTTGAGTTCTACTACGTATCTCCTCATTTCTGATTCGATCCCGTAGAGAAACCCCAAACATATCCCTTTCCATAGCTCGTTGAGCGACTCTGAGCTTATTCATAAGGCCAATAGTGAAGGACCACGTCTCGGTTCTATATGTCATCACTGGTAACACACACTGATTGAAGAATTTCGTCTTAAGGCACTGAGGTATGTTGGACGAAAAGACGTTGCGAAGTTTCCCAAACGCTGCCCATCCGAGTTGGATTCAACGATTGACCTCTTTCTCGAAGTTGGACCTACCCAATTGGACTGTTTGTCTTAGGTATACATACGTGTCGACAACTTCAAGAGCCGAGTTCTCAACCATAACTGGGGCAGGCACGACATGGACATTCGACATAATTTTCGTCTTGTCCATCTTCATTTTAAGCCCTACCCGTTGGGAGACTTGATTGAGGCCTTCGAGCATCGTGCTGAGCTCTTCCATCGACTTTGCTATGACCACAATATCGTCAGCAAACCGAAGGTGAGTGATGTATTCGCCGTTAATAAAAAACTACTACTCGTAACTACATAATTGTCTAAATAAATTTCATAATACTCACAGATACAATATATTTATAAAATACACAAATATATCACATAAATACATATCATAAATTAATATATAAAATAATAATATAAATATAATAACAAATCTATACTAATACTATAAAGAGGAAAGATTTGTTTGTTTGTATTGAATAGGCTCCGAAACACTGGACCGATTTAAAAAAATCTTTCACTATTGGGAAGCTACACTATCTCCGCGTGACATATGCTACTTTTTACCCAACTGCGCAAAAGTAGGGTAATGTTTTTATTGAAAAACTACGCGTGCGAAGCTGCGGATTGGTCAGCTAGTAATAAATAAAGTTATACGGAAAGCTCAAGAGGAATTAGAATTTAATTAGTGACTATGGACAGAGCGTTTGAAAGCTGTTTCGATGAGATTTTTCTAATACTGAGGGGAAGAGCGTTCCATAAGCCATTAACTTCAAAAGAGTTGGTACGGTAGGCAGAGGAGTGGTTAGGAGTGGCTAGGCAGAGAAAATCAGTTGACCTAAAGTTACGATCGTGAGTATCGGCTCAGAAAGTAAAGCTTGATTTTAGGTAATGAGTAGAGTCTGAGTCTCTCAAAATGGAGAACAGGAGACACAGTATTCTTAAATTTCTCCTTGCGCTATTGTTAGCCATTTCAATTTACAACGTTGTTGAGCGAGGAAAACTGATACGTGGTCATACTTTCGCAGACCATGTATAAAACGTATGCCGAGGTATTGCAGCTGTTCCAGCTTAGTAGCTGATCCTCTTTAGCGTCGATAAGAGGCGTCGGCATAGTCTAGTATGAGAAAAAGCAATGCGAAAATGAAAATCGATACAAGTGAGCAGAATTTTTCCAAATGTTCAGTTCGATAGCTGCAAATAGACACTGATGGCGAGATCGTGGTCAAACGTAATCCTATACTGTAATAAAACGGATATTATCAGCTGTGTGTGACAGGCGAATGGACGGACAGACTTACAAACGGACGAAGTCGCACCATGAAGATTTTGTTTTTACCATTTTGGTCCGGAACTTTTGAAAGTACTTACCGTCAAACGAGTTATAACATCAAAGTATATTTTGATTAAAATCTAAGTAATGACTCATGCCCCAAAGAAACACCGAATTTTACGAAATACAAAGAACATAAGTTCACCTGAAGTAAGTCACAGCGACTTGAATCGCCTACCTGATCTGTCAAAGGTTACTGTCCTATCTATCCCGAGTGACCCTTTCAGAATCGCTCACGTGTGACGAAATGCAAGTGAAATTTATACGAAGGGAAAACAGTAATTTTATATGGCAGCCCGTGATGCGAGATATAAAATATTAATGGAGACGGTATCCCCAAACATAGCATCATCATCATCATTTAGGACGTCCACTGCTAAGCATAGCCTTCCCCTATATTTCTAGAGATAGTTTGCAATTTTATTGATTTGCCGACAATATTATGACGTATAAAATGACGTATTAGACAATAAAATCTGCACTGTCGTCCCGCTTTGGGGTGTATTGTGCATTACCCCCCTTCTAACCTGACCCCAGCCATCCTCGCTCCTTGAAGTAACGGAGCAGAACTTTAGATTAATGAATTCAGCTTTCCAAAATCCCCGTGAATGTTGTTGTGGTGTTAGCGGATGAGGTTTCGATAAGCTCCTACATACCCGTTTTCAGTCTGACATCGCTTGTGGCTGTACAGTGAAGTATTAGGTGCTCCACCGTGTCTTCTTCCTGAAGACATGCGCGACAAAGCCCACTATCCGTGGTCCCAGTATTCAAGAAGTGATGGGTTAAATTCGCAGTGTCCTATGATGATTCCTACCATCATCTTCAGATCATTAGATATAAATCCTTATTACGTAAGCCAATTGCTGTTGCTGTTGCTGGTCAGGCCGTGCCTTATATACGTAAGATACACACTATATTTGTGAAAGTCATATCATATCAGCCACAGAGCGTCTACTTCTGAACATAGGCCTCCGCCATATATTTCCAGAGGGACCGATATTATGCGGCCTGCACCCAACGCTTCAGAAAACTATAACAAAGAGTCTTTTTTTTTATTGATGTTAGCCAAGCGCTTTACCACTACCTGATGGTAAATGATGGTATGGCATCGAAGATGGAGCACGCTTGCTTAGAAAGAACCTATTCACTCTGGACTTGAAAATTCCAAGATTATACTGGTTTGGAAAAACATACGCCGGAAGTGAGTTCCACTCCTTACTTGTGCTAACAAGAAAAATCTTTCCATCAAGTGTACATCATGTGGTTTAGATGTAAAAGTTTGTTTTGCAAAAATTTTAACCCTTCGATCTTAGGACTATCTGCACCGTATTCCACCAAACTTAACTAAGAAAGAATAAATCAAATCAAACAAATCAAAATTTCTCCGAATATAATAAAATAGGGCAAGAGATGCTCGTAGACCAAGAGGCAGACTACCCGCCTGATGTTCGAATGACATTGAAAGCGTAGCTGGGTGTCAATGGATGAGACTCGCAAGGGACTGGAAAGAATGGCGTAATAAAGAGGAGGCCTATACCCAACAGTGGGTATAGACGGGCTGAGGTGATGATGATGATAAAATATAACGTTTTCCCTGACGATGACCTCCGTAGCGCAGTGTGCGAATAGCCGGGTGAGACGCCGGTAGTGGACTGGATTCCCGCCGCGTGCAAACAAATGTTTGCATGCTCTACAGATATTTGTTCCGTGTCTGGGTGTTTTTTCTATATAATGTTTGCATGCTCTACAGATATTTGTTCCGTGTCTGGGTGTTTTTTCTATATAATGTTTGCATGCTCTACAGATATTTGTTCCGTGTCTGGGTGTTTTTTCTATATAATGTTTGCATGCTCTACAGATATTTGTTCCGTGTCTGGGTGTTTTTTCTATATAATGTTTGCATGCTCTACAGATATTTGTTCCGTGTCTGGGTGTTTTTTCTATATAATGTTTGCATGCTCTACAGATATTTGTTCCGTGTCTGGGTGTTTTTTCTATATAATGTTTGCATGCTCTACAGATATTTGTTCCGTGTCTGGGTGTTTTTTCTATATAATGTTTGCATGCTCTACAGATATTTGTTCCGTGTCTGGGTGTTTTTTCTATATAATGTTTGCATGCTCTACAGATATTTGTTCCGTGTCTGGGTGTTTTTTCTATATAATGTTTGCATGCTCTACAGATATTTGTTCCGTGTCTGGGTGTTTTTTCTATATAATGTTTGCATGCTCTACAGATATTTGTTCCGTGTCTGGGTGTTTTTTCTATATAATGTTTGCATGCTCTACAGATATTTGTTCCGTGTCTGGGTGTTTTTTCTATATAATGTTTGCATGCTCTACAGATATTTGTTCCGTGTCTGGGTGTTTTTTCTATATAATGTTTGCATGCTCTACAGATATTTGTTCCGTGTCTGGGTGTTTTTTCTATATAATGTTTGCATGCTCTACAGATATTTGTTCCGTGTCTGGGTGTTTTTTCTATATAATGTTTGCATGCTCTACAGATATTTGTTCCGTGTCTGGGTGTTTTTTCTATATAATGTTTGCATGCTCTACAGATATTTGTTCCGTGTCTGGGTGTTTTTTCTATATAATGTTTGCATGCTCTACAGATGTTTGTTCCGTGTCTGGGTGTTTTTTCTATATAATGTTTGCATGCTCTACAGATATTTGTTCCGTGTCTGGGTGTTTCTTCTATATATTATAGGAAGTGTGTATTTAAAAAAAAGTATATAAGTATTCTACCCGTTATCTGGTTCCAATAGTACAAGCTCTGCTTAGTTTGGGGCTAGTTAGCGCTGTATGTCTAGAAATATCTATTTATTGATAACTTGACTAAAAGCCGTCAAGTCGTGAAACGTTACAAACAGAGCTACATACTACTTTCGAATTTATAATATACGTACGAATTAAGTATCTTATTATTTTATTAGTTCTATAAAACATTACTCCGGTATGCATATCCATTCACCCGTATCGTAGTTCCGTGGTTAGATCCAACGATTGTAGATCATTTAAATAGCGAATCAGAAGCATGGTCTTGACATTGATCTGTTTGCAATCGACGCACGCGCAACTTTTTTGCTGTATTTTTCGTTATTTTATTAAAAATTGCATTTCAGTTAAGTGCTGTGATTGTGTTGGAAAACTATTTATAAAAAGTGAGTGATTTTTATTACTCTTGTAAACATAATTTTTTTTAAATGTTTTTAGTGAAAACTTCTTTAGGCGCGTTGAGCATTATGATGAGATGCGAAAAAACATTGTTATTGTTTAATTATTTGTGTTTAGTTTGAGAAGGGGCATAAAACAACTTTCTAGTAAATTTACATGTTTATGTGATCATGATCATTTTGCAACATCCAATTTTTTTTTTAAGTGAAAGCTTCTTTAGGCGCATTGAGCATTTTTTGAGATTCAAATTCGTTTATTTACACCTAAATATAACTTCACAGAATGAATCTAATACGCTTTATCTAAAACTACTACAAAAAAATATACAAATTATAATATACATTCATTTTACAATCTTACATATTTTAGGTTAAAAAGGTACACCAAAAACACAACAGATATACAAATACAAAAAGGACTTACAATAACTGACATACATTCGGTATACATAACTAATTAAACACTCTCACAATAACTGAGACACTCGCTCGATTGTCTTCCAGTCATCCGCAAACACGTCAAAATTAGGATGGATTGTAATAAGCTCATTAATAGCGGGTTCCTATATCCGTCGGTAACCGACTACACCACGTATCTTTTTGAAAAAGTGTCAAACTAGTGTCAAACTTTTGACAGGTTTTCAAGAAGAAACGAGTCGTAGCTGGTTACCGACGGATATAGGAACCCGCCTAAGGCTGCGCTGCGATGCAACGTACGTGCTCACAGTGGCTCCAACAAGTGCACTCGGCCTGATTGTAATATCTGAGTTAATTGGACATAATGATGGCAAAGTAATGATTTTGCATGATATTGCAATCTTTGTTGACTTCAATCTTAGTCACTTTTTTTTTCTTTCCAATTTTAGTATTACAATATAGAGGCAGCATAACCTTTCCAGTCACGTCAAACTTTGCATTGACAGTCGATATTGGATCGAAACATAGATTCTTTTTTATTAATCCACAAAATCTTACAATACAAAAAATTCAGATTATCTTAAAAGTGTCTAGTATAATAATAGTATAGCCAGTGCATTGTGGTTGAAATTCGATTGATTTTTGATGATTGATGATGGTTTTCGATGAAATTGATTTTTATTATAATTTTTACCCTCCTTATCCATATCTCACACTATTCCGTGCTCGCCATAAGCTTAAAAACCGGCCAAGTGCGAGTCGAACTCGCGCTCGAAGGGTTCTGTACGATAAAAACGGCAAAAAAATCATGTCTGTTGTATGGGAGCCCCACATAAATATTTATTTTATTCAATAACACAATTTTATATATATACCTTATTTGAGGTTGGTGCTGATTAGGCCAGTCCTCTAAATTGTATGAGCGCCCATACAACTCAGAGGACTATCTTAATTGGCGTCAACTTTGTTTGTATGGGGACCCCCTTTAGACATCATCATCATCATATCAGCCGTAGGACGTCCACTGCTGGACAAAGGCCTCCCTCATTGATCTCCAGGAACTGCGGTTGGAAGCGGCCTGCATCCAACGCCGACCTGCGGTTCTTACCTAGTCGTCTGCCCATCTTGTAGGCGGACGTCCTACTCTGCGCTTGCCGGTCCGTGGCCTCCATTCGAGAACTTTCCGGCCCCATCCGCCATCTGTTCTGATCGCTATATAGCCTGCTCATTGCCACTTTAACGTGCTAATCCGTCGGGCTATGTCGGAGACTTGAGTTCTCCTACGTATCTCCTCATTTCTGATTCGATCCCGTAGGGAAACCCCAAGCATAGCCCTCTCCATAGCTCGTTGAGCGACTCTGAGCTTATTCATAAGGCCAATAGTGAAGGACCACGTCTCGGTTCCATATGTCATCACTGGTAACACACACTGATTGAAGACTTTCGTCTTAAGGCACTGGAGTATGGTGGACGAAAAGACGTTGCGAAGTTTTCCAAACGCTGCCTATCCGAGTTGGATTCGACGATTGAACTCTTTCTCGAAGTTGGACCTACCTAATTGGACTGTTTGTCCTAGGTATACATACGCGTCGACAACTTCAAGAGCCGAGTTCTCAACTATAACTAGGGCAGGCACGACATGGACATTCGACACAATCTTCGTCTTGTCCATGTTCATTTTAAGCCTTACCCGTTGGGAGACTCGATTGAGGCCTTCGTTCATCGTGCTGAGCTCTTCTGTCGACTTTGCCATGACCATAATATCGTCGGCAAACCGAAGGTGAGTGATGTATTTGCCGTTAATATTGATGCCTAGTCTTTTTCATACCACATGCTTGAAGGCATCTTCCAAAGCGGTCGTAAACAGTTTCGGAGAGATGACATCTCCCTGTCTTACGCCTCTTTTTAAGGGAATCGCCTTCGAGCTCTGTTCTTGTACTCGGACTGACATAGTGGCGTTTTTATACAAACACTTCAACACTTCGATGTACCGATAGTCAATACGGCATCGTTGGAGAGACTCAAGCACTGCCCATGTTTTGATCGAATAGAAGGCTTTCTTGTAGTCCACAAACGCGAGACATAGCGGCAAGTTATACTCTTCGGTCTTCTGTATGACTTGCCGCAGCGTATGTATGTGGTCTATGGTACTGTAGCCTTTACGGAACCCGGCTTGTTCAGGAGACTGGAAGTCATCAAACCTGCTTTCGAGACGGTTCGCGATGACCCTTGAAAACAGCTTAATAGCAAAACTAATATATTTATTGAGTCACAAGCTGAGCAACTGAGTGGTGCTATATATCCCAATATCCATTGATTTCAGAATTAAAATTAAAATTATCTGCCGCATCGGGCAATATCCTGTTGGAGCTGTCTAGGACGCGGCTCATCAGGAACGCGGTTCTTTTGCGTAAGATCGCATAAACGTCTAAAGTCTAAACCATAAGCATAAACCTAATAAACCACCATCTTTGCCTCTTCCGCCGTCACCACAGAAAAGACAAATAATTAATACGTGCCGAGCTAACTGGACTGTGGATTTGTGGCCATTTTAATAATACCACAAAATAAATACCTAGTTACAAAAGTGAACTTCCGCCTAATTTGATTTTGTCTACGCTTGAGCGTAGCGCTAGGGCCCACAATATTCTACAAACAAATACCTACACAAAAAGTTTGTTACGAACGTATAATTATTGTAACGTGAATTATCACAAGTAAATTCACAACCAGCTAACACATCTATTTGTGGGTGCGTCTATACTTATCTATTATTTTCCGCCCAAAGGTTACCAGGAAGAAATCACTTTCAGCGTTATGGCCGCACATTGTACTATTTTTTTTATAGTATACTTGTAGACACACAAGCTGACGGGCCTCCTGATGTTAAGTGGTCACCGCCGCCTATAAACTCCTGCAGCACTCGTGGTCCTGCAGCAGTCGCGTTGCCTAGCACTTATACTAATATTTAGTATTAATTCGTTTTTTTAAGTATTTCTGGTGTAAAATAAAGCATTATTCTAATCTTATAAGTGATTGTTGTACTAAACTTAACTTCTGTATCTATTGTGTGATAATTCTTACAAGAATTGAATAGAAGCGAGTAAAATAGTAATCTGTAATCACATCTGGCTCATCTCTAAGAGAGATTATATTCCCCGCTAATAAGGTTCATTATTTATTGTTCGCATTTAATTGAAATGTAGTTCTATGAATAGCTGAAAATGATAGCACCTACCTAATCCAATTTAGATGGTGGTGGTGAAATATTGAATTAAGATTAATTCGTTTAGAGGAGAGACGATGACAAGGGCAAATAGAGAAACACCTATATTTTTGTAAATTAATTAAATATTTGTAGAATTATTTTCTGAACATATTTTTTTCGTTTTTAGGGTTCCGTACCTAAAGGGTAAAACGGTACCCAATTACTAAGACTCCGCTGTCTGTCTGTCTGTATGTCTGTCTGTCACCAGGCTGTATCTCACGAATCGTGATAGTTAGACAGTTGAAATTTTCACTGTCAAGCTTTTCCATGTTGTCACTGTATTTCCTTGCCCAAACTACTAGTAATATAGCAGGGTTTCTAAATCTTTTTGTACTCGCGAACCACTTTGAAAATTTATAATATCTCATACACCCCTTTTGAATAGAATTGTAGGAAAAAACAAAGGAAGATGTGATGAAGTTATTTTGACACACGTTTACCAGTCGCAAAAAATAACTCTTAATATAATAATTGATTCGTGTTTCATTAGCGGAAATTGCGAGAAATTAAATTCTTCAGTTAACACCAAGGACCCTGAAGACTCGTGCCATGTAACCATAAAGGGTCCATGGACCCCAGGTCAAGACATCCTGTAATATAGCCTAACTCCTTGAGTATTGAAATTATAGTTCGATACTCGAGAAAGGCCACGGACCGGCAAGCGCAGCGTAGGACGTCCACCCACAAGATGGGCAGACGACTTGGTAAGAACCGCAGGTCGGCGTTGGATGCAGGCCGCTTCCAACCGCAGTTCCTGGAGGTCAATGAGGGAGGCCTTTGTCCAGCAGTGGACGTCCTACGGCTGATATGATGATGATGACTCAAGAAAGCAGCACACCAAAAACTTTTGGACTAGAAATTTGATAAAACTTTTTTTACTAGCCCTTACTGTCCCACTGCTGGGTAAAGGCCATCCCTCTTCCCGATAGGTGGGCTAAGTATATGGACACCTAAAGACGGAAAGCGACGACGAGGAAGGCCTAAAACGCGCTGGAGCGATGACTTGGACGTCTTCCAAAGAGAGGTGGCGGGATCTGGCTCTAGACTAGACCGTGATAAAACTTTAAAAATTATCAGATATTAAATCCCAAGGAAACAATACTTTTAATTATTTCCAACTTTTATCAACCCGGCAATATTAATTATCATCAGTTAAGAAATAATAGGAAGAAAATTAGTTTTTAATGGAATGGTTTCTCTTTGTCTTTGTAAAATTAAATTATGTACTTACATTCTAAAACATTGAATTTCTATACCCTACCCAAAATTAATACAAATATTTGAAAAGAAAATTAGCATTTATTTTTAAAAAATCTGATGTTCTTTCTTAATTTACGTTTAAGGGGTGTTCAAGAATACATAGTAGATATTTACAAAAAATATAAACGAGTTAACATTTTGTAATTTGTTCTCTATTAAAAAAAACGAGTGCGCTTTAGACTGGAGTAAAAATTCCTTTTCAAAATAATCTAATAAGTATGTAAAATTCTCGTGTCACAGTTTTCGTTGCCATACTCCTCCGAAACGGCTTGACCGATTTTGATGAAATTTTTTGTGCTTATCCGGTATCTATGAGAATCGGCCAACATCTATTTTTCATCCCCCTAAATGTTAGGGGTAGTCCACCCCTAAATTTTTTTTTATTTTTTAGACAAAATTTTTATTTTCTGTTTTTTTATGATACAACATACAAAAATACATACAATCCTCAATTTTCACCCTTCTACGATCAACCTTTATTTTTTAATAGCAATTATTTATATGGCAAAACAACGTTTGCCGGGTCAACTAGTAATTTATAAAATTGTTCAAGAACGAAATGAAATTACGAAAAATAATCAAGAAATAACCATTCGCGTAACACTAGTGAACTCGCAAACGAACTACTGACTGAGATATATATATATATATATTTCATGCACTGGCTACGAGAGGAAGAGAGAAAGATGTGCGCGTGCTCTCTCTTGCTCCTACAGTATGTTACAGACAATATACCTGCACTGTGTCTTAGATATACGAAACGTAACTGGCTATGTAAATAAATAAATAAATATTGCTGGACATTTCACACAGCGCTATCTAGCTCCAAACTAAGCAGAGTTTGTACTATGGGAACCAGATAACTGATAGAATACTTATATACTATTTTTTTGTACTTGTTTATATACTGGTTGTTTTTATATATATTATATATATAGAAAAACAACCAGATCCGGAACAAATACCTGTAGATCATGCAAACATTTGTTCCGCGGCGGGAATCGAACCAACTACCTCCTGCGTCTCAGCCGGCGGTTCGCCCACTGCGCCACGGAGTTCGTAAAAGAAACAGAGAAAGAAAATGTGTGCTCGCTCTTTCTTGCCCCTACATTAATATACAAAACGTAACTCTTTCTCTCTTCACTAACTTATATCTCCCTCTCAACTTCCGTTCGCCTTGCTCGATCGGACTATTCGTAACGCTCTCATCATGCATTCACCAGCTTACTCCCCAAGTCAAGCGAGCGTAAAGAAGTTATACTTCAATAAAAGTTTCGTTACCTATTGTAACTTATTTTATTAAAATGAAGGTGGGTGAAAATCAGCTGGTTAAAACGTAAATAATCAACTATATCATTTTATTAACAAATTATACCGATAAGTATTGTTACTTGTGTTTTTATATTTTTTTGCTAAATTAAATATTTTTTCATATATTTTTTCATTTTCAGTATCTTCTTTTAACTTTTTTGTGACGAGTAATACAATTTCATAAATACCTATTATTTACCAATACGGACACGGCAAAGTCCTCGCTGTTGAAAAAATAAAATTTTTTTTTTAAAGATGGTAAAAAAATAAGATTATGTAAAATTGTCAATCTAAAAATATCTTAACGTGTTCTATTGATGTAAAAAATATTTAATATGTGTAATAAAAAAAACACAGTAAAAAAAACATAACTATGTTTCAGAATTTCGCGCAAAACTCAAGTGACTCCCTATCTGTCTTCTCCGGAATGCAGATAGTGTGCCCCTTCTTTTTAACATTATTTTCAATCCTTCTTCACCATCCTATCTAAAAGAGCGTTTTGTGTTCTTGCACCAGGCGCATGATCAAAACCTACGCTCATCTGAAGCTCTAAGTCTCTAAACCCCTGTCCAAAATTCTCAATTTTATGGAGCGTTCAAGCTGTGCTGCTGCGGAACGCTAACCTTTCTCTAACAGATCATTTTTTTTTTCGAATGGACTTATCTCGCTGTTGGCCTCTGAGGCCGTTGCAGCTTAACCGAGCTTTTGGCGTGCGCAGAAGGCGCTCAGCCCTATAATTTTATTTTTTTGATGAGGCAACTAGCGCAAGGGCACCACTTAGGTACGAACCTCGGCTTGGGCTGTTGCCGGGACGGGGATAGGAGAGAAACGCCCGGGTACGTGGTTGTACCTCGTGTAGGCGGCGACTAAAGGGACTCATCGACCTCGCCGGCGAGGTCGGTGTATTTGTGGAGTGTTTGCTCTGTCTAATGTGGATGACTCACCCGCATTAGCGGAAGTGATTTCGTCATCCGGGTCTCCGAGAACGTGTCTCGGACGACGGAGGGTTTATGTTATCTGTGTATTTAAAATCTCTTCTTAACTTATACAACCATTTCCTTTCTTTGTCTACGTACTGCTAGTTTATCGTTATTTTTATCTCATTTGTTATAGTTTATATATATATATATATAAATCACTTCCGCTAATGCGGGTGAGTCATCCACATTAGACAGAGCAAACACTCCACAAATACACCGACCTCGCCGGCGAGGTCGATGAGTCCCTTTAGTCGCCGCCTACACGAGGTACAACCACGTACCCGGGCGTTTCTCTCCTATCCCCGTCCCGGCAACAGCCCAAGCCGAGGTTCGTACCTAAGTGGTTCGTACCTATATATATATATATATATATATATATATATATATATATATATATATATATATATATATATATACCCTTCTCTATGAAAAAGAAACACTCATAACACTAATTGTATTGTATTCATTTATTTCAGATAATAAGAATCCATAATCCCAATAAATTAATTTAAGTAGAATCGAAATAAATTAAATTGATATTATAAAATGAGCAGGTAATATAAAATTAAAATAAACAACAGACAAATAACAACCTTATTACGGTAAAATAAAAATAAATTAAATGAGATTAAATTTGACAAATAAATTAAAATTATGCATCGGTGTACGCACATGCTGGAGCAACGCACCGGACGAAGTATGTCCTTATAGGGGACACAGAACGCCCTGCCACAGTTTATAGGATGGTGTTGAGGCTGGCTCGCGTCCTGCTCATCAGAGATGTTGTTTTCATCCAAATTACGGCATGAAAGCCATCAGTTCGATACTGAGCAAACATCTCTGAGGCACTACAAAAACGGGGGAGCCTCAACATCATCCTAAACGTATTGTTATACTGGACTCGTAAGGCATTCAGCGATTTTTTGTGTAGTTTACCCATAGACTACCCGTGTATGAATCTACGTTAGTCAGCGTGCTATAGTTACCCCCCCATGTTACCTACTAAGATGTGCCAAATTTGATAGTGATCGGTCGAGCGGTGACGGAGTTCACATCCATTTTATGTCCTGATACGTTACATAATACAATTTTATGTACATGGTCGCATTTGCTCTGGACTCTATAATGATTCAAATAAGTACTACATATAACACCTTTTATTTACGAACATAAACAGCCTCCCTCACTTTTATAGGGCAAAAAACCCAATCCATTAAAGTTGTGCCAAGTTCCTGAGCACTCAGCTAAATATACTTCTCATTAAGGCAGTAGCACCTGTTTCTTAAGTTTAAAACTAATATCATTAAAGGCACATCTAACACACAATCAATAATAAAGTTTACACCGTAACAGCTTTACTTGCACCCCTCGAGGCAAAGAGTAGAAGTACAGATGGAACACTCAATAAAAGTACCTACGGATTAGACATATCAACCAGCCCCGCTCGCATTAGATAGATAGATAGATAACTCTTTATTGAATTACCACACAAACAGAAATAATAATAAAAAAAAAATAAGTACTGGGTTAAAATAAATAAGGCAATACAATGGGCGGCCTTATCGCTAAAAGCGATCTCTTCCAGGCAACCTTTGGATGGAGCGAAATTTTTAAAAATTACGGAGTGCGGTGTACTTTAGCATACATTACATTACATTTACACATAATATATTCTAAGATATAATAATAATATGAAGTTTTAATCCTAATACTTAATATACTTATAAAATAGACTAATATATAGGTATATACATATAGCAAACTATACTAACAGATAAAATAAGTACATAAATAGTAAATAAATAACGCTAGGAAGATGACATCGTCAGGTAATGATGATTCACCTTCAATTTGAAGACGTGTAAGGACGATGACCGTCTTACTTCTTCGGGCAGAGCATTCCACAGCTGAACAGCCTGGACAGTAAAAGAAGCGCTGTAAAAGGAAGTGCGGTGCGAAGGAGTTCTGAGTATCAAGTTTTCTGATGACCTAAGAGTATAGTTGTATTGTATGTATGTATGTTTCTCCGAGAACAACTTTCGAAGTGTTTATCCGATCATCGTGAAATTTGCTATATAAGTAGGTAGTGATGGCACAATTTTGGTGTAACTAACTGAGCTAAAAATGTTGGGGGGTTGTTGAGAGGGTTCATTATTGGGTTCAAGAGGGGTAATAACAAACAAAATTAGACTATCCGCTCAAGCGGCACGTCTAATAAAACGTCTTGTAAGTACATTTCGACCCCGTTAGTATTTTAGTTTAAATCTTGTAGTTTTTAAGCTATTAGACATAATAAAAACTGAACTTTGACAAAATTCACAGGGTACACCAGTGACCCCTCA
Source organism: Philereme vetulata (assembly GCA_918857605.2). Classification (NCBI taxonomy): domain Eukaryota; kingdom Metazoa; phylum Arthropoda; class Insecta; order Lepidoptera; family Geometridae; genus Philereme; species Philereme vetulata. The sequence continues at coordinate 2,157,083 of OU975452.1, read as the reverse complement.
GTGCTGAAATTTGGCATGCGTGTAGCTTTAGTGACACAAATATAGAGAAAAGTCTGAAATCCAGAATAACTGTAACTTCTACCCCAAAAACAAGACCAATTTACATGAACTTAGAGGCAGTTTCGATTACAAATAATATTTTTTTGTTTTATGGGAGACTCGCGAGATCTCAGTTCGGGGCGAACCACTATTAACCCCAATATCTCAACACCAACCCCCCCCCCCCCCTCCCCATTTTTAGCTCATTTAGTCACACCAAAATTGTGCCATCACTACCTACCTATGTATCAAGTTTCACGATGATCGGACCAACGCTTCAAAAGTTATCCTCGGGCAAACAAATATACATCGATGCATACATACATAAATACATACATACATATATACAGACAACGCCGATTTGCTCAAGTTGATTTAGAGATTTGAAAGGAATTTTGACTTTCACTGAAAATTTTCATCGGATTAAAGAGGTTAAACTTATACCATAAACATTTTTAACGGACTACTCAGTAATCGCGATAAATATTAGTTGTTTTATTATATCTGGTTATATTACTCCCCGACCGCTTCCCCTGCACTTCCCCGATGGCGCCCGTATTGTACCGTTCGCATCACTATTTTTTACTAGGGTTTTTTGTCTCGCACTGGCCTACGTCACGTAACGACGCGCTCTGGAATTCTTTTAGTTTTCGTATGTGTTATTGTTTTGTTGTTGTGGTTTTTGTTGTTATAGTTTGTGTCATTGTTTTGTTGTTGTAGTTTTTGTTGTTATAGTTCTTGTTAAGTGTTTTTGTTATCATTATGAAGGGTAACCTTTGCATAGCGGAGAAAGAAACCTCGAGAAGACCGAGAGACTGAGGACGAAGAACAACCTCTGGAAGGCATAAATCCACTAAGTTGTGACGAAGATGAGATAATGTAAATAATAGATAAAATAAATGTATAAACTTAAACATTGTATTTTTATTTTATTCAAATAGTGTAAAAAAGATTAGATAAAAAGCAGCATCCTCCCTGAGTAACATAATAAATTAGGTTAAAAAAAAACAAAGACGAAGCCGCGGGCGGCTGCTTGTTATGTTTGCTTTTTTGCGGGCGGTACAAACACGCCAATATGACGTCACCGCGCTCAGGTCCCAACTTATCGCGCACGGGTAATACCACTAAACGTTTGCTTGAGACAGCTGATCTTTTCGGATTTACTGGAGTTGTTTTATAGTGAAAGTAGCTCATAATTTATTAGTCGATTTACTCCAAAAACTACAAGGGCTAATTTTTTACAAAGTTTATCAAAAATACCTTTTTTTTCATGTTACAATTTAACTCAAATAAACAAGACGGTCACTCCCTAAGATTCAGAAATCGAAAAACGTCAACTGTTACTCAATGTTACTCAATGTTACCTTAGCTACTCAATGTAGATAAGAGGTTACCATTAACATAATAACATTGACATTACATTTTCTCATTCCAGATCCCATATTATGACTTCAAAACTGCTCATCACTTTTGTCATCCTGGCGTTTCACAACACCTCAGCTTCAGAAGATGGCTACTTACGCTACGTCAAAGATAGCTGCTTCATCAAAGGCGAAGCGTTGTCCTGTGTCAAATACAAAGCCTTAAAAATAGCAAAGAACGCTGTCTTCGGAGACATGTCTTCAAATAAAACCATCAAAGCAAACCAGATGATAAGCTTAGTTCCGCTTGACGATGAAACTGTCAAAAATCTGACAGTGACTGAAGAGACAGTTCTATCAGAGCCAAGGAGTATTTTATCAGAGTGGACAGAGCTAGCCAAGTACTTTATGAAGCTAGTGCAAGAGTTCTTTAAGATGAAGGGGCTAAGGGTCAATTTACCGGATGGCGCTAGGACTGTGGAAGAAGAAACTTTGGATGATAATGGTAAGTTCATTTTTACAATATTTGATTTGTTCTTGATGCGTACAGCTAAGGTATGGATCACTTTCCCGTCGTCTGTTTTTCCTAAAGAATGCAATATATCTTCTCTATAAGTTAAGAGTGAATAGGTTTCTTCTAGTCTAGAGTTTCGTGCTTCATCTTAGACCAGATCATCGCTTAGCGATCAAACAAAGATCAATCCAGTTTAAAAATAAATTTTTAAAAAAATAACTCCAGGAGTGCTGACAGAAGTGAAAACTTGAACAATTACGAGATATTTACACACAGAAGTGTCAGTAACGGTAACAGTGTCGCAAGTTCAATGGTTTTTCCCATCTCAAAAAATGCCCACGGCGCCTAAAGAAGTTTTCACTTCAAATAACAAATTTTGTATATTTTAAAATTGTTGGGTTACTTAGCACCTACTTCCGAAAGCGTATAAAATCTAAATGGATTCATTTAGTGGCTTCCGTATTGGAGACGGGTCTTTCCGGTAATCTGACCTTTTTTATTGCCGTGGATTTCTCTATTAAAAGAATATCTAATAAATGTCAATTTCCATGAATAAAATTGTAATATATCACAGTTTTGAACAAGGTGCTTGTGAATGTATTGATAGAAAATACCTACATTGTAGGTATACCCGTAAACAAAGCAATTCAATTGGAACAAAATAATTCTATGAATTAATGAATTAAAGAAAACCCTTTATTGTAGGTACACAATATTCACAAAAAAATATATAATTAAAATAAAAAAAACACAAAGCAAATAATACAATGGGTACAAATCGCTTAGAAGCGATCTCTTCCAGACAATCTTTGGATGGAGAGGATTTTGTTATAACAAAGATAATTGTCATAAAGAGAGTGCGTCTAGTACCAAAAGAAAAATATAACTAAATACTAAAATTTATAAATAAATATTAATACAAATAGAACATTGTACTTACATTAAATATGTGACCCAATTCGCTAAATTGAGATTCATTTTCCTAAATTGAGATTCATTTTCTGACAAATTTATTGATTTTGTCCGAGGATAACTTCCAAAGCGTTGATCTGACCATCGTGATACTTGCAACGAAAGTGCCACGAAATACGTAACCAAATCACATGACCTACAGTTTTATTCAAATTACAAGTAACGGGAGTTCATGTTAATCATCATCTTCATCATTATATCAGCCGCAGGACGTCCACTGCTGGACAAAGGCCTCCCTCATTGATCTCCAGGAACTGCGGTTGGTAGCGGCCTGCATCCGACGCTGACCTGCGGTTCTTAGCAAGTCGTCTGCCCATCTTGTAGGTGGACGTCCTAAGCTGCGCTTGCCGGATTGCGCTACATATGAATGCTGATTTTTAATTAATCATAATTTGTCCAGGATATTTTTAGCCAACCCATTCGCGGTATACTTTGTATCATACTTAATTTGAGAAAAATACTTTTCATCAATTAAACAGATGAGTGAAGGGTCGTTCTTAATAATATCCTCTACTAGAAGTGCAATCAAACAATAATCTCAACTCGTGACGAATCCAAATCGGTTTACATTTATGCGGTCAACCCGGACCAGGGTGAAAGTTGCGGTTACGCACAGCTGTGACAAATAGAGCAAGAGCAGTTACATTTGCCCTATTTTTCATTTTGGCTAGGAAATTATATATAACAACCGGATAAGTGCAAGTCTGGCTCGCGTGCAGAGGGTTCTGTAAAAATATAAAGGTATTTGATACTAATTAACTTATTTTACGGCCCATAAATATATACCTTAGCGTCTAAGGTATATCTTCATGGGTCGTATATGGCTAAGGCTTAGATTATAATGCATATTATATTAAAAACCTATGTTTATTTACCTACTACATAAACACTGAGTTCTCGGTTCTCGGTATCCGTCCTTATCACTACAATAGCGGTCCCTTCCAGAATTTTTGAAGTAAAACTTCTTTATGCACGCTTGACTTAGGGAGTAAGCTGGTGAATGCGTTACGAAAAGTGCGAACGGAAGTTGAGATGGAGATATAAGTTAGTGAAGATAGAAAGAGAAAGAGTTACGTATCATATATTACTGTAGGAGCACGAGAGAGAGGTGCGCGCACACATTCTTTATCTCTTCCTCTCATAGCCAGTGCATGAAATATATTTATTTATATCAGTCAGTAGTTCGTTTGATTATTTTTCGTAATTTCATTTCGTTCTTGAACCATTTTATAAAATAATATTTTGGTAAAAAAGTTTGACTTCAGTTGTGTGGTCTAAAGCAAACTCGTTTTTTTTACAGAACATTGTAGTTCCCTATTAAAATATGTCCGTGGAGGATACCTTGAACCAACGTCATTTCGTTATTCGTACTTGAGTTACTTAATCAATTAATAAAATACAGAAAAATAATGCGTTCTCAAAAGTGATCGTAAAAAAGTGCCAGGCTTTTTCTCCAGGTCTGATGTCTCGTTTGTAGGGTGTGACTGTTATCGCATTTGTAGCAGGCGTTTCATAAGTAGGTTTCGCTTTGAAGCCGCGATTCCGCCCCGTTGAATGGTCTGGCTTTCAACATCTCTTTTCGGGACGACCTTCGTGGTGCAGTGGGCTAATATCCGGCCAAGACGCCGGAGGTTGCGAGTTCGATTCCCGCTTCGGAACAAATGTTTGCATGATCTACACATATCTATGCGTTAATCCAAGTTATAATCTACGTACTTACATACTTAATTTCATCGAACGTGGTTCAGCCGTGATTGAGTAACAAACAAACAAATGAATTAAAAAACAAACATCCAAACTTTTGCATTTATATTATCAGTGTGATGTCAAACTTACACTTACACTCGGACTCCCGTGCACGCAATAACCTTAAAAAGGGCTACAAAGTTGTCCCTTCACGTAATCTATTGATATCGATTCAATGAATTTCTTTAAGAAGATTCTTTGTAGGCGTCCGTTCAGACGGGCGTCAACCATACTCCAGCGACAAAATTGTGGCCGGACACAAAATCGTAGAATTCCACTCACGCGTACCACATGTTGTAGTCGCGTTCGACTATGTTTCAAACGCGTGGTTAATACCGACAACATTGCGGCTAAACCGCGGCCACAACGAAACTGCATGGTTCCTATTCACACTAGCTACTGCCTGGCAATATTTTTATCGGTGTGGTGTGATTGTATTGTGGCGCTTCTGAACAGACGCTAAGGCGAAACTGCCTTCCTGTGCTAAATGGTATCCCCTAATGTTACTGCAATATCTGATAGGTCACGTCCACTTAGTACGTGCCCTCTTTACCGTGGTATTGCACTGAGGCTGTTACACAGCTGAGGCTGAGACATAAGTATGAAAAGTCTTGTCGTTTTCACAATAAGTTTGTTAGAATTTATCCGTAACAAGTATATATTAACAAAATTTTCATATCTACCTACGTAATTCTTTCTATTATTGTGTCTTACCTTGTGTTTTGCTGTTATCTACTTGCGTTTGTGTTTTACTTTGTAATATTTCCTCTATGTGTCAAATATAACGATTTTCTTTCTTTGTAGGGTTTCGTACCGAAAGAGTGACGCGGGACCCTATTACTGAGACTTCGCTGTCCGTCTGTCCGTCTGTCACCAGGCTATATCTCATAAACCGTGATAGTTAGACAGTTAACATTTTCACAGATGATGTATTTCTGTGACCGCTATAACAACAAATACTAAAACTTTTTGCCGTTTTTATAGATAATGGTACGGAACCCTTCGTGCGCGAGTCAGACTCGCACTTGGCCGGTTTTTTATATTAATAAGTGACTTCAAAGAAAAGAGGAGGTTCTCAATTAGTCGGAATCTTTTTTTTTACAAGCTATTTATTAACTTGCAATGTATGTATGTTTGTCCGGGTGGAATCTTGTAACTGAATTTTAAACCCGTTCCCCTCAACCGATTGAGCTGAAATTTAGAATACATATGTAACTTTGGTGACAATGCAATAATATGGTACCATGGAGGTGGTCTCATGATGGAGACGGATGCTGAATAACTTCTGAATGTATTATAGTAGGCTACTAGTGTTTAGACACATTTGAATCTGCCTGCGGTACCGACTATGAATTTTTTAAAAGCTTGTTTTGAAATAGTAATTTTTCAACAAAAAACTTATTTAAATGTAAGTTCCCCGATTATTCGAAGACATCTTAACCTATTCGAGAAATTCTTTTTTTATTTAAAACGGTATACTTCCCATATGGTCCCATTGGCACCAAGTCAGGATCTGATAATGGGATCCCAAAAAAATCAAGGGCAACCCTCAAATTTTATAAGGACGCAATTCGGTTTTAAGTTTTTACCTCAGAACTCCGTCATTTATCAACCGAGTTTTATTTATACGGATATACTTTCGTATTGGTCTTTTGGAAATTATATCAAAAAATCAGTTTAGTAGTTTGGTCAAGTCGGTTCTATTTTAGTAAAAAAAGTTACTTGTTATGAACAGGTTTACACCTTGTGGGTCTTATTTATGTATGTCTGATCTCCAAGTCGCACAGTATGAATAAAATACACAGTACTTACAAGTTTTCGCGAAAATCTAAATTTGGCCATATCGTTTTATCACGTTCACTCTGGACCTGAAAAAATCGGTGGTGACACATGAACAGACAGACGGACAGACGGACAAGAGAGTGATCTTATAAGGGTTCCTTTTTTATCTTTTGAGGTACGGAACCCTAAAAAAGGTTTTAATTGTAACTTCGATATGGAGTAATTTTCCTACTGATATAGTAAATAACTAACCAACTTCCTTTTCATAAGTACATAAGGCAGGAAGTAAAAAACAATTTCAAACTGTAATGAAACTGCAAAAGTAAATACAGGTCTCAATTAACAATCTCCAATGACCCGACCCAAAACTAATTCCATTTCCAATCGCAATAATATACAGAAAGTTTAGGCCAAAAATGTGGGTTAAAATGTAGGTCAAACCTTTTGTTTTGGTACGTTAGCCACAACTGATTGTTTAATTTAGTTAGTGTGAAAACCTTTACGTTTGCGCGTGATGGGAATTTAAAGTTTTTTAGAAGTTTTGACCTGTCTTCACTCTAATTTTATTCACGTTGCTTTCACGTTGTAATGGCTGAAATGATTTTGAAATTGATAAGATTTGGTATATAGATAGATTGAGACATAAACGTATTTTTTTTTACCACGCGTGCGCGAGTTGATGATAGAATTTTGTTTTATTTTCTCTAAGTTATTTGCTAGATGTATTGGATTTTGATTTGGTTTCGGTTTTTAAATAGAAACTCTAAATCATAAATCTATTTAAGATAATCGCTTTTGAAAAACTATAGAGTAAAGATAGTAAAACGATAAAAAAAAAGCTTTATTTTTCCCTAACACCATTACAAATTTTCATAAACATGAATGAAATACTCTTTATTGCACACCAAGCAAAAATACAGTAACGAAGGAAATAAACAATAAATAACGGTAAAATGGCCAACCTTGTCGCTAAAAGCAATCTCTTCCATACAACATTTGGATGGACAGGATAAACGAAAATCAAAAGACGGCGGTGTAAGAGTAGGTACCTATAACATATATAAACAGAACCCATAAAATAATATAAACCTATATATATCCTAATAAACATAAACTTAAATACATACAAATAATGAATAAATAAACTACACTACATAGAGAGGATAAATAACATAAACACTAACTAGCAGTTACGAGACAACGAAAGGAAATGGTTGTATACCTTGACTTTGAAAATAGGAAGAGATTTGTACTACTTTATGTACAAAGGTAAGGCGTTCTACAGTCGCACAGCTTATCGTATATATTTTTATATACTGACAAAAAATCAATCATCTTTTTTTGGGGTCAGTACTCCGAGGTACACCAGTATAGCTAAGCTGACCTTAAAAATGCGCGCTATATGACCTTAAAAATGCGCGCTATACAAAGTGCTCATAACAACTTTTTTAATAAGTACTTTTGGAAACATTTTGGCTACATAAAATTAAGAAAACTGATTTAAAAAGTGTAACTTTCATAAATACTAATTTTATCAAAAAAACTTATAAAGGTGCTATAGCCTGCTGAGTTATTCTAATATAAGTTACTATTAGACTAAACTGTGTTTAGTTGTAATACGCTGTAAACATGTATGTTCAATAAAGACCTTTTAAAAACAAACAGTATAGCTAAGCTGGTCTAAATTGGCTTCCATTTGTATCACAGTACTATGGTGACAACTCCTACGTAAAACCACCAGCACCAGGATGACTGGTAGATAATGCTATTAGAATTAAGTCGTCCAAGCAATATTCTATTTTGCATGAAAGTATTAAATAAATAAAAAAGTATGTACAGCGAATGCCCTATTTACAGGTGAGTCGGGTGTTTTTATTGTTTTCTGTTTCTTGCCTCTGTTGGCCAGAATTTTCCAGCCATCTGTGTGACGTCATCACGTATTTTGAACTCATCGTTAGTCTTTTTAATTTCAGAAATAAATCAAGGTTATAGGTGGATATTAAATATTTACATTAATCAGTCTATACCTTCGATATCAGTCTAATTAATCTAAATTTAAAAAAGGCAAAAGGAATGGAAGGATTGACTGATGTATCAACGCACAGGCTAAGCCGCTGCTCCTAGAGAGTTGAAACTTTGGAGGGTATGTTCTTTGTGGTGAGTAGGTGCACACTAAGAACGGATTTTTCGAAATTCATCCCCTAAGGGGATTAAAAGAGGTTTTTACGTTTGTATGAAAAAAGTGGTTTCTGGGTCTATAAATTTGAAACTTGGCAAATATACTCGTAAACAAAATGAGAAGAAATATATTTTTTTTGTTTTTCATAAATCATGTCCTGGGTGGGTAAAAAGGGTGTTGAACTTTGTAGTGCGAAACATTATTTCTAGGGATAATAAAATTAAAAATTTACATAAATACTAAGCAAGGTACCACCTAAAACCTAAAATAACATAAATGTTACTTTTTATCTCATAAATCATTTTTCATAATCTTTGTTACCCCTTCACGCCAAGGTTAGTATATATATATATATAAATACGTAGAAATAAAGATACATACTCTGTCTTAAATCGATATGGTTAAGTAAATTCATACGTTTAATATTGTTGCAATGGTGACTAATTATTGTGAGCCATACAAAATGCAGCTATATAAGGACCCAATCTCACTCTCTGCATGTTAGGTATAGGCACAATGATGAGTCATAAAAACAATCCAGCTATCGCTGCATTTGCCAGCACACTCTTTTCAATGAAAATAGGTTAGCAGTGATGAATCACTCACAATAATAACAATAACCTATCTCATGACAGGATTAAAATGATTAGTCAAAAAAATGGCAGCGAGCCGCAACATCTCACAGCATCTCTTTAAGATAACTAGGGTCACAATGATGAGTAATAATAATAAAAATAATAATCTTTATTTCAGACTCATGAGGTCCATACACTTTTACTACAAACAATACAATACAATACACATAATTCACAATAAATCACCTTAAGTAGTTTAGGTGGCAATGCCCACCCAACGTCTATACATCTTAGAATATATACGCCTTTCTGCCAGACTTCTAATGATAGCGTTATTACAAGTGTCAACTCTGGACATGAAAGACGCTATCCGCGTGACGTGACTGAGTAACAAACAAATAAACAAATTTTCACATATATAATATTATAATTGTGGTTGTGATAAATTAGTATACATATAATAGTGTAACGCGTACGAAGTCGCGGGTGACAGATAGTTAAAAATATAACGTGTTTACATGTATTTCATAATATGTCTGTTATTCTTTGTTCAATTCGTATTTCGCGGAAAATGTTGGCGTTCTTATCAAAAAGCCAGCTTATCTAGAAGATTAATTTTCATTCAAATACATTTATAGCAGGAATAAATAACTGATACTGATATTAGTATAATATAAGATGAGGAAATATATTTGCTTTCCGTTTTTATAATACAGGATTATCTCGGATTATTTGTTATCTTGAGAGTAGATTACAAAACATGAACAGATACATAAATAGATAAAATAATGATACCGTGAACTTTCTATAAATTCAACGTAGCTTGGGCTGTGCACTTATTTTAGGACTTAGTTTCAATAACAAGTTATTAGACTCTACAAAATGCAACATACAAAGACAACAAACAGGAATTAGTGGGTTCGATTCTCGCCTCGGAACAAGTGTTTGCACGATCTACATTATATTATGTTTTGGGTCTGGTTGTTCCTCTATATATTTTAATTAGGTATTAAACGTAAGTTTTCTATCAGCTAACTGGTTCTCATAGTACAAGATTAGCTTTATTTGGGGCTAGATAGCCCTGTATGATTGTCCAGCTATATTATTTTTTTAAACATCAGGCCAAGAATCTCTTAGGTAAACATATTTATTACGCAACTTGTAATGTCGACAAGGAAAAATAAAGTTTTATGTAAAATGAAAGCTGAATAACTTTAATTTCTGTAAAACAGTTTTGTATTAGTAAATAGGCGTAATTACAATGATTTTTTTTTAAATTAATTTGCGAATAATAGTACGGGCTTTTATTTAGCATTTGTATGCCAAAGTGTGTATAGTTAATTTTTGTAGCTAGTGTTTCTATTACGTTGTTCATTTATTTTCTATCTACCTATCTATCCAGCCTCCAGCACCCACTTAAAAAATTGAGTTAATAAAAGTTGACCTTAAAAATGCGCGCTATACAAAGTGTTCATAGTAACTTTTTAATAAATACTTGTACTTCTGAAAAATTTTGGCTACATAAAATTAAGAAAACTGATTTATAAAGTGTAACTCTTATAAATACTAATTTTATCAAAAAACTTATAAAGGTGCTATAGCCTGCTGAGTTATTCTAGTTTAAGATAATATTAGACTAAACTGTGTTTATTTGTAATACGCTGTTAACATTTATGTTCAATAAAGACCTTTTAAAAACAAAAAAACCCACTGTTGGGTATACGCCTCCTCTCTATATCGCCAGTTCAATCCGTCTTGAGCAAGTCTCATCCATTGCTGTCCAACTTCGTTACTAGATCGTCAGACCATTGGGCCGGTGGTCTGCCCTGCGGCCGACTTCCATCTCTTGGCCACCACTCTGTGACTGCCTTGGTCCACCTGTGATCATTCCACCCAGCCAAGTGTCCTGCCCATCTCCACTTATGCCTCGCGATTTGTATACCTACATCTTCGACTGTAGTTCGACATCGAATCTCGTTTGGTAAACGATCGACGAGGTGGATTCCTAGCATGGCCCGTTCCATTGCTCTTTGAGCAACTCTGATGTCTAGAAAGGCTAGATTCTAATTCATTACCTGTGTCGATAATGGGTACGCCTATAGAACGGGTATTTGAGGCTCGTAATTTGGGTTTGCGTGTAGACTCAAATTTGCGGTACGAAAAACACATAGCGGATAGCGTGCGGAACTGTTTTTATAGATTAAAAATATTGTATAAAATCCGAAACTACTTAAGTGAAGAACTTAGACTTCAGCTAGTGGAGTCGTTGGTCCTTTCTAAACTGAACTACGCTGACACAGTGTTCGGTCCAAGACTTTTAGCTCGAACACAGAAGCTTGTCCAAAGGGTACAAAACGCCTGTGCTAGGTTTTGTTTCACGATTCCGCTAAGAGGTCACGTTACTCCTTTCTTAAATAATCATTTTGTTTTAAAGATGAAGTCCCGTCAAAAGTTGTATTTAGCGTGTCTCCTCTTTGGCGTTATCTACGAAAAATTGCCTGCATACCTACATGCCAAGCTCAAGTGGGTGACGAACCAACGAATGGGCACGGGAAGACAGTGCGCTGTGCAGCTGGCAACGCCGCGTCATAAATCTGCTGAATTCCGAGGTAGTTTCCGATACGCAGCCACTAAGTGCTGGAATAACATCCCTCCGCCCATCAAAACCCTAAAAAGTAGGTTTGGTTTTAGATCTAAGCTAAAACGTTTTCTTCTTGATGAACAGAAAAGACGTGAAGGCACGAATAATGACGCTTCAATTATATAAAGGTATATCTACCATATCATATTTTAAAGTTTTTTAATGATTTGTTTTTTTTTAATTTTATCATAAAGTTAATTATAATTTCGTATGTGATGTGATAATATATAATGTATAATAAAATTATTGCTTTACTTTTGGAGACTTACAACTTGTGGAGGGATATAGTACAAATGCGTCTTTAAAGTTGCGATCCAGCGGGACTCGAACTCACATCTCAGGCATTCGTTTTATTTCATATGAACGGCATGACCTCCTCATTGATGATTTGCTCCTCAGATAATGATATGGTAATTTTTTTTATTTGTATATTATATTCAGAATCACAGGTAGGATTATAAATTTGTTTCTTTGTATATACATAAAATACTAGGCTATATAAGTATGTATATTTATTTAAGTATTTTTAGTATTACAAGCTGTTATAATGTTATAAATTCTGTAGATGGTATATGTGTATATATGTGTCATGTATATAATATATTATTTAGGACTTTTACATGGGTGGGTAGGTAGGTAGGTGCTACACATACCTACTTTCACTCAATCCCCGAGAGCAGTGCACGTTTCTGGCGTCCGTGACGACACTATCTGGGATCAGCAGAATACCAGCGTTAAGTAGCTAGGTTCTGGCCTACCTTCTTGGCACATGCTGAGCTGATGCCATTTTGGCATGATTGGCATGGCATGATAAGTGGCTTGAGCAGTACTGGCGTTTGTGACGACACCATCATTATTTGGGGTCAGCAGAAAGCCAGCGTTAAGTAGGTACGCTTATAGCCTACCTGCTTAGCACATGCTGAGCTGGCGCCATTTTGGCGCGACTATTTATAATTAGGTAGTTGAAAGTTGCTTGGGATTTTTCTGTTATCTAAGCATTTACTTATTAGAACTTCTTGAGGTCTGGCATTTTTGTCTTAATTTATGTACAAAATAACGTAATTAACCAGAAGTCAAGGTATCCCATCATTTGTTACTTTGTTGATTGTGTATGCCATGTCGTCGTGTCAAATAAATGTTTTTCATTTCATTTCATTTCATGGTGTAATATGCTTCGATGTGGGGTCCCGTTTCGGATCAGTAAGTCAGTATGGGCAGCACACATTGGTTAAATACATTTGTCTTTAGGCATTGCGAGATATTATATTTAAAGACATTAAAATATTACCTTTTTATTTTTTCAGACATTTATTTTAGTAAAGTGAAAAAAAAACATTCTTTATTCCAGCGAGAGGCAAGAAGAAGAAACTAGCCATCATCATCCCCTTACTGACGTTGCTGGCGGCGATCAAGATTAAGTTGCTCCTTATCCCTGTTCTGCTGGCGGTGTTGCTGATCAAGAAGCTACTGCTGGTCGCTGCCCTTCTGCTGCCCAGCCTGCTATCCACTTTGAAGGCTTGCAAGGTAATACAATTTCTTTATTAGTAGACCTAATAAAGTAAGGCACGTTTATTTTATTTTTTCTGGGTGTCTGGTTGAAGTGATGTGTGATCGAGAGCTGGCAATTTTCTGTGGCAAGAATCTGTTTTTAGTGTTATGACATGCACAGTGTAATGATGAGTTTTATTACAAAATATTGACTTTCTGAAATATTGAGATGAAAAACAGTCAAAGAAAAATCATCCATTTGCTAATACTCCTCTACATTTAAAGTTTGATTGAAAGATATCGCTTTAAAAGCGACAAGACCGCCCATTATTAAATAAATAAATAAATAAATATTGCTGGACATTTCACACAGCGCTATCTAGCCCCAAACTAAGCAGAGCTTGTACTATGGGAACCAGATAACTGATAGAATACATAGATACATTTTTTTTTGTAAATACATACTTAAAATAGATAGAAAAACAACCAGACCCGGAACAAATATCTGTAGATCATGCAAACATTTGTTCCGCGGCGGGAATCGAACCCGCTTCCTCCTGCGTCTCAGCCGGCTATTCACCCACTGCACCACGGAGGTCGTCAATTATTTATATTTATTTCAATATCAATTTTATTGTTTCTCATTTTGTTGTATTTTGAATTTTCATTTGTTGATATTATTAGTGCTCTTCAAGCGAATGATTTTATTATGTCCTGAATTATTATCATTTTCTTTTGTTTGTTACAATTTACAATGATCGATAGTGTTCCGATTTCAAAACCCATTTTGCAATGAGAGCACGATCATTAATGAATCATACCATAAAACCGCTTCCCGAAAATCGTAAGTTCCACACCATTAAACTTTTTAAAGGTATACATTTGTTTCGTCAGTGGTACCGAATGAAATCGTTAGAAACGCCCGAACTGTGTGACATAGCATTATTTTATGAACTTATTTTTAAACTAGTGGTTCGCCCCGAACTGAGATCTTGGGAGTCTAACTTAAAAACAAATAAATAACCGGCCAAGTGCTAGTCGGAATCGCGCATGAAGGGTTCCGCACCATTATCTAAAAAACGGCAAAAAAATCACGTTGGCTGTATGGGAGCCCCCCTTAAATATTTGTTTTATTTGAATTTAATTATTTATTTTTAAAAAGAATGCATAACTTAATATTCTGTGAATATTTCAAGCGTCTACCTTTTGCCTTTATCAATATCGAGCTAAAACGAGCAAAAAAATATTGTTTGTTGTATGGGAGCCACCCTTAAATGTTTATTTTATTCTGTTTTTAGTATGTGTTAGTGTTAGCGGCAACAGAAATACATCATCTGTGAAAATTTTAAATGTCTAACTATCACGGTTCATGAGATACAGCCTGGTGACAGACGGACAGACAGATAGACAGCAGAGCCTCAATAATAGGGCGCCGTTTTACCCTTTGGGTACGGAACACAAAAAAAATATTATTCGTAATCTTTGTCTATCAGAATAGTGTCCCGAAATATGTAACCAAATTACTTGACCTACAGTTTCATTCAAATTACAGGTAACCGGAGCTCATGATCATGGTTTAGGTTTTTTGGGGTACAAATTGCAGTTATACAAGATTTTAGACTTTTGCCAATATTCGTGATACGGCCCTGAGGGATCACTGGTGTACCATGTGAATTTTGTCAAAGTTTAGTTTTTATTAAGGCTAATAACTCAATATCTATAAAAAAATTACTAAAAATAAAAACGGCGTCGAAATATACTAATAAAGACATTTCATTTCACGTCTCACTTGATCTAATAGTCCCATTATCGTTTTTTTTACCCCTCTTGAACCCTAATATCTCCACAACCCCCCAAGATTTTTACCTCATTTATTCACACCAAAATTGTGCCATCACTGCCTACTTAAGTATCAAATTTCACGATGATCGGATTAACGCCTGGTAAGTTATCTTCGGACAAACAAACAGACATACATTCATACATACACCGCCGATTTGCCCAAGTTGACAAACAAAACACTCCTTCATGCTGTATAATATAGTTAATTTTGCTATAGATAAAAAAGTATTTACTAAGTTTCGTATTTTGAATCTACCAGCTTCGATTTACGAAAAAGTTCAGCTATTCCACAACAGATGGCAGGTAGCAGCAGAAAATAACTTATGTACTTACTGTATATGCCTAGATGGAGCTAAAGAAGTTTTACTTCAGTCGTGTGGTCTAAAGCGCACTCTTTTTTTATTTAAGAGTACTATTATTCCTTATATCATTAGTTACATTGCAAGAAAACTTAAAACTAATTAAAATTGTAGTTTGTTGTAGAATCCACTATATAACATTGTCCCAGAGCGTGAATCAAACTCGGCTACTCGTCCACCTCGCCATTAGAGTTATCAAGTATCTGATGAAAGCAGAACAAAGAAACACTTTTTGTACGCCACATAAAAAAGACTTTAATTAATAAATAGTAAATAGTATCTTAAAATATTCAAAGTGAATTTTATAAGACTAACAGGCTTATTACTCATTGATTTTGGCCCCGGTAACGCCTATGTAACAGTCTAAGCCTAAATCCTTAGTTATGAAATACATTTTTGAAATTAATAAAATTTTTGACGACCTCCGTGGCGCAGTGGGCGAATAGCCAGCTGAGACGCAGGTGGTAGCGGGTTCGAATCCCGCCGCGGAACAAATGTTTGCATGATCTACAGATATTTGTTCCGGGTCTGGTTGTTTTTCTATATATTATAAGTATGTATTTACAAAAAAAAAAGTATATAAGTATTCTATCAAGTATCTGGTACCCATAATACAAGCTCTGCTTAGTTTGGGGCTAGATAGCGTTGTGTGAATTGTCCAGCAATATTTATTTATTTAAAATAATGAAATCGAAACTACAATCGCGAAACACAATCACCGAACTGCAAGTAGCGTCTAACGTTTCAGTTCAGTGGATAAAAGAGTAGTAATGATTAGGGTCGCGACATTACCGCGTAATTTTTACTTGGCCACGGACGGCTGGCTCATTTTGTGTTATGGGAAAAGAAATGACCGATTACGGTGTTCATTGAAAAGCTTGCAATGCTATTTCCTTCTCAATTGGGTAGCAGTTAAAGGAAGTCAATAAGCGATTCTGTTCCTCGTCTCTCCCCCATTTTGTATCATGAAAATTTCCCGGTGACCAATATTTGATAACTATTTTTTTTTATACTACTTATACGGCAAACAAGCATGCAGTCCACCAGGTGTTAAGTGGCTACTGCAGCCCATGGATATCCACATAGAATTCAAAACAAGGTATTATGTTGTCTTGATCTCTATGTGGATACGTTGCCATACTATAGGACTTAGCTGTTATGCCTAACCGGAACACAGCAGCACAAGTACTGCTATTTGGCGGCAGATAAAGGTAAGCCGTTGGTGCCCACTTCCTCGAGCCCGTTCACAAAAGCTCTACCACCAGTAAATATATTATTGTTATCATTTCAAAATTAGTTTTAAGAACTGTTAAATATCCGCAATAATTATCAAATAAGGGTTCAATTATTTTTTCAATTCAAATTTTGTATTCAAATTATTCTCTTATAGTGTGACCATTAGTGCTGTGCACTCCCTGAGGTATGCGCGGCGAGGTGGGAGGCAAAGAAAAAACTGCATGAGTTCACATGAGATCAATACATGTCGGACATATCTTACGATATCAGTTTGCATTTCTAAGGCAAGACTTGTGGCGGGACGATGGTCGGAGGCTATCTATCTGTAATATATTATACTTACTTAGTTGATTAAAATGTAACTTAAATATACTCATATTTTATTAAAAATATGCAGGTGATAAATAAGAACTAAACTTATAATTCAAAGGACTTGTTTTATTGAACATTTTTTATATTTACAAACAATTATATATTCTAACGAAAGTTATTCTGACATAGATTCTGTTTCAACTTCATCTTCCATTTCATATCACGAGATAACGCACGACCCATCTTTGAATATTTATCTCATGTGCGTCTGACATAGACAGTCCGATACAAATAACACTACCTGCCGCCACGAGCGTTGACGGCGAACTGACAGAGCGCAGCAGCCGATTCTCCCCCCCGTCTCGCCGCGCGCATACCTCAGGGAGTGCACAGCACTAATGGTCACACTATATCAGGAGGCAGGTGACAGTAGTGTTATTATTTAGATAT
Organism: Philereme vetulata; assembly: GCA_918857605.2. Classification (NCBI taxonomy): domain Eukaryota; kingdom Metazoa; phylum Arthropoda; class Insecta; order Lepidoptera; family Geometridae; genus Philereme; species Philereme vetulata. The sequence goes on along the minus strand of OU975452.1, from coordinate 2,139,587 downwards.
TGAATAAGCTATAACAAATTCCCAGGAGATATGCAAATATTGACAATTAACAAATCCAAAAACGTAATTCAACAAGCTTTATAAAAAGTTACTATAATATATTGGATTATTTATGGATTATCCTGCATCTTATATTCTTTTGTATACATCATTAATTAGATCTCAGTTAGAATATGCTACTTCGGTATGGAACCCACTCTATGATAAATATAAAGATCAGATAGAATCAGTTCAACGTAAATTTCTGCGTTCAGTAACCAATCGCTGCTTTCGTTCTACGAGTAAGTCCTCTTACGACGTTCTCTTAAAAAAATACTCACTGCCAACTCTTAAGATGAGAAGACAGCTCCTTGATCAAATGTTACTTTATAAGATATGTCATCATGGATTCGACTGTAGTTATGTAAACCAAATTTACTTACACGTATCCTATCGTTCTTACCCTCGCAAGACTCGCAAACGTAAATTATTTGCGCTTATTCCCTGCAAAACTAACGCTGGTGAGCGCGCACCCTGAAACAACATAATGATCTCTTTACTGGGTATCGAACTGTTTACAACCTCACCCGGCTCTTTCAGAAAGATTGTATCTAATGTCATAATGTCGAATACACTCTTTCTGTCTGACCTAAAGTAAAAGTTAAAATCATGTATGTAATGTAACCTACAGATATTATTTGTCTACTTTCCTATTGTTTAATTGTTTATTGTCCTTAATAAAGAAAAATAAATAAAAAATATTTTGATGTAAAAAAAAACATGAAACAGAATGGTCAAACTTTGTCCAAATCAAATAAATGTGGCTAACATTAGGAATGACTGAACTCTTCACACCTTAACTGATAGACGAAGAATGAAAATATAATATGAACAGTTTATAAAACAAATTACTCCATCAGCTTTTATAAAGAGATTACTTTCAGAAACCGCTTCATGGTCATGCTATTTTTAAATTGGGTTTGGTAATTTTAAAGTGTCCCGCCAAGGAATATTATCTATAACTTGCTACCTACTATTAACCTACGAAACGCTTTCCTCTTCACTTAAAAAGCCGGGTTTGTTGTCTGAGTCTTCCTGGTTATTGGAGGCGAGGCGTAAATTGACTATTCGAAATGGTGTCAAAGATTTCGTTAGAATTCAATAATAAAGAAATTTTGATTTTGCCTACCATCGTATAATGATGGTGAGTCATAGGTTTATCAAGTTTGCAGTAAGTTCAACTGTTATCAACACTTGAAGGTAAGCATGCTTTTATTGATAACTTTGTACTTCAGCGGGCCATTTAAATTATTAATCCTCGGTATCTTTTATTGATATTGCAGGTAAATACATTTATTGTACATATTTATATGTATGTAGTTGGGTTTGTAAACAGTTAATTTTAATGTTTATACAAAATGACGGAAATCGACTGCTTAAGGGGAGACCGGAGGGGAATCCGCCCATACAACACGTACTACCAAGGTCATTTCTAATTGGAGCATATTTCTAGCTTAATAAGGTATTATTTTAATTTGAGTAGTATTTATCTAGGATCCTAACCATATATTAGATCAAATTTTTTACCTAAAATGAAATAGAAGCGTATTGCATTCTGCATGTTTTTACGTCATAAAAGACCTGTTTTCAACCTAATTGTTTCGTATTAAAAACAACAACATCTTACGTATCCTAGTCATAAGAACATAGATTATATCGTCTAGTTATAGAATAACAACACAATGAAAAAAATACAACTAGTTTTCAGTCATCATTTTTGGTATTACGGAACACGGTCAGAATCTAATCAAATTTAGAATCGTTAATTTGCTATCACTATCGCTCTGCGTTGCTAAACTTCGTCACTAAACAGGGATAGCGATATTCAGGCCGATGTTTTTGACGCGGCCGAATTGAAGTTGCGCTCGGGGTTCGCCGGCTTCTTAATTTACTTTGTATTTTATAATTACTAAGAGACTGACAGTCCTTCATTCACAGTGCATGGTCCGCTTGACCAATACTTTTATAAAATATTTCTTATTTTGTTTGAAAGAGTACTATTATCACTTTATTTATTGTTGTAAATTACATATTGTACATAAAAAGTTATTTAAACTCTCCATTCGTGTTATTATGTAATTATTATAAAATAATGATTAATAGAAATAATAAACAGTATATATTATATACAACACTAAAATACAGAAGAAAGAGTTGAATCATCTAAAGACCGTTGCAAACGATCTATAGTTAGCACAACTGCTCCAGATCACTACCAAGTTAAAGTGTCCCCTAGACACTGGCTACATTGCTCCGCTCAATTGCAATGCTTATGCGTTGACCCAGATAAGCGCCAGCTTCCGGGTAACACGTCATTTCGACCAGACGACCAAAGTGGTACCCCACGGACCAAAGGTCTCGTCCCCAAGTGGCTCAAATACGTATACTCTGTCGAGACTTCTATATTTGCGCCGTTTTAGATCTTGGGCTGAATTTGCCGCCGAATAATAGTTTGTTTAACTAAATACACGTAATGATTGATTAATGAGAGATCCACCAAACTAAAGTCACATAACCCAAATGATTAACAAACTGAATTGGCATTGGGCTGAGCACGTAGTTTGAAGAACTGACGGCTGTAAAGGCAGAAAGCTTCTTGAGTGGAGACCACGATCTGGAAAGGGTTTCGTATGACGCTTGCTGTAAACATTTTATTGTAAACCAGTTTAAAACTCCCTAACCAAAGAACAGTCTCTTGTAAAAAAAAACTTTACCCACCGTAACCTATGTAGCGGTGGCTGAAAGTAATCTCTTCATAAAAGCCGATGGAGTAATTTGTTGTATAATTTGTTAGATTTATTTCAGGTCCATTCCATTTCAAATTCGCCTATCAGTTACTGTGTAACGAGTTCACTCATTCGTTATGTTAAGATACATCGTATTTCACGAAAGACGAGTAATTTTTATTGTGTTTTTTTCAGCATCACCAGCATCACTCCCCAATGTCCCATTACTCCTACTTCGGCAGCAGCGACGCAAATGACTACAGCGCAGACTACGGGAACACCCTCTCCTACTCTTCAAGTGGGGGTTATGGCAAGGATTGGGCCTCCAACAGAGCGTACTCCATGAAACACAGGCCTACTCCTCAACCGGCTTATATGACTGCACCTGGTGCTATCGCTTAATGCTTGACCTGAGTGATGGCATTCTGTGCTGGGCGTGCAGCGTGACAGCCATCATCAATATCAACTCATAGGTCTCCTAAGGTGATCCACTGAGTCCGATCTTTTGCGTTTCTCATCTAATCTCTACCAGCTACAGCATGCTGATCTTCGTGCCAACTAGCCAATAGACATCCTACACTACGCTAACCTAAGAGGTTGTTCGGAAGATATGTCTGGCCTACTGTCACTTCAACTTGCTGACTCTCTAAAATTTAAACTATGTAGACTTTTTTGTCCCCTGTGATGGGCTTGTGACATGATAAGTCATCGTCTTTACTCAGGACACGTCTATGCATGTGGTGACATAGAAAACCACACGCTATACCCCACTGGACGTTCGACTCAACGGGCACTCAGGCCTGGGACTTAGAACTATTTTTCTGGCACAGTCAGTTATGGATCAGCAAATATTCTGCAGAGAGTTAAAATCGTCCTTTTCCAATTCAAATACAGCTGTAAATACAAATCTACAGAGTACAAAAATTTACAAATTTTATTTAAATTTTTAATGATTGTAATATTATTATTTTACTTCTTTGATTTATTATTTTGTATTAATTTATAAATAATTTCTACCTCTTACTTTGCGCTGATTCTAAACTTACTAAATTAATATTACAAATATATGGTACAAAGACTTGGTTAAATTAAATAACATAATGTATGGAAACACAATATGAAAACAATAGTGTCATGTCAAAGCGAGAATTTTACTTAAATCAATTGATAGTGATTTAAACAGTGCCTTCGCCAAACTTGGCCAGCTCGAGTTGGGCGAGAGACATAGCAGATAATAGGCTTGCCCATAACCTATTATGACGTCATCTTATGCAATAGATATTAATCTGATTCAAAGTATTTATATAAAGTTAAATACATTTATCGCAAAAGTATTATATTTAATCCAACTAAAAAGTATTTTATCCAACTTTAAGAAATCTTCGATGGGTATGTTTTGGCTACAAGTACCTACTTAAGCCGTTTGTCCACCGCCACCGTCACTGTGACGTCACCGAGAATGAGATGACGGCGCCGATTTAGCGATACATATATTTACTATAGGCCGTGTGTACACCGCACGCCCGTCACCCGAGTGCCGGCGACAGCGCTAAATCGGCGCCGTAATCTCGTTCACGGTGACGTCCCGTTGACGGTGGCGGTTGTCAAATGGCCTTAAGATAATAATTAGTTACTATTTAAGTAGGTTTTAGATGAATTGTTTATTAATTAGATTTTAGTAATTTATTGTCCATTCATAATTATTTTGCAATAAAGATGTTTAAAAATATTTGTTTGTTTATTAACTGAACGAAAGTTTAATAATACAAACCTAAAATAAATAGAAATAACTAGGTAAGGAAATACTAAATTTGAAGGCTTTTACTAGGTGGGGATATCCAACATAAATCACACTAATATTATATAGGTGACCCACTATACTTGAAAAAACATAGCTTGATCTCTGCGACATTTGTCAAACTGACATTCCTAGGGTTGTTATGATACAGAAAAAAATATCGATAGTAATTATCGATAGAAGCTTTGCAGTAAGACCAATTGTTGGACTTTTGAGGGCTCCACAACCCGTAACGACTGCCATTAGATATTCGTATGGCAGCCGGGACCGACGGCTTAACGTGCTTTCCGAGGCGCGACCAGACCAGTGCAAAAACCCATATTCATGCATACAAATATTTGCACTGAGCGAGGATCGAACCCGCGACCTCCTGCGCAGTAGTCGTGTTCACTACCGCTTCGCCACGAAGGCTGTCTGCCATAATTATATTTATATTGGATTATATTATGATTTGGGTAATAAAATTAAACGAATATTTTAATACATACATTTATTTATTCCAAAGGAGTACACCCCAAATCAATATCCGAATCACTTTCAAAATCGCTAGAGCAATCTTCTAAATTTATAATGAACTCTTGTTCGCAAATATTATCAAATCGAACGTCCCGCTCCCAATCTTCTTCCATTAATTTTCTGCATTTGGTAACTACCTTTTTCCAATCTTCTACAGATACATTTTCAACCGCAGTGTTTAGTAACTGCAACATTATATTTGCCGTAAAAGACGGTGTTGTGTTATGTCTAGCAGCGTAACCTTGAAAGAAAAACATATTTTAATACCATAAATTATACAGGAGTTATTACATAAAAAATCTGTCTAACTGAAATTCGAGCAAACAAACCTTTTACTTGGGCCCAGATAAGCTCGATCGGATTATACTGGCAGTGATATGGAGGCAGTCTTATGACGTTATGACCCTTTTCTTGGGCTATGTCATCTAAGACATACGTTGGTGTGCTGGGTTTGTGCAGACCAACGAGTCTCAATAATTTGTTTTAAAGCATTGTTTCATTGGCCTCTATTCCTTTTTCTTGAAGCCATGCAATTGTTTCTAACTTTCTGTTTGCCGAAGTTGGTGGTTTGTGCTTTTGGACCGAGTGATATGGGGCGTTATCCATAATTATATAATGTGGCTCCTTCAAATTATCTAATAATTTTAAAAACCACTCGTTAAATTTTTCAAAATTCATTTCTTCATGGTATTTATTGGTCTTCGTAGATTTGAATGCCAATAGGTAATTAGGCACAAAACCAGATGACGTACCAGCATGAGTTATAAATTAATCTTTGACCTTTGCCTTCGGGTACTTTGGTGTTCGATTGTGCCATATCATCGGTCCAAGCTTTGGATACGGTATGATTGGCGTTTATCCATGTCTCGTCTAGAAAGACAACTTTGTCCCAATTTGTAATTTTTTTGACTTTCCGGAGAAAATTCACTCGACCAAGAGCAATGTCGGTTCGTTTCATTATAATTTTTCTTCTGTCACTTTTTTTGTAGGAAAATCCAATATTTTAAAAAAAAAATCTATAGTGACGGCAAGCTTCCTTTAAACAAGTCTGCGTCTTTTAAGGACGCCGCCAGTTTTTTTAATATAGGTAATAAGCCCCGTGTATAATAACCATATACATGGTTGCGAATCGCAGTGGCGTCAAAGTCGTCAATTTTTGTGACAGGAGCAGCCTTTCTTCTTTTTTATTTGGTGTTGAAAGCTTTTTTCCTCGTCTTCAGTCAATACTGCGGTTGAAGATTCGCCATATTTTTCTATACTTATGCGAATTACTGTCGCACGTCCAATACCAAGAGCATCTGCAACTCTGTCACAAACTTTTGCCATAAGTAATAGCGGTCCACCATTTTGGTTTTATCGCTCAAAATATTCACGCAAGCGAATCACAAGCTCACGCCTTTGACTGTTTAAAACAGTTTTCTTCGTTCTCTTTGGCATTATGCCAAAAAACAATAACAACGAAGAAACTAACAATAATAAATAAACTTAACAAACTAACAGCAATAAGTAGTAACAAAAACAAAGTGATGAGAACGGAAAACACGTGGCGTATACAAGGCGTTAGCACTCGTACTGAGGAGAATGGGTCATGTCAAACAAGATGGCGGCGCGTTGGCGCCATCTTGCGGAAGAAGACACGCCGCGGCCAAACTTCTCTCGAACCCCTAAGTTGTCGGAAGGAATGTTACGAGTAGGTTAGAGTTTAGATTTTATTTACTCACTATTGTAAATAATGTTATTTTTTTAAATATTCAATAATGTTATTTTTTTAAATTAATTTTGAATTAAGTTTTATACAAAATATCGATAGTTTATAGTCTGTGGTCACGATGATTCATCGCTCATCACTATAATTAGCTCAGCATGCCCATAAAGTATGACATTAACTGGTACGTTTGTCCGTACTGTTAAATTCAGAACTTGATAGGCGCGATTTTACTGACAGCTGTCCCAGAGACCAAGCTATGTTTTTTCTAGTATAGGTGACCCACTAATATTATAAATGCAAAAGCTTAAATGTTTGTTTGTTTGTTTGTTACTCAATCACGCCGTAACGGCTTAACCGATATCGATGAAATTTGGTATATACGTAGATTATAACCTGGATCACCACATAAGCTACTATTTATACCCTCAATTCTAATGGGATAAAAATGGGGTGTCAAGTCAAGTTGAAACAGCGAGTTTAGCTTTATTTCTAGGTTACCTACACATTTACTAGTGTAATGCGTACGAAGTCGCTAGCCACAGCTAGTTATAAATATACTTTCAAGAAGAAAAGAAGCATTTGTTCAGTTATTTGGTAAAAACTTTGCTCAGTTTGGGGCTAGATAGCGCTGTGTGAAATATCCAGCATTGTTTATTAATTATTTGTTTGTTTGGCTACTTTTTTGCAGGCCGCACAAGATCGGTCGCTCTTTAAATCTGTTGTGGAGGCCTGTGTTCAGCAGTGGACATCATGTCGTATGATGATGATGACCTAGGATTTGAAATTTGAAAGTCTTGTAATGGTACCTCATTCCAAGACTTTCAAATTGTAATTATGTATGTAGGTACATTTTTTTATGTTAGGTACCTACATACATCGTCAGTGTACTCTAGTTTTAATACAATCTAGCCAAGTAGACTAATGAGCAATTTTATGCTAACTTAGTTTGCCGGCATGTGCTTTAATCCAGTGCAACCTGACTTTGTTGTTATTTTGGCTGAGTTCCTTGAGGACTTGTTGAATTTCCACTGCAATAGGGTTGTCCGTAGAAGGATCGCAAATGGACTCCAAGGCCGATCGTGAGTCGCTAATGATGTTGCCATTCGACGACTTGTCCTTCAGAAAGATAGCCGCTCTCAGTATCGCTGTCATTTCTGCTTGGAAGTACAATAATCCGCAAGTTTAATTTTTATACTCTTGTACTCTATGCTATCATTCCAGCATGAGACTGCAGCTCCCACTTTCCCTTCCAGTTTGCTTTCATCTGTATATAGTTTGTACCAATCATTTGTAATTCTGTCAGCTTCTTCTTGGCTACAGATGCTCTCAAATGTCGCCCGCTCTCTCTCCAAAGGATGCGGCAGATGAAACGGGCTGATTCGTTTTTCCAGCCTTCTGCCCGGTTCTTCGTCGAATGGTTTACCCCGTTTCACCTCATACAGACTTGCTTGCTCTCTCAGTCTCAGGTCCAATGGCAGGATGCGAGATATTAGCGCGCTTGAGATCAGCGATGTAGTCCGATGTGCTCGACTTTTCAGGGCAAACATTCTAGTGATGTGGTCCAACCTTGCATTGACGAACCCTCTATCAGCGGCTGGAGCACATGTGCTTGCCGCAAAAAGTACGACAGGTTCAACCGTCACCAGATACAGGAGCCTCATTATTTCTGAGTTCAGTCCCCACTGAGTCTTCACCGCTCTCGCCAGCATTTTGAAAATGTTAACTGTTTTCAGGTAGACATTATCCAGGTGTACTTTAAAGTTTAGAGATCTGTCAACAGTAAGACCCAAAACCTTGAGGCTATCTTGTAACAGTTATTTTGAGGTAGTTGGTAAAAATAAAATTAGTTTAAGTTTTTAAATATATGTATAATCAAGGAGCTTAGTCGGTAGAGCGAGTAGATACTTATTTGTTACTTCTTATACATGCGGCAAGATATGTATAGGCTATATCAAAAATGACTTGGTTCAACGGTGTATCTATTTCTTAAATTAGGGCTTAAGGCTAGAGATTACAATAGAAAAAAAAAGGAATTAGAATTAAAGATTTACAGAATTATTTGAGCAGTAGAACACAGCAGCAACGTTTAAAATATAGAATTGGGCGCCATCTGACGTTAGCGTCAGAAAGAAAGAATAAAGTTGGAAGGGCTCAGCCCGAAACGGATATTGGAAAAGATGGATTGGAAACGGATTTGGTGTTTTCCGCCGAACGTCCGGAGTCCGTTTCGGAGTGGTGGAATGAGCTTCGAGTTGCGCAGGCGTGGTCTTGGTATTCAATCGAGGCAGGAGACAGGTTGTCTAGGGAAGAAGGCTTGCGGCGGTCGATTTGTGAAAGTGTTTTAGTCGCGCGGCGACTCAAAAACACCACGCTTCTCGTCGGCTCCAATAAGTGATTTCGGCGGGCTTCAGGTGTCGGGGTCCACGGTAAATTGGATAGCCCCTCACAGACTTCGCGAACTAGTAAATTCTTGATTTTATCACGATCAAAAGGCGAGGAAGTATTGTCCAGACTAAGGAACTTTTGTAGCTTGCAGATGAGAAGTTCTTTAGTCGAAATCAGATGGGTGAAAGAGAGCGGGCACTGACGAAATTCCCTTTTTATAGCACCAGTAAAACTACCTTCCCCATATAAATTAAAACATAATATTTGTTCCAAATTGTTCTAGAAAAAATGATGTAATTTCCTTAACATCATACCATAGAGTAAATATCTTGACATCTCTCTTGTGTCAAACTAGGCAAAGACAGCTTTTGCTATCCAGCATTTATCATTCATAGACAAACCGATTGAACTATTTATTTACTATTTGAGATCTTATTTTTATTTTGTTTTTTACAATACGAGAAGGATTATTTGATTAAATAAATTAAGCTGGCATGAGCAATTAAAACTTGATTAATGATTATGAAGATACGGTGTGAATAATCACAACGAGTATGCAACGCCATCTACGGCAGGCTTGGCGAACTGCGTTAAAAGAGGCTTGTATATCGATGTTTGAAAATTGAGTGTTCGGTCAGTGAGTACGCCGCCAAACCGCCAGATGTCGTGGCATATAAGTGTAAAATCCGACATCGTACAGAAGAACTGTGTGAGTGTATGGTGATTGAAGTTTGTAACGTGACAAAAAGAATTGTCACGTTACAATACCTCCCTAGTAGAGAAAAAAAATAAAAAAAAGCAAAAGGAAGGGATTTTTTTTTTTAAAGGTTAGAGTTTGAAAAATTATTGAGGTGGCATTGTGCTGATTAAGGAAGTAGGCAGTCGCAATGCTCACCCCAACAGAGATAAGAAAAAACAATAAAAAAAAGAAAAAGACAAGTCAAGCTTGTAAAGACAATGTAAAGAAAGAGAAGTTAAAAGATTGGGTGTTATAAATAAAAGGAAGGAAATTTAGGGTGAATAGAGGAGGGGTTGTAAATATTTTTAATAAGTTACATATATTACATGCCAAAGGTTTGGCCTACATAGATAGATATTATAAAAACGGTTGTTTACATAAACAATACATACTTTGTTATCGGTAGGTCTTACTTCCAGCCGGTACTGTGCGCCTTTCCGAAGTAAGAATTAGTGTTCGTATACTAGATACTATATGATATACATAGATAAATATAAGTGCCAGGGCTTATTTAAAGAGTTGCAGCCGCTCTGTATATATATACATATGTATATATATACCGCTCTGGTATAATATTATAATATACTACAATAAGAAAAGAATCGTTTGTTTAGGCTTATTTTTACAGAGTAACGAATCCGCTCTGGGTGTTTTAGGCTTTTTCGTGAGAGTCACCACCCGCTCTTATGATGATAAATAATTGTTATATAAATATAGACATACATAGTTATAAATAAACATGGATGAAAAATAAAGTACATAAAGTGATACTTATATGAGATGGGACCTTTGGGGAGTGGAATTAGGGGAAATGGGTGGGGGTAGTAGGATAGGAAAAGGTATAAGGATGTGGGAATTGGATCTGTTAGTCGCCTTCTATGACACGCCAGGGGATAGCGATAGTCTTATTCTAAGCCCGAGAACTATACGGGGAGAGTATAATTATGGGAAATGGGTGGGGGCAGTTGGGATAGAAAAAAGGAATAAGGATGGGTAAAGGATCTGTTAGTCGCCTTCTACGACACGCCAGGGAATAGCGATAGTCTTATTCTAAGCCCGAGAACTATACGGGGAGAGTAGAATTATGGGAAATGGGTAGGGGCAGTTGGGATAGAAAAAGGAATAAGGATGGGTAAAGGATCTGTTAGTCGCCTTCTACGACACGCCAGGGGAGAGCGATAGTCTTATTCTAAGCCCGAGAACTATACGCGGAAAGTAGAATTATTAAAAAGAGAGAAAAATGTGTTGGTGTGTATTAGATTTAGATTGTAAGAGCTAAAGACTTCAGTATGTCTTTTATGTGCCAAGTGCCTAAGTTTTTGGAGGTGTGAAAGTCTTGAAGAATGTAGGTAAGAGGAGAGATTTTCCGTTTGATTATGCACTTTGTAAACTTTGGTGCTAGTTTAGCTGTGAAGAATTTAGCAGCGTCAGAAAGGGGATAATCTCTTTTCCATACCGTTTGTCCTTCAGAGTATTCGACGTCACGCCTCTTCTTGTTGTAGTGCATCTTGTATTTTGAGTAAGCCTGTGCCATGTGTTTATGTACATTTTTGAATATGTCCTTGAGATGAGTGAGGTTAGATGCATATGAGGACCTGTCAGTGAACACAATGTCTTCCTCTTTTAAAGCAGTAGTAGGGTACCAGTCGCCAGAGAGGATAGCTTCACGACCGTGATTTAGAAAATATGGGCTATAACCAGTGGCTTCACTAACGGACGTGTTTATAGCGAATTGTATTTTTGATAATTCCTCAGCCCACTTTCTGTGATCATTGCCGACATAGGAGGCAATGGCCGTGACGATCACACGATTTGTCCTTTCTGCAGGATTGTTTTGTGGCAGAAATCTACAGTTATAGAAGGAGTTAGGAACAGAGTATTTTTTTACCAGATCCTTCATAGCATTCGAAATGTATTGAGGACCGTTATCCATTACGATGGTGGCCGGCACTCCGTATTTTAGGAAGATGTTGTTCTCAATAGGTGATACAACAGTTCTTGCTAAAGAGTTTCTCATCGGAAATATACATGAGTATTTTGTGAACACATCTGTGACGACAAGGATGAATTTGTAGCCCTGGTAAGAGCGAGGTAGCGGTCCCAGGATATCAGTGGATATTATTTGAAAAGGACGTTGGACTCTATTGGGGTTTTTCATTAGCCCCGGAGGTCCTTCGTTAGTACTCTTGTGGGCTAAACAGATATGGCAGTTCTTTACATAATTTATTTCGTCTTTATGTAAAGATGGCCAGTAATAGGACTGAGTTAGACGTTTTAAGGTTTTGTACACACCAAGGTGTGTAGCGGTGGGATGATCATGACATTTAGAGAGTATGTCTTGTCGTCCCTCGACTGGGATGACCAGTTTTAGTTCACAGTCAGAGGAGAGCGGGTTAGAGTTTCTAACTCGTTTATAGAGACGGTTGGAGATCGTCGACCAGTCTGGAAACTTGAGGGGAGACGCCTTGACGTCTTGGAGTTTCTTTAAGTACCAAGAATCCTTAGTAGGAGAGGGTACTTGAGATGTGACGTCCGTAGAAATGACGTTCACGGGGAAAGAGCGTGAGAGAGCGTCGGCCAGGGCATTATCAGATCCCTTACGGTACTCAATGTTTAGTTTATATTGAGATAACCGAACCGCCCATCTAGCAAGTCTACCAGTTGGTGACTTGAGGCTAACCAGCCATTTTAGACTACTATGATCAGTATAGACCGTAGTAGGGAAAGGGGAACCTTCAATATAGCCTCTGAATTTTTCAAGGGCGAAAATCAGGGCATTTAGTTCCTTTTCAGTGGTTGTGTGGTTCTTCTCAGGCTTACTGAGAGAACGGCTAGCAAAAGCAACAGGGTGCTCCTTTTCGTCTTCAGAAACCTGAGAAAGAACACAACCAAGTCCTGAGTCAGAGGCATCAGTGGAGATTATCAAAGATTTAGTGAAATCAGGGATAGAAAGAATAGGTGCTGAAACCAATAGTTGTTTAATTTCATTAAAGGCACAGAGGGCAGCGTCAGAAAATTGGAAGCGTTGTCCTCTGGCCAGTTTCTTCACCAATTGGTTGATGGGAGAGACCACTTTAGCGAAGTTATTTATGAAACGCCTATACCAAGAATGCCAAGGAAACGTCTCACCTCCTTTTGAGTTTTAGGGATAGGGTAGTCTAGGATTGCCTTGACTTTATCGCTATCAGTCCGCAGGCCAAACCTATCCACAACAAAACCTAGGAATTTTAGTGATGGTCTACAAAAGACAGACTTCTCTAGGTTAATTGTGAGACCTACTTCCTCTAGTCTTTTGTGAACCCTTTTGAGAAGGTCTAGGTGGTCCTGGAATGTAGAGCTAATCAGAATTATGTCGTCCACGTACGTACATAAGCGTCCTTCAAATTCAGGGCCAAACACCTTGTCCATCAGTCTCATCATCCTAGCGCTGGAGTTGACTAAACCGAATGGCATCCTGCAGAAATGAAACGCTCCTATGCCCGGGATAGAAAAACTAGTTTTTTCCCGAGACGCTATGTTCAGATTTAGTTGGAAAAATGCATTTTTCAAATCAATAGTAGACAGTAATTTAGCGTTGTTAAGTGAGTCCAGTATGTCTTGTATTCGAGGCATCGGATAGGAATCAATTTTGGTTATGCTGTTCAGTTTTCTACTGTCTAGACATAGCCTTAAGTCTCCGTTTGCCTTTGATACTACTAATAGAGGGGAGTTTCAAGGTGAGTTACTCTATTCTATTATTCTCAGCTTTAGCATGTCATTTATCTGAGACTCTACTTGTTTTCTATAGTGTACTGGTATAGGGTAGTACTTTTGTCTGATAGAGGGGTGATCTCCCGTATGACATGTTCCTCCAGAGTGGAGAGACCTAGTTTTTCAGAAGTGGCTGAAATCTTTTTAAAGTCCTTTATAACAGAGTCTAATTTTGCTTTCTCGCTATCGGACAAGTCCACATAAGAGTGTAGACGTGTAGTGTTATCTATGAGAGAGTGTATAGAGTGTGAGTCGATTGAAGTGTCCGTATCTAGTACGTCTTGACACAAATCAAAAGCCCTGAGGAAATCTACGCCTAACACCAGAGGGGTGTTTATGTCGGCGCAAACCCGTAGATCAAAGAGTTTTAGATTTCCCTTGAAAACAATGGGAATAGTAACCCTACCTAAGGTTTTTAATTTAGCGTCGTTGCCTACAGTTAAAGTATCCCTAGAAGGCAGAATAGGTGCCTTAAGACCTAACTCCCTAAGTTTGGACAATGCTTCCTCGCTTAATATAGAGACAGTCGCATTGGTGTCAGCCAACGCTCTGCATTGTATGTCCAAGATGTTAATGTTTATGTAAGCTCTGTTGTCAGGCAAGTTTGTCTCAAAGAGCAGCGATGTTTTTAGTTTCATGGATGAGAGAAACTTTTATAAAAATGTGAGATATTCATTCCATTCCCGGTCAGTGGTAAAACACTTCTTGTTAGCTTGTGGCTTAGAAGATGCCTTGTTTGAAGTGGCAACCACTGACCTCTTATTTAGTTTTTTGAACAAGTACAATTGCGAGTTAGAACGTTAGGCTTTTTACACTTGAAACACACCGGTGTATTGTAAACAGTACATTCAGAATAATGGTGAGATCCTCCACATTTGAGGCAGGCAACGACATTTTGCTGTCAGTTATCAGAAGTAGCCAGGGTTGTAGAATTTATATTCCCCGAGCTGTTTCTGTATTTAAAAGGCGGAGGGCCTGTATTAGGTTGAACAGGATTTGTGGCAAAACCGGGAACCAGAGAAGTTTTACCAGGGTTCAAACAACCTCTATTTTCACACCTATATTTAGCGACTTCCAGTTTTACAGCGACTTTCTTTAGTTCGGCTACAGTTGGTATGTCATGGAGAGCAAGCTTAGAGATATAGAATGTACTCATGTTAGATTGTATTATTTCTAATTTTTCGGACTCGACAAGGGAAGTAGCTAGTTTTGACATTTCATGAAGCATTAGGTTAATGAATGTTTTGACATCCTCGGTTTTATTTTGTAAACGTCCTTTTATCTGGATGAGCAACCGCTTGTCGTAGTCCGTAGGTTGGAATTCAAATTTTATTGCATTAAATAAGTCTGAAAGCGATCTGAAGTCGTCTTTGTATATCCTGAACCAAATGAGTGCATCGCCTTTTAATAGGTGTGAAAAGTTACGTAGGACCTCAGTGTCTGAGGCTGAGCAGGAATAGGTGAGTTCCTGAACCCTGGTAATAAAGTCTAAGACACAAGAGTGTCCGTCGAAAGAGATTCCCCATTTTAGGATAGCCGAGTTTCTTGATAATTGATAAGAGTTATGGGAGGGTATATTTAGTGAGAGGTGAGGGTAGGAGTGTGAGACGGGTAATGCGGACAGAGAGGGGTCACGGCTAGAGAGAGGAGGTAGGCTATCCCTGAGGTTACGGGCCTCTTCTAAAAGAGCTCGTCTACTGTTTGTCTGTTCCACGGTTTTGGTCACTAATCTGTTCAATCTCGATATTAAATGAGACAACCTTGTCTGACACTTATGTTTCCGGAAAGATATTTTTGAGTAAATGGACTGTTTGAGGTCGGCTAACTTTGCGGTGCATACCTGTAAGTGCTTATCCGCATCGAGCGACATGTGGAATACGGCGTCGGTCTCCGCAGGTGGTGAGGCCGGATTCTCCGCGAGAAGCGTGGTGAGTTCTGCCGCCGATGCCATGTCGTCGAAGGATATGCCACGTCTCCGCAACTCAAACTCCACTTCATCTCTCCGAAGCATGGTCCAGAAGTTGGTTTTCAGAGACATGTTTTTTTTTCCTGGAATTGATACAATCACAATTTTATCTAGTTCTATAATAAGAAGTTGTTAGCGCGCTGTAATTATATATAATGTAAGTTATAAGTATACAACCGTTTAACTAAGTACCACAAGGTTATAAGAAATACCCGTTGGGTTGCCAATTGTAACACTTATTTTGAGGTAGTTGGTAAAAATAAAATTAGTTTAAGTTTTTAAATATATGTATAATCAAGGAGCTTAGTCGGTAGAGCGAGTAGGTACTTATTTGTTACTTCTTATATATCAAAAATGACTTGGTTCAACGGTGTATCTATTTCTTAAATTAGGGCTTAAGGCTAGAGATTACAATAGAATACCACGAGCTAGCCTACTTTTAGTCATCTGAATGTGACAGAGACTTGTTCTACTCAATCTTCCATTCGGTCTACCTTTCTTTCTTCATACTATATCTTTCTTTCATACATTTGCACTGTGGGATGCAGTGCTCAGCTATAGTGCTATATCTTTCTTTCATACATGTGCACTGCGGGATGCAGTGCTTGGCTATATTACTTGTTTTTTATTTGTGTTTTATTTGTTAGGGGTCTTTATTTTTAATTTTTTAATTACTACATTTTTATTCTTACTTACTATGATTATACAGAAAATTATTTATTTCTTACATTATCACTTTCAGCAGTATTTTTGATATTTTACAGTATATTTTATGTATCTATTGTTTTTATTCATTTATTACATTTATGCTCTTCTTATATAACATTCTTGTTTTAAATATTCAAATGAGTTTATCTATCCTTTTCTTATTTATAATCTTAGATACTGTAACTAAATTACATAATATTGTACAAAGGGCTTATTCATACTTATCTTACTTATGTTATCTTATCAATGTTTACAAATATAAAGTTTTTTGTTAATTTACATTTCTTATTCGTATAATACTTATTAAATATAAATTATGTATCTACTTATTTATCTAGTCTTATTTCTATGTATAACTTGTTTAGCTATATTAATACAATAATCTATAAAAGTGTTTCTATTTTCTTTATCTCTTATTATCAAATATATGTTTTCTTTCATTAGGGTAATGTTTAGTTTTTGTTCCAGTTCATACCTTGCTAGGCCATACATGGGGCATTCCAATAGGACATGTTGGATCGTTTCGTCTTTTTCTGGCTCACATGGGCACGATGGGCTCTCCTTACATCTGAACCGGTTCAAGTATTCTGAGAACCCGCCGTGCCCTGTTAATACCTGCGTCAAAACACCAGATATTTCTATCTCTCTAACTAGTTTGTATGCATCTATTGCGTCGGGAAGGAATAACTTTGTCACAGCGGCTTTATTCTCTGTTTTGTATCTCCTGTTCCATTCACCAAGCGACTCCAATCGGATTTATCGCTTGACGATGAGACCGGGCACTTATCGTAATCCGGCTTGGTTTTCCGGTGCATTGCCGCGTCCTTTGCCAATTCATCCGCTCTTTCGTTCCCCTCCAACCCCGCGTGCGCCTTGATCCAAAATAACTGTATCTTCTTGCCCATATCGTTCATTTTCTTTAGGTTGGCTTTTATGTCTACAGCAAGGGGGTGGAGGGAACGGCAGTTTGTCACTGTTTCGAGGGCGGACCTTGAATCGCAGAATATGCTACAGCGCAGGTTTGCAGGCTTCAGTGCATATTTGGTTGCCTCATACAAGACCAGCAGCTCCGCCTGGTAAACGGAGCAGCATTGGTCCAACTTTAGTTTTCGGGTACCTGTCTCCGTCGCATTGTTCTATACGGAAAACGCGGCGCCGACTTTCCCTTCCAACTTGCTGCCGTCGGTAAAGATGTTTAGGTCATTAATGTTGTAGTGTTGTGCCAATGCTGCAGCGTCCACTCGCAGGTAAACTCTGTCCCTGTTTGCCTTGCAAGGTGCAGTGCGTCACCAAAAGCGACAGGTATCTCCATATCTCGGTCTCCTACTACTCGCCGGGTATGATCTTTCTTTATTTCATAAAGCAAGGCTGCTTCTCTGACTCTAATATCCAAAGGAAACAACCCTGCGAGCAATAGTGCTGAGTTCAGAGATACCGTTCTATATGCCTTGACAATTTTTTGTGCGAATCCACGTTGAACCGTGTCCAGCTGTTTACGGACTCCAAGCTTATTGGCTGCAGGTGCCCAGACACTTGCCGCATATAGAATCGTTGGCTCAACCACCGCCGTGTAAATGATTCTTACAACCTCCTATTACAACCATCTATTACCCGTCTCAAATTAAGTGGGCAATTTTCCTCCTCCAGACGGACCCTAATAGCAGGCCACCAGGCGCTGTCGAAGGCTCCCTCTATATCCAGGGACACCAGTAATACTAGTTTCTTGTGGGCAAGTTTTGTCCGAATGGTCTGAATAAGGTTATAGAGAGAGTCTTCAGTGCTCCTCTGGGGTATGAATCCGTACTGGCGAGTACTCATCCTCGGTATTAAATGAAATTTGAGACGGGCCACTAACATTTTCTCGTAAACCTTGCCTAACACGGGCAGGAGTCCGATTGGCCTGTAGGATTTCGGGTCGGTATATTTTTCTTTTCCGGGTTTCCTCAGAACCACGATTACCGCTTGTATCCATAGGTTGGGGAAATGGTAGAGAGACAGGCACTTATTTAGCAGACCCAGAAAGTTTTCTATTGCGTGCCTACATATGTCGGGGGTGAAACCATCGACCCCAGGTGCCTTTTTCGGGTTGAAAGACTTTACTGCTACTTCTAGCTCCGTCTTTGTGAAAGGTGGATTGCATTCGTCATGCTCTCCTTCGTTTATTTTCTCCGCTAGCTCTCTGGTAAGGTAGTGCTCATTGTTGTCCTCTTCTGCTAAAACTTCCGGATAAAACCTCTCCGCTAATAATTTTACGGAACCCTTTGCGTCAAACGCTATTCCTTCCCTTTCCAGTGGCACGTCCTCTTCCTTGTTCTTCCTATTAGCCTATATATACCGTCCCATACTCCCTCCCTATCCTGCTTCCCACAAAATTCCTTCCAACTATCGATCTCAGCCTTCCGGGCTTCCATTTCTTATTCTTTTTTCTTTTTCAGGTACTCTTCGACGACCCTCGCCCTCCGGATCGGCGCAGCACAACGGATTCTACGCCTCCTGGTTGCGACTTCCTTCTTCAACTGAGTAAGTTTCTCAGACCACCACGGCATTGTGAATTTTTCTTCATTTTTCTTATTAGGTATAGTTTGTTTGCACGATTCTGTAATGGCTTTTGTATAATTTACTATTGCTGTTTCTAGTTTTCCTATTCTATTAATGTTGTCTAATTCGTCTGTTGTTAATTTGTAGTCTGTCTTTAATTGGGTTAGTTTCTCATGAAACATACCCCAATTCCCTCTTTTAGTGTTATATTTACGCGTTGTTCTAATAATGTCTGTTCCTCTGGATTTTTTCAGTCTAATGTTAAAGATAATGCCGTTGTGGTCCGAGCTTGTGAGGTTTTCTACAACTGTCCAGTCCTTAACCAGGTCTAGCAGATCAGTCGTGCAGGCTGTTATGTCGACATAACTTTTGTACCGTTGGCCTCCTCTGATGGTGTCGAAGGTCGGAGTCACTCCCGTATTGAGGCTGAGGTCATCCAGCGTTCCTACCATATCTTCGCTTTGGTTGTCCACCACGGTGCTGCCCCACCAGGTGCTCTTCGCATTTGCGTCACCGCCTATTATGAGCTTTCTCAGTCCAATAGTTTGTCCTATCATTGTTATATGGTCCAAGTAAGGGCCTATGCGTAGGTCCGGATCCAAGGCACTGGTTCGGATTCCCACTACTGTGATGTTGTTAGTAGTGAGTTGCGGGTATTGTATAACATCAAGATCGGCATTGAAGACGACGATTGCCGCTTTTACAGTCCCTTCTCCTTGGTCAGTGCTCTGGAAGATTCTTACACCCCGGTGGCTCCTCATTTTCCTCTCCGCACCCACATACGGCTCCTGCAAAAGAGCTACAGCAGCACCACGCCTCTCGGCTTTTATGAGAAGCTCGTTGGTTGCCAATTTCTTCCTTTGCAAGTTTGCTTGTACTATCATAAATGGGGAGACCGTAACCACCACCTCAGCAATATGCCACGGTGAATCTCGCAAGTGTTTCCCACTTGCGCCTCACCGGGCAGTCGCTGCTGAATGCGTTGTAGTCCGCTACTCTCACTCCAGATTTGATGCAATTTGTGCAGCTGGGGAGTTCACCAGCAAGCCGCTCTGGGCAATCGGGCCTCAGGTTAGGTTAGGTTAGGTTAGGTTAAGTTGGATCGTCGCCGCTCGGCTGAATGGCCACCTGAGGGGCGTGGGGCCGAACTTGTCGGACGCCCAGTTCGGTTTCCGAGTGGGGCGTTCGACGGTGGACGCGTTGGCCCGACTGAAGGGCCAAGTGAGGGATGCCGTGGGGTCTGGGGACGGAGTGTTGGCTGTGTCATTTGACATAGCCAACGCCTTCAACTCCATCCCCCATCCGACTATACTAGAGGCGCTCCGCTACCATGGATTACCTCAGTACCTGCGGAGCCTCCTAACAAACTACCTGGAGGACCGTGCAGTCCTCCTTGTAGATAAAGCGGGCCAGCTCGGCGGGGCGTAGGGCGCTCGGTGAGCTCCCAGCCCCGGAAGAGCGGAAGGCCCTCCGGCGTGAGGCGAAGGTCGCGATCGTCCACCATTGGACGGAGGACCTCGCCTCTGCCGCCTTTGGCCGCCGAACGCCGGACGCGCTCGGGCCGGTTCTGCAAGACTGGCTCGGGCGGTCCCACGGCTTCCTTTCTTTCCGTCTGGTGCAGGTGTTGTCCGGGCATGGTTGCTTCGGATCATGCCTGCACCGTATATGAAGAGAGGTGACCCCGTCGTGCCACGATTGTGGTGCGGCAGAGGATACGGCGCAGCATACCCTCGAGGTGTGCCCGTCGTGGTCCGAGCTGCGTCGCGACTTAGTGGTGGCAGTCGGGCTGAACCTCTCGCTGCCAGGCGTGGTCATATCCATGCTGGGAAGCGAGGAGGCTTGGGCAGCCGTAGCCGCCTTTTGCGAGAACGTAATGTACCAGAAGGAGGCAGCGGAGCGCGCGCGGGAGGGTGATCCCCTCGCTGCACCGCTTTGCAGGCGAAGAAGGGGTAGGAGAAGGCGATTGCACGAAAATCGCCTTCCCCCTCCTGGTGGAGGATAGCGGGAGATGGGCGCGGGGGTGCCTTCTCCCGCATTGCACTTATTCTTCACTTCCGCCGGGCGGGAATGACCGAGCACTCACGGTAGTTCCCGGGCCTTTCCCTGTCGGGAGGGGTGTAAAGGCCCCGCTGTAAAGGCGGGCGGTTGTCGGCGGGGGATTGGAAGTAAAGGCTCTGCCAGTTTCCCAATCCTCCTCCACGCAGACGATGCCGGAGTGCCGCTGGGTCGTTTAGTGGGTATACCGGTCCCACTTAGACCGGGGAGTCCCACATACCCCCCCCCATCCCCCGATGGGGGGGGGGGGGGCATGCGTAACGCATTTCTCCCAAAGACAAAAAAAAAGGTTAGGTTAAATTAGGTTAGGTTAGGTTTTTTTTTTTTTTTAAATACTGCTGTTCCTCTGACTGTTGTCAAAAACTTTGTTGTTTCTTATGTATTTTCAATAAATCTGTAATTTTATTTTATTACCTACCCATGTGGGCTCTCAATCAAATAAATTAATTTAAATACATTTAATTTAAATTACTATATTACTACTTAAATACATTTATTTTGAAAACATTACATTAGAAAATAAAAATAATAAATGAAATTACCTATAACAGCATAACAATAAATTAATAAAATCAAATAAAATTAATAATTAACATTTAAAATTAATCAAATAAATTTCAATTAGATGGGATGTTGACTAATTTACTTATTTCTTTTTGCAGCTGTCGTGGCCACCAGACCCGCGAAAGCCAGTAGTAGGTCCCTTGACTTGCTGTCGGCCAGGATTTATCCGAGAACTGTTTGGTCCAGCTTTCGCTGGATTTTTACTTTCAGCTCCGTTCGGTCCCGGCCGAATCTAGGACACTCGCATAGCAGGTGCCATACTGTCTCCTCACAGTCAGGATCACAAGCACAGGAGGGAGAGTCCTTCAGCTTGAAGCGATGGAGGTACGATGCAAAACCCCCGTGCCCGGTCAAGATCTGGACGTGGGTTGGTGTTATGCTCCCTTCGTCCAGAATCTTCTTTGCCATTCTTACATTCGGTAAGAAGGCTTTTGTGACCGAACCCGTAGTCGATGCGTCGTAACGTGCTTGCCATTTCAGAATAGTCTCCTCTCGGATGCGGGTCCTGACATATGAAATCGGCACCATGCTATAATCAGGAAGTGTTTTCTTTTTGAGAGCGGCATTTTTGGCAAGCTCGTCCGCTCTCTCATTCCCGGGCGTGCCTACGTGCGCTCTTAGGCAGAAGAGCCGCACTTGTCTGCCCTCCTCCCGGATTACGCGTACGCACTCTTTTATTTTTGCCGCGAGCGGGTGAGTGACTGCAGGGCTTCTCAGCAGATCGAGCGACGATCGTGAGTCGCTCAGGATGCTAACAGCATCCTTTTTGCTGTCACTCACCATCTTGACTGCTCTGTAGAGTGCGTACAACTCAGATTGGAAGACAGTGTTGTGGCTCTCCAGACGGAAGGTAAAGGACTTTAATTCTCTTCCCCCGTCCCACCATGTGAGGGCAGCTTCGACTTTCCCTTCAATCTTGCTCCCATCCGTATAGACGTGGGGTTCCACTAGTTGGTGGAGCTCGACGGTTTCTGGGTCCAAGTTCTCCAGACATTCGTAGTCTGTTAATACGAGTTGGGACGGGTGGGGATTGCTGTTGTAGTTCACTCTTGCTTCCACCTCGCGCCCCGGAGGGATGAAATTGTCTGAATGACCCTTCTTGGCCTTGAAAAAGCTCGCCGCTTCGTGGATCCGGAGGTCCAGGGGCAGCAACCCGGACAAGACCAGTGCCGACGTGAGGGACACCGTGCGATAGGCCTTGCATATTTTTTGCGCAAAGCCCCTCTGCAGCGAGTCCAGTTGATTTCGGACCATCAGCTTTCCCGCCGCAGGGGACCATGCGCTAGCCGCATACAAAATAATAGGCTCTATGACCGACACATAAATCGTACGTATTATTTCTCTATTTAGACCCCAGCTCACTCTTGCCGCGCATGCAAGGTGCTTATATCTCTTAGGTAAACATATTTATTAGGCAACTTGTAATGTCGACAAGGAAAAATAAAGTTTTTTGTAAAATGAAAGCTGAATAACTTTAATTTCTGTAAAACAGTTTTGTATTAGTAAATAGGCGTAATTACAAAGATTTTTTTTTAAATTAATTTTCGAATACTAGTACGGGTTTTTATTTAGCATTTGTATGCCAAAGTGTCTATAGTTAATTTTTGTGGCTAGTGTTTCTATTACGTTGTTCATTTATTATCTATCTACCTATCTATCCAGCCTCCAGCACCCACTTAAAAAGTTGAGTTAATATAAAAGTTGACCTTAAAAATGCGCGCTATACAAAGTGCTCATATCAACTTTTTTAATAAGTACTTTTTAGAAAAGTTTTGGCTACATAAAATTAAAAAAAACTGATTTAAAAAGTGTTACTCTCATAAATACTAATTTTATCAAAAAACTTATAAAGGTGCTGCTGAGTTATTCTAGGTTAAGATACTTTTACGCTAAACTATGTTTAGTTGTAATACGCTGTAAACATTTATGTTCAATAAAGATCTTTTAAAACAAAAACAAAGGTGCTTATATATGTCTGCAGCCTTCCTGCAGGTAGCCGAGACATGCGCGTTGAAGGTGAGCTTTTTGTCTATTATTAACCCCAGTAGCTTTACCTCTTCGACCAAACCAATCCTCACGCCTGCCATATGGATTATCGGGGGATCAAACTTCAGCTTTCGTGTGATCAGCATTGCGCTGGTCTTATGTGCTGCGAAACTAAGTTTGTTTTTAATCCCCCATTTCACCACGGCTTCCAGCGCGGAATCGGCCTCATGCTGCACGTTTTCGACGTGATGGGCCGAGAAAACCAGAGCTACGTCGTCGGCGTACGCCTGACAGTATACGCCCTGGCTGGCCAGTGTTTCCAAGAGTGAGTCCAGAATAAGGTTCCAGAAGGTTGGTCCGCCAATTGAACCTTGGACACAGCCCTTTGTTGTGTCCTTTTCGCTGGACTCTCTCGCGTAGTTTACCTTGACCCTTCTGTTTTCCAGGTATGAGGCCACAAGGGTAAACAGGTTTCTGGGGCAGCTTTTTTCGACCAGCTGGTGTTTGAGGGCTGGCCACCACGCGTTGTCAAAGGCGCCCTGTATGTCCAGTGAGATCAAGAGTACGAGCTTTTTTGGTGCTCGCTCAGCTCGTATGTATCCCACTAGGTCGTAGAGGGCGTCCTCGGTTCCGCGCTGCGGCATGAAGCCGTACTGACCACGATGTAGCCTCGGAACGATATGCCACTGCAGCCGCCCCATCAGCATCTTTTCCACAATTTTACCAAGGACCGACAGCAGACCTATTGGCCTATACGATTTGGGATGGGTGTAATCATCCTTGCCGGGCTTGCGGAGGATACATACATGCGTGACTTTCCACTGTCGGGGGAAGTGTGCTAGCGATAAGCATCTATTAGCCAGAGCAAGAAACACATTCCTGTCGCTCGTGATAGCCGCTGTACAAATGTCCGCTGTCAGTCCGTCCAGGCCGGGGGCTTTTTTAGGATTTTGGTTCCTGAGAACCATTTCCAGCTCCGCGTCTGTAAAGGGCGGATCATCACTCGAAAGATCTAGCTCCGAAAAGGGTCTCGCTTCTGTGAGGCGTCTTATATACATGTGCTGTTCACTGTCCGTGTCTGTCGAGTCATCAGGATAAAAGGTCTTGATCAGGAGGTCTACGGATTCTTTTGGGCAGAGGGTGTGTCCAGTAGGGTCTCGCAAAAGTGTGTCCTCCTGTCTTTTAGCCGTATTCCTGATGACTCTATAGATGCCGTCCCACATGCTTTTCCTTTCCTGTGTGGAGCAGAACTCTTTCCAGGATTGGGTCTGGGCTTCAACAGCACTGACTGCGTAAAACTCCTTGGCCTTTAGGTATTCTTCGACCACGAAGTCTCTGCGGCTTGGGGCTGCGTTGCGGATACGCCTTTTTTTGTGGTTGCGTCTCTTTTGAGACGATCCAGATACTCGGACCACCAGGGAGGTTTGGCGTTAGCTTTCCGTGACCCTATTCTAGGTATGGTATCCTCGCAGGCACCGCGTATGGCACTGATGTAGCTGTCGACCATTGACTCCAGCTCCTCTGCACAGGATACCCCCACCATTGCACTGGGCTTTATCGCCTTCGCTGCTAAGGCGGCGATGAAGCGCGAGCTGAACTCAGACCACTTTGCCTTCCTCGTATTGTATTGGCGCGTCGAGATGGGTAGTAGGGGCTTGAGGGCCCTCTCGAGGCGCAACGAAAAGGTGATGGCATTGTGATCCGAGGTGATCAGACTCCGGTTCACCATCCAGTTGTCCGCCCTTTCTAGTAGCGATTGGCTGCATGCGGTTACGTCAACGATGCTCGTGCGCGTTATGCCACGCGTGTGGACCTCAAAGGTTGACCCGTCCCCTATTGAGGATCTCAAACTCCATGCTTGCTAGGAATGCATTGTAAGCCGCCCCACGACCATCCTCTACACTACTGCCCCACCACTGGCTCCAGGAGTTAACGTCACACCCCACAATGATATTATCTGTGGAGAGTTTGTCGACGACCCGCTTTGTAGATACAATGTAGGGCTCTATATCCTCATCTCCTTCGAAGTAAAGGGAGAGAATCCCGAGCAACAACCAGCCCGCCTTGATCCGAGCGGCCGCGATGTTTTCGGTTACTAGCTGGGGGTCGTGAATGACTTCCAGTTTATCTCCATAGATAACGATCGCGGCCTTCACTGGCTTTTGACGACCCAGAGTGCACTGGATGATTTGCGTGCCAGGGGGTTGTTTCATCACGCCGGTTCTGCCCACGTATGGTTCTTGAACGAGTGCAACTGATACTCCTCGTTCATAGGCTGCTTGGTGAAGTTTTGCAGTTGCCAACTTGGATCGCTGCAGGTTGGCCTGTATAAATTTTAGCGCTCCTCGGGGCTCTCCCTGAGCCGTTGCGCTGGTCTTCGCCTGGCTGCCCTTAGCAGTATGTGATTCGGGATCTCGCAATGTGGTCCCATTTCTGCTTTTCCCTGCATTCGTCGCTGAAGGCGTTATGAATCGAATCTTCCCTGTGGGCCCTTACACAGTTGATACAAGTAGCGGGTTTGGCCTCTGCATACTTAGGACAGGCCTTCCATGTATGTACGCCCCCGCAGTGACTGCAGAGATCCATCTTTTCTTTGCATGCGGCTTTAGTGTGGCCGTATGCTAGGCACCTCGTACATTGTACCAGAGGGGACTGGTCCTCTACCACGCTTCCCTGTATCCCCACGTGCACCGCACCGCTCCGCATGAGGCGAGTCCAAATATTCGGTGAAACCTCCAGGACCGGATGACATATGTGCGGGTTACGCGCGCGCTTGCGGTATCGCACCCAAATTGTTTCAGCCTTCTCTGTGCCTCTGAGTAGTTGCTGGTTCTGGGCTCGCAGGTAGTCCACAACCTCCTCGTTTGTGTAGCAAGAGAGTACTCCCTTCAAGCATACAAGGGGGTTAAGTTTCCGAGGCTCTGGCACAGACAGGCCCTCCCCACGCTGGACTCGCCCCTTTATCAGTCGAAGATCTTCATTGCTAGCGCAGCTAAGGACCACTTTTTGGTTTTTGGCCTTTCTGACCCGGTCCACTCTGGCCCCCGTCTCCTTTAAGTCTAAAGCCGCCTTGATCCGATCCATCACGTTGTGCGAGGTGTGCTTGGGATCGCTCGAGGACACTATCAAGGTGTGGTTCGAAGGCTGAACCTGTCTGGCCGCCGCTTGCGCATACGATTGGGGCTTTTCGGTCGTATTCAGCTCCGCCACTCCTCTGCTGATATCCTCTAGGGTCCGCTTGACCTGCACCATCGCAAGCTCCGAGTCGAGACTAGGAGCTGGTGGGTGTTGTTCCTGGCACATTGAGTCACGTATTGCTCGGAGCTCGGATGCCATTATATCCAATCGCTCCTCCATTGGCCTGAAGTGATCCGCCAGGTCAAGTGTGGGGGGTGGGGTAGAAGAGCGGGCAGCTGGTCCCGGGTTAGAAGTATACCCCAATATCTCCCTCAGCATGGCCCTCATTTCACTCAGGTCCCCCTCCAACCTCTCCGCGTCAGGTCCCAAAGCTAAAGAGCGAAGCGAATCTGGTTCAAGGGCGGAAGGAGATGGCGGTGCTTGTAGTGGGCGCAGCATTCTCTCCATAAGGGCATCCATCTGCCTGCGTAGAGCGTCAAGCTGATTGGACACATTCCCGACGTGAGAGCCCAGCATGAGGAGCTCCGCCTGGATAATGTCCCACTTCGGGCTTCCCCCCGGTTGATCCGCCGCGGATCCCGCTCGCTCCTCGCGGACGGACGCTTCCAGAGCTTTCAGTGCTTGCTCGATGACCTTTATCCCTCTGAATGGCTCCACAGTCTCGTATCCGAGCC